>CM039509.1:30750932-31350932 GCA_022432975.1 Begonia masoniana
GTATGGAATTTGCTTCATTGTGCAAAGTGAGTTTGAATGAGTATGATGGAAGAGTTAGATTTTCTTAGGTCTACAAATCAGACAAACCCCCAATGAGATCCTGTTAAATCAAGAAAAATATATTAAGGATCTCCTGAAGAAATTTGGACTAAATTCTTCAAATCCCTCTAGAACTCCTTGAGTACCACAACCAAATTGGATAGGATGAGAACAGAATAAGTGTGGATATTAAAAAATATCGTGGTATGATTGGATCTATTCTATATCTAACAGCTAGTAGGCTAGATATTCTCTTTAGTGTCTGTCTTTGTGCTAGGGTTTCAAGCCTCCCCTAAGGAATCTCACTTAAATGCAGTCAAGAGAATATTCAAGTATTTAAGTGGAACTTATGATCTAGGATTGTGGTATCCTAAAGGCACTTCCTTCGATTAGTAGGATACTCAGACTCCTGATTATGTCGGTAGTCTTGTAGATAGGAAAATCACGAGTGGTACATGCCAGATTCTTAGGTGAGTCGCTTTTGTCATGGTATTCAAAGAAACAGAATTTTGTTGCACTCTCAACGGCTGAAAGTGAATATATCACTGCCGGAAGTTGTTGTACACAAGTACTTTGGATGAAACAAACACTAGAAGATTATAACCTGTTCGATGAGAGGATTCCCATTTGGTGTGACAACACCAGTGCCATCAATAGATCCAAGAAGCTGATTCAGCACTCTAGAACCAAACATATAGAGATAAATATCACTTTATTAGAGATCACGTTCAAAAGGGTGACATCAATTTGGATTTCGTCAATTCATCTGACCAATTAGCAGATATATTTACAAAACCTTGGATGAGAAGACCTTCAGTGATATTCGAATTTGTTTAGGTCTCATTAGGGGTGAAAAGTCTTGAACGGTCGAACGTTTGGGCTTGCAATAAAAATATATCACTCTGGATTGAGGTATTCTGAAATACATCGACCGCATCACTTTATGAAGTGGACGATATAGGAAACGGTCGAGGTTCAAATCGGTCGAGGTTCAAATCGGTCGATGTCAGTTCATAACTCCTTTAAATCTGCTTTCAAATTACAGAAACCCTACCTCTCTCCTAGGCGTGAAAAAACCGTTCAAAATCCTTTCACCTTCTCTCAACTCTTCGTCGCCTATTCTCGTCACTAGTCCTTTTTCTGACTCTCAAATCTACTGAATGGAATCATCCTCTAAAGCCGGTTTAACTTTCTCAAGGAGAAAGCAGAAGACTGCACAACCTGTAGATTCTAAATCTGTCGCACAACCATTTCCTCTACAATGGCCTACACATCAATTTGTCAATGAGGCCGCACTTCATAGGTACTTTAATGAGTTTGAAAAGAAACTGCTTATTAGAAGCAGAGGTGTAGTATTTAAGGATCTTTCTGGTTTGCATCTGGAGAAGTCCCTTCGAGATATGAGATTGTTAGGTCTATTTGAATTAGGCACCTCGTATTGTGAAACTCCAATTCAGATGTTTTATACTAATTTAGAGCACACTTCCTTTCCACTTGTCATCCGCAGCTATGTGTATGGAAGACACATAGAGCTGACTCAGGACAAGGTCCATGAAATCCTTAATTGTGAGTTCCTGAACGATAATCCTAAATTCTTTGAAACAATCCCTCCTTCTGTTGGGACGCCAGAGGAAGTACCCTTAGCCAAAATGTTGTCCAAGGATCCAAACAATTCTTCGTTAAAAATCAAGGGCAAGGATTTGAACATCCGGGCCAGAGTCTTCCATCTTATGATCAACTGCAACATCCTCCCCAGAGATGGACATCGTGACCATATTAGTGGAATGGATCTTGTCATCCTTTCTAGGTTCTTCCGTAAAGAACCATTTCACATTGGTTACATAATTCTGAAAAGAATGCTCCAAGTTGTCAAGACGGCTTCCAAATCTCTTCCCTATAATCTTCTGTTGATGAAGATCTTCATTTGATTTGGTGTTCAGATACCGGTTGAAGACGAGCCAATATTGCTAAAGAACACTAATCTTTTCTCTGCATCCACCTTGCAGAGAATGAGAATTGAAAGAAATGAGCAAGGTATCTTAGTTGACAAAGCACCTCGGAAGAGGCGCAGAATGATTTTGATGGAGGATGAAGAAAAAGAGGAGTCTGCTCCTCAAGCAGAGTCCTTTATTCCTTCCTTGGATCCTCCTTCGCTTCAAGGCACTCTCATTTCCGCTCCTCCAATCCTTCCTGACTTTGTCCCGTCAGTTCCAGAGGACTTTGGTGGTCAAAATCTTTTGCTTGATCCTCCGGAAGTTCCAGCAGCTACACTTCAACTCTCCACCAGTCCAATTCATGTTCCCTCTCCAACTCCAGTGCCTACTTTGCCAGCTCGTGTGCCTCCTCGCCCTAAAGGTCGCCCCACTCCTCCAGTGAGAAATTCTATTCCTGAGGACCAATTTAATGAGCTTCAGGCGAGTATAGCAAGTCTTGGCACTGGTCAGGAATCCTTTCAGTCTCTGTATCTCTCTCGCCAAGATCAGTTTGAAGCTTATGCCCTATCACAACTAGAACATCTTGGCGCTGCCTTTCAAAGTCTGCACACACGCATTGATCTACTGAATCAAATCAAAGTGCAGCTATTGCTGATGTCAACAAACGCATTGATCTATTGGAATCTAATCAAAGTAAATCAATTTATGATGTCATCTCCTCTGTTAGATTCTATTCCAGTCATATAACAGTGCAAGTGCAACGAGATAGTGACAGGGTTATCACTCTTGTTGGAGACCTTGGCACCCTGTTGACTTGTCGTGCTGGTGAGCCATCCAATGCGGATGAGATGTTGGATGTAAGTGACGAGCATCTTGAGATAGCTCGTCCAGCTACTTCAACTATTCCTTCACTTGCTGAGCCAGTGCCTGCTCCAACTTGTCATCCAGATATTGTTGGTGCTGTTCTAGTTGCAGGGGATGCAATTCATGACGCCAGTGTTCCCCCTTCCTCTCCTGTTGAGGAAATTAATCCTCAGGTGGAATCCCCTCCTGCTAAGGATGATTTCCTTAATCAATTATGGGATATCTTGCACTGGGAGAATCTCTCCTCCCCTGAGACCTAGGAATATTTTTATTTTTTTCTCTGAATATTTAGCCTTCCTTCGGATATTCATTTATGTCACATTTTTTTTTCTTCACCTGTGTTGTGTTGACTGCCCTTACTTTGCTTATTTTTTGATAATGTCAAAAGGAGAGATAAATATGTGGATGATAAAGATAATATGTGGATGAATTGAAGTTTATTTTTTATTTTGGTTGCATGCTTAGAGTACGAAGGAGTTAGGGAGATTATGTTGAACCTATTCTGGGGGAGAATATACTTAATCATTTTATATTTTCCATCATAAAAAAGGGGGAGATTGTTAGCTTAAACTATGTTTAAGTAACTATGTTTTTTATGATAATGATTAATGTGGAATATATATAAATAGAAAATGATTATAAGAAATGAAAGATATTAAGTGTAACACCCGGGAATTTCCTATTACGTGTGTAACCTTAGATGAGTCGTGTTAAGTCAAGTTTATTGTTGTGCATTGAAGTGAAAGAGAAATAGGAGAGATGTGGGTTGACAATTCAAACCAAAGGGTTTGAAAAGTCAAAGCAAAGTCAAAGGACTTATGTGAACCAATAGGAATTTATTGTTAGAAAATTCAAACTATGTTACATGCATTAAATGAGTGTTGAGGGATGTCTTTGGCGTTGAGTGGATGAGTGTAAAGTGAGGATTGAATTTTAATTTTAAAAAACTTTGTGGTAAAAAAACAAAAAGGGAAGGAAATATTAGGTTAAAAAGACAAAGTTTGGTTAGGTTTGTCATCTTCTCCCCTTGCCTCCACGATTTTCTATTGGCTACCATTGGAGCTCTTCCAAGCTTCCCTCCATCAAGATTTTCAAGGTGATTTGAGGTAAAAATGGATGGGTTTTTGGTTTGTTGCAATTAGGTGTTGATTTTTAGTAGTTTAATGGTATTTTGGAAGAGTTTGGTTAGGGTTTGGAAAACCCTAACCATGGAGTCCGAATTTTTGAGTTTAAAGGTTGGTTTTCTTTCCTATTTGATGTTTTAGTTGTTAGATAAGTTGGTTTAAGTGATTTATGAAGTTAGATTAAGGATTGGAAGTAAGTTGGATAAAAACTGGGTTTTTGCATAAGGTGTAACCGAATCTGGGTGCTGGATTTCGGAGTAGTAAAGTTGGTTATTTGGATGATTTGAGTATTTAATTGGATAGTAGACGTGTAGAGCTTTCCGAATTGGGGTGCCACGTCGAAATCCGTTGAAAGACGAGAGAGTTGTGACCGTTTGAAGTTTGACGGTCAATTTTGGGGTAAAAGATCGGGTTGGGAGTTGTGTTATAGTTCTATTAGTTAGGTTAAGAATTTCCCTTAGAGTTGGTAAATTTCTAAGTTGATTTCTTGTCATTTATAGGTAATCGAACGTTTGATTTTGTTGGACGGAGTGAACGAGAAAGTATCGAGCGGCAACCAGGTAAGTAGTGGAGTGCGTGTTTGTTGCCTTCGGGCCTACACCATAGAACGGTAGGGATTGTTTGATTGTTGTTATGTTTTGCTTTGTGTCATGCATCGTGTGTCACGCATCATGGTTTTCTAAACTACGAAATTACGTGTTTTGCATCCTTGAGCGGTAAGAATGAAATGAAAGATAAGAAAAGATTTGCAACGTGGTCGTGAGTATGAATTTCTCGACCTATTCGTGCTTGAAGTGCACAATAGGGTTTGTGCTTGAAGTGCACGATGAGGATTCTACGATCGATTGGGGGATTCTAATGTACGTAATGAGTCGTGAGTATGAATTTCTCGACCTCAACCTGTTCGTGCTTGAAGCGCACAATGGGGTTGGTGCTTGAAGTGCACCCGTGCTTGAAGTGCACAATGAGGTTCGTGCTTGAAGTGCACTCGTGCTTGAAGTGCACGATGAGGATTCTACGATCGATTGGAGGAGATTCGGTTGGCCGTCTTGGACTGTGTTGGGACGTGTGCCTCCGGTCTAGCTCCGTGGGTCAAGGCGTGGTCGTCCTGGACTGTGTGGGGGCGTGTGCCTACTTGATTCACCTGGAAGTGAAAGATAAAATGCAATTGAAACGAAAAGAAAACAACAGAGTGTGTAGAGACTGCATGTTAGGGTTGAGTCAAACAGTTAGTGTGTGTTGTGCATTATTTCCCTACTTGCTAAGCGTTAGGCTTACCTTTTGTGTGTTCGGTGGTGTAGGTGACGATTTGTATACAGGTGAGGTAGACGAGACTACCGAGGATTAGGCTGCAGTCGGAGGAGTACGGAGTCCGCCGGTGCAGGCTATTGTCGGGGCGTTTTGACCACTGGATGTCTCGGGTAGTGGGAGGTGAATGTTCGACATGGATAGTTAAATTTGTAAGTATTTTTGTATGGATTGTTGGTGTGTGGAAATGTTGTTTTGTGGGAGTTAGGAAACTTTATTTAGTTGTGGTAAATTGTGTTCGTAAATATTTTTCGTATGTATGTTACCGGGTTTACGAGTTGATTTGGAGATGGATAGTGAGTATAGTTGTTCGTGATGGAAGCTGTGTGTTTTCTGGGATTTATTTCAGGTTTTGGGGTATTTAAAGTTTTAGGCGTTATATTGCCCGTTTGATTTTAAACAAAATAACGTCGGGTTGTGTTCGCTATTTTTGTATTTATTCGTTTTAAGTCGGTTTTCTGAGATTTTTATGGGACTCGAAGATTTAGGTGTCGGGGAGGTATGTTTAAATTTTCAGGATTTTTGGAGATGTTCGGGATGTAGAAAAGTGTTAAATGAAAAAGGTTAAAAAGGGCATTTTATGGTGTTTTTGGTGATGATAAACCCGAGCCGGCCCGATCGATCGGGCCCGGGGCACGACCGGTCGCGGTTGGGAAGTTTCTGGGTGAAGAAAACCCGAGAAGGCCCGACCGATCGGGCATTTAGCCACGATCGGTCGTGGAAAGTTTTGGTGGGGCGCGCTGGTGCGCCCCAGCCAAGGACGCGCGCGCGCGTGCGGCGCGTAGCGCGCACGCAGCGCGCAGCCTAGGCGCGCTTGGCGCCCAGCGCGCGCCCAGCACCCTTTTAGGTGCAAATTTTAGTTTTTTTTTATTTTTCTCCCGATTTCCAACATGTTTTGACCCGACATTTTTCCAACGTATTTTAACGTATTTTAGACACGTGTTCCAAGAAAAATTGAGGGTTCGAAAAACCCGAACATCGGCCCGAGAATTTTAACAAAAACCGAGCTGAATATTTTATTTAAATTACTTTTAAACGTCGTTTAAACACGGGATTTGTTTGCAAAGTGACGCACCGGGCCTGGGGCGGGTTCAGGGCGTTACATTAAGATTTGTAGTATCTGTTTGGGAATGCCCTTTAAAAAGGGTATTGTGTTTTCTAACGAATTTGGTTAAGTGCTGGTAGTCGAGTCTGGTGCATACAACATGGTAAAGGAACATCGATCGAATCAGAGCAGACTTGAAAAACATCATCTGGATTCTAAAGTCGTCTGATATCAACGTCGTCCAGACTTAAAAGACAATAAAAAACTTTGTCGTCCGAAATCAATATCGTCCAAACTTAGAAGACAACAGAAAGTTTTGTCGTCCAGATTCTATAGTCGTCCGACATCCAACGTCGACCAGATACTAAAGACAGAAGTCGTCCAAATGAATAACATCAATCGAATCAAGACTTCGTCCAAATAGATAACATCAACCGAATCAAGACTTCGTCCAAATACATAACATCATCCGAATCACGAAGTCGTCCAATATAAGAATTCTTCCTAAAGATCAACGTCATCCGAATCAAGACTTCTAACATCATCCGAATCAAGATGTCTTTCGCCACGAGTGATAGCGACTCCAGATATCAACGGCTAGTTTTCTGTGTACGGATGCTCTCCAACGGTCATATTTTTGAACAGAAATAATGAGCCCTCTGAATGAGAAGCTGATTACAGACGCTAGTATAAAAAGAAGAACTGTAGCTTGAGAGAAGAACTTTTTGCGAATTTGATAAATTTTTCCTCACAACTCCCGCGAGCTCATACGCCTGTAATACTCTTCTATACTCTACACCTCTTTACTCTTAAACTTGTGATTTAGCTTTTGAGAGAGTGTAGTTCTGCACTATACTATTCAAACTTGTAAAAAGAAAAACTGAAGGCAGTGGATTGATGCCCGTGAAGTTCAATCCATAATTGTAAGGCTGTAGATCGACGTCCATGAAGTTCGATCAAGAAACTCGTTGAAGAGAAGTTAAGGATCTTCAAGGGGGAAAATCTTGAAGTGTGGACGTAAGCAAGATTGGCTGAACCATGTAAAAACCCTCAGTGTTAATTTCTCTATCTCTACTCTTTATTTTCATTCTGTTTGTGTTTATTGTCATTATAAATAAATTAATTAATAAAGTTAAGTGATTAACCTGATAAAGATAATCAAGATTTAAATATACAATTAGGCGAAGATTTTTTAATTCACCCCCCCCCCCCCCTCCCTCCCTCCCTCCCCTCCCTCCCTCCCTCCTCCTAGACAATCACGGTCTTACACTAAGTCGTTATGACTCCATCATTGTGCTTGACATGGACTCCATGCATCAATCTAAACACAAGCAATTGTTTTTGTTCAAATTATTTTCCGTGCTATTTGTATGATACGAGAGATAAATGAATTCTCAACTGGGACTTCTCATTCTCTAATTTGTTCTACTAATGAGATTATTAGTTCAACTTGTAATTATCCAAAATACTTAAAGTTTTAATATATGTAATCATTTATTCTAGCTAAAGCTATGATTGCCATTTTCACTACATAAATAGTTCTTTCAAACGTTCTCAATTACTGAACTCTTTCAATACAAAATGAAGCTTAACATGTATTACCTCCTGTTTTGGTTATGAGTTTGTTAGTTTCTCCTTAAAAATTAGTTCTCTTAGTGTATTAAGATTAATGGAGTCAATTTCGAAATTCAAAAGATTGAATTTTTATTTTGTAGAAAAAAAATATTCTTGTTTAAGGCAAATAAAGAGCATTATTGATTATTTTTTCAATATGTTAATCTTATTGATGGGCCGACAAGCCCAAAATGTAAGGGTTTTAGGGCAGGGGGCGAATCCTTTCCCCCTTAAACCCTAGAACATCCCTGTTGGTCGTCTTCCTGTTCTCTCTCTCAACACCTCTCCTGTGAACCAGATGACCTTGACCAGTAGCATTTCTTCGCCGGCCACGGCGGCGCCCAAAGTAAGCTTAGAGTGGGTCCATGATGCTGTACAATCACTGCTCAAGTGGAGGAACTCCAAGACGCTGATCCAAAAACCTCAACTTTTGGATCAAGAGGATTTCGTCTACCTCATCTTAACTCTCAAGAAAATCCCTCCGAAAGGTCGCACCAATCCTTACAAAATCCCCTTACCGAACCCTCTCCACTCTGATATCTCGGAGCTTTGTCTCTTCATCGATGACAGGCCTAGGTCTAATCTCACCAAAGACGCCTCCAAAAAGAAAATCCAGTCCGAAAACATTCCAATTTCTAAAATTATTAAGTTCTCCAAGCTCAAGTCTGATTACCGTGCTTTCGAGGAGAAGCGGAAGTTGTGTGATTCGTATGACGCCTTTTTTACTGATAAGAGGTTGATTCATCTGCTACCAAGGTTGTTGGGGAAGCATTTTTTCAAGAAGAAGAAAATTCCAGTCCCACTGGATTTGAAACACAAGAATTGGAAAGAGCAGATTCGAAATGCTTGTCAATCCGCTCTCTTGTATCTCAAGACAGGTACTTGTAGTGTTCTGAGGGTTGCCAAGACGTCAATGGAGTTAGGAGAGATTGAAGAGAATGTGATTGCTGCTATTAATGGCATTGCAGAGATCATTCCGAAGAAATGGGGGAATGTGAGATCAATTCATTTGAAGTTGTTAGAGTCAGTTGCATTGCCAATATACCAGACTGTGCCAGATATGAAGTTGAAGATTGAGGGAGTGATCCAGAAGAAGGAAGTGGAAGACTCTAGTGACGAAAAGGATGTGGAAGGTAGCAAGGGAAATAAGGATAAGAAAGTGAGCAAAAAGAGAGGGAGGATTCATGAAGTCCGATACATGGACAATGATGCTGAGGAAGAAGCTGGCCAAATTGAAGGCGTTCACAGATGATGAAATGGGAAGTGGTGATAGACGCCAGAAACTAAGAAAGGACTGAAGTAAAAAAAAGCATTTTAGCGCGATTTTGAAGATTGAGAAGGAAGTGTAACGAAGTCAACTTACTACTGCTACGACTAAAGAAGGTGTCAATCAAAAGAACACTAGCGTCATCCAGAAAAGCAAAGAGTCAGGTCGAAAGAAGGAATGGAAGAGTGGACTATCTTCTAACTAATATTTGCATGGCCCCCTTAACTACCTCAGCTGCTCTCTCTGCTCTCTCTCTTCTCTCTCTCTCTCTCTCTCTCTCTCTCTCTCTCTCTCTCTCTCTGTAACTCCCCCGAACCCACCATTGCGCCGGAGGCACTTGCTAACCGATCCCCCGTTAAAAACATAAAACTCCCAAAACATAAAAGAAACTTACACAGCTGACTTGACAATTCACCACGAAACTCTCCCCTTTACTTCATACCTAGCTGCTTAGACTCATCAATTACCTTACCTCTAACCTTTCAGCACCATGGCGTCTTCCCGAAAATTTCGGCAAAGTTAACGCCTGAAATTAGGGCGCCTCCAAAATGTAGGTCCTGCACACAGAACCCAATCCCAACCAGATCCAGAATATCTACACCTTCTAAACCAACTACGAAATCTCTAACTAACCACATATCGCCAAGAAATGCTATCAGAATACAAAATAAAGAAAATCTCCATATAGGTTGGTAAACCCTTCACAATGAACCTATGACTATATACACTGAATACACATCAGACATCACCCAAAACGAATTACACATTTACATCAACTTACAAGCAGACTTTTAACCATACTACCAACATCGCCAACCCACATTCTCCAAAGACCATGGTGGAGTCGCCCCGACAACTGCCCGCACCGACATGGCCCCCGGTGCTCTCCGCCGCTCCTCCCCAGTCCTGGCTGACTCACATAGCTCACCATGTAGCCGCTTCCGTTATCTACACCACAAACACCACACACACGTAAGCTTACGCTTAGCCAGTAGGAAGAAACCAAGATATAAACAAGCACATGCACAGCAACACACGCCTCACAATGACCACTACAACCCGACTCACAACGATACAGCCACACGACAAACACTGCTAGTTGCCTCCCGCACCAAAGTGCCTTCTCATTGCCCTCAACGGAAGAAGTGCCTTACCACTTTAACACTGCCTACTCTTTAACAGACTACCTGCCAACATGCCCACACCTCAACAACAATGCACCAACAACACGACACCACACCTCACACAACCCATAACGTACATCTCCTGACTAGAACACCCGCTGCACACCTCACGAGACACCCAGCGTACATCTCTTACGAGACACTAGTGCGTAAATCTCTTTCGCGACACAAAGCTGTCCTCTCTTAGAGACATCCAGTGCGTACAATCTCTTTCGAGACACAGCGTACATCTCTTACAATACACCCAGTGCTACATCTCTTTCAGAGACACAAGCGTACATCTCTTACGAACACCTAGTGCGTACATCTCTTTCCGAGACACAAAGGCGACTCAACTTACTATACACCCAGTGCGTACAATCGCTTCGAGACACAAAGCTTACATATCTTCGAGACACCACGCGTACATCGCTTCGAGACACCAATCCAACAAACAACCACCAAGCAGTTCATTACTTCCAAACACCCCAACCAACCACAACCAACTATAACAACAACCACAATTTATCCAACAATACCCAACACAACAAAACACAAGTCAAGCATGCATCCACCAATACTTACCAAACCAAAACAAAGCAAGCATCAACAAACAACAATCCAAACAACTCAACGTCGATCAACAAACACACCAGTTCCTCAACAAGCAAAACAATCATCGATGCCTTTAAACCAACGAGGAAACAACCAACAACAACAACAAACACAAAACACACACACAACAATCCCACCACCAATACTAACCAAACAACAAGCAAAGCAACCAACTAACAATTCCCAAACAAAGCGAAGAATCAACAACAACAATGCCCTAAACCGTTCCGGTGTAGGCCCGAAGGCCAAACCTAACGTACCTCTACTTACCTGAACTCTGGCAAACCAGGGGGCACTTACTCGCTTTGGCTATGTACATTTGCCCACTCGGTAACCTATCAATTCACAAAGTCCTTAAGCATCCACAATTCCTTCTAAAGAATATTAAGCTAACTCTAACTACATTATTTCAACACTTTCATTGCGAAATTAGGCCCCCCTACACAATTCACCAATTCTCTTACACTATTGCTAGCCTAATCCAACAAAACCAAACGAACGGTCCACCAATTTGGGTTCGGTAAAAACCGACCCAACCCTCAAACGTCATAACTTTTGCGTCGGTTTATCGGAAATCGAACGATTCCAAGCTGCCACACTCCTCTAATAACCAATTTTTAGCCTGCCAAAGAATTTGGAAAACAACCGACCCTACTAGGTTCAAAATATCACAAAACCCCCGAACTGCCCCTTTACCCGGAAAATCCCCCTTTTCCGATTTGTCCATCAATTCCCACTCAATTCCTTCACTAAACAATCCACAAATACCCTCAAGTAGCTAATTAACCAAAAATCTCCTCGAATACAACGCAAAACCCGAATGGCCCTAAAGGGTTCACTGTTTTTTTTTTTTCGCCCAATCGGGCTCATCACTCCCAGGCAATCAAAACCGGACCAAGGTGCAGCAAACCCACGCCGGAAACGACCACAACCGCAGTGATCGGGGTTGAGCTCAAATATTCGGCTCGTCACTCACGGCCACGAACAGAGCCTAACAGAAAAAACCGAGCCTTGAAGAAGTTTGTGGCCGCTATATGTTTCATGATGTTTTTTATCCAGGTTAACTCATCATGTTCTTCCCTTAATGATTAGTGGTAACAGTAACGCATCATTTGGGTTTGAGTTCAACAACTAATGATAGGAACTTTGACCTAGTTGCTGAGGTTGCGCCCCCAGTTAGAAAATGACTTTCAACGTAAAGTAGAAATTTTATTTATTGCACTGCATTCATGGTTTTATGAAAAACATATTTTGGGCTCACCCTGAAACCTAATGGGCTTGTCAACAGCAGTTATCTTTTACTGTATAATTATGATTCACGTTACCATTGATCAGATTGTATTATTTGATAATGATAGATCCTGTTGATACTGGGACGTCTGTTCAAGTAGAGACCCTATAACCTTCTGCTGCATGCAAGTTGTTATGTTTGCACGCTAAAAAGTAATAAGTGATGACGCTTCTTGTGTTTCGATTCAAAACTGATCAGGTATTATTTTTGTTATTGTCTATGAGTTGCTTTGTAAACTATTTCGCTACACCAATAAAGGCTGATCTCGATCACACGTTCTGATTCTTTCTTCGCTGGGGTTTTTGGAGTCCTGCCTCTTATGTCGAAGGTCTTAGGACCCTCTTTTTTCACTCAGATTTTTATATGAAAACATGATGGTTTTTGTATAGTCTCTATGTGCGACATGTTAACTTAATCCTCATCTATCGCTCTTGAGCCCGTTCCTTAAGTTTGAAATAGTTTTCATAGAATGTTTTGAAATCATTTTTAAGTCATCAGTTTGAGAAAGGTAAAACAAGTTTTACATATATTTAATATAACATTTCTACTGAGTTAGTCACTCACCCCCAACAACCCCTTCCCCTTCTAGGAAAAAACAAAAGCAGTGAGTAACTGGAGTTTGGAAGCAGTTAGTTTTACCTATTTCTTTTTTGTATTTGAGTGTTTAGTATTCATGGGTGAGGACTTATCTTATTCTGGTCTATATAAGATTAACTGTTTGGGATTTGGATATGTGAGACTTATTGAACTACTTTTACTTAATCGTATATTATATCAATAATCACTTTGTGGATTTTGATCTTCTGATTAACGTTCAAGTTTTTCGTTGCGAAACAAGCCTTGGGTTGGGTGATCGGATCCTCTCAGAGGATCGGGTCACCCAACCCGACGTTTTGTTAGGCTCACCTCCGGGTCTTGAGATTACTTTTCTTGTAATCTTGGAGTGATACTGTGCGCGATGCTGTAGTATTACAAAAATACTTATTTTATAGATTCTCTAATAAAATTCACTTATGGAGTTTTATGTCGTGGACGTAGAAAGATTTGGTCTGAATCACGTAAATTCTTGTGTCTTGATTTCTTCTTTCACTCTTCTAATCAATTCTTGATCGATCATCACAGTGTGATTGATTTTTATCGTAACAATTGGTGTGGTGATTGTAGATTGTTTTCTATCAATTTCTATTGAGAAATTCAAAGTTGACAAGTTCATGGGCGATAATGATTTTAGTCTATGACGAGTTAAGATGAGAGCTTTCCTGGTTCATTAAAGACAATCTATTGCTATTGATCCTAAATCGTTTGGTAAACTTAATCGTCTGATAGAGATTAAGCTTCTGAGATGGAATCTAAAGCACATAGTGCTATTTTGCTGATTTTGGGAGACGAGGTACTAAGAAAGATCACCGAAGAAGGTTCAACAATTTTAGTATGGTCCAAACTTGAAGCTTTATACATTACAAAGTCGCAAGCAAACTGTCTGTACTTTAAAAAAAAGTTGTACACAATTGCGATGGAGGAATCCAAGGAGATACAAAAACATGTTGACGATTTCAACAAAATAATCTTGGACTTGAACATCATCGGCATCAAGATATAAGAAGAGGATCAATCTATTATTCTATTGAGTTTTCTACCAAAGCAGTATGAGCATTTCATCGACATTATGCTCTACGAAAAGTAAACACTAACCACAACAGAGGTAAATGTTGCACTTATTTCGAAGGAGCTCTACCAAAAAACTGGATATAAGGAAGCTTCAGATGGTGAGGGGTTATTTGGTGCGGTGTGGTGACCCTTACCCGTACCCTAATAAATTTTTTTTTTTTTTTATACGTACAAACTCTAAATCTAACTTTCGTGCGGAAATAAAACTTTGAAATCTATTCAAAATAAACTTAAAGCCAACAATTAATCAATTAAGTAATAAAAGAAAACAATTAAATTAAAACATTTTTTTTTATATAAGTTCGGCCAAGAAGAGGCAGAACAGGTGGCGATTGCTCCTGGCGAGCAATTGCCCATCGCCCTTTGGCAATTGCTTACCTCGCCTGGCAATTGCCTCTCCCGTGATTGCCAGGCAGGGGAAGAGGCGATTGATCGCCTCCAAGAGGCGATCAATCGCCATGCTCTTTGGAATTTCTCCAGAGAGCACGGCTTCACCCCCCCGCTTCATTCTTTTCTTTTCGTTCCTTCACTTCACATTCTCAGCACAAAACACACAAAACACTACAACCTCTTCTCCTTTCTCCCACAATCTTTACATACATCCCATAAAATACATTTCAAACATGACATTTACCCAAACACTCAAAACCGACACAATTCACTTTAAACACAATCAAATTTCATAAAAACGAACTGCATGGTTCCGTTTAAAAGTTTAACATTCCTTCCTGTTTGAAAAGCGTCATAACACTACAAAACGCAATGTAAAATCTATTCAGTCGCCAAACATCCTAAAACTTATCTAATTGTACTAAAAATCCATCTAATTCACCATTAACCCAAACATCACCAAAAACTCTCAAAAATTGTCTAACCATGAGTCATCCTGCCTAGCCAAAACACGCTCCGCCGCCACGAGCTCCGCCCATCGACCATCTACGCTTGGTCATCATAAGGAGGTTCCTCACCATCGTTCTCGTCACCTACATCATACGATAAATACATTAAGCCTAATGCTTAGTAAAGAGTGTACTAAACATAACATTTACATATATGCATGACGTTTGTAAAACAACTTTGTTTCGTTTCGTTAAACCGTTTTCTTGCCCCGTGAGAATGATAACTTGCCCCGTGAGAAACACATAACTTGCCCCGTGAGAAACATGTAACTTGCCCCGTGAGAAACATACATCCTTCAGAATTTGTGATCATTCTTTAATTTGACGTTTTCATAAAACATGCTCATAAATAGTTCGTATGCACTTAAATAAAACATGATGCATGAGGAATGACATACGTAGAAACACCTATCGAACGACCACTAACTAATCGCTAAGGCACTACTTTAAGCTACCCGTCTTATCACCAACCCCTATAACTTCCTAACTTCATTCTACAAACATTATCAACATCGTTACGACGTAGGGCCTTAGGGGCCGGAAAGCCTAACACTCACTTACCTGGTGTCCTAGCTATGCCGAGCACCGTCCTTGAAGAGCTTGGATTACCTAAGGCATTTCATAGCACGTCGTTAGTATTAACTCTAAATCATTAATTTCAAAGCTAAACGAAATCCCGAGCTAAGGTAAATTTCCCAAAAACTCTAATCCACTTCATTCGGGCATTTCATCGAGCACTTGGTGCTCACTAACTTCAAAACTCCATTAATGGTGTTTTACCAACCTCCAACAACCAAAACTAAACCTTAAACATCAACCCACACCATTAATTTACACCAACTACTCCAATAATCATAAATACATCATCAACGAACATTAATATCATTAAACTATCGATTTCTAACTAAAACCAACAATTCTCATCAAACCCTAAATCGAAATAAACCCTAAAACCACAAATAAACTTGTCTAGAGTGTAGAACTTACCTAGAAGATTGATTTGGGGAAGAAAACCGTAGAGAAACTAGCCGGAACTCGGAGAAGTGAGCGATCGATGGAGGGAGAGAGTCGCAAGGGAGAGGAGAATCGTGAGAGGGCTTCACGTGGAGGAAGAGAGAAAATGAGGGGAAAAATGGAGGGACTTGGCTTTTTAATCAAATTTTGATTTCCTAAATTACTATTTTGCCCTCAGTTCAATTTCCATTGTTTTGTTAACAATTTACCTAACTATTTGGTTCCTCCAAAATCCCTTATTTCTCCAAATATTCCTACTCATTCTTAGGGTCCTAATAAAACTTCATGTTCGCAATTTAGACTTATTTTATTATTTCTACGAATTAAAACCCTATAATGCTTAAAATATTTAAAACTCTAAACTTATAGCTCGAAATGTAACACCCGAGTTAACGGCCAGGTGATTTTCTTAACTGTATTAACGGTCATAGATATTTAATCTTCGTAGTTTAGGATTTATGCCAAGCTTAATTAATTACATGTGGATCTAAACTAGGTTGAGTGGTAAAGTTGTAATAATGGAGGATTGAGGCCAGTATTTTAGGAAAAAGGAAAGGATTCAAATCTCATTTAAACCACTGTAGCCGACATCCCCAACTTCCGGCGATTTCTTCTCTCCCAAGCTCTCACTCTCTGTCAGCTGGAAATCCCTCCTTCGGCGATCGGTTTCCTTGCTGCTTCTCGGCTACTTTGTGCTCGAGGTGAAGAAGTTTGAAGAGAAAGGAGCTCAAGTACTAAGAAGACCAGGTAAGTGAATGTATTAAGATTTCGACTAATAGAGCCCTACATCGTGGGAGTACTAGGTTGAGATGTCTAATGTTTACCTTATGACTATGAGCTTGTCTGCACTTGAAGGATTTATATATGTTGCGAGTTATACCATGTGGTGACCTGTTAGTGAATGTGAAGATGTCTGCTCTGGTATGATCCTTGTCATTGTTTGATGAGTTAAAAGCTCTCATGTTCATGCATCATGAATGTTTCTCAAGCATAAGAAAATGTTTTAACGCATGTTTTCCATGAACAAGATATGTATGTATATATGTATATGTATAAGACTTATGCAACGTGGATTAAGTGAGGGTTGGGGGCGGTTCGGCAGTATGTCACAGTCCAAAGAAGGACATATGAATACGACCCGCAGTAGGGAACAAGATCAAACTCACTGTCGAACCCCCTTTACGGGCACAGATCCTCTCTTGATCCACACAACCTAAACAAAGACTATGAATGATGAATATGATCAAAGACTATGAATGATGAATATGATCAATGACTATGAATGATGAATATGATCAATGACTATGAATGATGAATATGATCAATGACTATGAATGATGAATATGATCAATGACTATGAATGATGAATATGATCCATGACTGTGAATGATGATTACGAGCAAAGACATGAACAAGAAAAGACTTATGAGCATGTGATTTTCCCAAATTATACATTAATGCATCCATGTTAGTGTTGCATTCCTTACTAAGCATTAGGCTTATAGTTTAAATCTTATGATGTAGGTGACGAGTTTTCAGGTGAGGAACTCAAGGTTAATGAAGATGTCTAAGCTTGGTTGCTGGAGGATGCTCAGTGTGACAGTGAAGGCTGGATAGACGATCAAGTTCCCTGGTTATACCCATAGTAAGTCAGAGAAGTTTATGATAAACAGATGACTAAGTAGAATAGAGTTTTCTTATAACAATGAGATTCGGATTTCAAATGGTTTGATTTCAGAGTCTGTTAACGATTTTAAGGATCATTGAATGGTCTGTTTTGCTTAAGCCTTCCGCTATGTGTATCTTGTATGGGATATGGTTTTTACTCATTGGGGTTTATGATTTCCAGGTTAAGATTTGAGTGAGTTGTAGTATTTTCTGTTGGATGAGGTTGTTTGATGATTATAGTGTCTTACTGTCGTAAGATAGAAGCTGGATGAGGCATTCATCCGGCTGACGTCATCGGCAGATGTAGTGTTTAAGCCATCGGATGATGAAAGTGTTATTTTGTCTTCTAGCGATCGGCAGATGTAGTGTTTAAGCCATCAGATGACGAAAGTGTTATTTTGTCGTCTAGCGATCGACAGATGTAGTGTTTAAGCCATTGGATGATGAAAGTGTTATTTTGTCGTCTAGCGATCGGCAGATGTAGTGTTTAAGCCATCGGATGATGAAAGTGCTATTTTGTTGTTTAGCGATCGGCAGATGTAGTGTGTTTAGCCATCGGACGATGAGAGGATTTTCTTGTCGTTTAGTGACCGGATGATGTAAATGATAATTTGTCAGTTTAGTGACCGGATGATATAGAGCTTGTAAGCTATCGGAAGATGTGTTAGATGAACACGTGAATTTCACATGTCTATCGGTGGATGTTTTTATTGGTCACACGAGATGCACGTGATCGTCGGTCAATGCGAGTATTCGCATATGCCGATAGGTGTTTAATTGAGTCATGTGGGGTGCACGTGCCATCCGGAAGACGCGATGTCTATCGGTTGATGCATGCAGACCCATGCAACTTGTACGTCGATTGGAAGCATGTACGAGGGACTAATTTTCCATCTGTTAAGTTGAAGTCTTTAAGCCTGTTAGGTATACTGTTATTAAAGAAAAAAAAAAACAGAGAAGGAGAAAAGAGCTCAAATATGAATTAAAGTTTTATGTAAAGTCAAGAATTTCGTGGCGATCCTTCCCGGGTCGTTACAATTATGGTATTAGAGCAAAACCGGGTTCTAAAACCGATTCTGCAGACTGCCTTCCAGCACTGACTGTCACATGAGCACACTCCAACAACTGTAAGTATTTATGATTTCAGTTTATGTCATTAAGTTGAGATATATCTGTAATGATTTGTCTAGGAATCCCAAAATGGTTAGAGGTCAGCAGAGAGAGACCAATGAGGATAGCAATGCTATTGCTCAGTTGACAGAGTTGGTCATGCGCCAATCTCACCAGATAGAACGACTGATGACTGCTAGGGAGGAACAAGGCAACTCCAGTACTAATGCAACTCATGATCATGGGGGTGAGCGTTTCCACCGGCTTCGACCCCCGATGTTTAATGGGCATGTTTCAGATCCTATTTATGCTGAGGAGTGGATTCGAAAGATAGAAGACATGTTTAAGTATGCAAAGGTTGATGAAAGGGGATAAGGTCACCTATGCTGTCTTTCATTTGGAGTTAAGTGCAAGGACATTGGTGGGACTCGATCCAGAACACCGCTGGTGCCGAAGCTATGACCTGGGAGATGTTCAAGACTGCTTTCTTTGACAAGTACTTCAATAGGACTGTTCGGGCCAACAAGAAGAAGAGTTCATGAATCTGCGACAAACTGGCTCTGTGACGGATTACATATGCAAATTTGATGCTTTATCACGGTTTGCTCCCCGTATGATTGAGGATGACGAGGACAAGATTTACCAATTTGTTCAAGGACTGAAGCCGAGTTTGTATATGAAAGTGAAGACTGCTGGGATACACTAATGTACCTTATGGTGAAGTGACGGCTAAGGCCTTGGAGCTGGAAGAGGCAGAAATGACAGCATATGCACAGCGTGAGCAGCCAAGGAAACTCACAAAGGACACTCAGCCGCCACCACGTCAGAACAAAGGTTGGCAGCCGCAACAGAACAGGGGACCACAGCAACAAAAACAAAGAATAAAGAGACTCCTCAACCAGAATGATGACCAAGGAAAAGGAAAGAGGCCACTGGCACCCTTATGCCCCACCTGTCAAAAGAACCACCCCGGCGAATGCAAGTTGCGTTCTGGCCGCTGTTTCAGATGTGATAAGGTTGGACATATAGTCAGAGACTGCCCCATGCCGCCAGATCCGAACCGTGCAAGGGTAGCACCAAGAGTCTATGCAATGATGGAGGATGAGGAAGCCGTGCAGCATACAGTGATAACAGGTACCATTACGATTTGTGGTTTTGCTGCTTACACACTTATAGATACAGGAGTTACGCACTCATTTATATCAACCTTGTTTGTATGCCAACACAACTTAGAACCTTTACCAGCCGAAAGGCCATATGATGTTATGTTACCATCAGGGAAGTCCCTACATTCTGAACAGATTGTTAAAGGTGATGTTGTGTCCTTAGGAAGTAAGAGACTATATGTAGAACTGATTGTAATTGACATGAAAGGATACGAGGTGATATTAGGAATGGATTGGTTATTTAGGCATTATGCCACAATAAGTTATAGATCTGGGATGGTTGATTTTCGACCCCCAAATGGTGATCATTATTCCTTCCAAGCTATTCCTAAGATAAGCAAAATGCCGATTATATCCTCACTAGAAATTTTCCGGTTACTGAAAAATGGTTGTGAGAGTTACTTAGCTACCATAATGGATGTTCGGGTGAAGAATAAGGTAGAGTTACAAGATATCCCCATAGTCAGAGAATTCCCTAAGGCATTCTTGGATGACTTGCCAGGATTACCACCTGATAGAGAAATAGAGTTTGTAATTGATACATATCCCGAGGCAATTGCCTGTATCTAAGAATCCTTACCGGATGGCACCGGTTGAGTTAAAGGAGTTAAAAGTCCAACTACAGGAATTAGTAGACAAAGGATTTATACGCCCTAGTAGTTCCCCTTGGGGTGCACCTGTCTTATTTGTCAAGAAAAAAGATGGTTTCCTTAGAATGTGCATAGACCATAGGGAGCTAAATAAGTTGACAATCAAGAATAAGTACCACTTACCCCGAATTGATGATTTGTTTGACCAATTGCAAGGAGCAAGAGTGTTTTCAAAAATAGATTTACGTTCAGGTTATTACCAACTGAAAGTTAAGGAAGGAGATATACCAAAGACAGCCTTCAGAACCCGTTATGGACACTACGAATTCTTGGTCATGTCATTTGGACTGACCAATGCACCTGCAGCCTTCATGGACTTAATGAATCGTGTGTTTCGGGAGTATTTGAACAAATTTGTAATTGTGTTCTTAGATGATATCCTGATATACTCACGGACAGAAGCTGACCATGCAGAGCATTTAAGAATAGTTTTGACAACATTGAAGGAGCACTAGCTTTATGCCAAATTGTCTAAGTGTGAATTTTGGTTGGACAAGGTTAATTTTCTTGGTCATGTAGTTTCTGCTAATGGCATATCAGTGGACCCGACAAAAATTCAGGCAGTAAAGGATTGGCCACAACCAAAGAATGCCAGTGAAGTCCGCAGTTTCCTTGGATTGGCAGGCTATTACAGAAAGTTCATCAAAGGATTTTCTATGATAGCTAAGCCCCTGACGAATTTGACAAAGAAGGACAATAAATATTCTTGGACCGAAGCTTAGTGAGAATAGCTTCCAGACATTGAAGGTGAAGTTAACAACAGCCCCGGTATTGACCCTTCCAACCGAAGAAGGAAAGTTTAGTGTCTACTGTGATGCGTCTAAAGTTGGTTTAGGTTGTGTTTTGATGCAAGAAGGCAAAGTTGTAGCGTATGCCTCTAGGCAATTAAAGAGTTATGAACAGAACTACCCCACCCATGATTTAGAATTAACCGCTGTTGTTTTTGCTTTGAAGATATGGAGACACTATTTATATGGACAGCAGTGTGAGGTGTTTTCTGACCATAAAAGTCTGAAGTATCTCTTTACACAAAAGGAATTGAACATGAGGCAGAGGCGTTGGTTGGAATTTGTTAAGGATTACGACTTTGAGATCAAGTATCACCCGGGTAAGGCTAACTCTGTAGCTGACGCATTGAGCAGGATGTCAACAACAATGCAACCCGTTGTATCAACTATGTCTATACCTTTGAGGACAGAGATTCAGAAGTTGGAGTTGGAGATAGTTCCAGAGTTATCAACTTTACTAGCCGATTTGACCATTCAACCAACGGTTTTAGAAAAGATCAAAGAAGCACAACAGAAGGACTCTGAGGAGAATAACAGCATGATGAACAAGGTGAAAGACACCACCTCCGAGTTTACTCTTTCCAAGGATGGGATTCTGAGGTTTAGAAATAGATGGTATGTCCCTAATGATGAAGAATTACGTAAGATAATCTTGGCTGAGGCGCACTCGTCTCCCTTTTCTGTACATCCTGGCAGCACCAAGATGTATCGAGACCTGAAGTTACTCTATTGGTGGCAAAACTTAAAGAGAGATGTTGCTAAGTATGTAGAGTCATGTTTGGTTTGCCAACAAGTTAAAGCCGAGCACCAACGTCCAGGAGGTACCCTTCAGCCTTTACCTATTCCCGAGTGGAAGTGGGAACACATAGCTATGGATTTCGTTGTAGGATTACCTAAGACAACCAAGGGACATGATAGTATTTGGGTTGTGATTGATAGATTGACAAAATTCAGCCCATTTCTTACCAGTAAGGACAACCTACTCGATGGACCAGCTTGCTGATCTTTATGTACAAGAAGTTATTAGGTTGCATGGAATCCCTGCATTTATTGTATCTGATCGTGACCCCAGGTTTACCTCCCGGTTTTGGAAAAGTTTACAAGACGCATTAGGAACAAAGTTAACCTTCAGTACTGCCTTCCACCCACAGACAGATGGTCAATCTGAAAGGACTATCCAGATACTTGAGGACATGCTGAGGGCGTGTGTACTAGATTTCCAGTCATCCTGGAGTAGATATTTACCCCTGGTCGAGTTCTCCTACAACAACAGCTACCAGTCCACCATTGGCATGGCACCTTATGAGGCACTGTATGGCAGGAAGTGTAGGTCACCTCTGTATTGGGATGAGGTTGGTGAAGCAAAACTCCTAGGTCCCGAGATGTTGCAGCAGATGTCAGACAAGATTGCCAATATTAAAAGGAGAATGATTACTGCACAAAGCCGACAGAAAAGTTATGCAGACCAAAGGAGGAGAGATCTTGAATTTGCTGTTGGTGATGAAGTTTTCCTGAAGGTTTCACCATTTAAAGGAGTACTAAGATTTGGCAGAAAGGGAAAGCTTAATCCACGATTTATTGGACCATTCCTTGTTTTGGCTAGAATCGGTAGTACAGCTTACAGACTGCAGTTGCCTCCATCATTGGATAAAGTTTATAATGTCTTTCACGTGTCAATGTTAAGGAAATGCATACGAGATCCGACGCAAGTTGTTGAGCCAATGGATATTGAGATTGAACCATCATTAATGTATAAAGAGAGACCAGTGCAGATATTGGAATCTACAGTTAAGACTCTGAGGAATAAAGAGATTCCATTGGTCAAAGTTTTATGGAAGAATCATGGCATTGAAGAAGCCACTTGGGAGCGACGACAGGACATGTTGGACAAGTATCCTGAGTTATTTGTTTGATCAATTTTTGAGGACGAAAATTTTGTTTAAGGAGGGGTGGATGTGACACCCGAGTTAACGGCCAGGTGATTTTCTTAACTGTATTAACGGTCATAGATATTTAATTTTCGTAGTTTAGGATTTATGCCAAGCTTAATTAATTACATGTGGATCTAAACTAGGTTGAGTGGCAAAGTTGTAATAATGGAGGATTGAGGCCAGTATTTAAGGAAAAAAGGAAAGGATTCAAACCTCATTTAAAACACTGTAGCCGACATCCCCAACTTCCGACGATTTCTTCTCTCCCAAGCTCTCGCTCTCTGTCAGCTGGAAATCCCTCCTTCGGCGATCGGTTTCCTTGCTGCTTCTTGGCTACTTTGTGCTCGAGGTGAAGAAGTTCGAAGAGAAAGGAGCTCAAGTGCTAAGGAGACCAGGTAAGTGAATGTATTAAGATTTCCGGCTAATAGAGCCCTACATCGTGGGAGTACTAGGTTGAGATGTCTAATGTTTACCTTATGATTATGAGCTTGTCTGCACTTGAAGGATTTATATATGTTGCGAGTTATACCATGTGGTGACCTGTTAGTGAATGTGAAGTTGTCTGCTCTGGTATGATCCTTGTCATTGTTTGATGAGTTAAAAGCTCTCATGTTCATGCATCATGAATGTTTCTCAAGCATAAAAAAATGTTTTAACGCATGTTTTCCATGAACAAGATATGTATGTATATATGTATATGTATAAGACTTAGGCAACGTGGATTAAGTGAGGGTTGGGGGCGGTTCGGCGTATGTCACAGTTCAAAGAAGGACATATGAATACGACCCGCAGTAGGGAACAAGATCAAACTCACTGTCGAACCCCCTTTACCGGCACAGATCCTCTCTTGATCCACACAACCTAAACAAAGACTATGAATGATGAATATTATCAAAGACTATGAATGATGAATATGATCAATGACTATGAATGATGAATATGATCAATGACTATGAATGATGAATATGATCATGACTATGAATGATGAATATGATCCATGACTGTGAATGATGATTACGAGCAAAGACATGAACAAGAAAAGACTTATGAGCATGTGATTTTCCCAAATTATACATTTATGCATCCATGTTAGTGTTGCATTCCTTACTAAGCATTAGGCTTATAGTTTAAACCTTATGATGTAGGTGACGAGTTTTCAAGTGAGGAACTCAAGGTTAACGAAGATGTCTAAGCTTGGTTGCTGGAGGATGCTCAGTGTGATAGTGAAGGCTGGATAGGCGATCAAGTTCCCTGGTTATACCCATAGTAAGTCAGAGAAGTTTATGATAAACAGATGACTAAGTAGAATAGAGTTTTCTTATCACAATGAGATCGGATTTCAAATGGTTTGACTTCAGAGTCTGTTAACGATTTTAAGGATCATTGAATGGTCTGTTTTGCTTAAGCTTTCCGCTATGTGTATCTTGTATGGGATATGGTTTTTACTCATTGGGGTTTATGATTTCCAGGTTAAGATTTGAGTGAGTTGTAGTATTTTCTGTTGGATGAGGTTGTTTGATGATTATAGTGTCTTACTGCCGTAAGATAGAAGCTGGATGAGGCATTCATCTGGCTGACGTCATCGACAGATGTAGTGTTTAAGCCATCGGATGATGAAAGTGTTATTTTGTCATCTAGCGATCGGCAGATGTAGTGTTTAAGCCATCGGATGATGAAAGTGTTATTTTGTCGTCTAGCGATCGGCAGATGTAGTGTTTAAGCCATCGGATGATGAAAGTGTTATTTTGTCGTCTAGCGATCGGCAGATGTAGTGTTTAAGCCATCGGATGATGAAAGTGCTATTTTGTCGTTTAGGGATCGGCAGATGTAGTGTGTTTAGCCATCGGACGATGAGAGGGTTTTCTTGTCGTTTAGTGACCGGATGATGTAAATGATAATTTGTCGTTTAGTGATCGGATGATATAGAGCTTGCTTGTAAGCTATCGGAAGATGTCTTAGATGAACACGTGAATTTCACATGTCTATCGGTGGATGTTTTTATTGGTCACACGAGATGCACGTGATCGTCGGTCGATGCACGTGATCGTCGGTCGATGCGAGTATTTGCATCTGCCGATAGGTGTTTAAATGAGTCATGTGGGGTGCACGTGCCATCCGGAAGACGCGATGTCTATCGGTTGATGCATGCAGACCCATGCAACTTGTACGTCGATTGGAAGCATGTACGAGGGACTAATTTTCCATCCGTTAAGTTGAAGTCTTTAAGCCTGTTAGGTATACTGTTATTAAAGAAAAAAAAAACAGAGAAGGAGAAAAGAGCTCAAATATGAATTAAAATTTTATGTAAAGTTAAGAATTTCGTGGCGATCCTCCTCGGGTCGTTACACGAAATCCCTAAAACGAAATTCTCGGGCGTTACATCCTACCCTCCTTATTTAGAATTTTGTCCCCAAAATTACATACCTTAACAAATCTGGATATCTGTCTATCATGTCCTATTGTCGCTCCCACGTGGCTTCCTCTACGTTTTGGTTTCTCCATAGTACCTTAACAAGAGGGATTGACTTATTACGCAAGACCTTAACCGAAGACTCCAAAATCTGTATCGGCCTCTCTTCATAGGTCAAGGTTGGCCATATCTCAAGATCAACTGGTTCTACCACGTGCGTAAGATCCCGTATACACTTCCTTAACATCAACACGTGGAAGACATTATGTACGCCCTCCATAGACAACGGCAATTGAAGCCTATAGGCTGTAGCTCCAATCCTTTCTGTAATCTGGAACGGTCCAACAAACCGTGGATTTAACTTCCCTCTCTTACCAAAGCGAACCACGCCCTTGATTGGTGAAACCTTCAAAAACACTTCATCACCAACTACAAACTCCAATTCTCTTCTTCTTCGATCAGCATAGCTCTTTTGGCGACTCTGTGCGGTCTCCATCCTTTGCCTGATCAAAGCAACCTTCTCAGACAACTGTTGTAAAATTTCAGGGCTGATCAACTTAGCTTCGCCCACTTCATCCCAATACAGCGGCGACCTACACTTTCTGCCATAAAGCGCTTCGTACGGAGCCATACCAATCGTGGACTGATAGCTGTTATTATAAGCAAATTCAACCAAAGGCAAATATCAGCTCCACAACGCCTGAAACTCTAACACGCATGCTCTTAGCATATCCTCGAGTATCTGAATCGTCCTCTCAACTGTCCGTCAGTCTGTGGGTGGAATGCCGTGCTAAAAGTCAATTTGGTACCCATAGCGCTTTGTAAACTTTTCAAAAACCTCGAGGTAAACCTAGGGATCCCAATCTGTAACAATCGACACAGGGACCCCGTGTAATCTAATAATCTCTTGGACATAAATTTCTACAAACTGATTCATCGTGTAAGTCATCTTTACTGGCAAGAAATGAGCCGCTTTCGTCAATCTATCAACCACAACCCATATACTGTCGTGCCCTTTTATCGTCCTCGGTAATCCAACTACGAAGTCCATCGCAATTTGATCCCACTTCCACTCGGGAATCGGTAAAGGTTGTAACATCCCACCTGACCTCTGGTGTTCTGCCTTAACTTGTTGGCAGACAAGACAGGATTGTACATAACTGGTCCACATCACGCTTCATATTCGGCCACCAATAGTGCACCTTCAGATCTCGGTACATCTTGGTGCTACCTGGATGCACAGAGAACAACGATGAATGTGCCTCTGACATAACCAACTTCCTCAACTCTTCGTCCTTTGGAACGTACCAGCGGTCTCGAAACCTCAAAATTTCATCCACTGAGTAACTGAAATCAGAAGGTACAATTGATAATTTTGATACAATAGCCACCTTTTCGTCCTTATCTAACTGTTGAGCCTCTCTTATCTTGTCCAACAGAGTGGGCCGTATTGTCAAGTCAGCAAGTAGGGTCGAAAGTTCTGAAACTAATTCAAGTTCAAACCCCTGCATCTCCTTTCTCAATGAAGCTGACATACAGAAAGCAACTGACTCCTCTGTCCTAGGCATCCTACTCAAAGCATCTACCACTGTATTAGCTTTTCCAGGATGATACCTGATTTCGAAGTCGTAGTCTTTCACAAACTCTAACCATCTCCTCTGCCTCATATTTAAATCCTTCTGTGTAAACAGGTATTTTAAACTTTTATGGTCCGAAAACACTTCACACTTCTGTCCGTAGAGGTAGTGTCTCTATATCTTTAACGTGAATACCACCGCTGCCAGTTCTAAGTCATGCGTCGGGTAATTTTCCTCATAACTTTTCAATTGCCTAGAAGCATAGGCAATGACCTTTCCTTCCTGCATCAACACGCATCCCAATCCAACTTTGGACGCGTCACAATAAATACAGTACACCCCATTCTCCACTGGTAGAGTCAGTAAAGGTGCTGTGGTCAACTTTTGCTTTAAGGTCTGAAAGCTTTCTTCACATGTCTTAGTCCACTCGTACTTCACTTCCTTCTTCGTGAAGTTCGTCAAAGGTTTGGCTATTACTGAAAACCCTTGGATAAACTTTCGATAATACCCTGCTAGGCCTACGAAACTCCGTACATCACTTGCATTTCTCGGTCGTGGCCACTCCCTTACCACTTGAATCTTGGCCGGATCCACAAAAATGCTTTCTTTTGAAATCACGTGGCCTAAGAAATTCACCTGACTCAACCAGAATTCGCACTTAGAAAGTTTAGCATACAACTGGTGTCGCTTCAAAGTAGTTATAACAGCCCTTAAGTGCTCTGCATGTTCTTCATCGTTTCGGGAATAAATCAAAATATCATCTATGAACACTATAACGAACTTGTCCAAGAACTCCCGAAACACTCTGTTCATGAGGTCCATAAACACTGCCGGAGCATTGGTCAAACTGAAGGACATAACCCTCAACTCATAGTGCCCGTAACGTGTTCTGAAGGCAGTCTTCGGTACATCCTCGGCTCTAATTTTTAACTGATAGTACCCAGAACGTAAATCAATTTTAGAAAACACAGCAGCCCCTTGCAACTGGTCAAATAGATCATCTATCCTCGGTAACGGGTATTTATTCTTTATAGTCAGCTTATTTAACTCACGGTAATCCACGCACATTCTTAAGGAGCCATCCTTCTTCTTTACAAATAAAACCGGAGCGCCTCAAGGAGAAACGCTCGGCCGAACAAAACCCTTGTCCATTAGCTCTTTCAGCTGGACTTGCAACTCCCTCAATTCAACTGGCGCCATTCTATAAGGATTCTTGGACCCTGGCACCAAACCAGGAATAATCTCAATTGTGAACTCCATTTCTCGATCTGGAGGCAAGCCGGGCAACTCGTCCAGGAACACTTCTGTAAAGTCCTTAACCACTGGAATGTCACATAACTTTAACTTCTCTCGCATGCTTACTTCCTTAACGCTTGCTATAAACCGAAAACATCCATGCTTCATTGAGTACAAGGCACTTACAGGCTAGCTGGTTAACTCGTCTAGGAACACTTCAGTAAAATTTTCCTCCACCGAAATGTTATTCAACCTTAGCTTATCTCGTTTTCTTACATCCACAATGCTTGCCACAAAATTGAAACATTGAGGTTTTGTGGAGTACCGGGCACTCATTGACAATACAAGAGGCATCCCACTTGAACGGAGGGTCGCTGGAAAATCGTAATTCTCTCCACTCGGGGGTCTAAAATCTTCTACTCCCGACCTGCAATTGATTGTGGCGTAGTGCCTAAACAATCAATCCATGCCCAAGATTACATCGTACCCCTTCATACATATAACGATCAAATTCGCATACAACTGCCTACTACCAACAGATAAAATTTCGCCCCGTATCGCTCGATTTGAGTGCAAATACTCACCAGAAGGCAACATAACGCTATAACTATGACCAGCTTGGACGACATCTAAATTCCATTTAACTGTATACTTCTGTGCTATGAAGGAATGGGTTGCCCCAGTGTCAATTATAACATGAGCCGTGTTTCCACAGACCAAAATAGTACCTATAACAACTGAAGGCTGAGCAGATTCCTAGTTTCAATCAGAGAAAAGATCCGGGAGGGATCGCCCGGTGGCCGCCTACTCGGCTCTAGGCAATCAACGGCCTTGTGGCCCACTTTATCACATCGAAAACATCGTCCACTATGAAGTTTGCACTCCCCATGATGATTCTTTTGGCAAATAGGGCATAAAGGAGCTTGCGACGCCCCTTGGGGACGTTTACTCTTATCTTGAAATCTAGGCGTCTCATTAGCTCGTTTGACACCACGTTGCGATTGTTGCTGCCAACCCTGGTTTTGTTGTTGCGGTCGCACATCCCTAACAAACCTTCTCGATGCTTCTCTCTGTCGCTGAAGCTTTATCTCGATGTCATCAAGTCCGAGGGCCTTTTCCACTATCTTATGATAAGGCACGTCTTCGTCATCCACCGTCATCACCCCTTTTTGAATTTCTAATTTCAAACCTTATACGAATTGGTGAATTTTGTCCTCCTCTTCATAGATCATATATCCGGCATATCGAGATAGCGACTCAAACCTTCGCACATATTCAGCCACCGTCCCTGTTTGGCGCAATTGTGTGAACTCCACCTTCTTACTTGCCCGAAGAGTGCGACTGAAATACTTGTTGTAGAATACCGTTTTGAATCTTTCCCACCTCATAATCTCCACATCTGTAGTAGCCTTAATCCTGTCCCACCAGAACAAAGCATCCTTCTCCAAACTGAATACTGCAAACATCACCTTATCGGCTTCCTCTACTTTTGCATAGGCAAACATACTTTCAATCTTACAAATCCACTGTTCGGCGCTCGTAGGATTTGAAGACTGTCCATCGAAGGCCGGAGGCCCAAGGCGTCGAAATCTCTCTCCACCTTGGTCCCGTGAAGAATTTCCTTGTGCGTTTCCATTCCCATTTCCCTCTCGGTTTAACAAGATCCCAATTTGTTCCGACTGAGGGTGCAATATATCCATGAATTGGTCCATAGGGTTCCCTAGAGGCGGTCTAGGTGCTCTCGGCATATTTTGTTCCTAAACACATTAGACAATACGAAGCAATATAAATATCTAGGAATCGTACTTAAACTTAAACACTTACAGTTGATGGAGAGTTCCCGTACGGCGGTGTGTTTGGAAGGCATATCACAAAATCGCTTTTAAAACTCCGTCTCTCTGATACCATAACTGTGGCGACCCTTACCCGTACCTAATAATTTTTTTTTATACGTACAAACTCTAAATCTGACTTTCGTGCGGAAATAAAACTTTTAAAGTTGGAATGGAAAATTATTAGCGGTGTATGAAAACTACTTTGAAATCTATTCAAAATAAACTTAAAGCCAACAATTAATCAATTAAGTAATAAAAGAAAACAATTAAATTAAAACATTTTTTTTTATATAAGTTCGGCCAAGAAGAGGCAGAACAGGTGGCGATTGCTCCTGGCAAGCAATCACCCTTTGGCGATTGCTTACCTCGCCTGGCAATCGCCTCTCCCGTGATTGCCAGGCAGGGGAAGAGGTGATTGATCGCCTCTAAGAGGCGATCAATCACCATGCTCTCTGGAATTTCTCCAGAGAGCACGGCTTCTCCCCCCCCCCCCCCTGCTTCATTCTTTTCTTTTCGTTCCTTCACTTCACATTCTTAGCACAAAACACACAAAACACTACAACCTCTTCTCGTTTCTCCCACAATCTTTACATACATCCCATAAAATACATTTCAAACATGACATTTACCCAAACACTCAAAACCTACACAATTCACTTTAAACACAATCAAATTTCATAAAAACAAACCGCATGGTTCCGTTTAAAACTTTAACATTCCTTCCTGTTTGAAAAGCGTCATAACACTACAAAACGCAATGTAAAATCTATTCAGTCGCCAAACATCCTAAAACTTATCTAATTGTACTAAAAATCCATCTAATTCACCATTAACCCAAACTATCACCAAAAACTCTCAAAAATTGTCTAACCATGAGTCATCCTACCTAGCCAAAACACGCCCCGCCGCCACGAGCTCCGCCCATCGACCATCTACGCTTGGTCATCATAAGGATGTTCCTCACCTTTGTTCTCGTCACCTACATCATACGATAAATACATTAAGCCTAATGCTTAGTAAAGAGTGTACCAAACATAACATTTACATATATGCATGACGTTTGTAAAACAACTTTGTTTCGTTTCGTTAAACCGTTTTCTTGCCCCGTGAGAATCATAACTTGCCTCGTGAGAAACACATAACTTGCCCCGTGAGAAACATACATCCTTCAGAATTTGTGATCGTTCTTTAATTTGACGTTTTCATAAAACATGCTCATAAATAGTTCGTATGCACTTTAATAAAACATGATGCATGAGGAATGACATACGTAGAAACACCTATCGAACGACCACTAACTAATCGCTAAGGCACTACTTTAAGCTACCCGTCTTATCACCAACCCCTATAACTTCCTAACTTCATTCTACCAACATTATCAACATCGTTACGACGTAGGGCCTTAGGGGCCAGAAAGCCTAACACTCACTTACCTGGTGTCCTAGCTATGCCGAGCACCGTCCTTAAAGAGCTTGGATTACCTAAGGCATTTCATAGCACGTCGTTAGTATTAACTCTAAATCATTAATTTCAAAGCTAAACAAAATCCTGAGCTAAGGTAAATTTCCCAAAAACTTTAATCCACTTCATTCGGGCATTTCATCGAGCACTTAGTGCTCACTAACTTCAAAACTCCATTAATGATGTTTTACCAACCTCCAACAACCAAAACTAAACCTTAAACATCAACCCACACCATTAATTTACACCAACCACTCCAATAATCATAAATACATCATCAACGAACATTAATATCATTAAACAATCGATTTCTAACTAAAACCAATAATTCTCATCAAACCCTAAATCGAAATAAACCCTAAAACCACAAATAAACTTGTCTAGAGTGTAGAACTTACCTAGAAGATTGATTTGGGGAAGAAAACCGTAGAGAAACTAGCCAGAACTCAGAGAAGTGAGCGATCGATAGAGGGAGAGCGTCGCAAGGGAGAGGAGAATCGTGAGAGGGCTTCACGTGGAGGAAGAGAGAAAATGAGGGGAAAAATGGAGGGACTTGGCTTTTTAATCAAATTTTGATTTCCTAAATTACTATTTTGCCCTCAGTTCAATTTCCATTGTTTTGTTAACAATTTACCTAACTATTTGGTTCCTCCAAAATCCCTTATTTCCCCAAATATTCCTACTCATTCTTAGGGTCCTAATAAAACTTCTTGTTCGCCATTTAGACTTATTTTATTATTTCTACGAATTAAAACCCTATAATGCTTAAAATATTTAAAACTCTAAACTTATAGCTCAAAATCCCTAAAACGAAATTCTCGAGCGTTACATGTGGGGAAGATCTCAAACACATGATAACAACAAAATTGAACAATAAAGCACGATCAAAATCCTGGCAAGGCAAAAAGTGCTCTTTTTGCAACAAAAAAGTACACTTTAGGAAGGATTCTCATGAACTCAAGCGAAGGATGGTCGAGAAAATACTGAGGCTGGTGATGCCTTAGTGGTATCAAATTTTGCATCAGCGAAGGATTTCGGTGATCAATGGGTCCCTAATTCAAGGTGTTCTTTACGTATGACTCCGAGGAAGGAGTGACTTCAAAATTTCCAATCATGTAAAGGTGGAGAGGTGCTACTCGGTAACAACAAATTGTGCACCGTACAAAGCACTGGTTTGGTGCAGATTATGATGTTTAATGGATGCATTCAGAAAATCATAAACGTGACATATGTTTCTCAGCTTAAACGTAACCTTTTTTTATCGACATGCTAGATGATTCTGGGTGCATGGTGAAAGTTGAAAAACGATGCATGAAAATCGTTAAAGGGTCGATGGTTGTGATGAAGTGGTTCAGAGAAACGACTTATATTATCTTAACAGTAACACTATTATTCTTGAGTCTGTCAATATTGTTGAAAATGTGGAAGAGAAAACTCAGTTGTGGCATTTGTGGCCTGGACATGTTAGTGAGCGCGAACTTCATGAATTATCGAAACATAAGCTGTTGGACGTTCCACCATCTCATTTAGACTTCTACAAGAATTGTGTTTTCGAAAAGTCTAGTAGAGTGAAGTTTACATCGACTATGCATAAATCAAAAGGACTTGTGGATTATGTTCACTATGGTTTATAGGGACTAACAATGTTGCTTCAAAGGGAGGAGCACATTAGTTTATGTCCATCGTTGATAACTATTCATGGATGCTCCAGGTGTACTGTCTGAAGACAAAGAATCAGGTATTTGATACTTTCAGAATCTAGAAAAAGATGGTGGAAACTCATAGAACCAATAATGACTTGGAGTATTGTTCTTCTGAATTTGATGCTAATTGTAAAAAAGGAGACATCATGAGACACCATACAATTAGACACATTACAAAAATAGAATGGTCTGGCAGAAAGGATGAATTGAACGATCTTAGAGAGGGTAAGATGTATGCTTCTTGGTTTACCCAAGTCATTTTGGGCGAAGCTATCAAAGCTAGTGGATATCTTATCAATTTATGTTCTTCCACAATTAGGGGTGGGCAGACCCGAACCCAACCCAAGGAACCGAACCGACCCGAGGGTTCGGGTTCGGGTTAGGTGTGGGTCGAAGAGGACTCGTTTGTGATCGAGTCGGGTGAGCCAATTTGTGTTCGGGTTCGGTTCGGGTGTAAGGCAAACCCGAACCAAACCGAAAAACCGAAGGTAAATAACAAATTAGGGTGTTGGAGAGTCGGCAATCGGCATTCGCAATCGGCATTTTGGCTTAGGGCAGAAACCAAAACGAAATTAGAGGAAACAGAAGCAAAACAGAGACGAACGCGTACTTTTTACGAGCTTTGCCGACTTGGAAACCCATCCAGAAATTAAGAACGACGTAGAGAAGAAGAACGACGGCCACATAACCGTACTCATTGGGTAGGATGGCGACGGCGGCCATTGTTATTCCTCAAGATCTCTGGTAATGGAGTAATATTTTTGGGATCCGTAGTTTATAGATTAGAACTCGGCTTTGTGGGAACAGAACTTCTTCTCCAAGTCAATGATTAATAATGATAGGTGGTTGAGGAGTTTCTTATGATGATTTTTTTTTATTTCTATTTATAATCTTTTTCCCATTTTGTAGAAAATGAAATGTAGATCATCTTGGGGTTATTTTTACACAGTTTCTTGAATTATTAAACGCATCTGAACCGAACTTTTAAATTTTTAAACATGCTTTAAATTTTTAGTACATGTATCAGGTCTCTAATGATATACAATTTTAATTGTATTTATTTCATGTTTACAAGTATGACTCGACTTGACCCGAACCGAACCGAACCGAACTTTTAGGTTCGGGTCTGTTTTAAGTTATTCAGGTTTGGGTTCGGGTTCGGGTTTGGAAACCGGAACTCGAAACCGAAAAGGTAGGTTGTGTTCGGACCAAAACCGAACCGAACCGATGATTGCCCACCCCTATCCACAATCTTGAAGTTTAAGACACCGTATGAGATATGACACAGGCAACTGGCATACTATGAGGGGCTAAAGGTATTTGGGTGTGTGCCTTATACTTACATAAAACAAGAGAAGCTGAAGTCGCGGGCCAAGAAGTGTGTTTTCTTAGGTTATCCTGATGATGTGAAAGGGTACAAGTTGTGGTGTATCAAACATGGTGAGCATAAAATAATATATAGTCATGATGTGGTAGTATTCAATGAGAAGGAACTACCGTTCAAATTACAGTTGGCTTTGGAGATGAAATTCAGGCCAAGTGAAGCTACAAAAAATGTGCTTCAGTGGATCATTTTAGCTCTGGAAATATTTCTCAGGTAAATGATCAATATACTGAGCAAGTTATTTATGGGTCATAATGTTCAGTGGAAGAGAACTCGAAACCGAAAAGGTAGGTTGTGTTCGGTCCAAAACCGAACCGAACCGATGATTGCCCACCCCTATCCACAATCTTGAAGTTTAAGACACCGTATGAGATATGACACAGGCAACTGGCATACTATGAGGGGCTAAAGGTATTTGGGTGTGTGCCTTATACTTACATAAACAAGAGAAGCTGAAGTCGCGGGCCAAGAAGTGTGTTTTCTTAGGTTATCCTGATGATGTGAAAGGGTACAAGTTGTGGTGTATCAAACATGGTGAGCATAAAATAATATATAGTCATGATGTGGTAGTATTCAATGAGAAGGAACTACCGTTCAAATTACAGTTGGCTTTGGAGATGAAATTCAGGCCAAGTGAAGCTACAAAAAATGTGCTTCAGTGGATCATTTTAGCTCTGGAAATATTTCTCAGGTAAATGATCAATATACTGAGCAAGTTATTTATGGGTCATAATGTTCAGTGGAAGAAGAAGGAGTGATGAATTATCAACTTACACAGGACATGACTAAACGAGTGGTGAAACCGACTCAACGTCTCAGATATGTGGATGTCTTTGCATATGCCCTTATAGTTTTGGCTGATCTGAAGAATGGGGAGCCTGTGAATTACAGAGAGGCTATTAGCTATAAGGATAAAGGTGACTAAATTAATGCTATGAATGAAGAAATGACATTGTTGCAGAAGAATAACACATGAGTTTTGGTGGAAAAACTAGAAAAGCAACATCTGGTGGGTGGTAAGTGGATCTTCAAGCAAAAAGAAGATGTTAACAGCAAGGATTAACCAAGGTTCAAGGTGAGATTGGTTGCCAAAGGCTTGACGCAGAGAGAAGGGATAGATTTAAATGAAATACTCTCTCCAGTTGTGAAACAGAATCTGATAAGGTTGGTTTTATTGATTATGGCAACACAAAATCTTGAATTAGAACAGATGGATGTGAAGACGGCATTCTTACATAGGAATTTGGAGGAAACTATTTTCATGAAACAACCGGAAGAGTTTGAGAATGGAAATTCAAATCAAGTATGTCTACTGAAAAATTGCTCTATGGCCTAAAGCAGTCACCAATGCAGTGTAATTTAAAGTTTGATGCTTTTATATGTAGCATCAGGTTTGTAGTAAATATAATAGTTGTGTTTATGTGAAAGTCACAACATTAGGAGGAGCAATGTATCTACTGCTATATGCAGATGACATTTTGATTGGAGGAATAAATAAACTCGAGATTCAGAATTTAAAGGAGGAACTCCAAAAACAATTTGATACGAAGGATTTGGATGCGGCGAAGAAAATTCTTAAGATTAAGATTTTTAGGGATAGAGAAAGAGATTTTCTAAAACTTTCTCAATGACAATACTTGAAGCGTCTTTTCAGCCGGTTTGTAAAGCAAAATTTTAAGTCTATTAGCACGCCATTGGATGCTCATTTTAAACTGTCGAAGTTGCAAGCTCTGGAGAATGAATTGAAAAATTAGTTTATGGCAAAAGTTCCTTTTACAACTATCGTCGAGTGTATCACATATGCGATGATATGTACTCGGTCGAATCTTGCTTATGCTGTAATTGTGGTCAACAGGTTTATGTCAGATTCTTTGAAATGTCACTGGAATTCTTTGAAGTGGGTGATAAGATACATATAAGGTTCTTTAGATATGAAATTGACATATATGGGAGAAATGCTGTAGCGTGGACTTCAGCATCAGGGGAAGAATCTGTAATCGAGTATGTGGATTTTGATTTTGCTAGTTGTTTGGATTCATCATGTTCTACTTCTAGATATGTATTTACAACTTATTGTGGAGCTATAGGCTCAATTACAAAAGACGGTAGCTTTGTCCTGTAACACCCGAGATTTTTCTATAACGCGTATAGGCTTAGGATTAAATGTTTAGAGGGATTATATTTAGTAATGAAAGGTTTAGAAAAAATGCAATGGGAAGAAGAGAGTTGACAAGTCCAACTAAATTGTGATTAGTGGAAAAGTTTGTTTGAAAAAGTCTAACACTTTACACCAATTAAGATTTAGTAAAAAGAATGAGTGAATGGTTAATTTGGTTGGAGTTTGGCGTTGGAAAAACAATGGAAAAGGGGAGGGCTTTGTGGTAATTTCACTTGGTGTTATTAATGAATTAGTTAAAAGAGTGAAAAGTGGGGTTTTCTTCATTCTTCTTCTTCTCCATCGTCCCCTTCTCCCTTCTCCTCCATAGCCAACGCCACATCTCCATTGTTCTTCATTTTCTCAAGCCAATCCAAGGTAATTTTTGTTGGGTTTTGGTTTGTGCATGATTAGATGAAGATTTGAAGAGATTTTAGGGTGTTTTAAGTGGATTTGGTTAGGTTTTAGAAAACCCTAAGGTGGAGCTACGAATTTTTGGTTTCAATTGGGGGTTTTCTTCCTCTTTTGCTTAATTAAGCCTTATATATGTTAGATTAGGTGGTTAGGAGGATTAGATTGAAGATTGGTTGAGTGTTCTACAAAAACCGAGCTAGAACACTAGGGGGCCGATTCTTTCTTGGCTATTTTCGGGTTGGTTAAGTGTATTGTTTGATGGATTTAAGTGTTTCAATGGATAGTAGACGTGTAGAGGTTTCCGAGTTGGGGTGGCACATCTAAATCCGTAGAAAAACGAGGGAGATATGACCGTTTGAAGTTTGACGGTCAAATTGGGTACAAAATCTGGTTTTGTGGTTTTAGGTTGAATTGTGGTGTAGTTTTGGTTAGTTTAGGTTTAGAAATTTCTTAGAGTTTATTGGTGACTTATCAATTTAAGTTTTCATCATTTTAGGTTGTTGAGCGGATAATTGATCGCTAGAAGTGAGCAACTACAAATACGAGCGGACAGGTAAGTAGTGGATGTTATTCTTTTGCCTTCGGGCCTACACCAGAGAACGGTAGGGTTTCTTTGTTATTGCTTTTCTTCGTGTTACGTTGAATTAATTATGTTGCTTCGGGATTGCATGGAGTTGCTTGTCTGGTTGGTTGATTGGTCTTGTGTTGCATTGTTTGGCCGTGTGATGTTATGTGGTCGTGTTGTGTTGTGTCGTATTGTTGCTGTAACACCTGGTTTCAATATAAATAAAAATAAGTTATTAAACGGAGGTATATAATCTTAAGGTTTAAAAATTGAGTGAAATGTTGATTAGGTTATTAAGTGACTAGGCAGAGGCAAGATGGTAATTGCAAATTTATATTGTGGATAACGTATTTAAGGGAAGTGTTAATGAGGTAGCCGCCACTGTTTCATTTCATTTCCTCTTCCACTCTCAACTCCTCAGCTTAGCAGAGCGCGATAGGAGACCCTCTTCGATCCCTCCAGCGATTTCCTCAGAACTAGGTGAGTTTTGCTTCTATTTCTTGCTACATTGTAACTGTCGAGGGTTGATAAATGAAGTTTTGAGAATGCGGTATGTGAGTGCTAGTTTCGGTTTATGAGTTGAATCGGGAATGCACTACGATTAGGGCTTCCAAACTAATTTCCTTAGCTTTCTGGGTAGCTAGAAAGAAGTTTGACGAAAGTTTAAATTAATGTTCGATTTATGGAACTAGGTTTGAGCAAACTCCCGAGGGAGAGGTTTCAACAAGCTTCCCAGGAGACCAGGTAAGTGAAGTTTGCTTGTGCCTTCGGGCCTACATCACAAAACGTTAGGGTTATGATTACTTGTGTGAATCTGTATTCTATGCATCATGTTTTAAAACATACGAAAATGAATTTGAATGCATGATTGGCATGGTAAGGATTGAACATATTGAAACAGTCATGAGAATCAGTTTCACTGTTAAGGGAATTAATCCACCCCTTAATGAGACAAGGATGTATGTACTTTGGGAGAGTTGATCCAACTCCCAATTTCACAGGGGGATCTGAACAGGAGAATCAGTTTCACTGTTAAGGGAATTAATCCACCCCTTAATGAGACATGGATGTATGTACTTTGGGAGAGTTGATCCAACTCCCAATTTCACAGGGGGATCTGAACAGAAACGAAGCATGAGCAACTGAGTTGAGAAAGTAGAAATTGCATATTAGGAATTTATATTTCGTTGTTTCATTTCTTGTTGGCTTTACTTACTTAGCATTAGGCTAATAGATGAGTTTTGTGATGTAGGTGTTGAGGACACTGCAGGTGAGTTTCCTGAGTGCACAGAAGATTGATGTGGTTGGAGGAGTACATCCACGTCTCGGCTTGGTAAACTGATGAGGCGGGTTAACTGGTGTCAGCAGTTGTTGAGGTTTAGTAGATAACGATTGGTCTGAGTATGTTGAGTTTTCATGACAGTAGAAATTTTAGCATTTTGAATACGTTTTGAGATCTACTGATACTAGTAATCTGTTGAGTTTTAAACGTTGATTTTTACTGGATTTGACTAATGCTATGGTTGAGTTGTTTCTGAATGGTTTTCGAGAAGCAAGCAAATTCCTTTCTGTAGATAGTGTTGTGTTTTATGTCATCCGGTGATGTCGAGTGTTTTGGCTCGTAGGATGATATAGGTGTTATGTTTTTTCGTTTAGTGACCGGATGACAAATCATATGTTTTGTCGTTTAGTGACCTGGCTCGTAGGATGATATAGGTGTTATGTTTTGTCGTTTAGTGGCCGGATGACAAATCTTATGTTTTGTCGTTTAGTGACCGGAAGACAAATCTTATGTTTTGTCGTTTAGTGACCGGAAGACAAATTTTACGTTTTGTCGTTTAGTGACCGGATGACAAATTTTACGTTTTGTCGTTTAGTGACCGGAAGACAAATCTTACGTTTTATCGTTTAGTGACCGGAAGACAAATCTTATGTTTTGTCATTTAGTGACCGGATGACAAATCTTACGTTTTGTCGTTTAGTGACCAGATGACAAATCTTATGTTTTGTCGTTTAGTGACCGGTGGGGGTCTTCAAATAGCTTTCCCCTTTTTGTTGACTTTTTTCAGCGGACGATGAATTTGACTTTTGCAACCTTTAAAGTGTTTTCACGAGTTAAACCTTTGCTTCTTAACCGATTGTTTCTTAACGTTTTCCCACGCTTATTTCGACATGGTTTTGTTTAATTTTATTTTTGTTTAAACGATTTCCGCTGCAAGTTTTCATGTTTTATCAAATGTCCAAATTTTGAATTTTGAAAGTAGTTTTAATTTGGTCCAAGTTTTCATAGAAAGTTTCGGACTTATGAGTAACAAACCGGGTTCAGTAAACTCGGGGTGTTACAGTTGTGTTGAGTCGTCGTGTTGTGTTGTATTGTGTGGTGTGGTTTGGCCTTGCTGTTGTGTTGTCGTCATGTGTGTGTGTGTGTGTGTGTGAAAAATATGGCACTTCGGTGCACGGCAAATATGGCACTTCGGTGCACGGCAAATTGGCACTTCGGTGCACGGCAAATTGACACTTCGGTGCACGGCAAATTGGAACTTCGGTGCACGGCAAATATGGCACTTCGTTGCACGGCAAATTGGCACTTCGGTGCACGGCAAATTGGCACTTCGGTGCACGGAAAATATGGCACTTCGGTGCACGGCAAATATGGCACTTCGGTGCACGGCAAATATTGGTTGTCGGTGTTATTTGTTTGTTGGTTATTGCTTGAGTATTGTGTGAGTGTGGTGTGCGTTGTAAATGTTTATATTCGTTCTTCATTACTTGCTAAGCTTAAGCTTACGTGTGTGTGTGTTCTGTGGTGTAGGTGACGACAGGAGTACAGATTAGAGCTACAAGGAAAGCTAGGATTGGGACGCAGTCGTTGATGTACAATGTATGCCGGTGCGGGCAGTTGTCGGGGCGTCTCGACCATGGTCTTCGGAAAGATGTGGGTGGAACAGTATTTTGGGTCGTGAATAATTTACATTTATTTTGGTGGTTTGTAGAGTTTGTCTTTTGGTTGATGTTTTCTATAGCTAATTGTAATTGTTGTATATAGTCATAGGTCAGGGTGATATGTTACCCTATATTGGGGGATTTTCTTTATTATGGTAGATAGCATTTCTCGACGATATGTTGGTTGTTGGAGATTTCGTAGGTTGGTTAGATAGTTAGGAATATTCTGGACTGGTTGAGAATTTATTCGTTTGCAGGTACCTAGCATTTTGGAGGCACCATTTTCAGGCGTTACTTTGCCGAAATCTCGGAAGGACGCCGTGGTGCTTAAAAGTTAGGATTAAGGGAAATTACGAAGTCTAGACAGCTAGGTATTATATAAGTGGGAGTCGGGAGATTTAGCTTTAAATTCTTATGTGTCAATGTTATCTTAAATTAAGCTTTAACGTGGGATTGGTTAGCAAAGTAGCGCTCCGAGCCAGGGTGGGTTCGGGGGCGTTACATGTCCACTACAAAAGTTGAGTACATTGTCGCGACAGAAGGTGTTGAGGAAGCTCTCTGGTTGAAAGAGTTTAGCTTTGGAGCTCACTGTGTTAGTTGTTGTTCCTACAATTTTTTGTGATAGTAGTTTAGTATATTTGATGAAAAACTGGGCTTTACATGAACAATCAAAGTACATTGATTTGAAGTTTCATTTTATTCGAGAGCTTTTTTATCACGGTGAAGTGAAAATTTAGAAAATTGATGCCAATGAGAATCCAACATATATTTTTACAGAAGTTCTTCTCGGTGTCAAGTTTAAGTTTTGTTTGAAATTGGTGGGAGTGGTGAAAAGCTAGTTTGTAATAGAGGATGCATAGGCTTCAGATAGCAACATGAAGATCTTTAAAACGGGAACAAAGGAGGAGATTGTTAATTATTAGTTCAACGTTTTGGTTCGGTTTGGTTCAACAGTTTGTTGAATTAGTTTTGTAGTTATTTTATCCTTGTTCGATTTATATTAATCTATTTCAAATAGACTAATTAAAGAGTTGATAGGGGAACAAGAAAAAGAAGAGAGAGAATCAGATCTGATGTGAGAAAAGTCAAAGATAAAATAAGCGAGAGAGTAAAGGGTTAGACATATTTCTCAAGAAACGTTACTTTTCTTTTAATCTCAAGGTGATGTTGTGCGCGATGTTGTAGCATTACGAAAATAGTTGTTTTCTGGATTCTCTAATAAAATTTGCTACTGGAGTGCCATGGACGTAGGACGAATTGGTTTGAACCACGTAAATTCTTGTGTTTTGATTTATTCTTTCACTCTTCTAATTAATTCTTGATCGATTCTCGCAGTGTGATTTATTTGTATCATAACAGTTTGTGACAAGGAGCACTCTGGATTGCAGACTACTTCTCGGTGAGCAACAACAACATCACCCTCCACGATTCTAACTTGTGAAATAGAGTAGGGTCTTTGAGGTGAGCGACTAACTCAGTAGAAAATCCTATACTATACTCAAATACATGTGAGAACGAATTTTATCATTTTCTAGCAATGAGGTATTCATAAAAATGCAGTACATGAGTTTACATTCAAAACTATTTTCCTTTCATTCAAAATAGGCTCCACAAGCCAAGGATTTCAAATCATTAATGGTTTATACTATTTTTAAAACAGGTTCAACAAGCCATAATGGGCAAGTTTAAAAACATTGCTACGTATCTAGTTATTTATAAATAAAGTAAACCCTATGTTTTAATTAGAAAACCATTCCAGTGAAAAAAGATGGTCACTTAATGACCACTTCGACACATCTTTAGAGAAAGTTGGTTATCCAAAGACCCCACAACACTTCATGAGTTAGAAAGAAACTTAAAAGTGATGGCAATCTGAAGATCAACAGTGTCACCCAGGCCTCCAGCGAGCAAACTCGGCGACAAAAAAACTCGTGAATTAAAGAGTGGTCGGTGAACTAGTCAGCGACGACACCACCCCTGTTTCAAAATATTGTTAATGTCTAATTGTTGAATAGAGTTATCAAGTGAAATAGCAAGCCAAAGAGTTACTCTGGTCATGGTAGATTTCACAACTAGGGTCAAAGTGTCATGACAGTCTGATCGTAACTAACCTTTGCCTACAATGGGAGCCATGTCGAAAAATAGATCCATCAAAATTATATTTGATCTTGTAAAGCCACTTACAACCAATAACTTTATAATTTTTTGGAAGAACAACCAAAATTCAAGTTTTGTTCTCGGAGAGAACAAAAATTTCTTCAGGTATAGCTATTTTTCAAACAAGATAAGGACAACCCTCTTTAAAAGTTGTGGGTTCCAGAGAAGCGATTGTGATGCTAAGGAAGGCTTTTGGATTGTAAATTCTTTACTTGGACAAGGTAACGATAGGATGGTTGTTGGATCTCTACTTGCAACATTGGACAGATCTTTAGAAGAAGGTTATAAGGGTTTGATAGGCGTAAAGGTTGATCTAGGTAAGGAAGAAGAAATAGAGAAGAATGGACAAGCAATATGATATGGAAGAGTGGAAATAGGAATTGAAATGGATTTAGACAAAGAAAGAGAAGATGAGCCGAAGAAAAATTCGTATTCATTAAAAATAACATCCCAAGAAATGTAAATTCTACCCACAGAATAGTCCAAGCACACATAACCTTTGTGGAAATGAGTTGTAATTGAGAAAACCACAAGCAGTCAATTTAGGCTAGAGCTTATTTGAGTTATAGGAACTAAGGAGGGGAAAACATGAACAGTTAAAGACACCGAGAGTTATAGGAAGGCAACTTCTAATATAATAGAAAAATTATAAATTAGTATGTAAACTGGGCATAAGAAGATGATTGATTAAAAACACAATTGTGTTAAAAAAACATAAGGCCAATATTTTAGACGTACCTTTGAGCAAAAAATCATTTCCATAGCATATTCGACAATGTGTTTGTTTTTCCACTAAACTCTCCCAATTTGAGCAGGGGTATTAGGGAAAAAATAACATGGAGCTATACCATGAGATTGGAAAAATGGAATGAGGGATCAAAATTTAAAACTGTTATAAGTTTGGACTGATATAATGGAGTAGGAAATTACGTTTAAATTAAGTGGAAATACTATTTAAATGGAGGAAGCATAGTAGATTTGGATTGGAGAAAATATGTACAGCTAAAATGTGTGGGATCATCAATGAGAAGTAAGAAATAAAGTGAGCCAGCGACAAAAGCTAGGATGGATGGCCGAAGAAAAGCAATAGAGGTTATGATATGAACGTCACCAATAATATTAATATCCAAAGAAAATATAAAAAATCATTCTAAATCAGTTTGAAAAACAAACACGATTAGTGAATCTTGATCTTTTATCTGTAAAAAAGAACCAATGTATAATATTTATGGAAGATAGAAAACCTTGATTAATTATCTATAAAGATAAAAGAACTTAAGGTATAAGAAAAATCGTAGACGTCATACTCAAAAATGATGAGAAGATTGTGAGTTATAGTTCTAGAGAAAAAATTCAAAGTCTTCTTCAATATCAAAACTAAAATTGTTTGACAAAACAACCAAAACTATAATTCCTACCGTCATTTCATAAATGACAACCATAAATAAGCCAAAGTCACAATTAAAATATAATAAAATTATTTTAAAATAAAAAAAAAGGACTAGAATTTAGAAAATGGACCGTGACACATCATTCTCCCAAGATTGAAAGAGGATTTGTCTTCAAATTTTGTCACTTTTCAAAGATGTCCTCGAGTGGTAAAAGTGGTTTTGTCCCCTTTTCTTTCTTCAATAGCATGTGGTCCTCATATACTTGTCGATGATGTAAAGGAACTAGCTTCACAGTTCGTCCTCTGTAATCAAGTGAATAGATATTTGTAACCACATCATGCTTTAGCTTCCTATTATATTGTGGAGGTCTCCTAAGTAGCAAATGACAAGCATCCATTGACAACATCGCACATGATTTCATCCTTGTAGATACCAATTACTATTGGTATCGTCCCCTTATTGCTCACTTTAAATTCTCTCTTGTCATCTAGCCACCTTAATTTATATGGTTGGGGGTGGTTGGTATTCTCAATCTGTCCACCAATGAAGTTGAAGTCATGTTAACACAAACTACCACTATCAATGATGAGAGAACATACTTTATCCTTGACTAAGCAACGAGAATGGAATATATTTTCTCTCATTGATCAACTTCTTCTTCAACTAGAGTGGTAACAGACCTCTTGATAAATATAAGTAGAGGACTCTCTTGTGCGAAGATAAGTTACTATTCAAAATGCTTCTCCTTCCCAAGTATTTCAGGCTCATCTTCACTTTCAATCTCTCTGGCATCCACTGGCATTACCATCACTTTACGGTTAGGGCACTGAGAAATGATGTGTCTTGATCCCATGAAACATTTGATGTCTCGGCTCCTTTATGAGGTTGGGTTTCCAATTGATTTTCCCTTCTCTAGGGCATTACTGGGAGGTATTTTTCTATCACTCTTTGCTTCCAATGGCGTTGTATCAACTGTTTTGGTCTAATTGGGCTTACTATCACGGAGGTTTAATCCTCGCTTCCTTTGTCTCTCCACCGTGATTCTAGTTGAATAATCTCCTACAAGGTATTGTATTGATGAAGCTCCACTATATCTCCAATGTTCCTGTTAAGGCCTCTGACAAATTGTGCAATAGTTTTTTGCTTTGGCTCAACCTCACACAAAATCATCAAATTCTCAAACTCGATAACACAATCATCCACACACAAAATCCCTTGGACTAGACTCTGCATATGGAATACATTTTCTACATGAAATGTCTGAGCACAAATTGTTTCTTCATCAATTATGAAGCAGCAGTTGGTTCATCTTTATCTCTCTTCCCCTGCGCTTTTAGGCTATTCGACCTTAGGCTACATACCCAATAAATTCAAAAGCAAAAAATCTAACCTTTACTAATTCGAAATTTTCTTGGAATTCAAATATTTTCTCTATCTTTTAAACTCAATCCAAATATTCTTCTTCAGATATAATAGATCTAAAAGACAGAAATTGTAGTTCCAGGCCCATGATTTCATCATGAATTTGGTTACCTTTCGCGGGAAAATCATTAAAGGCCCACTCATTAAAGTCACCCCATTGGCCATCTTCAACAAACTTAATTATTCTTCTACCTTCTCTGCGCCCAACTCTACCTCTTGATTTAGGAAACGAAAGCATGAGATTATTCAGTGGAGCATATTCTGAATTTGTTGAGTTAATATATTGTACGAAAAAGTTATATCGTAATAAAATTACTGCAAGTGTTCAGTGTCAAGTTTTGTAGTATAATGATGAATAGTCGAATCCACAGAGAATATGTAATTTATGAATTTTCACTAAGTACTGATCTAAGCAATTCTAACTTTATCTGGAAAATTCAAAATATGATTTTAAAAAGTAAAACAAAATAATCAAAATAAATCAAATCAAATCAAAATACCAATGAAACGTCTTTAATTCATAACGGATCCAAAGGATAGATTTCACGAATATTTATCATACCGATATTCTTTAGTTGAACAATTATTTATAAATTGAAAATCTTAATTTGTTAAACCACCTCTTTCGAGTGTCAAGCTAACATTAATTCTTAAAATCACAATTTCAATATTTCTATAAAAATCATTTTTTAGTTATTCAATAGCATGCAATGGTTTTCTATTTGATTTTACAAAACCCTAATACTCTCTCAAGTTATTAAAATTTTATGTTGTAATATTCATATCATATACAGAATTACCTCTCTCGAGTGTCAAATTCTAAATATAAGATCATTCAATATGTGGCCAAAAAATTGAAAGCATTAAAGGCAGAGAACATCACAAATAAATAATAAATTCAACTAACAGAATAATCAATCATCAAAATAATGTTATAAATAAATGATCAATCTCTCCTCTAGAGGGAGAGAGGTAGTTCAATATAATTGTATAAAAAATAGTAAAAATAGTGTTGAACATAATAATATCAAAGAGAAGAAAGGAGTAGAAGAGTAAAATTGTTCTCCAAAGTCACGGTAATGGCATAACACGTGTGTTCGTCTCCTCGTCCGGGGTTGAAAATCTTCTTCGATCTCTCTCCAAAGTATGTCTCAAGGCTGTCGATAGTTTTTCAAATTATCTGAATAGCATCTACTTATAGAGTCGTGATTAGGGCTTCCAAAATTCAAAAAGAAATCTTTTCAAACGTTTAAACCCTCGTAATTTCAAAAAGTGAATATGTTCCCGCACCGCGACTCTGGACTTCTGCACCGCGGCTTAGGTTGTTATTTCTCTTTTTGACTGTGGCTTGGGTTCATTCTGCCTGCTAGGCAGCAAGTTAGGCTCTTACTCACCGCGGCGCAAACGTTACTATTTTGATGCCTATTTTCTTGCTTTTAAGCTGCGACTTGGGCTGCGGCTTGACATCCAAAATTGATCTTTTATATCTTTAGTTCATCTGTTTGATTATATTTATCTGTATCGTTGTAGCGACCCTATTACTGTACCCAATTTCCCGTACATATTTTTTTTTTATCCTTATACTTTAAATAAACTCTAGGCGGAATCGGAATTGAAATCTATATTTTAAACCATTTAAAACACAACCGTTAATAACTTAAAACAACTTAAAACAATTAACAAATAAAGTAAAAACTATTAAAACAAAACAATTAAAATAGGGAGGGCAAAAATGTTAAGGCCGTGACAAACAGGGAGGGGCGATCGATCTCCAAATTCAGGAGATCGATCGCCGAGTTGCTAAATAGGAGAGGCGATCGATCGCCAATGTGTAACCAAGTGAGGGGCGATCGATCTCCAAAAATGCAGGAGATCGATCGCCGAACACAAGGCATGGAGGGGCGATTGATCGCCCCTCACAATGGCGATCAGTCGCCTTCCACATTACTTCATTCTTTCCTCTCCCATTTTCTTCCTTCTCTCTTTTTTCTAACAGATACTCTCTGGAATTGAAATTCCAGAGAGCAGAACACCAACTTACTTTCCATCCCTGCACCCTAATTAAATGATCTAAACCCACCGTTAAACTTTCATAAAAACGAACTGCATGGATACATTTAAAAATCGACAAAATCCTCTTGTTTTAGATTCCAAGCAGTTCCAATGAAACATTATAAAAACACAGTTTATAAAACAGGTTTTCAAATCGTTTAAAACATCAAAACATGAACCTAACATCTAGCCAGATCCAAACATCCTAATATGTTATACTTTACACATATTTTGTCCAATAATGACCCAGTACTCTTAAAACACGTACATACATTCCCACGGGTCAAAACACACCGACTGCTCAGCACACTCCCACGAGACATTCTCCATTAACTGCATCATACATCAGGAGGAGGAACGTCATCCTCACCTGGCTCAATGTCACCTAAAACGTCATCTACACCATACAGACACACCATGAGCTAAAGGCTCAGTAAATTCTACGTAAATGCATATGCGTGCAGTGCATATGGAGTTCAGAAATCATGCATAACATACAGATCGTGGCAGACAGAATGTCACCGAGATCTCATCCCCCTAACCGGAGAGAGCCCATCCAGTAGTCGGACTACTCTTTCTAGCTAGAGGAGGGGGGACACGCTTATAACACGTACAGCCGTGCCTGAGCCCCACCTCGCGTGACCAAATAACAGATTACGTATTTTATTACATTACATGAGATATGGTATTGGTCAGACCCTTAATTGGTCCACACAATAGATCAATAGCCCCCTTTCGGGCCACATCGATTTTCTGAAAATATCGTGTGGAAATTCATTTTCATGCTTAGTTAAAATACGTGATGCATGAACAGTTATAAGCATAAAATAAACAACCAACGTGCATGCTATCAAGACGAATAAAAACATAACCTAATAAACGATTAACCTAGCTACCCAACCAAAGCAATTTAAACAAACAATACTCTAAGATCCTCGACGCGACATCGAAGTACGGTGTAGGCCAATCGGCCAGAGTAAGTCACGAGAACTTACCTTGAGCGCACTGAACTTCAAGCTCTGTCCACGAGAGTCGTTCGCCTAAGGCAAAACACGACATTTGTCACTAAAACAAGTTTAAGCTACTAAACATCCAAATTTAACGAAACCTTAACTAAAGAAATTTCCTAAAGCTTTAATCCAATTCATTGAGCTATTTCATCAAGCAATACACGCTCGGGAACTCAAATCCCAAATTACGAGTTTTCCCTAAATCTCGAAATTTCTCGAACTTTAACATTTTCCACAAATTAATCTAGTTTTGTCCAATAACGCTCAATAAGTTCTATACGTTCATAAACTACGACAACCTATTGATTTTTAAACCCGAAATTGCATTTTTAACCTAAACCCTAACGAAATCCTAACGTTAAATTGGCCCGAAAATTGAAAACTAACACTCTAGAATCATAGATTCATACCTAGGGTTGCGAGAGGAGGAGAAAGCATGGAAGAAACGAGTCGATCGGAAGAGAAACGGAGGTCGGAACGTCGAAGATCGTCGGCTGGAGAACAAAGAAATCGTCTCTGGCGTTTTTGTGAAAACAAGGAAGAAGAAATGAGGGAGAAAAGGGATTTCTCATATTTTTATAAATTTTGGTTTGGCAAATTGCAATTTTGCCCTTCTTTTGATTTTCTATTTGCTTCGTCCTTCGTTTCATTAATTGGCTAACTATTCGGTTTTCTCCAAATTTTCTTATTTCACCAATAAATCCAACTTATCATTCGGGTTCTGTTAAAACTGTCTGTTCGCAAAACGGACATCGTTTACTATTTTTACTAAAACGTCCTTTATATTACGAGAAACTTAATTACTCGAAATATAGCGTTATTACTCCGAAAATTCTCGTAAATTCCTTAAAATTCCTATTAATCATTAAGATTCTAATGACGCTTTCTTTTCGTAAAACGGATTTATTTTGACATATTTACAAAAATGTCATCATATAATATAATATTAATATCCCGTAAAGCCGGGTATTACAATCGTAGTTTAGAATGGATTAAAACTTTTAAAAACTCGAGAATCAATATCAAATTTTGCTTAGAATGATGCAAATAACTCTTATTTTTTTAGAGTTATCATATATCCACAAAATTCTGTAACGTATTAATATGACCTTGAGCAACATACTCGTCATTGACTAGTGATGTCTCTCCTGACGAGCCGACAAGATTAGGGTCAAAAGTTACTCCACTCTGTGTAGTCATCTTTGTGTAATCTCTTTTTTCTTTTTTTTTTTCGCTTTTTTTTGTTTTTACTTTTTTTTCTCTCTTTTATTCTTTCTCGTCTTTTTTCAACAAATAAACCTAAACAAACTTATGAACAAAGAAAAATGACAATCAATTATCAACAATAAAGAATAAGGTAGGCGAAATTTGATTTATAGTTGTGCGCTCAACCAAATGATATGAACCTCATTAATAATAATGAGATCTAAAGTACATAATAAAAAGCATTCTAAATCAGTTTTGAAAACAAACATGATTAGCAGACTTTGACTCTTTATCTATGAAGAGACAAGAACCAAAGATATAATATTGATTCCAGATAAAAGACCTTGACTCGACACAACAATCAAAGGTATACTACAGATTTTAGCCCTTACACTCATTTTAATCGTCACACTCAATAAAAATAAGAAGATTGTGAATGATAAATTTTGTAACAACTGACCAGGTTCCCCTGGCCCAGCCGTGCAGTCTGGCCCATAGGCCCAGCGACATTGCCACGTGGCACCCACGGCTACCCCCACGTGTACTCACGATCTTCTCCCTCTCCCTGGTTGAAGGGGAGTTTTTGCCTTCCCAGAGACTCGAACCCTGGCTCCCAGGCTTCGAGTCTTTGGGAAGGTAAAAACTCTCCTTCAACCAAGGAGAGAGAGAGAAGATCGTGAATACACGTGAGGGGCAGCCGTGGGTGTCACGTGGCAGTGTCGGTGGGCCTGTGGGCCGGACTGCACGGCTAGGCCAATGGAACCTTGTAGCACCCGGTTCCTATTAAATCAAATTTAATTTATCAAATTATGATGTACTAATTTTTTGAAGAATTTGGAGAAAAAGTGATTAGGTTAGTTAATGAGTATACGAGGGCAAAAGGGTTAATTAGATATTAAAAGTGGATAACGTATTTAAGGAAAGAGGTTTTGGGTTTAATGCACTGTGCCGCCATTCTTTTTATCCCTCTCAAACTCTCTCGGCCATCAGTTTTCTAGCAGGAACCTTTAAGCGATTCCCCTGCCCGATTTTTCCTTCAACCAAGGTAAGTTTTGATTCGATTACTTGCTGCTTTAGTGTCTAGGTAACTGATGGATGGCAATGTATGCGTTTTAGAAGTGCTGTGAGTGAGGGATGGGATTTGGGGTTTAGAGAGGAATCGGGAATGGTGAAGAAAAGAACTCCAGGGACTAGCCCCTTAGATTTTCGAATGTTTAGAATGAAGTTTAAGTAATGCTGTGCTTATGTTTTAGGTGAACCAGCTCTTGGAATACCCTGCAACCAGGAACCTCTCGGGAAGCCAGGTAAGTAAAATATTGTGTGTGCCTTTGGGCCTACATCACAAAACAGTAGGTTTATGCATGCTTGAGTGTTTTCTTTATGTCATGCATTATGTTTTTGAAGAAATACGAAAATGAATTTACATGAAATGTTATGGCAAGGTATGAACATATTGAAACAAATTAGCTATTAAGGGAAGTAATCCGCCCCTTAATCGAGTAGAGGATTTATTACTGTAACACCCGAGATTTTCAAGAGAAAATAAAATGATAGGTAATTGTTTAATAAATAATTGTTTTAAGTAATTTAAAAGAAATGTAAATAAATTTGGTTTACCTAATTGGTTAATTAATTTAGATTCGGGCACTTCCAGTGAAATTAAGCCGTGGGTTATAATTAAGAACGAGATTTAACGAAATTTGCGGAAGAACAAAACGGTATATTAATGTGTTAATAGGATTATTGATATTAGTATTATTATTATTATTATTATTATTATTATTAAAAAATAATAATAATAACATAAAAATAAACAACAGAATGGCTTAGCCATTCTGTTGCTCGCGAACACCGAAGGCAGGGGAGGAGAGGCGTGCGACGCGAGCGGCGATCGACGACCACCGCCGGTGACTTCCGACCCTCTCCAGCCAGACGACGGCGACGTGCGGTTTCCGGCCTGTCTCCGCGCACGAACCGACGGTAAGCTCGGTTTTCTCCTCTGTTTCGGTTCGGTTTGTGGCCGTGGGTGGCGAGCTCGATTGAGCTCCGACCACCGGCCGTTTTTGGTCACTTCCGGCGTGGGTTTGCCAACCCTTGGGCCGGCTATTGTTGCTTGGCTGAGGAATGCCCAATTTGGGCGAAAATCAGTGAAGCCGATTTAGGGCATTTCGGTTTTGGTGAGTGTAGCTTCGATTTTTGATTAGATTATTCTAATTGAGGGTATATGTGGTCGATTGAGGAGGAAATAAGTGGAATTTGGTGAAAAATTGAAAAAAGGGGAATTTTCCGATTAAGGGCAGATTCGGGTTTTTGATACTTTGACCTAGCTAGGGTTGTTTGTTTTAAAATTCCTTTTGGCAGGTTAAAATAGGTTATTAGAGGATTACGTGGCCGCTGGAATCGTTCGATTCCGATAACCGACGCAAAAGTTACGCGCGTTTGAAGTTTCGGGTTGATTTTTACCGAACCCAAATTAGTGGCCGTTTAATTAAGTTTTAGTTAGAAATTGATGATATTATGCTTTTATAATTATTAGTGAATACACTTGTCGTTATTTAGGTAGATTAAATGAATTGATGATTATTGGTGGATTTAGGTTAAAGTTTGGATATTAGAGATTTTTAGAAAACCATTAATGGAGGTTAAGTAAATTGTGAGCACCACGTGCTCGATGAAATGCCCGAATGGAGAAAATGAAAGTTTTAGGAGAAATTGCTTTAGCTGGGAGCTTAGTTTAAATTTGGGATTCGTTTATTTAGGATCAATTTTAATGTCCTTTATTTATGAAATGCCTTAGGTGGACACGGCTTTTGGACGGTGCTCGGCTTGCTATGGATGCCAGGTAAGTGGATGTTAGGTTTCCGGCTCTTAAGGCCCTACATCGTGTCAACGTTAGGTTTTTCTGTTTTGATGATGATTTTCTGATTGTGGGATCTTGAAGTGTCAGGTAGCCTAGGTTATTAGTTAATAGTTGTTTGATAGGTTCGTAGTGATTAAAGCATGTCTATGTATGTTTATGAATTGTTCGATGATATGTCATATGTGAACTCCTCATGCATCATGTTTTATAAAAGGTGCATACGAACTATTTACGAGCATGTTTTCACGATGAATTGAACGATAATGATTTAAAGATGATATGTGAAACGTTGAAGTAAAGAACGATCAGGTGAATGATGTATGTTTCTCATGTGAATGATGTATGTTCCTCATGTGAATGATGTATGTTTCTCACGGGGCAAGTCATGTATGTTCTTACAGGGCAAGTCATGTATGTTCTTACAGGGCAAGTCATGTATGTCCTTACAGGGCAAGTTATGTTTCTCACGGGGCAAGTCATGTATGTTCTTACAGGGCAAGTCATGTATGTCCTTACAGGGCAAGTTATGATTCTTACGGGGCAAGAAAATGGTTTAACAAAACGAAACGAAATAAACATGTTTTATGAAAAGTCACGCATTCATGCATACGTCATCCATAGAGCATTCCCTTACTAAGCATTAGGCTTACTGTTTATGTTGCATGATGTAGGTGACAGGCTTTAAGGTGAGAGTTCCTCATGATGACAAGGAATAGGTGGTCGACGGGTGGTGCTCGTGGCGACGGGGTGTGTTTTGGCTTGGCTTGATGATCCGGTGGTGTGCCCCGAACTGTTTTGGTGGCAAATGAATGTGAGTTAGTTTGTTGGTTAGTAGGTCTACGTGTAGGTGCTCGATTTTTAGAGCGATCCATGCAGTTCGTTTTCTTGAGTCTTCCGAAATCGTAGGTTATATTAGTGTTGTGTTTTGATGATGATTTTCTGATTGTGGGATCTTGAAGTGTCAGGTAGCCTAGGTTATTAGTTAATAGTTGTTTGATAGGTTCGTAGTGATTAAAGCATGTCTATGTATGTTTATGAATTGTTCGATGATATGTCATATGTGAACTCCTCATGCATCATGTTTTATAAAAGGTGCATACGAACTATTTACGAGCATGTTTTCACGATGAATTGAACGATAATGATTTAAAGATGATATGTGAAACGTTGAAGTAAAGAACGATCAGGTGAATGATGTATGTTTCTCACGGGGCAAGTCATGTATGTTCTTACAGGGCAAGTCATGTATGTCCTTACAGGGCAAGTCATGTATGTCCTTACAGGGCAAGTCATGTATGTCCTTACAGGGCAAGTCATGTATGTCCTTACAGGGCAAGTCATGTATGTCACGAAATAAACATGTTTTATGAAAAGTCACGCATTCATGCATACGTCATCCATAGAGCATTCCCTTACTAAGCATTAGGCTTACTGTTTATGTTGCATGATGTAGGTGACAGGCTTTAAGGTGAGAGTTCCTCATGATGACAAGGAATAGGTGGTCGACGGGTGGTGCTCGTGGCGACGGGGTGTGTTTTGGCTTGGCTTGATGATCCGGTGGTGTGCCCCGAACTGTTTTGGTGGCAAATGATGTGAGTTAGTTTTGTTGGTTAGTAGGTCTACGTGTAGGTTTTGTTTGTGAAAGTATGGAAATGTTTAAGTATATGGATTAGATGTTTTGGTAGAAAAATGTATGAAAAGTCGAGTGTTGATGCATATGTAGTGGAAGTAGAACGTTTAGAATGTAGAGTCTTAATTTTAGAAATATACTGGAACTGTTTGGTTATTTTTAAAACAGGTAAGGATATGCTCGATTTTTAGAGCGATCCATGCAGTTCGTTTTCTTGAGTCTTCCGAAATCGTAGGTTATATTAGTGTTGTGTTTTGATGATCGACGAACGAGTGATTTTAAGGGATTTCAACAATCCGAGACTTCGATTTAATGGTTTAGAAGTCGAAACGTTATGAATGATATAAAAAGAAAAATTTACGAGGTTACGAGAGTTTAAAGTTAAGGTTACGTTATGGTTAGTTTGTTTAAGTGTTTTGGGAAGTGTTTAAAAAAAAAAAAAAAGGAAGTAATGATTATGTCACGGCAAGTCCGTGGCGGCCCTGATCGGGTTGGGGTTGCCACAGTTATGGTATCAGAGAAACGGAGTTTTAAAAGCGAGTTCTGTGATATGCCTGCCAAAAACACAACGCCGCACGAGGACTCTCCATCGACTGTAAGTATTTAAGTTTAAGTTTGATTCATAGATGTTTATATTATTTTGTTTTGTATTTGTATTGTGTCTAGGAACAAGAAAATGCCGAAAGCACCTAGACAACCTAAGGAGAATCTCATTAGCCAGTTTATAGACATAGTGCACCGACAATCAGAACAGATAGAGATTTTACTCAACCGAGATGGGAATGGTAGTGGACAAGGTAGTGTTTCATGGAACCGAGGTAGAGAACAAACTAGGCAATTTCAACCTCCAACGTTTGGTGGATGTGTTATGGATCCGATCCAGGTTGAGGGGTCCCTCGATGATTTTCTGTCACCCCCAGTCGATGAAAGGCCACCACCAGCGAGGGACATTAAGAGGCCCAACGATTCCTCGATTGTGCAGGATAGGAGTAAACGACCCCGAGGAGCTCGTCAAGCTCCTTGGTGCCCTACATGTCAGAAGTGTCATTTCGGGGAATGTAAATTGTATTCGGACCGATGTTTTAGGTGCGATAAAAGGGGTCACAGAGCCAGGGATTGTCTAGGGCAGAGCAAGAAGCTACCGAGTGGTCCCTCAAGGACAATTGTTATAACCGAGGATAGGGAAGCTGCCCAACCAAGTGTGGTTCCAGGTATAATTTTATTTCGGTAGTCTATAGAATGAAGAACATTAAAATAGAGGTGTAGTTTAGAGCAAGAATTTAATAATAAGATGTGTAAAATAGATAGAATTAGACAAAGGGTTGAAAAATATTAGGTGGGAGAGTTACTAGGTGAACAGGATAAAAGTGATGATAGATTAAATGCAAGACGACGTAAACTTTGGAGAGAAATAGTTATGCATTAAGATAGGTAACCTGACCTTGATACCACTAGTACGTCTAAGTGAATAAGAGGACGTAGTAGAAACTCGTATATCTTGGACTCGAGCTAAGTTGGAGTTATTTAGATGAAGACATTTTCGAGAGTTTAACTTAAGTAAACTATCGAGAGAGTAAGGGACGTGTTGCTTACTTTTACAAAGATAGTGCGATTGATCGATACGAAGTCTAGGATGTATAGTCAGGGTGGTTACATAGAAGTATTAGTATTGACGAATTTTGATGAGGGAAATATTGAGATCTAAGTGAGGTTGGTAAGTTAATAAATTTAGAGACAATAAAGGATCAAGGTTATACGATAGATGATACTCAAGTTATATAATTTGGACGTTCTCTAGGAGATAGGTACCATCTTAGAGGACTAAGCAACGAAGGACAAATATTGATGCGTGAAAAGATTATGACCGCCACTAAATAGAAAAGAAGACTTAGTAAAGTTAAGAGTGATCAATAAATAGAAGATGCGTTAGGCAATTAGATGCTGCATAACCTAGGGATATAAGGCAAAGTATGAGAGTTAGAAATTATTGGAAACGCCTGAGAAGTGTAACAAAATTTTGAAGAAGGGTTTAGCACCTTAGATTGGAAGTCAAGTTTAGAGGTCCAGTACACCTCGTTCAGGTTAGAGGAGCTGGTGAATTGGCAAGGATAGGTATCAATTATAGGAGATATAACAAGGATAAAAGATTTCAGATTCCTTGAGTCATGAGCGTCAGAGTTAAGAGTTATGTCTATAGTAATATAGTTTAAGTTAAGAACCCCGAATATGAGGCTTATTTCTGGGATGGATGTAGAAATCGTCATTACTCAATAGGTGGTTAAAACCATGGATCAGTCAAAATTTAGCGCCTAAGTAGTAATTGAGGAAATATGAAGAATGAGATCAGATTAGGTGAGTTAGAAAGCTTGGCCTATAAGGAATTAAGTGAAGGCCGATTCATGTGGGAATTTAAGGAAGTGAACTCGACCACTTTGGTATTTGCCTGAAGACTTGAGAATTGATAAGGCTTGTGGTATGAGCCATGACATGCTTGGTCCCATTAAAGGTAATGGATGCTTCTAAGTTTTTGGGAGAATAAAAGGACAAGATTAGAGGATTTTAGAAGATTAGGATTAAGATTGTAAATCTATTTACAACAAGTTTGCTAACAAGAAAATTGTTAGACAAATTATTGTGTAACACCCCTAATACTGTACCCATTTACCCGTATAAATTTTTCATTTTATTTTACACTTTAAGCGGAAACTGAATCGGAATTGAAATCGTCAGTGTTGTTTGGAAAACCATTTAAAACAAACATGAAGTTGTTAATAAAACAATTAAAAACTAATTAATTAAAAACTAATTTCGAAACTAAATACGATTAAAACAATCGGGAGGGCATAACTGTCCGGCTCTAAAAACACAAGGGCAGCGACCAGTCGCTGCATATGCCGCAGCGTGCAGCGACTGGTCGCTGCATTGCTGCAGCGACTGGTCGCTGCACAGCATGCAGCATGCAGCATGCAGCGATCCATTTTCCTTCATCACTTCTCTTCATCACTTCTCTTATGCCATTTTTTTCCAAGTGCTCTCTGGAAACTCCAGAGAGCAAAACCACAATATGATCTGCTCTCTGGAATCCGATTCCAGAGAGCAACAATTCCTCAAATAACACAATATTTTAAACGCGATAAAACTTGTTAAAAACGAACTGCATGGATACGTTTAAAAGTTGTCTAATCCTCCTGTTTCAAATTCCAAGCAGTTCCAGTAAAAACTATCAAAACACCGATTATAAACAGATTTCTAAAAACGTTTAAAACTTTAAATATGAACCTAACATCTAACCATATCCAAACATGTTCGTCTATACATACGTATCATCCATTAAATCCCACAAAATACTTACACCGACATCCCCACGAGTCACAACGCACCGACTGCTCAGCACACTCCCACGGGCCATTCTCCGTCAACTGCATCAGACATCGGAAGGAGGAACCTTGTCCTCACCTGGCTCGATGTCACCTAAAATGTCACCTACACCATACAGACACCTATGAGCTAACAGGCTCAGTAAATTCTACGTAAATGCAGATGCGTGCAGTGCATATGGAGTTCAGAAATCATGCATAACAGAGCGTCGCAGACAGTATATCACCGAGATCTCATCCCTCTAACCGAAGGGGGCCCATCCAGCGGTCGGACTACCCCGTGCGGTTAGAGGAGGGGGGTACACGCTTACAACACGTACAGCCATGCCTGAGCCCCACCTCGCGTGACCAGATAACAGATTACGTTCATTAATTACAGTACATGAGATGTGGTATCGGCCAGACCCTTAATCGGCCCGCACGATAGATCAAGAGCCCCCAATTTCTGGGCCACATAGTTTTTAGAAAACATCGTGCAGTGCAGAAATTCGTTTTCATGCCAAGTTAAAATACGTGATGCATGAACAGTTCAATATAAAAGTAAACAAACAAGCATGCGTACCATCAAGACTGTAAATGAAATAACCTAAAAAATGTTTAAACCTAACTACCCAACCAAAGCAGTTAAAACAATCAATCTTCCAAGATCCTCGACGCTAAATCGAAGTACGGTGTAGGCCAATCGGCTAGAGTAAGTTACGAGAACTTACCTCGAGCGCGCTAAATCTCAAGCTTCGTCCACGGGAGTCGTGTGTCTGAGGCAAAACACGATATTTTTCATTAAAGCCAATTCAAGCTATTGACGTCCAAATTACAAACCTTAACTAAAGAATCTTTCCTAAATTCTTAACTTAGCTAATCGAAGCGTTTATAACGTCAATTAATGCTCGGTAATCCAAAACTTCAATTAACGAGTTTTTCCCTCAAAAACCCGAAAATCACTAACTTTTTAACATTTTCACAAATTGATTTAACTTCGTCCAATAACGTCAAATACGTCCAATATATACTGTATTACAGCTAACCTATTAATTACGAACCCTAAATCTCGATTTCTAATAAAACCCTAACAAAACCCTAACTTTAAAACGATCCGAGAATTGAAAACTAACGCTATGGAATCATAGATCCATACCTCGGATTGCGATTGGAGGAGAAATCACGAAGAACGGAGGAAGAACGGAGGTCGGATCGTCAAAGGGCGTGAGAAGTCGCCTGAAAACCTTCTCTGGTTTTCACTTGGCCGAGAGAAAATGGAGGAGCAGGGAAGAAATGAAGTGAAAATAAAGAATTTGGTTATTTAATAATATTGACTTAATGAATTACCGATTTGCCCTTCCTCTAAATTTTCTATTCGTTTCGTCATTCGTTTCGTAAATCGTCTAACAATTCGGATTCTCGAAGGTTCCATATTTTGCCACTAACTCTTATTCATTGCCAGGGATTTATTAAAATTGTTCGTTCGCGATTCGGACCTCGTTTACTATTTTTACTAAAACGTCCATTATATTACGAGAAATGTAATTACTTGGAATATAGCGTTTAACCTCTGAAAAATCCCGTAAATTTCCTAAAATTCCAATTAATCGTTAGGACTCTAATAAAGCTTTCCGTTTGTGAAACTGATTTGATTTGACATATTTACCAAAAATGTCACTATATAGTAAAATATGAATATAATATATTAAATCCAAAAATCCGTACAAGCCGGATATTACATATTGTGAAGAAGACAAGTAGAATATTTAGAACCTGATTAGCAGGAATGAAAGATAGTGGACTAAATAGTAACTTTGGAGGAAGTCCTTGTGAGATATTAAGAATGAGTGTAGGACATTTTGTTTGATGAAATAAAGGGTTTAGAATTGAAGTTAAACTTGAATGTGAAGTCGTGCGAATCGAGTTATCAAGTACATTAGGAATAAGTTTAAATTAGGAAATTTCAAAGGCTCGACTCGCAAGTAACAAAGTCGACGCCAATGATTTTGTAAGTAGTTAAGGTTGTAGAGTTTGGAGCACATTGGATGAGAGGAAGAAAGGTTTGCACGAAAACTGTGCGAGTGAGCTTAGAAGTGAGGTTAGATCAGGAGGTTTAGGAAAGTTTCGACTCGTAAGTTGCGTCGAATTGTTTATGCACCCTTTAAGGTGTTGGGTGAATAGTTTAACGACTTTGTTCAGACTTAAGAATTTGTTAGTGATTGATGAAAGCCGAGGCACAAGTTGGACAAATGAGCGTTGTGGACATAATTATAAAGACTTAGAGAATACTTTGAAAGAGAAGGGGGTAAGATTTAAGTATTTGGAGCCCCGAGTACTAGGATTGTGTTAGAGTGACTAATGGAACGTCATGTTTGCCAACGTCCATGGGTGTATGGGTGCGAGTGATGGATTAAAAATTTGATGGTAAGATATAGGAGGACTTGGAAGTGGAAGAATTAGGATAAGAAGGCTATGTATTAGGTCCTTCGTATTAAGTAAGAGAAGAGCATCGAGAATTATGATGGCTTAGATGCGTTAGCTTGATGTGGTATGAGAAAAGTAGGGAAACGATGAATTAATTAGGGAAAACTAGAATGGAGGTTGAGTTGGAAAAAAAAAAAAAAAAAAAAAAAAAAAAAAAAAAAAAAAAAAAAAAAAAAAAAAAAAAAAAAAAAAAAAAAAAAAAAAAAAAAAAAAAAAAAAAAAAAAAAAAAAAAAAAAAAAAAAAAAAAAAAAAAAAAAAAAAAAAAAAAAAAAAAAAAAAAAAAAAAAAAAAAAAAAAAAAAAAAAAAAAAAAAAAAAAAAAAAAAAAAAAAAAAAAAAAAAAAAAAAAAAAAAAAAAAAAAAAAAAAAAAAAAAAAAAAAAAAAAAAAAAAAAAAAAAAAAAAAAAAAAAAAAAAAAAAAAAAAAAAAAAAAAAAAAAAAAAAAAAAAAAAAAAAAAAAAAAAAAAAAAAAAAAAAAAAAAAAAAAAAAAAAAAAAAAAAAAAAAAAAAAAAAAAAAAAAAAAAAAAAAAAAAAAAAAAAAAAAAAAAAAAAAAGATTTGAGAGATTAAGTGATGATGAAGTAGGTTGAAAGTAATGGACGTATGAGTGATTGAGTTACAAATGCATAGTTGGGAGAATCACAAATTTGAAAATCTAGGAATTGCCATTACATGATAGATGATTAAGGTTATAGTGTAATCAAGATTTAGTATTGCAACAGTAATTATGGTGGTAGCGTTGGAGTGAGAAATAAGAGGATTGACTAAGCAACAATTTTGAGGACAAAATTTCATTTAAGGAGGGAAGGATGTAACACCCGAGATTTTCAAGAGAAAATAAAATGATAGGTAATTGTTTAATAAATAATTGTTTTAAGTAATTTAAAAGAAAAGTAAATAAATTTGGTTAACCTAATTGGTTAATTAATTTAGATTCGGGCACTTCCAGTGAAATTAAGTCGTGGGTTATAATTAAGAACGAGATTTAACGAAATTTGCGGAAGAGCAAAACGGTATATTAATGTGTTAATAGGATTATTGATATTAGTATTATTATTATTATTATTATTATTATTATTATTATTATTATTATTATTATTATTATTATTATTAAAAAATAATAATAATAACATAAAAATAAACAACAGAATGGCTTAGCCATTCTGTTGCTCGCGAACACCGAAGGCAGGGGAGGAGAGGCGTGCGACGCGGCGGCAATCGACGACCACCGCCGGTGACTTCCGACCCTCTCCAGCCAGACGACGGCGACGTGCGGTTTCCGGCCTGTCTCCGCGCACGAACTGACGGTAAGCTCGGTTTTCTCCTCTGTTTCGGTTCGGTTTGTGGTCGTGGGTGGCGAGCTCGATTGAGCTCCGACCACCGGCCGTTTTTGGTCAATTCCGGCGTGGGTTTGCCAACCCTTGGGCCGGCTATTGTTGCTTGGCCGAGGAATGCCCAATTTGGGCAAAAATCAGTGAAGCCGATTTAGGGCATTTCGGTTTTGGTGAGTGTAGCTTCGATTTTTGATTAAATTATTCTAATTGAGGGTATATGTGGTCGATTGAGGAGGAAATGAGTGGAATTTGGTGAAATATCGAAAAAAGGGGAATTTTCCAATTAAGGGCAGATTCGGGTTTTTGATATTTTGACCTAGCTAGGTTGTTTGTTTTAAAATTCCTTTTGGCAGGTTAAAATAGGTTATTAGAGGAGTACGTGGCCACTGGAATTGTTCGATTCCGATAACCGACGCAAAAGTTACGCGCATTTGAAGTTTTGGGTCGGTTTTTACCGAACCCAAATTAGTGGCCGTTTAATTAAGTTTTAGTTAGAAATTGATGATATTATGCTTTTATGCTTATTAGTGAATACACTTGTCGTTATTTAGGTAGATTAAATGAATTGATGATTATTGGTGGATTTAGGTTAAAGTTTGGATATTAGAGATTTTTAGAAAACCATTAATGGAGGTTAAGTAAATTGTGAGCACCACGTGCTCGATGAAATGTCCGAATGGAGAAAATGAAAGTTTTAGGAGAAATTGCTTTAGCTAGGAGCTTAGTTTAAATTTGGGATTCGTTTATTTAGGATCAATTTTAATGTCTTTTATTTATGAAATGCCTTAGGTGGACACGGCTTTTGGACGGTGCTCGGCTTGCTATGGATGCCAGGTAAGTGGATGTTAGGTTTCCGGCCCTTAAGGCCCTACATCGTGTCAACGTTAGGTTTTTCTATTTTGATGATGATTTTCTGATTGTGGGATCTTGAAGTGTCAGGTAGCCTAGGTTATTAGTTAATAGTTGTTTGATAGGTTCGTAGTGATTAAAGCATGTCTATGTATGTTTATGAATTGTTCGATGATATGTCATATGTGAACTCCTCATGCATCATGTTTTATAAAAGGTGCATACGAACTATTTACGAGCATGTTTTCATGATGAATTGAACGATAATGATTTAAAGATGATATGTGAAACGTTGAAGTAAAGAATGATCAGGTGAATGATGTATGTTTCTCATGTGAATGATGTATGTTCCTTATGTGAATGATGTATGTTTCTCACGGGGCAAGTCATGTATGTTCTTACAGGGCAAGTCATGTATGTTCTTATAGGGCAAGTCATGTATGTCCTTACAGGGCAAGTTATGTTTCTCACGGGGCAAGTCATGTATGTTCTTACAGGGCAAGTCATGTATGTCCTTATAGGGCAAGTTATGATTCTTACGGGGCAAGAAAATGGTTTAACAAAACGAAACGAAATAAACATGTTTATGAAAGTCACGCATTCATGCATACGTCATCCATAGAGCATTCCCTTACTAAGCATTAGGCTTACTGTTTATGTTGCATGATGTAGGTGACAGGCTTTAAGGTGAGAGTTCCTCATGATGACAAGGAATAGGTGGTCGACGGGTGGTGCTCGTGGCGACGGGGTGTGTTTTGGCTTGGCTTGATGATCCGGTGGTGTGCCCCGAACTGTTTTGGTGGCAAATGATGTGAGTTAGTTTTGTTGGTTAGTAGGTCTACGTGTAGGTTTTGTTTGTGAAAGTATGTATGTTCTTACAGGGCAAGTCATGTATGTTCTTACAGGGCAAGTCATGTATGTTCTTACAGGGCAAGTCATGTATGTTCTTACAGGGCAAGTCATGTATGTTCTTACAGGGCAAGTCATGTATGTTCTTACAGGGCAAGTCATGTATGTTCTTACAGGGCAAGTCATGTATGTTCTTACAGGGCAAGTCATGTATGTTCTTACAGGGCAAGTCATGTATGTTCTTACAGGGCAAGTCATGTAAGTTCTTACAGGGCAAGTCATGTATGTTCTTACAGGGCAAGTCATGTATGTTCTTACAGGGCAAGTCATGTATGTTCTTACAGGGCAAGTCATGTATGTTCTTACAGGGCAAGTCATGTATGTTCTTACAGGGCAAGTCATGTATGTTCTTACAGGGCAAGTCATGTATGTTCTTACAGGGCAAGTCATGTATGTTCTTACAGGGCAAGTCATGTATGTTCTTACAGGGCAAGTCATGTATGTTCTTACAGGGCAAGTCATGTATGTTCTTACAGGGCAAGTCATGTATGTTCTTACAGGGCAAGTCATGTATGTTCTTACAGGGCAAGTCATGTATGTTCTTACAGGGCAAGTCATGTATGTTCTTACAGGGCAAGTCATGTATGTTCTTACAGGGCAAGTCATGTATGTTCTTACAGGGCAAGTCATGTATGTTCTTACAGGGCAAGTCATGTATGTTCTTACAGGGCAAGTCATGTATGTTCTTACAGGGCAAGTCATGTATGTTCTTACAGGGCAAGTCATGTATGTTCTTACAGGGCAAGTCATGTATGTTCTTACAGGGCAAGTCATGTATGTTCTTACAGGGCAAGTCATGTATGTTCTTACAGGGCAAGTCATGTATGTTCTTACAGGGCAAGTCATGTATGTTCTTACAGGGCAAGTCATGTATGTTCTTACAGGGCAAGTCATGTATGTTCTTACAGGGCAAGTCATGTATGTTCTTACAGGGCAAGTCATGTATGTTCTTACAGGGCAAGTCATGTATGTTCTTACAGGGCAAGTCATGTATGTTCTTACAGGGCAAGTCATGTATGTTCTTACAGGGCAAGTCATGTATGTTCTTACAGGGCAAGTCATGTATGTTCTTACAGGGCAAGTCATGTATGTTCTTACAGGGCAAGTCATGTATGTTCTTACAGGGCAAGTCATGTATGTTCTTACAGGGCAAGTCATGTATGTTCTTACAGGGCAAGTCATGTATGTTCTTACAGGGCAAGTCATGTATGTTCTTACAGGGCAAGTCATGTATGTTCTTACAGGGCAAGTCATGTATGTTCTTACAGGGCAAGTCATGTATGTTCTTACAGGGCAAGTCATGTATGTTCTTACAGGGCAAGTCATGTATGTTCTTACAGGGCAAGTCATGTATGTTCTTACAGGGCAAGTCATGTATGTTCTTACAGGGCAAGTCATGTATGTTCTTACAGGGCAAGTCATGTATGTTCTTACAGGGCAAGTCATGTATGTTCTTACAGGGCAAGTCATGTATGTTCTTACAGGGCAAGTCATGTATGTTCTTACAGGGCAAGTCATGTATGTTCTTACAGGGCAAGTCATGTATGTTCTTACAGGGCAAGTCATGTATGTTCTTACAGGGCAAGTCATGTATGTTCTTACAGGGCAAGTCATGTATGTTCTTACAGGGCAAGTCATGTATGTTCTTACAGGGCAAGTCATGTATGTTCTTACAGGGCAAGTCATGTATGTTCTTACAGGGCAAGTCATGTATGTTCTTACAGGGCAAGTCATGTATGTTCTTACAGGGCAAGTCATGTATGTTCTTACAGGGCAAGTCATGTATGTTCTTACAGGGCAAGTCATGTATGTTCTTACAGGGCAAGTCATGTATGTTCTTACAGGGCAAGTCATGTATGTTCTTACAGGGCAAGTCATGTATGTTCTTACAGGGCAAGTCATGTATGTTCTTACAGGGCAAGTCATGTATGTTCTTACAGGGCAAGTCATGTATGTTTTAGAATGTAGAGTCTTAATTTTAGAAATATACTGGAACTGTTTTGTTTATTTTTAAAACAGGTAAGGATATGCTCGATTTTTAGAGCGATCCATGCAGTTCGTTTTCTTGAGTCTTCCGAAATCGTAGGTTATATTAGTGTTGTGTTTTGATGATCGACGAACGAGTGATTTTAAGGGATTTCAACAATCCGAGACTTCGATTTAATGGTTTAGAAGTCGAAACGTTATGAATGATATAAAAAGAAAAATTTACGTGGTTACGAGAGTTTAAAGTTAAGGTTACGTTATGGTTAGTTTGTTTAAGAGTTTTGGGAAGTGTTTAAAAAAAAAAAAAAAGAAGTAATGATTTTGTCACGGCAAGTCCGTGGCGGCCCTGATCGGGTTGGGGTCGCCACAATTACTTTGGGAGAACTGATCCCACTCCCAATGGAATTGAAGGATCAGATCAGCTGTTAAAGGAATTAATCCGCCCCTTAATTGAGAAGAGGATGTATGACTTTGGGAAAGTTGATCCACCTCCCAATGGAACCGATGGATCATATCAGTGAACGAACGAAATTGCAACTGAGTTGTGAAAGTAGAAACTGCATGATTAGGATTTATGTTTCAGTATTCCATTTCATTTTCTTTACTTGCTTAGCATTAGGCTAATAGATGAGTTTTGTGATGTAGGTGTTGAAGTAACCACTAGAGAGTTCTCTGAATTTACTGAGGAATAGGCGAAGCTATTAGAGCACATTCATGCCACGGTTTGGTGTTCTGATGAGGCGGTTTAACACTTGTCTGTAGGTGAAGTTTCAGTAGTTATTTGATGTTTTGATACCCTTGGGAATTTCTTCTCTGCCAAAGAAAACGTGATTTAAATGTAGTTGAAGTTTGTTATTTCCAAAGTTATGTCGAGGGTACAGATGTTGTTCTTTTGTAAATGGTTATTTGTTGAATGTCAGACGTTATTTAGGGTTAGGTTGTTTTGAATGCTTTGAGTGAAATTTGTAAGTTCAACCATTGGTGAATGAAGTTCACCAGTGGATGTGAGATAAAGTCGATCGGATGAAGAAAATCATCCGGCTAACGTCGCCGGTAGATGCGAGATTTAGTCTTTCGGGTGAAGGAAATCATCCGGCTGACGTCATCGGTAAATGTAAGAAGACTTTTGTCGTCTTATGATCTGTGGTTGCGAGCAATGGGTTTTTGTCACTTAGTGACCGGGCGATGTATTCAGTTTTGTTTTGTCTTGTGAAGGAAAAATGGACTTTGTCGTTTAGTCACCGGTGGACGTCGTTTGTTAAATCCACCGGATGACGTAGCCAAAGTTTTTGTCGTTTTGTCAACGGAAGAAGCCTTCTGTTTTCTGTTTCAGTCTCTTCCGTTGACTTTGCTCAGCGGCAGATACGTTTGACTTCTATAACTTTTCAAGTATTTCATGATTAAACCTCTACTTTCTTTGATCGATTATTTCTTAATATCCCAACCGATTATTCAAACATTGTTTTTTTTATAGCTCTTTTAACTCGATTTTTGCTTAAATGATTTCCGCTGCAAATCTTTAAATGTTTTGAAGTTTTAGGAAATATCAAATTTTGACTTTCGGTCGAAGTTTTAAATTTATTCCAAAGTTTCTTAGTTATGTTCGAGCTATGAGTAACGAACTGGATTTATATAATTCAGGGCGTTACAGTATGGTATCACAGACATGTCAGTTAAACCGTTCAAAAGATTACTCATCAGTGCCAATCGTTGCATGGAAGTACTTCAACAACTGTAAGTGTTTATGTTAACCCTAGCTATTAGATACTTAAGAGTGTAATTAACCCTGTACAGGAATTTAGTACAATGGCCAGACGCCCAGGAAGACCCAGAGTGCCAAGGGAAATGCCAAACTTGAGTGGTGGAGAGAAGCCTAGTGTGATTAGGTAGCTGACAGAGTTGGTGCGTCAGCAAACCGATTTAGTGCGCCAGCAGTCTGATCAACTAGGAGTACTGTTGAACCGAGAGGTACAAGGATGTGCCAACTCGGGTTCTAGCAATGAACATTCTGGAGATAGATTCCAGAGACTAAGACCACCAACGTTTGATGGACAATCATCTGATCCAGTTATTGCTTAAGGGTGGCTTAGGAAGATTGAAAGTATGTTTAGGTGTGCCAACATAGGAGAAGGAGACAAGGTCACGTTGGCGACATTTCACTTGGCTGGTGAAGCTCAACTCTGGTGGGAAACAATAGAGACCACCACTGATGTCTTGGCGATGCCTTGGTCGTAATTCAAAGACATTTTCTACGAGAAGTATTTCAACAGTACTGTCCAAACTGCAAAGAAGTTAGAATTTCTAAACTTGAAGCAGACAGGGTTTGTAGCCGAGTACAGTAAGCAGTTCGAGTCCCTATCTAGGTTTGCTGGACATTTTACCCTCAGGGACGAGGACAAGGTATTCAAATTTGTGCATGGACTGAATCCAAAAATCTACAAAGGGGTTAAATTTTGCGGTATTAAAGGCTTGACATTCAGCGAGGTTGTGTCCACTGCTCTGGAAGTGGAAGAAGCTGAAAGGAAGTGTGCTGGACCAAAAGAGGTCCCACAAAAGCCGGTCCAGCCACATTATCAAAGGGGAATAAAGAGGCCTAGTGATGGCCAGCATAGCCAAGGAACGGGAAAGAAAGTGTCGGATGCCAGGAAGTTTCCCCTGTGCCCGAAATGCTCGAAGAGTCACCTGGGTGAATGCAGGTTCGGTTTAGGAAAGTGTTTCAATTGCGAGGAAATTGGACACACATTCAGGGATTGCCCGAAGCCCAGAGTCACCCGATGCTTCAACTGTAACAAGGTTGGCCACGTTGTTAGGGACTGTCCAGCTCCTAAGAATGGCCCTGCTATGATTAAGCCGAGGATATTCTCCATGATGGAGTCGGGCGATGATGAGCAGCCTGCTGTTGTGTCAGGTACTATATTGGTCAACTCTATACCTGCTTTTACATTGATAGATTCTGGATTCATAGCATCTACTTTTTCTGTTAAGTTAGATGCACAGTTTATCCCTTCTATGCATGTGTTTAGTGTTGCTTTACCCTCTGGTGAACGCATGCACTCTAACCAGGTGATGCTTGACAGTGATGTGTTAGTAGGAAGCGTGAGTCTACCTGCTGATCTCATTATTATGGATATAATGAGATTTGATGTAATCCTAGGAATGGATTGGTTGTTTAAACATTATGTCACAATCGACTGTAGGACTGGAGTAGTTAGGTTCCAACCCCCTGACGGTTTAAATCATACCTTCCAAGCTTTAAAGAAGAGTGAGGGAATGTCTGTTATGACTTCGATGAATTGTAGACCCTCACCATGCAGGGAGTACCTATGCTTCTTGGCCAGTGTTCTAGATACGCAATTCGTAGGAAAAGCAACTACTCCAAAATGTCTTAATTGTCCAAGACTTCCCTGAAGTGTTTTTAGATTACCTTCCTGGTTTACCACCAGATAGGGAAATCGAATTCGTTGTAGATGTTTACCCCGGCACTGAGCCTGTGTCTAAAAATCCATATAGACTAGCACCAACAGAACTTAAGGAATTAAAGAAGCAATTGGAGGATCTATTGGAGAAAGGGTTCATACGCCCAAGCTTTTCACCGTGGGGTGCACCTGTCCTTTTTGTCAAAAAGAAAGATGGGTCAAAGGGAATTAAACAAGTTAACTGTCAAGAACAAGTATCCATTGCCAACGATTGATGATTTATTTAACCAGCTTAATGGTGCGCGTGTTTTCTCTAAGATTGACCTTAGGTCCAGTTATTACCAATTAAAAGTCAAATCTGAGGATATTCCTAAGACTGCCTTTCGCACAAGGTATGGACATTATGAGTTTTTGGTCATGTCCTTTGAATTGACAAATGCACCAGCAGCTTTTATGGATCTCATGAATAGAGTGTTTCATGAGTATTTGGATAAGTTTGTCATAGTGTTCATAGATGACATTTTAATCTATTCACGTACTAAGGATGAGCATGCTAGGCACCTGACCTTGGTGTTGGAAGTATTAAAACAGCACCAACTATATGCCAAGTTTTCTAAGTGTGAATTTTGGTTGGACCAAGTTCACTTTCTAGGACATGTCATCTCTGGAGATGGCATATCTGTTGATCCAGCAAAGGTTCAAGCAGTTAAGGAATAGCCCAAACCGAAGAGTGCTACAGATATTAGGAGTTTTCTTGGACTAGCAGGATATTATAGAAAGTTCATTGAAGGATTCTCGAAGATTGCTACCCCCCTTACTAGGTTAACAAGGAAAAATGTGAAGTATATATGGACTGATGAATGTGAGCATAGTTTTCGGATCTTGAAACAGAAACTGACCAATGCTCCAATTTTAACCCTTCCAGTTGAAGATGGTAAGTTTAGCATTTACTGTGACGCTTCCCAAATTAGTCTTGGTTGTGTTCTAATGCAAGATGAGAAGGTAATAACTTATGCTTCTAGGCAGTTGAAAACACATGAGAAGAATTACCCTACGCATGACTTAGAGTTAGCTGCTGTGGTTTTTGCTCTAAAGATTTGGAGACACTATTTGTATGGACAATCTTGTGAGATATTTTCGGATCATAAGAGCCTGAAGTATATCTTCACACAGAATGAATTAAATATGAGGCAACGTCGATGGTTGGAATTTGTAAAGGATTATGATTTCGAGATTAAGTACGACCCTGGCAAAGCAAATGTTGTGGCAGATACCTTGAGTAGAGTGACAACATCAGCCTCAGCCATGATTTTAGACATGCCACTAGCTTTAGAGTCTGAATTCCAAAAGTTTAATCTAGAAGCAGTATCTAGTGTATCAGCTATGCTTTCGCCCATATCCTTGAGGCCTACTATTTTGGAGAAAATAAAGGAAGCTCAAAGGAACAACACTGAATGCAATAAGTATAAGTCCTGCATGGACTCTACAGACAAGTCGGATTTTAACTATTCCGCTGATAGAATCCTTAGGTTTAGAAATAGATGGTTTGTTCCTACCGTTAAGGAACTTCGTGATGAGATTCTTTCAGAAGCACATTTTTCTCGATTTTCTGTTCACCCTGGAAGTACGAAGATGTACAAGGATCTTAAACAACATTATTGGTGGCCAAGTATGAAAAGGAGTGTGGCAGAGTATGTAGAATCGTGTCGTGTTGTCAGCAGATTAAAGCTGAGCATCAAAGACCCTCAGGAACATTGCAACCTCTACCAGTCCCTGAATGGAAATGGGAACAGATAACAATGGATTTTGTTGTGGGATTGCCTAGAACAGCAAAAGGACATGATGCAATTTGGGTGATAGTCGACCGTCTAACCAAATCAGCTCACTTCCTGCCGATAAAGATGACATACTCAATGGATCAACTTGCTGAGTTGTATGTGCATGAAGTTGTTAGACTGCATGGAGTTCCAAGCACTATAGTTTCAGACTGAGACTCTAGATTTACATCTAAGTTTTGGCAGAGTTTGCACAAGGCTATGGGGATGCAGCTTAATTTCAGTACAGTTTTCCACCCTCAAACTGATGGACAATCCGAAAAGACTATTCAAACATTAGAGGATATGCTCCGTGCATGTGTATTAGACTTTCAAGGTTCATGGAGCAAATACTTGTCCTTAGTTGAATTTTCTTATAACAACAGTTTTCAGGCAACAATAGGCATGACACCATACGAGGCATTATATGGACGAAAGTGCAGATCTCCATTGTATTGGGATGATGTTAGAGAAGCACGATTGTTTGGTCCTGACATTGTGCAGCAGACAGTGGAGAAAATTGCTCTTATCCGACAAAGAATCTTGACAGCTCAAAGCCGGCAGAAAAGCTATGCAGACAAAAGACAAAGAGAACTGGAATTTGATGTTGGTAATGAAGTTTTCCTTAAGGTGTCACCTTTCAAAGGAGTTGTGAGATTTGGAAAGAGAGGCAAGTTGAACCCCAGATATATTGGACCTTTCTCAATCTTGAAGAGGATTGGGAAGTCAGCCTATCAACTACTGTTACCAGCTTCTTTTGAGGGAATCCATAATGTGTTTCATGTTTCCATGCTGAAGAGGTGTGTTAGAGATCTATCTCAAGTTGTGGAACCTCAGAGTATTGAAATTCACCCCACTCTTACTTATGAAGAGAAACTAGTAAGGATCCTAGACTATGCAGTGAAAGTGTTGCGCAACAAAGAAGTCTCACTGGTGAAAGTCTTATGGCATAACCAGAACATAGAGGAAACAACTTGGGAGCGCCAGCAAGACATGATGGACCAACACCCAGAATTATTCAAGTATTGAATTTTGAGGACAAAATTCTTTTAAGGAGGGTAGATTGTAGCACCCGGTTCCTATTAAACCAAATTTAATTTATCAAATTATGATGTACTAATTTTTTGAAGAATTTGGAGAAAAAGTGATTAGGTTAGTTAATGAGTATACGAGGGCAAAAGGGTAATTAGATATTAAAAGTGGATAACGTATTTAAGGAAAGAGGTTTTGTGTTTAATGCACTGTAGCCTCCATTCTGTTTATCCCTCTCTCTCTCGGCCATCAATTCTCTAGCAGGAACCTTTAGGCAATTCCCCTGCCCGATTTTTCCTTCAACCAAGGTAAGTTTTGATTCGATTACTTGCTGCTTTAGTGTCTAGGTAACTGATGGATGGCAATGTATGCGTTTTAGAAGTGCTGTGAGTGAGGGATGGGATTTGGGGTTTAGAGAGGAATCGGTAATGGTAAAGAAAAGAACTCCCAGGACTAGCCCCTTAGATTTTCGAATGTTTAGAATAAAGTTTAAGTAATGCTGTGCTTATGTTTTAGGTGAGCCAGCTCTTGGAATACCCCTGCAACCAGAAACCTCTCGGGAAGCCAGGTAAGTGAAGTATTGTGTGTGCCTTCGAGCCTACATCACAAAACAGTAGGTTTATGCATGCTTGAGTGTTTTCTTTATGTCATTCATCATGTTTTTGAAGAAATACGAAAATGAATTTACATGAAATGTTATGGCAAGGTATGAACAGATTGAAACAGATTAGCTATTAAGGGAAGTAATCTGCCCCTTAATCGAGTAGAGGATTTATTACTTTAGGAGAACTGATCCCACTCCCAATGGAATTGAGAGATCAAATCAGCTGTTAAGGGAATTAATCCTGCCCCTTAATTGAGAAGAGGATGTATGACTTTGGAAAAGTTGATCCACCTCCCAATAGAACCGAGGGATCATATCAGTGGACGAACGAAATTGCAACTGAGTTATGAAAGTAGAAACTGCATGATTAGGATTTATGTTTCAGTATTCCATTTCATTTGCTTTACTTGCTTAGCATTAGGCTAATAGATGAGTTTTGTGATGTAGGTGTTGAGGTAACCACTGGAGAGTTCTCTGAATTTACTGAGGAATAGGCAAAGCTGTTGGAGCACATTCATGCCACGGTTTGGTGTTCTGATGAGGCGGTTTAACACTTGTCTGTAGGTGAAGTTTCAGTAGTTATTTGATGTTTTGATACCCTTGGGAATTTCTTCTCTGCCAAAGAAAACGTGATTTAAATGTAGTTGAAGTTTGTTATTTCCAAAGTTATGTCGAGGGTACAGATGTTGTTCTTTTGTAAATGGTTATTTGTTGAATGTCATACGTTATTTAGGGTCAGGTTGTTTTGAATGCTTTGAGTGAAATTTGTAAGTTCAACCATTGGTGAATGAAGTTCACCGGTGGATGTGAGATAAAGTCGATCGGATGAAGGAAATCATCCGGCTGACGTCACCGGTGGATGTGAGATAAAGTCGATCGGATGAAGGAAATCATCCGGCTGACGTCACCGGTAGATGCGAGGTTTAGTCTTTCTGGTGGAGGAAATCATCCGGCTGACGTCATCGGTAGATGTAGGAAGACTTTTGTCGTCTTATGACCGGTGGTTGCGAGCAATGGGTTTTTGTCACTTAGTGACCAGGCGATGCATTCAGTTTTGTTTTGTCTTGTGAAGGAAAAATGGACTTTGTTGTTTAGTCACTGGTGGACGTCGTTTGTTAAATCCACCGGATGACGTAGCCAAAGTTTTTGTCGTTTTGTCACCGAAAGAAGCCTTCTGTTTTCTGTTTCAGTCTCTTCCGTTGACTTTGCTCAGCGGCATACGTTTGACTTCTGTAACTTTTCAAGTATTTCACGATTAAACCTCTACTTTCTTTGATCGATTATTTCTTAATATCCCAACCGATTATTCAAACATTGTTTTTTTTATAGTTTTGTTTAACTCTATTTTTCCTTAAATGATTTCCGCTGCAAGTCTTTAAATGTTTTGAAGTTTTAGGAAATGTCAAATTTTGACTTTCGAGCGAAGTTTTAAATTTAGTCCAAAGTTTCTTAGTTATATTCGAGCTATGAGTAACGAACCAGATTTATATAATTCGGTGCGTTACAAACCTGGTCAGTCGTTACAAATTTAGAGAAAAAATTCAAAGTCTTCTTTAATATCAAATTAAATTTGTTTGACAAAACAACCAAACTCTATTTTTAATAGCCATATCATTATTGGCACAATCATAAATAAACTAAAGTCATATTTAAAATATAATAAAATTCTTTTAAAATAAAAGAAAATGCTAAAACTTAAAAAAAATAGATAAGGGATGTGGTCGTGCCCTCTATGGTTATCTTTAAAGACACAAAAGAGGATGGAGTAAAGTAGTGAGAACTAGAGAGTGAAGGTGGAGAGACCATCCTATATGAACATTATATAGGATGCCTCGAAGTAGGATCGCTAATGTTGATCAATCCTTGACGAAAAAAGAGAGTGGATGAAATTTGACATGACACATTATTATCAGTAAAAAGTTTAGCAATACTAACAAGATTAAATATTAGATAGAATTAGAGGTTTGTGAGAGAGTGTAAAGAGAAATGCTCAATGTTAGAGGTAGGAAGAGTCAACCATTGCGAAAAACAACTTGATCTGAATTGGAAGACGGTGTAGCATGATGAAGTGTCTCAGCAGATGGAGTAAAATTCCATGTGTGGCACCCGACTAAAAAAATCATTGAGGAGATGACGTACTAGTGAAATTTCATGGATAGTATTGCACTCGTGATGGGGATGAAGTAGAAGCTAAGAACATCATGTTTAAGTTTTTAGGTGGTAGCTTGTAGGACATATTGGACCTTTGACAACACAAAGTAGATATGTCTAATTTGTTGACTAATCTGGAAATTTGGCAATTGAGAAGAATGAGGACGTGATGTGACACTGTCCAAGCCTTAGACACAAGTCAACCCATATATTATTTCTAACATTTTAATTTTTAAAATTTAGTAATTTTTTCATGTTTTATGTTGTTATGTTTCGAGATTTAAATTAGGTAATACTTAACCAAAATACGTTCTAGCTAAGTTTGGGTTATATTTGGGAGGGTGTTTGAGGGTTTTGACTTAGGGCGAGTGAGGCCTAGTTGAAAATTATTTAACTCTTTTAGAACTCTTTTATGACATTGAATGAAAACTCTTGAAGTTAGCTTTTTGAAAATTGATTTAACCTTATAATTCACTTCCTTTCCTTTTCTTTGTTTCCATTTGGAATTTGAAAGTGATTTGTTGTTATTTCTAGATTTCCTGGTCCAATTCTCACTACCATCCCTTCCTTTCATCCTTCTTTGTTGTTTTCAATCACGGATTCATTCAATTTTTCCCTAAATCAGTCAAATTTTAGTGCAACTCTTCGAGTTTCACACGCGCGGTTAATCTTTGCAAACTTTTGCTCCAATATAATTTCTAGCCTAAAGTTCCTTCCGATCGTCCTCCAGACGCCCTAATCCGAGACAATTTTGTTATTCGGACGTTAGCCCTTTCCACTTTGGTGCCTGCACCCGTGTCCATGCTTATGTTTTTTCTGTCATTTGAAGTTAGAGCTTTTGTTTTCTAGTCATTTTGTATTAGAGCATTGATTTTCAAATCATTTAGTATCAAAGCTTTAATTCGTGCATCATTTTCTATCAAAGCTCAAGGTTATTTCTTGTGGATTATATTTGCTTTATTAGATATTAGGTTTTGTTGGATATTTTTCTTGAGGTGACTAGTGAAGATTTGAAAGTTGTAAAAGTACAATTCGATGCTTTACAAGAATCAGTTAATCATTTGGCTATGCAATTGCAAGACTCTGTGAACAATGATAATTTATCAACTCCAGCTAGAAGATGATATGGTAAAAAATGATTTTTGTGAGGAAGAAGATGTTGGTTTTCGAGGTCCCTACGCATGGCGGAATTCACTATTATTCATAATAATAGTGACATGCGTTACCCTGTGACTTTAAAACTATTTTAAAATCATCAAAAAATCATAAATTGGATCGTTAGTCTAAAAGAAATTATTTTTGATAAATATGTAATTTTTCAAAATGTAAACAATTTACATTGAGAAAAATTATTAGAATTTAGATTGGGAAATAATAAAAGGAAATACCTTTATGGAGCAACGCTTTTACTCACGTACTTCCGTCTGATCTTAACTGCTTTAACTCAGGATCAGGTATTTTTCCGAAGACTTTGAAACCGTCGAGTCTTCTCTGAAGATCTTTACACTTAAATTTCCTGACGTGTGGGCGTCTCTCTTACAAGAACAATACACTCTTATATTTCTAGAGAGACGTGTTCTCAACACATGAGACGTCTCTCTTCGATCTTAGAAAACGTTTTTCTAAAATCGAATACGGAAAGGTCACACCTTTTCTCTCTAGGGATTTGTTTTTCAGATCGTTCTAAGTCGTTCTTTTTGGTTCGTTCTTCTGTCAAATCACATTTGACAATTTTTATAGATCTGTTTTAAAATTAATTTTTAGATTTATTTTAATAAAAACTAATTTTTTAAAAAATAAATCTTATCTAATCAAATCTAATTTGATTAGAAGTTGATTTATCTAATAAATCAATTTATCAATTAATCATATAATCTAAAAACAGTTTTTAGAATATATTTATGAAAACTACTTTTCAAGATAATCTCATCTTATGAGATTCTTCAGATCTACTTTTAAATATTAAACAAACTATAAGTCAATCGTAGATCAAATCTAATCTAATCAGATTTTCCAGATCTACTTTTATTCAAATTTCAAAAAATCTGATTTTATAGTTTGTTACATAACCACTTTAAATCTGAAGATCAAATCTCATCTGATGAGATTCTTCAAATCTAATTCAAATCCCTTAAAAATATCTCATCTAATGAGATATTTTATTTTGAATTCAAAATATAAAAACTATTTATATATTTTGAATAACAATATATTCATTTGAGTATTTATAAATGATTAATCATTATTAATCATTTATATATTTATTCTTATAACATGGAAATTAAATAGTGATATAAGATAACAGAGGGACCGATGGACCTATAGTTCTAAGCTCCAATAATATTTGTTAATTAATATAAACTCTTTATATTAAATAACACAATTATTAACTCTAGAGTAATTCCACTAAATACCTAGAGTTGCACTCTTAGAACTATAGAGTATATTTACTCAAAGTAATGTCCATTGATATAGTCATTACATATGTATTAATCCTCCATTAAGATTCGTAATAGAGCTAGGAATAAAATCCGTTAACCTCTCATATTACATCTTTATCCTTGACTACCATTAGTTCTTGATTGAATAATTAATTCATAACATTTATGAATTTGCGCGCTAATTATTCAATCCATGAACTAACAAACAAGAGAATCTTGTATTATGGATTTCATTGTATCAATGTTAGTATTCCCAGCTACTCATTTAATTTATTCCCAAAATACAAGGTTTATATAATGTAACTCATACAAAACTGTACCGAGTAAATCAAAGAATAAATTATAATGAAATAGGAGTCTACTAAATACAATGAATTAAGATTATACATATATGACCATCATTATGATAAAATTAATTGTTCTTCATTCAACGGATATTATAAGAACAATATAATTTCATCTGGTCCAGTCCTATATAATCATATTATATAAAATACAATCACTTTATGTCACTACATATATAGTCGGGATATGACTACACGTTCTCAACGAAGTGAACTATATTTATGACTTTATTAATTTGAAGATCCTTTACTTCAAATATAAGTCATGGACTATTGTGATTATTTCTTTTTAAATTTAATCCCACATATATCAGCATATATGTAAATTTAAAATTGCATAAATAATCAAGGATTTTTCTTTGAATTTATAAAGCATATCTAATAATGCAAACATAAAAATTAATCATAAAATTTATTTATTAATTACAGTAATAAAAATGGTCATAACATTTGCTTGTTGGTCACATTATTCCCAACAATCTCCCACTTGCCCTAAAGCAAATGAGATATGTCTCTAATCCCTAGTCCTTCAAGATGTTTATCAAAACTCTTTGCAAGCAATGTCTTGGTGAAGGGATCTGCAAGATTCTCAGTGGTTGGAATCTTCAAAATGGCGACGTCTCCACGTTGCACGATCTCTCTAATCAGATGATATTTTCTTTCTATATGCTTTGATCTTTTGTGGCTTCTCGGTTCTTTAGAATTCGCCACTGCACCACTATTATCACAATAAAGTGTGAGTGGTTTATTTATATCTGGAACAACTTCCAGATCATTAAAGAACTTGCGGAGCCAAACAGCTTCTTTAGCTGCTTCTGAAGCAGCTATGTACTCGGCTTCCATAGTCCAGTCAGAAACTCCTCCTTGTTTGGTACTTCTCCAAACAATGGCTCCACCACCAAGAGTAAATACTGATCCAGATATCGACTTTCGATCATCTATATCAGATTGAAAATCAGAATCTGCATATCCTGTAGAAATCAAATCCCTACCAGAATATACAAGCATATAATTTCTCGTTCTCCTAAGATACTTGAGAATGTGCTTGACTGTGACGACCCGAAACCGAACCCGATCGGGGTCCGGGATCGAAGCCGTCACTCAGGGACATTTGCAGAGAACGGGCACATATTTTTTTTTCTTTTAAACTTTATACTTTTAAAACCTTAACAGAGAGTATAAACCTTCTCTGGAAGTGAAACCGGAAAACACATTTAAACTGGATGTGAATAATGGATAATGAGAATAAGACAAAAAGTGAACAGTGACCGGATGAGTAAAAATGTGAACAGTGACCGGATGACTAAAAATGTGAACTGTGACCGGATGACTAAAAATATGAACAGTGACCGGATGACAAAAAAATGTGAACAGTGACCGGATGAGTAAAACTTAAAAGACAAAACTGGCAACTTTTAACATGATTACATGAAAACAAAAGTTGTGGAAACAAAATGTATGAAAACTTCAAACTTCAGAAAACGATTCAAAACATGATTTTTTTTTTTTTGAACATATCGGGAAAAACACGACGGAATTTTAAGGAAAAACAAATTGCATGGATGGCTCTAACATGACAGAAACTTAAGAAAAATCACACTACATGGATAGCTCTAAAACCAGAAGCTGTCCATGCACAGACTACAGAAAATATTCCAAACGAATTCCAGAATACTTCAAAACATAGTTCAACTATCGAATACAGAGGTTTTAACAAGAGAAAGCTTAACCAACAGAATACCTTACATTATCTATATCCAACAGAATTTCCTACGGGTTTTCAACAACCAAAAATACAGAATCCTAACATAGTTTAAAAACCAAACACAGAATTCCAGTAGGGTTTACAGCAGAAAGAATCGGATGAGACGATGACGTCAGCCGGAAGAATGGATGACGTCAACCGGAAGACAAAAACAGAAACTCTGAATAAACTGGGCGGAAGACTTATGCTGACGTCAACCGGAAGACATATTTACACCAGGCGGAAGACTTAATTTTAAAGACAGAATTGGACCACTTTTTAACAGGAGGACATTCCAACAGGAAACTTTAAAACAGAAGGTATAAGGCTTCAAACCTTCAAACCCGATTCAAAATTTACAGATTTCTAAGAAAACAAACTGCATGGATAGCTCTAAAACCAGAAGCTGTCCATGCATGACCTGAAAATGGAGAACTCAAGCAGTTCCAGAATGTTTTCAAAACATTTAAAATATATGGGTACAATCTGTCAAATACAGAGGTTTAAAATACACCACCATTAAAACCTATACATCGTTTATAATTCACAACAGAACTAAACAGACAGGACCTACATTCCAGAATTTCACAACAGGAGTTTTGAAAACATAAAGATACAGATTACACATTGGTTTTAAAGTTTCAAAAGCTATACAGGACTTGACCTAACATAAAAAAAAATACAATCTCACAGGGATGACATCGATCCGACTGCAGCAACCAACCCCAGTGAGCTCGATCCTCCAGCTACATCAGCTCGTCATTTTGAGGCACAAGGTCCTCATCAAGAGTATCCGTACCTACAACAGGGAGTTCACCTATGAGCCTAGAGCTCAGTAAGAACATGAGATGCAATGGTGCATATGCTGTGCATGAACGTTTCAAATACATGAACATTACATCACTTCACATTTAGTTTCACTGGACAGGAAGGTATAAGTGGGAGGAGGAGCTGGCGCAACAGGATGTACATGCCACTTTCAGGATATAACAGGAGTACTTGACAGGATGCCAGTCCTCGTCCACACTTAACCATACATTTTCTTTACAGGATTTTATCTTACTTACTTCAAAACCGGTGCTGAAAACATTTGCATGCTTTTACAGGAAACGTGTATGCATGAATAAGTGTGATGCTCAACATAAATGACAGAATAAATGCAACAGGGAGAATAGAACGTAACAGGAGCAAGTTTAACTTAAAACATAACTTAAACTCTATCTACCCGAACCAGACCAGACCTAGTACCTCCAAGTTGTAGGGCCTCAAGGGCCAACGTAGATGCATGAACTTACCTGTTTGCTGCGGTGTCAGATGCTCGAATGTCCCTGGAATGCTCAGATCTGTAGTATGCATGAAGAGGTATCAAACAGCTGCAAATGCTAACAAATAACTTGGAAGATTATGCAGAAAACTCCATTCAGACATGTAGAAAGTCACAATGTGTTCCCATACAAAAAAAACGAGAGTTTTCTCCTAAATACCTTAACCTAAAACTTCAGCAAAACGCATACTTTTTGCTTGTCCAAATGGGTTAGTATTAGAAGATGTTTACCTTAGGCAGAAAACAAGGAGAAACCTAGGAGATCAAAGGTGTTTGGGTGAACTTTTGTCGCCTGGCCGAGAGAAAATAGGGGGAGAGAAGATGGAGAAGTGGAAACTTTCACGTAGGAGGGAAGAGAAGGCTTGTCTTCCTCAACAAGTTGTCACTTGGCACTCATCCATTGGTTTACTTCCACCTACCTTAATTACTTCCACATTTACCCTTCCATTAGCTTTTAACCTAATTGACTTGTTTCGATCACACTTAGTTTGGTTTTCCCTTAAACCTTCCATCATTACAACCAAAACATACATTGTATTAATACAATATTAATCGCGGTTAAATGACCCCGGGAAAACTATTACATGGCAAAATACCGGGTGTTACATTGACTGCTATCCAGTGATCTAATCCTAGGATTAGACTGAAAACGGCTAACTATCCCTACTGCATAGCAAATGTCTGGTCTTGTGCATAACATAGCATACATCAAGCTACCAACTGCTGATGCATATGGATAGCGTCTCATATCCCCTTCCTTTTGAGGCGTGTCAGGACACTGCTTCTTAGAAAGAGTAACTCCATGACGAGAAGGTAAATTACCTTTCTTGGAGTTCTGCATTGAATATCTGACAAGCATCTTGTCAATATACAATGCCTGAGACAAGGCTAACAACTTATTCTTGCGATCTCTAAATAGACGAATCCCAAGAATATAGCTCGCTTCTCCCAAATCTTTCATTTGGAATTGCTTAGCCAACCAAGCTTTTATGTCTGATAATAATCCTACATTATTCCCAATAAGTAGAATATCATCGACATAAAGAATTAGAAAAACCACTTGCTTCTCCTTGAAGAGCTTGTATACACAAGACTCATCAAGACATTGAACAAATCCATAAGATTTGATCGCATCATCAAATCTCATATTCCATGACCTGGATGCTTGCTTGAGTCCATAAATAGACCTATGCAATTTACAAACCTTTTGTTTTGCATCATGTGCTATGAAACCCTCTGGCTGCTCCATGTAGATAGTCTCCTCAAGATAGCCATTCAAAAAAGCTGTCTTGACGTCCATCTGCCAAATCTCATAATCATAATGAGCAGCTATGGAAAGCAGAATACGAATAGACTTAAGCATTGCTACTAGTGAGAAGGTTTCTTCATAATCAATCCCTTCTTTTTGGGTATTACCCTTAGCCACCAGTCTAGCTTTGAATGTCTCTACATTCCCGTCTATTCCAAGTTTCCTCTTGTAGATCCATTTACATCCAATGGGTTTTACCCCTTCAGGTAAATCTACAAGATCCCAGACTGAGTTGGAATACATAGATTCTATTTCAAGTTTCATAGCTTCAAGCCATGCTTCTTTGTCAGAGTCTTCCATTGCACATCTATATGTCAATGGATCATCCTTCCCATCATCGGTGATAGCAACTTGTGCTTCACCATCGTGTCGATATCGAGATGGTAGTCGTACTACCCTATCGCTACGACGAAGTGTAATGATAGGTTGACTAGAAAGAGTGGTGTTTCTTGTAACTTGTGGATCAACAACTATTGTTGTAACCGGTCTAACCTGGTTAGATTGAATCTCTTCTAAGACAATCTTACTATGAGGTTTGTAATTTGTTATATAGTCATGTTCAAGAAATGTGGCATTTATCGATACAAATACCTTATTATCCTGAGGACTATAAAACAAACCTCCTCTCGTGCCTACTGCATATCCAACAAACATGCAAACCTCAGTTCTTGGTTCCAACTTCCCAGTCTTACCTACTAGCACATGTGCTGGACAACCCCATATGCGAAAGTGTCTCAAACTAGGTTTGTGACCACTCCACAACTCTAAGGGTGTTTTAGGTATAGACTTAGATGGAACTACATTAAGTATGTAGGTTGCTGTTTGTAAAGCATATCCCCAAAACGATTTTGGAAGAGAAGAATAGCTCATCATGGATCTTACCATATTAAGCAATGTTTGATTTCTTCTTTCAGCAACACCATTTTGCTGAGGTGTGCCTGGTGCTGTTAGTTGGGATACTATCTCATTTTCTAACAGATAATCCTTGAATTCACTGTCAAGGTACTCACCACCTTGATCTGATCGAAGACACTTGATTGTCTTACCTAAATTGTTCTCAACTTCAGCTTTAAAATCTTGAAACTTTTTAAAAGTTTCAGACTTAAGCTGAATCAGGTAAGTATATCCATATCTTGAGTAATCATCTATGAATGTCACAAAGTACTCATAGCCACCTCTGGCCCGTGTTGATATTGGGCCACATACATCTGAATGTATTAGCTCAAGTGTTTCTTGAGCCCTTTGGCCCTTTCCAATGAAGGACCTCTTGGTCATTTTACATTCTAGACATGATTCACAAACAGGTAAAGATCCAACAGTTAGATCTTCTAAAGGACCATCCTTAACAAGTCTGTTAATTCTATCAAGATTAATATGACCAAGTCAGTAGGTGCCAAAGATATGTATCATCAGTATGAGAAATCTTTTGCTTCTTGGATTTAGGCAATTCAACTTTGAACATTTCAGTATTCAACAGTGATGAATTTATAATAGGTCTTATCATATAAAGCCCATTTTCCATTGAGCCTGAACAAATATTTAAACCATTTCGAGAAATAATAACTGAATTATTATTAAAAGAAATAGCATATAATTGTTCAATTATTCGAGAAACAGAAATGAGGTTTCTAGTAAACCCTGAATAAAATAAATGTTTTCTAAAAACAAATATTTATTGTTCTCAAAATAAATTTTGGCTTTTCCCACTGCTGAAGCTGAAACAACCGCCCCGTTGCCAACTTTGAGAGTGAATTCTCCATCAGCTAGTCTCCTGTAGGAGTTTAGCATATGCAAAGAACAACAAACATGATTAGTCGCTCCTGAATCAATTATCCAGGGTGATAAATCATTTTCTACCAAACAAGATTAAGTAACTAGTAAATCAAATTTACTCTTTTTCTTTTCAAGCTCCTCGAGATACTGCTTGCAGTTTCTCTTCCAATGACCATCTATCCCACAATGGAAACATTTTCCTTTGGGCTTTAGAAGGTCTGAGCCTCTCTTGTTTGACTTGTTCTTTTTCATGAGATTCTCAACTCTTTGAGTATTAGTCACAGGAGTAGGAGGACATTCCTCCATCAGTACACATTTCAAGTTGTCATGCACGAAAATGAGATTCATATTCATTTTCCACTTAACAAAATTGTCGCCGTCTAACTTTTCAGTCGCAAGCAAATTTATCATTAATTGAGACATGATGCTGTAATAAATAAATAAAATTATAATTAATTTTATGCTATAAAATTCAAAATGTTATGGCATGCTAGTATGATGCATGAACATACTAATCACAAAAATATGTAAATGCTATTATAGCCTCGATAACATAATAAATCACCTTAGGGTAGAAATATTATCAATTAATAAATTTACTCAAAATATCTCATATTTTCGAAATTTATTAACTTACCGAAAATTTTGGTCAAAATATAACTAACACATTTAGTTATATTTTCATGAGTGTGACCCACTGTTTTGGATTTATGAAACTTAACTTATAATCGCCGCTTTAGGGTCGGACAATTATAAAATACATTTCGCATATCCTATCACTAGGAGACCAACCTTGGTATTGACCTAAGTGAACACTCTCCTTAGAGAGGATGAAAATCAAAGTCATCTCGGAGCCCCACTTAGATCTCACGGTGTTGTGCCAACAGTGGAGACCATGGGATGTTACACCTTAACTTCCCGCTCCCACTCATTATTTTGAATTAGTGATTATCGAATATCAAATATTCATTGGTATCGATAAATTAATCATATTAATTTATCAATACTTAATTATTAATCTTATAATCATATTATAAAATTAATAATTTCAAATAATCAAATTATTTGAATTTTCTAAAAATAAAGTAAATTTTTAACAAATTAAAAAATTACTTTATTTTTATATTCTCACATAATTCATTAAAATGAATCAATATTAGTTTTAATCAAATTAAAACTAATTTATTTAATAAACTCTTTATTAAATCATTATGCAATTTAAATAAAATAAAATGCATGACATGTGAGAAATTTAAAATAAACCTAAACATGCATAATCTATATGACATGTGAATTCATGACAATATAACAAATTATATCAACATATAAAATAAATGAAATAGTGACCGGGTTGACCTTTGGGTATTTCTAAAATTACAAGCCCAAAATTAAAATAAATATAAAACTATGAATCTAAATCTTCGACGTCTTCGTGACCGCCTCATCCAAATGAACAGCATCAAAAATTCACAAATCAAATTTGTGAATTCATATCCGATTTGACAACATCATCTGTTTTCGTCAATAGATCAAATCTTTGACGAAAAGTCCATCCATGGCCTTGAAGTCTCAGATCTTCATCGCAAGATTACAAATATGATAAAAATGCATAATTTTAAAAAAAAATCCTAACCCAAACAAGTGACTTAATTTCGATCACTATTTCATGTCATGCAAAACATACATTCACAATATATATTCATAAATATATAATGCATAAAATCTAATTCTAACACATATCACAATTTACATTAAATTGTATCATCAAAAATATTTTTAGACTAACAAAACCAATGGCTCTGATACCATTTGTTGGTTTTCGAGGTCCCTACGCATGGCAGAATTCACTATTATTCATAATAATAGTGACATGCGTTACCCTGTGACTTTAAAACTATTTTAAAATCATCAAAAAACCATAAATTGGATCGTTAGTCTAAAAGAAATTATTTTTGATAAATATGTAATTTTTCAAAATGTAAACAATTTACATTGAGAAAAATTATTAGAATTTAGATTGGGAAATAATAAAAGGAAATACCTTTATGGAGCAACGCTTTTACTCAGGTACTCCCGTCTGATCTTAACTGCTTTAACTCAGGATCAGGTATTTTTCCGAAGACTTTGAAACCGTCGAGTCTTCTCTGAAGATCTTTAAACTTAAATTTCCTGACGTGTGGGCGTCTCTCTTACAAGAACAATACACTCTTATATTTCTAGAGAGACGTGTTCTAAACACATGAGACGTCTCTCTTCGATCTTAGAAAACGTTTTTCTAAAATCGAATACGGAAAGGTCACACCTTTTCTCTCTAGGGATTTGTTTTTCAGATCGTTCTAAGTCGTTCTTTTTGGTTCGTTCTTCTGTCAAATCACATTTGACAATTTTTATAGATCTGTTTTAAAATTAATTTTTAGATTTATTTTAATAAAAACTAATTTTTTAAAAAATAAATCTTATCTAAGCAAATCTAATTTGATTAGAAGTTGATTTATCTAATAAATCAATTTATCAATTAATCATATAATCTAAAAACAGTTTTTAGAATATATTTATGAAAACTACTTTTCAAGATAATCTCATCTTATGAGATTCTTCAGATCTACTTTTAAATATTAAACAAACTATAAGTCAATCGTAGATCAAATCTAATCTAATCAGATTTTCCAGATCTACTTTTATTCAAATTTCAAAAAATCTGATTTTATAGTTTGTTACATAACCACTTTAAATCTGAAGATCAAATCTCATCTGATGAGATTCTTCAAATCTAATTCAAATCCCTTAAAAATATCTCATCTAATGAGATATTTTATTTTGAATTCAAAATATAAAAACTATTTATATATTTTGAATAACAATATATTCATTTGAGTGTTTATAAATGATTAATCATTATTAATCATTTATATATTTATTCTTATAACATGGAAATTAAATAGTGATATAAGATAACAGAGGGACCGATGGACCTATAGTTCTAAGCTCCAATAATATTTGTTAATTAATATAAACTCTTTATATTAAATAACACAATTATTAACTCTAGAGTAATTCCACTAAATACCTAGAGTTACTCTTAGAACTATAGAGTATATTTACTCAAAGTAATGTCCATTGATATAGTCATTACATATGTATTAATCCTCCATTAAGATTCGTAATAGAGCTAGGTATAAAATCCGTTAACCTCTCATATTACATCTTTATCCTTGACTACCATTAGTTCTTGATTGAATAATTAATTCATAACATTTATGAATTTGCGCGCTAATTATTCAATCCATGAACTAACAAACAACGGAATCTTGTATTATGGATTTCATTGTATCAATGTTAGCATTCTCAGCTACTCATTTAATTTATTCCCAAAATACAAGGTTTATGTAATGTAACTCATACAAAACTGTACCGAGTAAATCAAAGAATAAATTATAATGAAATAGGAGTCTACTAAATACAATGAATTAAGATTATACATATATGACCATCATTATGATAAAATTAATTGTTCTTCATTCAACGGATATTATAAGAACAATATAATTTCATCTGGTCCAGTCCTATATAATCATATTATATAAAATACAATCACTTTATGTCACTACATATATAGTTGGGATATGACTACACGTTCTCAACGAAGTGAACTGTATTTATAACTTTATTAATTTGAAGATCCTTTACTTCAAATATAAGTCATGGACTATTGTGATTATTTCTTTTTAAATTTAATCCCACATATATCAGCATATATGTAAATTTAAATTGCACAAATAATCAAGGATTTTTCTTTGAATTTATAAAGCATATCTAATAATGCAAACATAAAAATTAATCATAAAATTTATTTATTAATTACAGCAATAAAAATGTTCATAACATTTGCTTGTTGGGCACATTATTCCCAACAGAAGAAGACTTGAAGATTTCTATTATATCTTTTAGAGGAGCCAATTGGGAGGATGAATATTTAAAATGGGAATAAGAGGTTGACGAGATATTTGAAAGTGGCCATTATTCGAACAAGATCATAGTTAAACTTGCTCATTGAGACCCACAGAACTAGTATCATTATGGTAGAGAAACCTTAACATTGAGAGAAGAAGAGATGAGGAAGAAGACAAACAAATGGGACGTGATGAAAAGATTTATAAGAAGAAGCTATCCTCCAAGATATTTCAAGTCGGTTATGTCTTTAACTCTATCTACTAATTATGAGAAGATGAAATAAATCAAGAGATCAAATATTTATAATCTAAAGGAGAATGAGTCATTAACGAAGTTGAGTTGCATTGATGTCAATATTAGTTGCTCCAAGTGTTTTTGTTTTAGACATGCCGATATACTTTGTTTGAAGCAAAACTTAGAAAACAAGAAGACTACTTCAAATACCGTGGAGAATAAAGAAATAGATCAAGAAAAACCCTTCATGGAAGCGAAGCAATTTGAAGAAGAGATTATGTTCCTTCATGAAGGACCATTACTTATGATGGAATCAGTATCAAATAGTAGAGTAAGTTTATCCAAAAGAAGAGATCTATGAGGATGATCATATGAAGAGTAAAGATGAATTGTTGGCAGCAACTAACGAAAGGCAATTGGAACACGAAAAGTTGTTTTATGCTCAAGAGGAACCTCTTCATGTGGTGCTTCAATGGCTCTAACTCTCTAAACCCAAGACGATGAATGTCAAAGGGAGCAAAATTTTCATAGCCAATGTTTGAGCAAGAACAAAGTGTGCTCTACTATTTGATATTGATTCCATCATAAGTAATGGTCCTTCTTGAAGGAACATAATCTCTTCTTCAAAGTGTGCAAGAACAAAATTTTAATGAAGGGAGTTGTCAACATGGCTTCCATGGATATGGTTAAGAAACTTGGCATGTAGACAATGGTCAATTTCTATAAGTTAGCTAAATAATTGACCTTCAGTTATTGTTTGCTCCAAGGCAAGGAAAGCACATCAAGTAACTAATTCTATGTCAAAGTGGTATATGAATTAAAGATGTTAATTGCTTGGCTTCTTAGAATTGGATTGATTAAAGAACTTCATGATATTGCTACTAACTAGAATTTTTCATGACAATGTTGATAATGCATCTGAGGATGATTTCTTTCTTTAATTATGATGGAGAGTTAAACTCCCATCCATGGTAAGAATAATCAAGATCAATCAATCAATCGGTCACAGAAAACTTTAAATTTCATGGCATCACCATCTTCATCAATGACATAAATTGAAGAAGCATACAAATTTGAGGACATTCAATCTCGGGAGGAGAATGTGCCACAACCCAAGCATTCGACCCAAATCAGCCCATATTTCATTTCTATGCATTTTAATATTTAAATTTAGTATTTTTGTTATGTTTTATGTTGTTATATTTCAGTATTTTAGTTATGTAACACTCGACTAGAGTATGTTCTAGTCGAGTTTGGGTTATATTTGGGAGTGTGTTTTATGGTTTTGACTCATGGTGAGCTAGCCCTAGTTGAATACTATTTAAGCTCTTTTAGAACTCTTTTTGTGGCAGTTCAATTTTTTATATTGAATAAAAAAAATAGAGATTTCTCTCTGATCAATTCTTGAAGTTAACTTCTTGAGTCTTGATAACCTTACCATTCAGGTGTGCTGAAATTAAATGTGGCGTTTTAGTGCAAGACTTCATCTATCATTTTCAAGATAGAAACTAAAGTAAGTTTCTATATTTTCAATTCTTTTTCATTTTTCCATTTTCATTTGGTGTTCAAAAGTGTTTTGTCTTTATTTCTGTATTTTCTGGTGCGATTCACACTACTATCTCTTCTTTTCATCTTTTTCCATTGTTTTTATCTTAGATTTCATCAATTTTGTGCTAAATCCTTTGTTTTAATGCAACTTTTTGCTAACATCAGCTCCAGTATAATTTTTGACCTAAAGTTCCTTATGGGCATCCTCTTCTCTTACCCAGTCTTCTGCTCTCGAGACATGATGCATGTCAAAAACACCAAAATAAATTCTTTCTAAAATAAATATGGATTTGTAGATTGGTAAGCAACGTCATATCCACAGCGAATAGTAAATAGATTTACTTATATGAAAATTATAATGCAAGAAAAATGGAGGTTTTGAGTTTTAAGAATTGAAAATAAGCAATAAACAATAAAATGAAATTTTAAATGAGAATGGTTATCTAGTCAAGTATTGATTTTAATTTTTGATTCAATGAATTGATTTCTAATCTTCTTGAATAAATTGATTATAGTTATCAAGAAGCTCTAATAACTTAATTTCTCATTAGTTTTTCAATAACCAAGAGACGTTCTATGATTAACTTTCTTATTAATAAAAAATTTAAAGAGACGCTCTTTATATTTAATTTGTTGATAACATTAAGAATTACAAAGATTCAATTCTAGCGAACCATCTCAACAAACGCTGATAATTTAGACTATATAGTATACCTTCATAACCTATGTTATTTATCACATAAAACCTTTAAACAATTATAGATTTAAAAGTCATAATTGGTTGTAAACTAATTTGATAAAATAGGATTGACCAGCTCAAACAATCCACAAAATAATAAAGATATGAAGTAAAGAAGATGTATGAACATTCAATAAGAAAAAGAATAAGGAAAAGTGTAGATCTCTCACAATTATTTGGTGAATCAAAACTTCAATTAATCCTTTAACTAGAACTTAACAATTTAGCAATCCATAGAAAAGTAGAGAAAATTCTGAGGAGAAGAAGAGGAGGAGGAGGAGAGATGCCTCCTCTAAGAATTTTCAGAATTTAATATCTCCCCTTTAGAATCTTATCTTCTCTCTCTTCTCGGATTTCCTTATAAAAATGAGATCTCTTTCTTTTCAAAAATATTTTCCCTAGACTTTCTCTCTCATAATCTATACTCATTATCCCTTAAATTTTGTAAGTCTAACCCCCAAAATATCTCCCATAGCAGAATGAAAGATTTATTTTCGAATTTACTCTTTCATAGCATTATGACAGCGTGACCATAAAGCACAGACACATCTTATTATGGGACCTCTTCTACCTAGTTTTGCACTTTCTTTTCAAAATTTCATCAAAGTTTGTTTATGGCTTCTAAACCTCCAAATTGGTTTACGATTGATCCAAGTGTTCATCCTAACCTGAGCACCTATACTGGTGACTATTGCTTTCGTTTTTTGCATCATTTGTAGTTTTGAGATTCCGTTTTCACATAATTTGATATCAAAGTGTTGATTTTCACACTAGGATGCCAATTAGATTGAGGAGGAGCAAGTTTACATAAAGTACCATGAAATTAAAGAGGCAATGGTGGAGATGACAGAGTTGAAGATGAAGGAGGTCGATGATTTAGGGAGGTGTAGTTGGCTTTAAGGTGGCTCTGTTATTAAGTGAAGCCCAAATTGATTGGAGGCCCAGCCCATTTCAGTGAAGCCTTCTGGAAGCTGTTTAATGAAGGGTGGTAAGTAAATTAGGGGAGGTTTTTTCGTGAGCACAAAAAAAAAAGAAAAAAAAGAACAGAGGTAAGTTTGACGAAAGAAAAGCGATCTAAGGTTTGAGAGCTTTTCTGAGTTACGGTGTGAAACAGATCTTCGAGGGAGTAGAAACAGTAGAGAAAATAAAGGGAAGAGAGTTCTTCATCTATGCTTGAGTCACGTTTCTCAAGGGAGAAACAGATTGAAGTTCTGTTTTGAATTTCTTGTTGTATTTCTCTGAATCTTGTTTTTGCTTCTGTAATTGTTTAGTTTTCAATAATATTGTTGTGAGGTTGTATTTTGACTGATAATAAAATATATTTCTCGGTTGAGTTCCGTGGAAGTAGTCGATCTCAAACCAAAGGTTTGAGATCTGGGCAAACCACGTAAATCTTTGGTGTTCGTTTTAATTTTTTGCACTGAATCATTTTAGACTTGCACTCAGTGTATACATAAAAGTGGTATCAGAGCCTGATTTTGATTTTCTTGATAGTGCATTTTAGGGTTTTGTACAAAAATTGTAAACCCAGTCGTGTTTTCTGACAATTACGAGCTATCTCGTGTGCTTTAGATCTTGTGGTCTGAGCACAGAGTATAGTGAACCAAAGTTTTTTGTTAAAAAGTTTTATTTACACAGTCACTGTATGACAATTTTTCTGGTTTCTGTTTGAGTCAAGAACTTCTTGCCTTGCTGGTCCTTTATTTTTTTGGTGATCTAAAAGTTTTTAAGAAACTTTATTGATATATATTGCATCTGAAATATAAGTTCCCGAATTGAAATCATCTCATATGATGGGAAAATGGATTTTGGTTCGTGGAAGAAGAAAGATGAGAGCCCTGTTATAACAAGGTTCTCATCACACTTGAAAAGGATACCAAAAAATGGTCAAATGACCAAATAAACAGGAAATCAGAGATTGATGAGGAAGCATACAATTTAATTGTGCTTAGTTTGTCCGACAGTGTGCTTCAGAAGGTAGATGGTGAGAAAACACCACCGGATATATAGGGTAAACTCGAAACTTTATATGTTATACAATCAGCTCCTAATCTTGTATATCTTAAGGGTGCTTTATTTGCATATAAGATGGATGTGAATAAATGCCTAGATGATAATCTTCATGACTTTTTAAGAATGACTTTGTTATTGAAAGGAACTGATCAAAGTCTAGATGATATTAGTCTTGCTATGATTTTATTGAACTCTCTGCCTGAATCCTATAATGTTGTTAAAGACACACTTAAGTATATTGGCACTATTCCCAAAATTGAATTGATCACTTCTACTTTAAAGGCTAGAGAACTTGAAATTAAAAATAAAAAAACTAGAAATAGTCTATTTGTAAATGGAAACAATGTTAAGATTAACAACTAGAAAAAGAAAGTAAAAGGAAAGACTCAGATGAACAAGCCTAAATCAGAAAACAAAACTGAAACTAGAAATTGTTTTCATTGTAGTAAATCTGGTCATGTAAAGAAAAATTGCTTTAAATGGAAAAATGAACAGAAAAAGCATGAAATGGAAACTAATGTTGCTTCTAGTTCTTGTGATGTTATCTGTGAAGTCTTAAATGTTTTTGAAAATTTAAATGTTGATAAATGGATACTAGATTCTAGTTGCTCCTTTCACATGTCTCATAATAAACTATGTTTTTCTGAATTACTTGATTTTGAAGGTGAAATAATGTATATGGAAAATAATGAATCTTGTTTTGTTAAAGGCATAGGCACTGTATACATATTAATGAATGATAATAAAAGGACAAAACTAACAAATGTTAGGTATATTCCTGAATTAAAAAGAAATATGATCTCTCTTGGAACACTTGATGAACTTAGGTGTTGGTAAAGCTATTGATTCTAACTTGCAGGTTTATAAAGGTGAGAAATTGGTTCTTTCCGGTTTTAAACAATCTGGTCTATATGTTTTAAATGGTTCTCATTATATTTTTTCCTCAAATAATGTTGTGACCGACTCGGTAACAAATTATAACGACCCCGTTTCCCAGCAAGATATTGTCCGCTCTGGGGATTGAGCCGTAGCATAATATCCTCCCCTCACAGCTTTGTTTGGCGAGAACTTCCCAGAAGGTCACCCAACCTGGGATTGCTCTTGCCGAAGCACTTTTAACTTTGGAGTTCTTATGAGATCCATTGCCAATCGTGCTCCAAAACGCGTCTTGCTATATTGGAAGGGTCTCTTTACATATGTTTCATTTCCACATATTTCCCCAAGCGATGTGGGATTGTGACGACCTCCTCTTTACGACCTGTCACCTTCCGGTTAGCCCGCGCGGACGTACCGCCATCCGGGTTCCGGTTCATGCAGCCATCGTACACATACGTACACATCCGGGTCATCATAATCACCCCCCCTCGGGGGCCCAACGTCCTCGTTGGCTACATTTCCGGTTGGGTACAGGCTCTGATACCATTTGTAACGACCCCGTTTCCCAGTAAGATATTGTCCGCTCTGGGGATTGGGCCGTAGCACAATATCCTCCCCTCACGGCTTTGTTTGGCGAGAACTTCTCAGAAGGTCACCCAACCTGGGATTTCTCTCGCCGAAGCACTTTTAACTTCGGAGTTCTTATGGGATCTGTTGTCAATCGTGCTCCAAAACGCGTCTTGCTATGTTGGAAGGGTCTCTTTACATATGTTTCATTTCCACATATTTTTCCAAGCGATGTGAGATTGTGACGACCCCCTCTTTACGACATGTCACCTTCTGGTTCGCCTGCGCAGACATACCTCCATCCGGGTTCCTGTTCGTGCAGCCATCGTACACATACGTACACATCCGGGTCATCACACAAATGTTACTAAAAAATGGAACCTTAGATTAGGGGCACATGAGTCGAAAAGGGTTCGATCTTCTTTATAAAGAAGGCCTACTTGGAAATGATAAAATTTCTAACCTTAGTTTTTATAAAACTTGTGCGTTAGGTAAACAACACAGGTTAAAATTTAAAAAGGGTGTTCATATGTCTAAAAATAAATTAGACTATGTACACGCTGACTTGTGGGGTCCTGAAAAACACCCTACACAGTGGAAATAGATATTTCTTATCTATAGCTGTTGACTTTACAAGAAGGGTGTGGAATTATTTGTTAAAATCTAAGGATGAAACTTTTGAGAGATTTAAGGAATAGAAAACCTTAGAGGAAAACCAAACCAAAAGAAAACTTAAGGGACTGAGGACAGATAATGGTCTAGAGTTCTGCAATAATGAATTTGATTCATTTTGCAAAACTAATGGGATTCTTAGACATAGGATAGTTAGGCATACTCCTTAGCAAAACGGTGTTGTTGAGAGAATGAACAGAACTTTGCTTGAGAAAGTAAGGTATTTATTGTTCACTTCTAAGCTTCCAAAGGGTTTTTGGGGTGAGTCTTTGAGTACTGCCACCTATTGGCTAAATAGGAGTCCTAACAGTGCTATTGAATTCAAGTGTCCTATTGAAATGTGGAATGATAGAAAACCAGATTTAAGTCACCTTAGAGTTTTTGGATGTGCTGCATATGCACACACAAAAGAAGGTAAGTTAGATCCAAGATTAACAAGGTGTGTGTTCTTTGGTTATCAACAACAACAGGGTACTAAAGGGTACATATTGTGGGAAAGAGATTCTAGAGGTGTTAAAATTTTGATTAGTAGAGTGTTCATCTTTGATGAGTCTACATTTCCTTGTAAGTCACTTGATACAACTAAGCAGGTGGAAGAAAGTGTTAACAATGAACAACCCGAGACTCATATTGCGGTGGAGACTCTAAGGTTGAGTAACCAGAATATGGGATTAAGTGAATCTGATCAGAATAAGGTTATAGAGCCTAAATCTGGACCTGAACAGATCACTAGAATTAGTGAGGATGAACATGAAAATATTCAAGAATTCTTACAAAGTAAACTTGAAACTTATCAACTTGCCAGGGATAGAAATAGGAGGGAAATTAAACAACCTTCTAGATATTCCTATGCTGATTTTGTTTTTTGTGGCTCTTGTTGCAGCACAGCACGTTATGAATGTAAAGCCAAACACTTACGTAGAGGCTATAAAATCCAAATAAAGCCAGGATTAGAAAACTGCCATGAATAGTGAGATTGAATTACTTAAACTTAACAAAACATGGACCTTAATTGAAAAACCCGAGAGTCAAAAGTTAGTTGACTGCAAATGGTTATTCAAGCTTAAGGAAAGAGTTAAACCCGAAGATCCTCCTAAATATAAGGCTAGACTTGTAGTAAAGGGTTTTACTCAAAAAGAGGGTATAGATTTCAATGAAATTTTTTACCCATAATTAAGTTTAAGACTATAAGATTGATGTTATCTTTAGTTGTTCAATTTGATCTAGAATTAGAACAATTAGATGTAACTACTGCTTTCTTATATGGTGAGTTAGATGAGAAAATATTCATGAAACGAACCTGAAGGATTTATTGATTTGAAATATCTTAACCATGTGTGTTTGCTGTAGAAAGTCCTTTATGGACTTAAACAATCTTCACGGCAATGGTATAAGTGTTTTGACACTTTTATAACAGGTTTGAATTTTAAAAGAAGTGAGTATGATGCTTGTTTTTATTTTAAATCTGTAAATAGTATACCTTTGTATTTGTTATTATATGTGGATGATATGTTACTGATTTGTAAGTCCATGAATTTAATTGTTAATTTGAAACCTAAATTGAATGCTGAATTTGACATGAAATATCTTGGTCATGCTAGAAAGATTTTAGGTATGATAATCGAAAGGGATCAGGTTAATAACCAATTGAAATTGCATCAAAAAACATATTTGAAAAAGGTATTATCTAAGTTTGAGAATTGTAATAGTAATGTGACAGCCCGAAATCGAACCCGATCAGGGTTCGGGATCGGAGCCATCACTCCGGGACAGTTAACAGAAAACGGGGACTATTTTTTTTTTTAACATAGACAAAACAGGGAGCAAAACATTAGAGACAATCTGAACGTTTTCGAAACCTTAAAACTTCGCAGAGAGAGAGTGTCCTCTGGAGTAGAAATTTAAAACAGGTTTCATTAATGGATAACGGAACAGAAATTAGCATAAGGCTGGCGGAAGACTTAGTTTAAAACTAGAAGCAGTGATTGATTCAGATAAGACAAAAATGAACGGAGTTCAGCGGAAGAGGCTGGGTAAAACTGGGCAGAAGAGCTTGGGTGACGTCAGCGAGAAGATGTAGTTTTAAACTGGGCGGAAGACTTATGCTGACGTCAGCCGGAAGACAAATACACTGGGCGGATGACTTGGATGACGTCAGCCGGAAGACAGAGTTTTAAACTGGGCGGAAGACTTATGCTGACGTCAGCTGGAAGACAGAGTTTTAAACTGGGCGGAAGACTTATGCTGACGTCAGCCGGAAGACAGAGTTTTAAACTGGGCGGAAGACTTATGCTGACGTCAGCCGGAAGACAGAGTTTTAAACTGGGCGGAAGACTTATGCTGACGTCAGCCGGAAGACAGAGTTTTAAACTGGGCGGAAGACTTATGCTGACGTCAGCCGGAAGACAGAGTTTTAAACTGGGCGGAAGACTTATGCTGACGTCAGCCGGAAGACAGAGTTTTAAACTGGGCGGAAGACTTATGCTGACGTCAGCCGGAAGACAGAGTTTTAAACTGGGCGGAAGACTTATGCTGACGTCAGCCGGAAGACAGAGTTTTAAACTGGGCGGAAGACTTATGCTGACGTCAGCCGGAAGACAGAGTTTTAAACTGGGCGGAAGACTTATGCTGACGTCAGCCGGAAGACAGAGTTTTAAACTGGGCGGAAGACTTATGCTGACGTCAGCCGGAAGACAGAGTTTTAAACTGGGCGGAAGACTTATGCTGACGTCAGCCGGAAGACAGAGTTTTAAACTGGGCGGAAGACTTATGCTGACGTCAGCCGGAAGACAGAGTTTTAAACTGGGCGGAAGACTTATGCTGACGTCAGCCGGAAGACAGAGTTTTAAACTGGGCGGAAGACTTATGCTGACGTCAGCCGGAAGACAGAGTTTTAAACTGGGCGGAAGACTTATGCTGACGTCAGCCGGAAGACAGAGTTTTAAACTGGGCGGAAGACTTATGCTGACGTCAGCCGGAAGACAGAGTTTTAAACTGGGCGGAAGACTTATGCTGACGTCAGCCGGAAGACAGAGTTTTAAACTGGGCGGAAGACTTATGCTGACGTCAGCCGGAAGACAGAGTTTTAAACTGGGCGGAAGACTTATGCTGACGTCAGCCGGAAGACAGAGTTTTAAACTGGGCGGAAGACTTATGCTGACGTCAGCCGGAAGACAGAGTTTTAAACTGGGCGGAAGACTTATGCTGACGTCAGCCGGAAGACAGAGTTTTAAACTGGGCGGAAGACTTATGCTGACGTCAGCCGGAAGACAGAGTTTTAAACTGGGCGGAAGACTTATGCTGACGTCAGCCGGAAGACAGAGTTTTAAACTGGGCGGAAGACTTATGCTGACGTCAGCCGGAAGACAGAGTTTTAAACTGGGCGGAAGACTTATGCTGACGTCAGCCGGAAGACAGAGTTTTAAACTGGGCGGAAGACTTATGCTGACGTCAGCCGGAAGACAGAGTTTTAAACTGGGCGGAAGACTTATGCTGACGTCAGCCGGAAGACAGAGTTTTAAACTGGGCGGAAGACTTATGCTGACGTCAGCCGGAAGACAGAGTTTTAAACTGGGCGGAAGACTTATGCTGACGTCAGCCGGAAGACAGAGTTTTAAACTGGGCGGAAGACTTATGCTGACGTCAGCCGGAAGACAGAGTTTTAAACTGGGCGGAAGACTTATGCTGACGTCAGCCGGAAGACAGAGTTTTAAACTGGGCGGAAGACTTATGCTGACGTCAGCCGGAAGACAGAGTTTTAAACTGGGCGGAAGACTTATGCTGACGTCAGCCGGAAGACAGAGTTTTAAACTGGGCGGAAGACTTATGCTGACGTCAGCCGGAAGACAGAGTTTTAAACTGGGCGGAAGACTTATGCTGACGTCAGCCGGAAGACAGAGTTTTAAACTGGGCGGAAGACTTATGCTGACGTCAGCCGGAAGACAGAGTTTTAAACTGGGCGGAAGACTTATGCTGACGTCAGCCGGAAGACAGAGTTTTAAACTGGGCGGAAGACTTATGCTGACGTCAGCCGGAAGACAGAGTTTTAAACTGGGCGGAAGACTTATGCTGACGTCAGCCGGAAGACAGAGTTTTAAACTGGGCGGAAGACTTATGCTGACGTCAGCCGGAAGACAGAGTTTTAAACTGGGCGGAAGACTTATGCTGACGTCAGCCGGAAGACAGAGTTTTAAACTGGGCGGAAGACTTATGCTGACGTCAGCCGGAAGACAGAGTTTTAAACTGGGCGGAAGACTTATGCTGACGTCAGCCGGAAGACAGAGTTTTAAACTGGGCGGAAGACTTATGCTGACGTCAGCCGGAAGACAGAGTTTTAAACTGGGCGGAAGACTTATGCTGACGTCAGCCGGAAGACAGAGTTTTAAACTGGGCGGAAGACTTATGCTGACGTCAGCCGGAAGACAGAGTTTTAAACTGGGCGGAAGACTTATGCTGACGTCAGCCGGAAGACAGAGTTTTAAACTGGGCGGAAGACTTATGCTGACGTCAGCCGGAAGACAGAGTTTTAAACTGGGCGGAAGACTTATGCTGACGTCAGCCGGAAGACAGAGTTTTAAACTGGGCGGAAGACTTATGCTGACGTCAGCCGGAAGACAGAGTTTTAAACTGGGCGGAAGACTTATGCTGACGTCAGCCGGAAGACAGAGTTTTAAACTGGGCGGAAGACTTATGCTGACGTCAGCCGGAAGACAGAGTTTTAAACTGGGCGGAAGACTTATGCTGACGTCAGCCGGAAGACAGAGTTTTAAACTGGGCGGAAGACTTATGCTGACGTCAGCCGGAAGACAGAGTTTTAAACTGGGCGGAAGACTTATGCTGACGTCAGCCGGAAGACAGAGTTTTAAACTGGGCGGAAGACTTATGCTGACGTCAGCCGGAAGACAGAGTTTTAAACTGGGCGGAAGACTTATGCTGACGTCAGCCGGAAGACAGAGTTTTAAACTGGGCGGAAGACTTATGCTGACGTCAGCCGGAAGACAGAGTTTTAAACTGGGCGGAAGACTTATGCTGACGTCAGCCGGAAGACAGAGTTTTAAACTGGGCGGAAGACTTATGCTGACGTCAGCCGGAAGACAGAGTTTTAAACTGGGCGGAAGACTTATGCTGACGTCAGCCGGAAGACAGAGTTTTAAACTGGGCGGAAGACTTATGCTGACGTCAGCCGGAAGACAGAGTTTTATCTGTCAGAAAGTGGGCTATAGGAAAAACAGGCGTAACAGAAGTGCACTAAAGGCACTAAAAATTCAGAAACAAAAAACCAGTTCCCGTCCCACACTTAACCAGTACATTACAGATAGTCAGATTTTATCTTTCTTCACTTCAAAACAGGTGCAGAATACATTTTTGCATGAGCTTTTGGGAAAAACATGTATGCATGGACTTTCTCAGTGCTTAAACTTAAACAACAGGCAACAGAAATGACAGAACAAACTGTGAAGCAGAACATTTACAACTCAGAACATAAACTATACCATTTCTACCCAAGACAACCCGACAGAACATAAAACCTACCTAGTACCTCCATGATGTAGGGCCTTAAGGGCCAACCTAACGGGTATGAACTTACCTGTTTGCTGCGGTGTCAGATGCTCGAATGTCCCTGGAATGCTCGGATCTGTAACATGAATGTACAGAATTTAAACGCTACAAATGCTAACTAATATCTCGTAGGAAATGCAGCAACCACACTTAAACACTTTAGAAACACACACCAACGTGTTTTCATCCAAAACAATGAGTTTTCACCAAAAACCGAAACCCTAAACTTCGGTAAAAACTCACTTTAAACTTGTCCAAACTTGTTAGCATTAAAAGACTCTCACCTTTGCTGAAGAAAACGAAGAAATGCTGGAGAAACAAAGTGTGGAAGTTTTGTTTCAATCGCCTGGAAGAGAGAAAGCCGAGAGAGATGAGAGGAAGCAGAGAAGTGAATGAACATTCACATAGGAGGATGAACTTAGCTTCCTCAGCAAGTTGCCACTTGGCAATCATCCATTAGCTTACTCCCACCAACCTTAATTTCTCTCCAATTTTCCCTTCCATGCATTTCAAACTTATGTTTTGGTTTAGTTACACATTGGTTTAGTTCTCCACTAATTATTCCAACAATTCCACCAAAACATTCCTTTGTATTAATACAATAATAATCTCGTTCGATAATTTAAGGGATAATTTCTCCGGCCAAAAATGTCGGGCGTTACAAGTAAACTTGTGAATATGCCTCTTGCAAATCACTTTGTTTTAACATCTTCACAATGTCCTCAAACTAGTTCTGAAAAGAATAAAATGTCAATTAGACATTATTCAAATATAATTGGTTCTTTGATGTATGCTATGATTAGTACTAGACCAGATTTATCTTATGCTAGATCTTTGTTAAGCAGATTCATGTCTAATCTAGGTTCTTATCACTGGACAGCTCTTAATGAGTTGTTAATAATGTGAACAGCACTATAAATTTAGGTTTAGTGTATAAGAAATCAACTGAAAATAAATGTCTGATTGGATATGTTGATTTTGATTTTGCTGGAAAGTAGAGATTCTAAAAAATCAACAACTTCATATTGCTTTACTTTATTTTGAAATTGTATCTCATAGAAATCACAGCTTCAACGTTTAGTCACAGTATCTACTACTGAAGCTGAATATATTGCTCTTGCTGATTGCTTAAAAGAGTGTGTTTGGTTGAGTGGTTTATTGCATGAAATTGGTTTATTAAATTCTATTTCATCTGCTGTATTGTGATAACCAAAGTGCCATACATTTAAGCAAAAATCTTGTGTATCATGATAGAACTAAACATATTGATGTTAGATTTTATTTTGTTAGAGATTTAATTTCAACAGGTAAGGTGAAAATTTTGAAGATTCTAGAGGAGGATAATCCTGCCGACATGGGTACTAAAATTGTCAAGGTTTCCAAGTTTAAGCATTGCTTAGACTTGTTAAACATTAGATAATTTTTTTAATCATTTGAGCAATGAAATCGAGATAAAGTAAATTATTGTTAGTCAAATTTACTTTCGCTATGATTGGACTTCAAGGTAAAGTTTGTTATTAAGTGAATCCCAAATTGATTGGAGGCCCGGCCCATTTCAGTGAAGCCTTCTGGAAGCTGTTTAATGAAGGGTGGTAAGTAAATTAGGGGAGGTTTTTCGTGAGAACAAAAAAAAAACAAAAAGAACAGAGGTGAGTTTGACGAAAGAAAAAGCGATCTAGGATGTGAGAGCTTTTCTGAGTTACGGTGTGAAACAGATCTTCAAGGGAGTAGAAGCAGTATAGAAAATAGAGGGAAAAGAGTTCTTAATCTATGCTTGAGTCCCATTTCTCAAAGGGCAAAACAGATTGAGGTTCTGGTTTGAATTTCTTGTTGTATTTCTCTTAATCTTGTTTTTGCTTCTGTAATTGTTTAGTTTTCAAGAATATTGTTATGAGGTTGTATTTTGATTGATAATAAAATATATCTCTCGGTTGAGCTTCGTGGAAGTAGTCGATCTCAAACCAAATGTTTGAGATCTAGGCGAACCACATAACTCTTTGGTGTTCGTTTTAATTTTTCGCACTGAATCATTTTAGACTTGCACTCAGTTTATACATAACAGGCTCCAAGAGGTTTATAGAGTGTTGTTTGTCAAGGCAAAATTCATAATCTATTCATAACTTAGTAAGAGACTATAAACTTCCTAGATTGATGGAGAGTCAAGGTAGGAGACTATAGTAGTCACAAACGGGTTATAATCATTTTCTAGTCCAACACACAGATGAATCAAATGATCTTTAAAAGATACTGACTCAGCAATAGCTAGCAATTTTTTGTAAATGGACCTAAGTTTCTGAAGATATGAAGCAACAGAGTATCTGTCATTGGAGATATGGTGAACCTGACCACAAAGATTGGTACATTTTTTCAAGAGCAACCCAAATTTCAGCTTCGTAGAGTATCCGACTATTGGGATGATAGATTACCGGACAACAAGGTGTAAATCTTGCTCAACCGCAAGCTGTCACGCCCCAACGACGACACGAGACATAACGGAGAACGATTGACCCGAAAACAGGACTAAGCAGTCGGACTCTTATTCTTAAATATTTAATGATGCAGCGGAAGACTTTAAAATATTATTGGAAGTCAAGGCCCAAAACAATGGGTTAACATGTCCAACAAGTAATATCTAGATAAACGTGCTAAACAAAAATTAAGTAATTTAAAGATTTACAAATTTTCAATAATGCCTAACCTCTTGAATAAAAATAGTTTCTATGAAAATTAATGAAATAGGAATAAATGGATGTCGAATTTACTCATGAGTCGGCAACTGACAATCCTATTGATTAAGTTTTGAAAAGTGGAGTCGTTTAGGTTGATTCGACCAAATTCAATAGGGATAAATTTTATTTTCAGTTTTTATAAATTATGTTAGCAATATACAGAAGACACCCATAAAAAATAACCCACTAATATGTGGTACATATTTAAAATAATTTTTTTTGTATCACATGAAAATCAAGTAAAAATGGAAGCACTCATGGACTTTGAGCATACCATGTCATATACATTTAGAATAATAACAGCAAACTCGATGATCATAATATCCACAAAAAATACCCTGATTAAATATAGGATTTTGTGGTCAGGGACACAACAAAATTAGTGGTTCCATTGCTTTAATTAAAACAAGGTTTTTCAAGTCTAAAAATGAAAATGTGCAAAAAAAAAAGAATATATGTACGAAAGTTCAAATAAAACAATAAAGGAAACTTTAACAATTATTTTTAATAATAAAATACTTTAAATTTTAATTAAATTAAAACATACAAAACTGAATATAAAATAAATCCTTAAGTAGACCTACCACTAACCAAATCCAATTATACAAAAGCCCAAATCCAAGAACGTATCATGTCTAAATTCCAAGTTTTGAAACCTATTCATAATATGATTACCAAATCAGTTTTGAAATCTACAATTTAAATCTCAATTTCTAGGCTTAAAACGACTAAGACACGATTGAGTCGAAAGCCAAAGTGGTCTCAAAATATATTTTAAAATGACCCAAAAATGATAGGATCAGAAGTCCAAATTGGCCCAGAACAAGTCTTTAGTCGCGGCCCAAAGCTGGGTTTGAGTCGTGGCCTAGAACTGACTAAGGCTCAGCGTCGTTTTCCCGGCATGACAGCCCCGATTCAGCAGGATTTTCCATAAAGGTAAAGTGCAATTTGGCCCCTACAATTAGGTGAAATGGGCAATTTACACCATAAACTTAGGTAAAGTGCCATTTGGCCCCTACAACTAGGTGAAATGGGCAATCTACACCGTAAACTTGAATAATAGGTAAAAACAACCTTAATGTATTGATAATGGGCAATATGGCCCCTACCGTCATATTTTCTATCAAAAAATAACATTTTTTCACTTATTCATTTTTTTTTTTCCGAAATGCCCCTCACTGGACCGAACCGGACCAGACCGGTTCAACTAATTCCACTCTTATTTATTTATTTTTTTTAAATCAAATTTCTCAGAAAAGAGTAGATAGATGAATAGAATTAAAATAAAAATAAAAAACCAAAGTGTAATTAGTCGAACCGATCCGGTTCGGTTCGGTCCAATTAGGGGCATTTCGAGAAAAAAAAATGAATAAGTGAAAAAATATTACTTTTTGATGGAAAATATAACGGTAGGGGCTATATTGCCCATTATCAATACATTAAGGTTGTTCTTGCCTATTATTCAAGTTTACGGTGTAAATTGCCCATTTCACCTAGTTGTAGGGGCCAAATTGCACTTTACCCAAGTTTACGGTATAAATTACCCATTTCACCTAGTTGTAGGGGCCAAATTGCACTTTACCCTTTCCATAATATCTTGCCAAGTCTTCTTCCAAACCGCTAATCCAACACAAAATAATATTAAAACATAATTTTTGATCCATAAATCAGAAATTTCTGGTCCAAAAATCCCAACTTTAATCCAAGACATCGATTTATTAAGACAGTTTCAAAAGGGAGATTCTAAGATTTCATACCCCGTGAGAGCTCTCTCTTGCCCTTCCAGTCAATCTCCTTGGAATATGATTTCAGTTGTCTTTAGAAGAACAAGAATTCTTAGTCTAGCAAAACTTTCCTCCCTGAACTGTCAGAATAAAAGAAACCTAATTTTTGTGAACAAGAAGAACAAATGCTATTTCTATTTGATATAGACTTTCTCACATTCACCATTGAAATAAGGGTAAAGTGCAATTTTACCCCTACAACTAGGTGAAATTAACAATTTACACCGTAAACTTGAATAAAGTGCAATTTGGCTCCTACAACTAAGTGAAATGGGTAATTTACACCGTAAACTTGGATAATAGGCAAGAACAACCTTAATGTATTGATAATAGGCAATATGGCCCCTATCGTCATAACTTTCGTCAAAAAGTAACGTTTTTTAACTTGTTCATTTTTTTTCTCGAAATCCCCCTCAATGGACCGAACCGAACCAGACCAGTTCGGCTAATTGCACTTTGGTTTTTTTTTTTTTAATTCTATTCATCTGTCTTCTCTTTTCCGAGAAATAAGATTTAAAAAAATAAATAAATAAGAGTGGAATTAACTGAACAGGTCTGGTCCGATTCGGTCCAGTGATGGGTATTTCGAAAAAAAAAATGAACAAGTGAAAAAATATTACTTTTTGATGGAAAATATGACGGTAAGGGTCATATTGCCCATTATCAATACATTAAGGTTGTTATTGCCTATTATTCAAGTTTACGGTGTAAATTGTCCATTTCACCTAGTTGTATGGGCCAAATTGAACTTTACCCAAGTTTACGGTGTAAATTTTTAACGTCCCTAACACTGTACCCTTATTTCCCGTATTATTTTTTTTTATACTTAAAGCTTTACACCATTTGATAAAACTTAAAAACAATTTAAATAAACTTAAAACAATTATTTTAAAAACAATTAAAACAAAGAAAAGCATCGGCCAACAAACTGGAGGGCATAAGGGACTTTTGTCCCAAAAATGTGAGGGGCGATCGATCGCCCAAAACAGGAGATCGATCGCCCTTCGGCGATCGCACATTGCCCAGCGATCGCCTCCACCAAGCGATCGCTCGCCATACGCCCTGAAATTTCTTCCAGGGCGTGACCAAAGAGGGGTGATCGATCGCCCTCAACAGGCAATCGATCGCCAAGTCCTCTGGAATTTTTCCAGAGGACTCGCCTCCCTCTTTTCCCTTTCTGTCTTTCCTCTTCCCCTGCACACATTCAACACAATTTTACCTACATCGCAACCATACAATTTCAACATAAACTCACCCGTACATCTCCCGTAATCTCACTCAAAACCGACTCAAAACACGTTTAAAACATAACCCGATTCGTAAAAACAAACCGCGTGGATCCGTTTAAATACTTAACATTTCTTCCTGTTCAAAAGCACCAAGCGGTTTATAAAATAGTTTCAAAAACGTTTAAAAACATCAAAACGTAAACCTATCAACTAATCAGATCCAAACATCCTAATGTGTTCAACTATATAAATTTTCCTACGATCTAACTATCGTATCCCAAAATACCTTTACATCTATTCCCCACGGGTCAAAATACGCGTCAACTGCCCAGCACGCTACCACGGGCATTCTCCTTCAATCTGTACGGTCATCTGGTAGAGGGAAATCCTTCTCACCTTGCTCTATGTCCAGATCACCTACACCATAAAGACACCTATGAGATAAAAATCTTAGCAAGTTCTACGTAAATGCTAATGCATGATCATGTATGCTCAATGCTATGAAAACCGTCCATGTCATTTCATATATCAGTACGTGTCAGTCTATGGTTATCGGAAACGCTCGACAAATGGATAGGGCACGTCCAGCAGTTAGACAGCCCACACCATCTGAAGGGAGGAAAATCCGCTTACCACGGAACGCCAGGTCTGAACCTCATCCCCGATAACCCCATGTCATGGTTGTTTACTGTGATACTTTACTTGCCTTTACATGCATGTTCTTTTCATGAAATCCGTGCATAAATTCATTTTCATGACGTTTTTAAACTATGATGCATGAACAGTTCAATATAAACATACAAAATGAGCATAACATTAAACACTACAAATACCATCAAAACACGACAAATACCATCAAACTGTCACAACACTCAACCTATGAAAACAACCAAACCTAAACTACCCAACCGAAACAATTAGACGATACAATGACCAACTTAAACAAGCAAAGCACCAAAATATCCTCAACAACAAACTCCGATTTATGGTGTAGACCAATCAGCCACAGTAAGTCACGAGAACTTACCTCGCGTCCGTTGCACTTCTAGCTCCGTCCACGAGCGTTGTTTACCTAAGGCAAATTCACAATAATCGCCGTTAAAACGCGTTTAAACTATTAAACGTCCAACTTACAAAACTCTTAACTAAAGAAATTTTCCTAAACTCTAGAATACTACATTGAGGCATTTCGTTGAGCCTTTCACGTTCGACACCTCAAAACCTTCATTAACGGAGTTTTTCCAAAAACCCCTAAAATTCTCAAACTTTATCATTTCTCACGAATCGATTTAACTTCGTCCAATAACGTCCAATACGTCCATTACATTCACAATTAAGGTAAACCTATTTATTTCAAACCTTAGATCACATTTTTAACGAAACCCTAAACAAACCCTAATCGTTTAAACTCCGCAAAAACCAAAATAAACTTTGCTAAAACCTTAGAATCGTACCTGGAGTCGGGATTGGAGAAGAAATCGAGAAGAATCGAGACGATCGGAGAGGAGATCGGTCGCCGGAAGTGAGAACGCCGTGAGGGAGGAGGCAGTGTCGCAAGAAGAGGGAGAGAGCACAGAGAGGAGTCGCGTGAAAATGGAGAAGGAGAAGAGAAAGTGTGAGATTTAATTAAAAATTTGACTTGGCAATTACCTTTTTGCCCTTCCTTTGATTTTCTATTTGTTTCGTCCTTCGTTTCGTTAATTGTCTAACAATTCGTTTTCTCCAAATCCCCTTATTTCGTCAATAAATCCAACTTATTACTAGGGTTCTATTAAAACTGTCTGTTCGCAAAACGGACCTCATTTACTATTTTTACCAAAGTATCCTTTATATTACGATAAACGTAATTCTCATAAAATTAGCGTTAAACTCCTAAAATTCCCGAAATTTTCTCAAAATCCTTATTAATTATTAGGATCGTAATAACGTTATCTTTTCATGAAACAGACTTGATTTGTCAAATTTACAAAGATGCCATTTACATTAAAATATTGATATTCCGTACAGCCGGGTATTATAATCCATCCACCTTATTTAAATTTTGTCCTCAAAATTTGATTATACAAACAACTCGGGATACTTAGCCATCATATCTTGTTGTCGCTCCCAAGTCGCTTCTTCAACCTCGTGGTTCCGTCATAGGACTTTAACTAGCGGAATCTCTTTGTTGCACAATACTTTGATCGAAGACTCCAAAATACGTACAGGCTTCTCCACATAAGTCAAAGTAGGTTGTACCTCGATGTCTCTCGCCTCCACGATATGCGATGGATCGCGCAAACACTTCCGAAGCATAGACACGTGGAATACGTCGTGGATACCCTCCATTGAAGCCGGAAGCTGTAGTTGATACGCCATCTTCCCGATCCTCTTCAAAATAGGGAAGGGCCCCACATATCGAGGATTCAACTTGTTTTTTCTTCCGAATCGCATTACACCTTTAAATGGAGAAACCTTCAAGTAAACCTCGTCACCTTCTTCAAACTCTAACTCTCTCCATCGAGTGTCAGCATAGCTCTTCTGTCGACTTTGAGCTACCTCAATACGCTGTCGAATAACTGCAATCTTCTATGTCGTTTGCTATAGGATCTCATGACCAACAATACTGGCTTCACCAACCTCATCCCAATATAATGGAGATCTACACTTTCGATCATACAGAGCTTCGTAAGGAGCCATACCAATGGTAGCCTGGAAGCTGTTGTTGTAAGAGAACTCGATCAGTGGCAAATACCTGCTCCACGATCCCTGAAATTCTAACAGACAAGCTCTGAGCATATCCTCTAGAATTTGATTCGTTCTCTCTGTCTGACCATCAGTCTGAGGATGAAATGCCGTACTGAAATTTAGCTGAGTTCCCATAGCCTTGTGTAGACTCTTCCAGAACTTAGAAGTGAATCTCGGATCTCTGTCTGAGATAATAGAAACTGGCACTCCATGCAGTCGAACAATCTCCTGCACATAAAGCTTGGCGAGCTGATCCATAGAAGATGTCATCTTCACAGATAAGAAGTGAGCCGACTTTGTCAATCGGTCCACAATCACCCAGATGCCGTCATGGCCCTTCGTCGTCCTCGGGAGCCCCACAATAAAATCCATGGAGATCTGCCCCCATTTCCACTCCGGAATCGGCAGTGGCTGTAATGTTCCGGCCGGCCTCTGGTGTTCTGCCTTAACCTGTTGACAAACTAAACAGGTTTCAACGTACTTGGCGACCTTCCTCTTCATGTTCGGCCACCAGAAGTGTTGCTTTAAATCTCTGTACATTTTTGTGCTTCCTGGATGCACAGAGTAAGCTGAAGAATATGCCTCGGCCAATATCTCCTTCTTCAATTCTTCGTTGTTAGGCACGTACCACCTATGCCTGAACTTCAGAATACCGTCATCTGACAAGTTAAATTCAGACACAGTCTCCAAATGTCATGCTTAATCGAAGCTCCTCACACTCCATATCATTCTGCTGAGCTTCACGTATCTTATCCAGAATAGTCGGCCTAAGAGAAATGTTGATGAGCATACTGGACAACTCTGCCATAATCTCCACATCGAACCGCTCAATCTCAGACCGTAACGTAATCGACATCGCTGCAAGTGAAAGATGACTTGCAGAAGGCATCCGACTCAAAGCATCAGCGACCTTGTTCGCCTTTCCTGGGTGGTATTTAATATCGAAATCATAATCTTTGACGAACTCTAGCCACCTTCTCTGTCGCATATTAAGCTCCTTCTGCGTAAATAAATACTTCAAGCTACTGCTAACTCCAGGTCGTGTGTAGGATAATTCTGCTCATATGGCTTCAACTGCCGAGAAGCATACGCAATAACCTTTCCTTCTTGCATCAATACACAATCGAGTCCAACTCCAGATGCATCACAATAAATACTAAATTTGTCACCTTCAACAGGTAATGTCAGTACTGGAGCTGTAGTCAACTTCTACTTCAACTCCATAAAATTGTTGTCACAAGCAGCCGACCATTTAAATTTCTCATTCTTTCGAGTCAATCGTGAAAGAGGAACCACAATCTTCGAGAATCCCTCTATAAACTTTCTATAATAGCCAGCTAACCCGAGAAATCCACATACCTCTCGCACATTCTTAGGCTGTGGCCAATCTCTGACCACCTAGATTTTGCTCAGATCCACATAAACCCCTTTCTGTGATATAATATGGCCAAGAAAACTGACAATATCCAGCCAAAACTCACATTTGGAGAACTTCGGATAAAGCTGGTGTCATTGTAAAATTCCCAGAACAACCCGCAATTACTCTTCATGCTCCTCCTTTGACTTCGAATAAATCAAAATGTCGTCGATGAAAACTACAACGAACTTGTCCAGGTACTCCTTGAAGACTCGGTTCATCAAATCCATAAACGCTGCAGAGGCATTAGTAAGTCCAAAAGACATAACAAGGAACTCATAATGCCCATACCTCGTTCGGAATGCTGTTTGCTGAATATCCTCCTTCCCGACCTTCAACTGATAATAACCCGAGCGTAGGTCAATCCTAGAAAATATTCGGGCACCCTGCAGTTGATCAAACAAATCATCTATCCAGGGCAGTGGGTACTTATTCTTCCTTGTGAGCTTATTCAGCTCCCTGTAATCTACGCACATCCTGAGAGTCCCGTCTTTCTTCTTGACGAATAGAACGGGCGCACCCTAGGGAGAAAAACTGGGTCGAATGAAACCCTTATCCAGTAACTCCTCTAGCTGAGCTTTCAATTCTCTCAATTCAGCGGGCGCCAATCAGTATGGATTCTTAGACACTGGCGCGGAGCTAGGATATACATCAATAACAAATTCGATCTCCCTGTCTGGCGGTAATCCGGGAAGATCGTCAAGGAATATCTCAGAGAATTCTCTGACTATGGAAATGTCACTCGGCTTTACACTACTGAGCAACTGAGTATCAATTACTATGGCCAAATATATAGAGCACTCACTTTTAAACTGCTCGTTGACCTTCATGGAATAGGAAATAGGCGATCCACTCAATCTGTTCATCGCCTGATAAGAAAACTCGACTTTACCCGGGGGCAGAAATGTCATAATCCCGGATCGACAATCGATGGTGGCAAAGTGCTGTGATAGTCAGTCCATCCCTAAGATGACATCATATATCTCTATGCCCATAACAATCTAGCGAGCATAGAGGGTATTGTTCCCAACTGAGACAATATTGCCCTGAACAACCTGACCTGACTGCATACGCTCTCCTGAAGGTAGCATCACACTATATTCGCATTCTGCTAACTTAGGCACAAGCTTCAGTTTAGACACGCATGCAGTGGAAACAAAAGAGTGCGTAGCCCCCGTGTCTATCAAAGAAAATACAGCTACGCCCGAAATCAGAATAGTACCTGCTATCATGGAAGGCTGAGCCTCATCATCAATATCACCAGGCTCAATAAATGCAAAGATCCTCGGGGTCACTCTCCTCTGATCAGTAGCCGCCCTCGGACAATTCTGAGCAAAATGGCCAACCTCTCCACATCTGTAACAACTGTTTGTGCCCAATCGACATGCGCCATAATGTTCCTTCTGGCACTTAGGACAAACAGGTTGCTGTGTAGCCCCTTGGACCTGCTTGCCTTTCCCACGATCATTGCCTCCCTCTAAGGGCCTTTTAACACCCTGTTGTTGTTGTTGTTGTTGTTGTTGTGGCTGTGCCCTCGGTTGCCAGCCTTTATTCTGAGGTCGTGGCTGTATCTCCCGAAAGAACCCTCTAGCTGGCTCCCTCGGTTTAACTGAACTCTAATCTACAGCCTCAATCTCCAGTGCTCTAGCCACTATCTCATCATAGGATACATTCTGCACCCCTGATATTGTAAGACTTTTCCGAATTTCTTGGCCAAGCCCCTGTACAAATCGGCGTACCTTGTCCGTTGCACTTCTAGCTCCGTCCACGAGCGTTGTTTACCTAAGGCAAATTCACAATAATCGCCGTTAAAACGCATTTAAACTATTAAACGTCCAACTTGCAAAACTCTTAACTAAAGAAATTTTCCTAAACTCTAGAATACTACATTGAGGCATTTCGTTGAGCCATTCACGTTCGACACCTCAAAACCTCCATTAACGGAGTTTTTCCAAAAACCCCTAAAATTCTCACACTTTATCATTTCTCACGAATCGATTTAACTTCGTCCAATAACGTCCAATACGTCCATTACATCCATAACTAAGGTAAACCTATTGATTTCAAACCCTAGATCACATTTTTAACTAAACCCTAAATGAACCCTAATCGTTTAAACTCCGTAAAAACCAAAATAAACTTTGTTAAAACCTTAGAATCGTACCTAGGGTCGGGATTGGAGAAGAAATCGCGAAGAATCGAGACGATCGGAGAGGAGATCGGTCGCCGAAAGTGAGAACGCCGTGAGGGAGGAGGAAGTGTCGCGAGAAGAGGGAGAGAGCACAGAGAGGAGTCGCGTGAAAATGGAGAAGAAGAAGAGAAAGTGTGAGATTTAATTAAAAATTTGACTTGGCAATTACCTTTTTCCCCTTCCTTTGATTTTCTATTTGTTTCGTTCTTCGTTTCGTTAATTGTCTAATAATTCGTTTTCTCTAAATCCCCTTATTTCGCCAATAAATCCAACTTATTATTAGGGTTCTATTAAAACTATCCGTTCGCAAAGCGGACCTCGTTTACTATTTTTACCAAAGTATCCTTTATATTACGATAAATGTAATTCTCATAAAATTAGCGTTAAACTCCTAAAATTTCTGAAGTTTTCTCAAAATCCTTATTAATTATTAGGATCGTAATAACGCTCTATTTTCATGAAACAGACTTGATTTGTCAAATTTACAAAGATGTCATTTACATTAAAATATTGATATTTCGTACAGTCGGGTATTACAAAATTGCCCATTTCACATAGTTGTAGGGGCCAAATTGCACTTTACCCTTGAAATAATATCAATCACCCTTGACCAGCAAGACCAGCGCTCCTGACGCGAAGGAAAATTTCTAATTTCACCTTCACCTCATCCAGATTCTCTATGCAACAAGAAGGTGACTCTGTCCCGACCTGGGAGTAGGCTTGGACAAAAATGTCAGGTTGAGTAACCCGATCCTGGAAGAGAATCTAACCACTCAGTTCAAGCTAGGTTTGACAACGGAAGAGTTTAAAATAAACTGAGTCCTACCCACAAAGAATGAGCTTAAATCCACGTAGCGATCACATGATAATAAAATAATGCAAAACTTAACTAAATCTAATCAATGCTGTGTAGGAAATAAAATACCAAACTCTCGAATGTTTATACAAACGGTTAACAAGAACAAATTAATTTTAAACAAGGAGTTCCTCACCAAAACCTGGATTAACACTCGAGATAAAAATAAAGAGGAGGGCAAAGAAAGGGATCTACTCCTCAACGAGCATGAACAACACCAGTCTCCATGATCCTAAATTGGGGTCTCTGGGGTGAGCGATTAACTCAGTAGGGAACCCCTATACTTATTCTAATGTATGTGAAAACTTATTTTATCACTTTCTTTCAAAATTATGAACAGTTATAAAAATGCAGTGCATAGGTTTACATTAAAAAATATTTTCCTTTTGTTTTAAAACAGGCTCCACAAGCCAAGAATTTTCAAATCACCAAAATTCTTCTTTGTCATTTTTAAAACAGGCTCAACCATCCATAGGTGGAGCATGTTTGAAAATATTTGTTACATACGTAGGTGCCTACAATTAAAATAAGTCATCACCATTGTTGTTAGAAAACTATCCCAATGAAAAAAGAGGGTGAAAAAGGACACCTCCTATACAAAGCACATGAAAGAGGTGATCCGAATACCCAACAACACCTCATGAGATCGAAGAAAACCGAGATGGCGGTCTGTAAATCTGCCATGTCACCAAGTAGCTGGTGACTAAAATTCTACCACGACACAAATAATGTCATGCCCAAGAAGTGGTTGACTAGCCAAGCTCTGAGCCGACATCACCCTGCATGAGCCAATACACCCAAGCCAGATTTTGAGATTTGAAATCCAAAGAGCGCATCGTCACCACTCTACTGTCATTCTTTGGTAACATATAAACAAGTAACCTTCACTCAACAGAAGGTGCATACCATCCGACTCCAATTGCTTTATCTGCTCCGCCCTACACAATCCAAAACAATTAAAAACCTAATCCAAGGCTCAATCAACCCCAACACAAGCATCATATCTGACTCCAATTATTTTGGTTGCTTCGCCGCTGCAGCCTAGAAAAACTAGAGTTTGATAGCCGAATGGCTCGTCTAGCCCATCAGGCATATAGACACAATAATTCAATATGAAATACCATGCACCTAAAATTTAAATGTGTAAACCATATATGCATATATGTAAAAATTGACATACTGGCGACTAGGCCCCGTCAAGATTTTCATATATGTCAATCCACCTAAACAAGTTTTGAAAACTATGCAATGCAATATAGTATAATATAGAAACTTCTATCTCAATGTCGACCACAATCTTACTGACTTTCCGACACACACAATTGGAATAGGCATCAGAAATCATAACATGGCATCGAATCCAAGACATCAGAAATTGATACACTGTCAGAACATAAAACAAATATGACATCATATCCCAATTCATAACACGAGAGATATCACTATACGAGTCCTAAATGTGATTACCCGAATGTGCACGTATGAGTACGACTGCGGGGCAAACCTCGGGTTGCGGGGCAAACCTCGGGACCTAAGCCGAGTGTAGGCGAATCCCGGACTCGAGTATAGGTAAATCCTGGATCGTAAAAAAGGGGTCATCACAATCCTACATCGCTTGAGGAAGTATGTGGAAATGAAACATATGTAAAGAGACCCTCCCAAGATAGCAAGACGCGTTTTGGAGCACAATTGACAACGGATCCCATAAGAACTCCGAAGTTAAAAGTGCTTCGGCGAGAGTAGTACCAGGTTGGGTGACCGACTAGGAAGTCCTCGCCAAACAAAGCTGTGAGGGGAGGATATTGGGCTACGACCCAATCCCCAGAGTGGACAATATCTTGCTGGGAAAAGGGGTCGTTACAAATGGTATCAGAGCCTGTACCCAACCAGAAATATGGCCAACGAGGACGTTGGGCCCCGAGGGGGGGTGATTGTGATGACCCGAATGTGCACGTATGAGTACGACTGAGGAGCAAACCTCGGGACCTAAGCCGAGTGTAGGCGAATCCCGGACTCGAGTATAGGCAAATCCAGGGTCATATAAAGGGGGTCATCACAATCCCACATCGCTTAGGGAAGTATGTGGAAATGAAACATATGTAAAGAGACCATCCCAAGGTAGCAAGATGCGTTTTGGAGCACAATTGACAACAGATCCCATAAGAACTCCGAAGTTAAAAGTGCTTCGGCGAGAGTAGTACCAGGTTGGGTGACCGATTGGGAAGTCTTCACCAAACAAAGCCGTGAGGGGAGGATATTGGGCTACGGCCCAATCCCCAGAGCGGACAATATCTTGCTGGAAAAAAAGGTCGTTACAAATGGTATCATAGCATGTACCCAACCGAAAATGTGGCCAACAAGGACGTTGGGCCCCTGGGGGGTGATTGTGATGACCCGAATGTGCACGTATGAGTACGACTGCGGGGCAAACCTCGGGTTGCGGGGCAAACCTCGGGGCCTAAGCCGAGTGTAGGCGAATCCCGGACTCGAGTATAGGCAAATCCCGGGTCGTAAAAAGGGGGTCATCACAATCCCACATCGCTTGGGGAAGTATGTGGAAATGAAACATATGTAAAGAGACCCTCCCAAGATAGCAAGACGCGTTTTGGAGCACAATTGACAACGGATTCCATAAGAACTCCGAAGTTAAAAGTGCTTCGGCGAGAGTAGTACCAGGTTGGGTGACCAACTGGGAAATCCTCACCAAACAAAGTCGTGAGGGGAGGATATTGGGCTACGGCCCAATCCCCAGAGCGGACAATATCTTGCTGGGAAAAGGAGTCGTTACACTAAACTAGAACTAGGAACTCACACGAAATGATCAAAATTCGGTCTCAAACCTCGTCACGGCAATAAAGTTTCCTCTAAATAAAAATCAGTGTAAGGGGAAAAGTGCACATCAATGGTCGACACCTTCCAAGTAAGGGTCGACCATTGATCCACACCCGACACAATATGGGTCAACAACTTGTACAAAAGATCAACCCTTGGCGTACGCAAAACACAACAAGGGTCGACACCTTGAGGAAAGGGTCAACGCTTCATGCTCTCGGATTGGCAAGGGTTGACACCTTGAGCAAATGGTCGACCCTTGATCTCCTCAGTTGTGGCAAGCGTCGGCTGGTTGGTCGACGCTTACACCCTACAGTCTGTTGAGGTCGACACTTATCGAGGGTCGACCCTTTCTCAGCTCTGCCATCACCATTGGCGACACTTGTGCAAGATTTCCAGTGACGGAAAGCACGAAATTCGGCATCCCTTCTTGATTTCTGCCTCCCATCGATGTCAAAACCTGCATAGAACTCAAATCTACCAAAACAACACAAAAAAATCATTAATTTTGAGTTTCCAACCTCGAAATCCCAATCCAAAATAAACGAAGCCCTATCAAAGAAAGTAACAAAAACGGAGCTAGAAACAACTTACTCCTTCACAAACTTGTAGACGAGAGTGACTCGAACACTCTTAACATCGAAAAACTTTTGTTCCACCCCTGGAACTCTCTCTCTCTCCCCCTTTCTTCTCTCGGCCATGCACACACTAAGCAACGAAGGCTTCCTTCCTATCAAAAAATAATTGTTTTAATAAAAATCAAAATTAAATTAAATTAAATATTATATTATATATATATATATATATATTAGACACACCTTTAAATAAAACCTGACAAGACGAAACTCCACGCCATCATACAATTTCCAACCCTAATGAGGAAATTTCAAAACTCCAAACAAATTTCACCCGCAACAGTTTGATTTATTTAACAAAATTCTTGAGATTCAACCACACGAAAAATTTCCAAAATTTATTGAATGCCCAAAACAAAATCTGAAGACAAATTACTAATCTACCCAATGCAAGATTTCAAAATTTCTTTGCGAGAGATGAAAACTAAACCGAAATTTGTACTGATATATATATATATATATATATATATATATATATATATATATATATATATATATATATATATATATATATATATATATATATATATATATATATATATATATATATATATATATATATATATATATATATATATATATATATATATATATATATATATATATATATATATATATATATATATATATATATATATATATATATATATATATATATATATATATATATATATATATATATATATATATATATATATATATATATATATATATATATATATATATATATATATATATATATATATATATATATATATATATATATATATATATATATATATATATATATATATATATATATATATATATATATATATATATATATATATATATATATATATATATATATATATATATATATATATATATATATATATATATATATATATATATATATATATATATATATATATATATATATATATATATATATATATATATATTGTACATGGTCAAATGCCAACGAAGCATGACAATTCAAGTCAACACGAAACAAGTTGACCTCAAATGATGCAAAATATTTAATCAATAAAAATTACCGGATGTTAAAGACTCTTTGTTTTTTTAAAAAGGGGTGTTTACCCCTGCTCCTACCAGAGGAAAGAGGGGAAAAGCCCACCAATTTGTAATTGTTCCTTCAATAGCGTGGGAATCAAATCACATAGTGATTTAAAATTATTTTACCATGAATGACATAGAAGATATTACATTCTCCCTCACTTAAAAAATTTCATCTCCAAAATTTATAACAATTTGAATAAAACCATTTAACAAATGGGGATATCTTGTCATCATCTCTATAGCTTTTCTTCGTTATGATTAGTTCATTTAACACAAATTTAGGGAATCTCTTGATGATGCATAAACCTAATCTCACAACTGAAAATTCTCACCGGTTCATCTTCATAAAAAATATCATCTTGGATAAACACCTCGGTTCAAGAATAACATGTGGCGGGCTTGAGATGTATCTCTCTAACACTAAAACATGAAACATGTTATGAAAATAGTTGAGGCAGTAAATCCAAACGGTACGCCACTGAACCAACCACTCAACTATTCCAAAAGGTCTGATTCACTTTGTAGCTAGCTTGCCTTGACATCAAAATGGCTAATAACTCTTCTCGGTTTGACTTTCAAAGATACAAAATTTCTATCTCAAATTTTGCTTCTCTTCTCAAAAGATTCTATAGACTCTGAATTTCTCTCAATCAACGCATGAATCAAACCAAGTTCTAGAGTCACTCTATGCACAAACCTAGTTCCACATAGGGCAATCTACTCACACTTCCACAAAGAGGCTTACAAAGTGAAACACTAATATCAATCCCATAATTATTAATATAAACAAATTCAACTTTAAGCATGTGATTTATCCAACAATCACCAAGGTTCTAGATACATGATCTCAACTTGTCCTCCAAAAATCTGAAACATACTTTCAAACTAAATATTAGTACGAGGATGATGCATCACACTCAAATTTAACTTAGAGTCAAGCATTCTCAATATGGTTATCCAGGACTAAAATGTAACTTCGGACACCAATCAATTACCACATAGATCAAAACTCAAGTAACAAACAATGTTTTTTGTACAAGGTTTACCCAACTTAAACAAAGAGTGATACATTCCCAAACGAGATAACATGTGCAAGTTGGTCAATTAAATTAACACTAACATAAGTAACCTCGTAACATTGCTGTGTCCTTGACAAACCGATTACAAAATTTATCCTAATCATATTCTATCTCAACTGTGCATTAAATAAAGGAAGCAATAATTAGACAGTTCTCAATTTATTAGCACATAATAGCTAATTATAAAATTCTTATCACACACAGTGTTCTAAGTCAATCTATCAACACTGAAATTCACATCGTGATACCTTTTATTACAACCTGCATAAATAATGAAATCTCAATTTATGACTTTCAGCTAAAACTCTTTGCTTTAAATTTGAATCATCATGCACCATCATCATTATGGAATAACAAAAATTTCTTCAGCACAAACATCCCAATCGTTCTGCTCATTTCCGTAAGCTCATCAACAAGTCTCTACATTTATTTAAACTAATTTTTTATCTTGCTTTTCCTTACAACCAGCAAAAGATTACTGATCAACTTATTATACACAACTATCATATCTTTACGTTGTCATAACATATTATAATTACTAATAGATAAATATTCTTCACGACTCTCAAAACCATGGAAGAGATTTTTGTTTTTAGAATGATGCCGACTCAAAACACATGCTATAACATTAGATTATTAGAGCGCTATTTCAAAATAAGAGTAACTATTAATCACGTCATCGTTCTATTTCAACAATTTATTATTCATATCACATCTCGTGAAGGAATATTCAAACTTTAATGACATTCGAAAAGTCCTAATTTCATGCCTTACGAAAAATTTATACTAACATCGACAAAAGACGATTACGACCAACGACAACCTCGTGGGATGTTCACATCTACAATAAAAATTTCAAAATACTTATGCCTTCACTTCATTAAACTGCATTGACACTTCTTAGGAGCACAACAGATGTATGTGTATAAGGCCAAAAAATTTGACTTATCATCTCCACAAGGATAATAGGAGATTTGGTCACACCAAAGGACAATTCCACGTATCCAAAATACTAATAACACTTTCAAAAGTTATCTTATAAATATTCCTCTCACGAATCTTTAACTGACAATAATTTAATTTTTAAATTATTAATGATAAAAAAATATCGGTCTGCTTAGAGAATTGAACATTTCATTTGCTCCCATCAATGAATAACTGATATTGATCACCACTTAATCTATTTTCTGTTAACTAAACTCACAAGCAAAACAACCATCATGACTCTTAGCAAATGTTCACTAACACCTCTCATTATGATATACTTTAACGAATATAATCATTACACAATAACTCACTTGGTTAGGTTTAAACTCACTTAACTCACCATAAACCATCACATAAAAAGAGCAACAAAAATTGGAGTATTATTGAAAACAAAACAAACAAATATAAAATAAATCACGTTTCTCAATAAAATATCAGGATACACAATCTCATCTAGCAAAACATATTTAAGAAGAATCATCATGAAATTGTTGTGGCACATGCAACAACTTGCGACTTACCAAATGAAGAGTGACACTCTTTGAATAACAACAAATTCTGGTTTATACTCAATCAACCAGTCCATAACCAACCTTATATCAAATTTTTGACTTGTCGTGATCATTAATTATCACACACTTAAGGCATCCACCTATAAATTCTAGATCATTTACACATAAAAGATCTCATCTATACTAGAGAATGTTGAAACATAAATGGGGTGGAAACAAAAGAATCTAGTCCTAATGTCTAACAGCTTTTAATCAGTGAAAATAAAATAATCTTACCATCAACGTGCCTAAAATTTCTAACCACTCAAGCATGCCAAAAGATTCTCTTCTTTGGCTCTTAATAGCCATTCTTTTTCTCAATAGGCTATTCTAAATCATTTATTCTCTCGTACTTATTCAACAATTTCCAAAGTTAGACTTAATGCATTTAACTATAGTCAAAATTTCCAAAATTAGAGCTGGACTTTTTTCTCGTCAGTATTAACAAATTTTATAACTCAAAATGTTTTCTAATCTTACAATTCTATCAGTCACAACCTATCAACTTAATATAATATGTCAATTCCACGACTTGGCATTATATTCCAAAAATTTGAGAGTTCTTCTTAAACTAAATCATGATACTCAACAACCATAATCTGGGTACTTCTCATGTTACATACAAAATTTTGTCTCATTGACTAATTAATCAACTCTTAAAATTTTTTCCATTATTAGGTCAAAATAAGTAGCGAAGACAATCCCTAGTTGTGCTAACATATCAATGACATTTAAATTCTTTACCATCTCTTAAAATAATTTCTCCTTCGTAAGTGGATCCAATTTACCTTCTACTAAAGATCCTATTTTCATTGGCTTTCACCACGTCTCTTTCATCTTATACAAAATAAATGCAGAAAAAATTAATTCCTTACTTAACATCAATTCTCATAAATTGAAGACTCTATTTCATTCTCAAACAATGGAAAAATTTCAATGACATAAATAAACTCAAGCACAACTCAGGGTCCTTCGTTTTCATTATTTTCTTTTGGGGTCAAAGCAACATTGTTGCTAAAAGAGGCAATTGATCGGTGGCTCTGATTAAGTTAGAAATATGAAAATTGGAAGGAAGAAGAGTTTTGGAAGAATATTTGTATTCTATTCAGTAAAAGTTTCCTCTACATACACAGGTTCGTTACTCTATATAGGCAAAACAAAAAATGAAAGAATGATATACACGTACAAAATATAGATTCAATCTATGCTACGAGAATATTTAACCAAAAATACAAGGTGTTCTTCATGGGGATATGCCTTGACACCCACAATTCAGGCTTCACCATAATAATATTCTCCATTAATTTGTGAAGTGCATGTGCTTTATAGCAGCCTAGTAGAAGAGAAAATACTATAAATGTGAATACAGAACAACAACTTACCACCCAAGCACAAAGAGTCATCAGAAAATGACAGTTATCCATCCGGTTGGACATCAGTTTATCGAAGAACATTTAAGAAAACAGTTAGATCCCGAGACAGTCGATGCCTGTCCAGCCGACAGATTACAACGCATTCAACGGGCTTCTAGAGAAAAACTGGTAATCAAGTGAATTGAGACGAGAGGAGGTTCTAGATTTTTCTATGATCCCTCGAAGTCATTATCCTAACTTCTAAGATGAAAGTGTATATATTCTTGATTATCATACTTAAAAATAATGGTAGCTTAAAAGACAGAAGAAACTGCATCATAAAGAACTTACAACTAAAGACTATAAATCTGTGACGGCTTCTTCTGAGTTTCTTGGAAACTGACACTGTTATTGAAACCAACAAAAGGGATTGCTGAGTGGATTGGTTTAGCGTTATCACGATCCATAGTCTGACTCGGTTTCAGAATATGCTTTGCTCCTGAACTTAACTTGAGAGGTCCCGCGCTAGCCATACTATCAATTTTTGGACTGTTATTGGTAAAAAGACTGTCTACATTGTTTGAAGCTCCATCTTCACGACATCCTCTGATCTAACCTGCCCCGTCTTGGTCCGAATGCAGATCAATTGGTGTCAAGTCATGTTGCTGTCCACCTGCCAACTTTCCCCTAGACAACCCGGCTACATAATCCTGCATTTTGGAAATAGGTATCTTTGGAGACTTCCTTGGATAAACTGGTTTATCAGCAGGTGTTCTCTTGTTGGTTTTGTTATAAGAACAAGAATCTTTGACGTTCAAAGTGCTCAGAGCAGCAGTTTGTTTAGCTCCGGGAATAATGGGAACAAACTGTGGGTGAAACAGAGGTGTCGAAGAAGGTGCGTTCTTTGGGTATGAGTTCGATGGCGTCGGATTGCGAGGATACGGAACTCTAGGAACATGGTTCCTAGATGGACGGTTGAGAATTGAATTTGAAGGAGAAACGTGAGAGAAGTTGCTCCAATTCATGCCGTTGAAAATTCTAGAGCTAGAACAAGGAGCCTTTTCCTGTTGCTTCGACTGTGACATCCATGGGGGAAGGCTCTTAAAGACTTGAAAAGTAGGCGATTGGACGTGTTCTCTGCAATCTGGGGGCAGCCGCAAGAAGGGGAAGGCCAAAGCTGAGTTCGATGGAACGAGATTTGGCTTGTAGGAAAGGCTAGCAGAACCATACATTTCTTGACTGCTATTTTGAGAAGAAGACATCATAGGTTGCAGACTAATTGGTACAGCTTCGGCACCAGATACATATGGCTGCTGAAAGTTAGGTGGTAAACTGAATATTGGACTAGATGAGGATGAATGAGATATAAGATGCAATTTAACCTTTGATTGTCTTTGAACGAAACTTCGGCTGCATTTCCATCTCGATACGCTATACCAAGTTCGTTGTTTATCTGTACATTGCTCTGCAATCTCTGGTTGTTTTGAAACCTTGATTGATGAACTAGTGCTTGTCTTGGAATTTCCGATCGAGCCTGTCCCAACTGACCTTGAAAGAAAACTTGATTACCAGATGGATTATACGGCGAGGTATGTGCAGGGAAATAGTCAATCATATTTTCACAGTTTCTCCAAAATTTTCCTCCCTCTACTCCATGAAGCTCTGTACTGCTTCTACCAATGGCGACATCTTTGCCCATTAACCGCATCGTTTGTTGGGTGGGATATTCATGATACTCTTTCTGGCTTTGAACCATTCCTAAGTGTCTGCATCCGTTGAAAGAGATATTGAACGTGCTCGAGTTTGAATCAAGTGGAAGTGGGTTCACTGGCTGATTAGTTCCCCTCCCAAAATTAAGCCATTGAATCTCTGCTCTTCGTATTCCCTCCAATTCGGCAACACCTACGGGTAACTGCATTTTTTGACTTCCAGGAAACAAATTAAAATGATATTGAGGAAGTTCTCTTTCAATGTGATGAATCTGACTTGCAGTTCTATAATCACCGGCAATTCTCGGAACGAAAGTATTTTGTAAAGGTAAGCCATTGGAGGAAGAAGCTATAGATCTTGATTCCATCTGTTGTTCGAATCCGTTGGTAGTGCTCGAACCCAAATGAATAAGTTCACCTTGTGAGTTGAGAGGAAGACCAAAGAATTCACTGTCCACATGATTCCGACTACCTGCAACTTGAAAGGGGAATCTACCGGCCAGCATTTCCGCAGGAGACCCGTAAGGTTTTGCCTCAGATCGGGATGGGTTTGAAAATCTCTTATTTGCATTTTCGCTAAATGCAGCAGATGGTGAGGGAATTGAAAATGATGAGTTGGTCACTGAACTCTTTCCAATGGCATGGACAGGATCTTCCAAACGATCAATCAACTGTCTATAGGAATCGAAAGCCTTTGAAACATTTGAATGAGCTTGAGTTTTTGCACAAAGCTTGTACCTTTCTCCCGATACGTCTACACCTCCAATGTCGGGAAATGCATTTTTATGCGATATAGTAGGATACCCTTTATCGTGAATTCCAATATCATTCGTCGAAGATGACTTCTCAGCTGAACGCCTTACAAATTTCAGTCCTTCATCGTGATCGTGACAATCAGATGACTGTCTCTTTGCAGTCATACATTGGATATCAGTGCTAATCTCACCACTTTCCCGGGCCTCAAATGGTGCAACTTCTTCATCGCCTTCTATCGATTTCTCTTTTTCTTTCAAAGCAGCAAAGGATTCTGAACCAAGGATTTCCTCTTTATCCGAGAATCTAACATGCCTCTCCGACCATTGTGGACCATCAAATTTCTCTTCATCGTTCGCTTGTAAACTGAGATATGGCGAGCCCAACTCAGTCGTTACCTTAGATTTTTTCTTTAGTATGCTACGACTCGGAGCCATTGAAACTTTCTGTGTAGAATTCAATTCTTGTTCAAAATGTTTGTTCTTCTTTTGTTTTGATGAACTTTTGGTAGCTGTTTTATTTCTCCTGGTAGAAACAATATTCAAAATGCCACTCGAATGTCTCTTCTTAAATGGAAGAACACATTGGCCTTTGTCGTGATGGACCTGCGGACGAGTCTCCTGTAAAAACAAGTTTGGAAAAAATGAGGCACCTTTAGACATAAGTTTGTACGAAATCTGTATTCCTTCACAAAACCTTCTCACCAATGACACCTTGTCTATAACATCTTCATGTTTAGCGAATAAGAAATTACATGTTTATTTCTACTTTAAAGCTTTTATTTGGTTAACTAGTGTCCACTCCTCGAATACGAGCACACAGACACGTACTTTTTGATTGCTATGAACAATATTACTTGGTAGTATTTCATTGAAGTATAAACATGTTAAAGAAGGAAATCAAAGACGAAAACCCAATCAACCGAATTATAACATTTTGTAATGCTAAGTTAACACACGATTTTTCGCAAGTAAATTAACATTCATGAGATATCTTTCTTAAAACATGGGATGTGTTAGTATAAGTATATTATTTATTTAATCGTACTTGACGTAAAATGGTAATCATCACGGTAGCCTGCTGAAGGGATGTAAGGTCTCCGTGTTTCTCAAGAAAATAGAGTCGTCTTCATCTTCTTCCCTCTGCTCTCTCTTCTTCTTCCTCTCTCTGCTCTATTTTTCGTTTCCTCACATGGTATTAGAGCTCCACAGTTTTTTATTTTTAACAAATAGCCTCATCAAGTTCTTCGTTCCCACCTCCCCCTTAGCTCTTCTTTCTTCTTCCTCCCTACCTCTCTTTCCCTCTATGAACCAGATGCTCACTGTTAAACTCAACTCCACCAACTACCTCGTCTGCAAAGCACAGATTCTGAAACGTTGTCATCGCAAATGGCCTTGACAGCATTCTAGATGAGTCGTACCCATCTCCTCCTCTATTTCTAGACTCTTTCTCACAAACCCAAAATCCTAAGTTTTACTTATGGCAGAGGCACAACCACCGTCTTGTTATGAGTTGGCTTTTCTCCTCTATTTCTGATAGTCTTCTTCCCCAAATCGTCCGCTTCAACACTGCTAGTAATATTTGGCTAGCTCTCGGCCGAATGTTCGCTTCCTCTTTTTTAGCCAGAATCACAGATCTTCGAACTCAACTTCACACTCTGTCAAAAGATGGCATTGTTGTTACCTCCTACACTAAAAAAATCACGTCTTTATGCAATACATTAGCGGCTATCGGAGAACCAATATCTTACCGTGACCAAGTCATTTACTTTCTCGGCGGGCTGAGCAGCAATTACAACATGTTCGTGACCTCCATCACGAACCGTGCAGATCAGCTATCCTTGGAAGAAATCCACAGCCTGCTTCAAAGGTAGGAGTTTCATCTGAAAAAACAAAACTCGGTGACTTCACTATCAGCTCCACCGGTTATTCAAGCTCATGCTACTGTCCATCGATTTCCCCGCTCTCCTCGGCCGTTCAACATCCCTCAGAACCGCCCTCCCTTTGCATCATCTACAGGTTCTTATCAAGGCGACCTCGCGCCAGCCCTTTATCCGGCTTCACCTTGGCACCCAACCCGGCCCAAAGGCAACTTCAAGCCTCGGTGTCAAATATGCAGCAAACTGGGCCGCGTTGTAGCCGTATGCTATCATCGGCTAAACACCTCCTACAGACCTCCTTCCCCGGCCCAATCTCAAACTTTTCTGTCTCTGTTTCAAGCCAACACGACAAGGATACTGCCGACCCTTTCTTTCTCGGCTCATCTCAGGCCACTGCTTGAACCTTGGATTTTGGAGCCACCCATCATTTGACACCCAATGCCTCCCTGTTGGATAACCAAACTCCATACTCTGGTTCTACTCAAGTGATCACAGCCAACTGTAAGCCAATGTCAATTAAGTATTATAGTTTAGCTACTCTTCCTACTGGTAGATAATCACTGTCTTTGAACTCTGTTTTTCACACACCTCAAGTTGTCCACAATCTGTTTAGTGTCAACAAACTATGTCGTGATAACTCAATTTTCATTGAATTTCATTCCACTTTCTTTCTTATCAAGGATCGGACTACCAACCGGATTTTTCTCTGGGGTTCCCTCGATAATGGACTCTACCAGACTTCCTCCACTCCCACTGCATTGTTTACTCAAGCTCAATCACCAAAACTGACTCCCTCATCAACCCGCGCTTCCAACCTGTGGCACCTTCGTCTCAACCACCCTTTAAATTCTGTTTTGAATAGTGTATTAGGTTCATGTAATGTTTCCTCTGATAAACATACAGAATCTAAAGTTTGTATAGCTTGTCATATGAGCAAAATTCACCGTTTGCCTTTTTCAATATCAAACTCTCATGTTTTATCGTCTTTTGATATTATACATATTGATGTTTGGAATTCTTCCCCGGTTAACTCAAGTATTGGTGCACATTATTTTCTCTTATTTGTTGATGATTGCACTCGTTTTACTTGACTTTATTGTCTAAAATAGAAAAGTGAAGTTCAAACTATCTTTGTGCAATTTCATCGTATGATTCAAACTCAATTTGATGTTCAAATGAAATCTGTCCAATCCAACCGGGGTCGGGAACTTCAATCCCTCTCTAATATTTTTAAATCTCTGGGGATTCATCATCATATTTCCTGTTCTTATTCACCAAATCAAAATAGAAGAGTAGAGCACAAAAATTATCATGTTGTTGAAACTCACATTGCTCTTCTTTTCCATTTTTCAGTGCCTCAATCTTTCTGGCCTTATTCTTTTGTCACTGCGGCTACTCTAATCAATTTTTTACCTACCCTTGTATTAAACCATAAGTCACCTTTCGAATGTTTGTTTCACACTGCCCCATCCTACTTATCACTACGTGTTTTTTGCTACTTATGTTTCTCATTGCTTCGTCCTTTCAATCGCCACAAACTATAGACTTGATCTCTCTCGTGCGTCTTCTTGGGGTATAACTCTCATCATAAGGGCTACCTTTGCCTAGATCATCTCTCAAACAAAATATACATTACCCGTCATGTCACATTTAATGAGTCCTCTTTTCCTTTCTCTTCAGTCATTCCCTCATCTGTAAGATCTTCGTATTTCGTCATTCTAATACACTCAATTCTCATTCCTCCCTTCCTTACTCACACTACAAATCATCCACTAATCACTTCATTACTTTCTCCTTCTTCCCCACCGTACTCCCTTCTCCCTCCCCAACTTTACTCCCTTCTCCTTCCCCTCCTTCAGCCTCATTACCCATTGTACACAACCCTCTACTTACTGTCAATGATCACTCCATGACAAATAGATCCAAGGTAGGAATCTTCAAACCAAAGACTCTATCCATTGAAACCTTACTTGAACCCACCACTTTTAAACAAGCATCTTCCTGTCCCCATTGGATGAATGCTATGAAAAAGGAAATTTTCGCTCTACAAAAAAACAACACTTGGCAGCTTGTTCCTCTACCTAAAGGTGCAAAACTTATTAGATGCAAATGGGTCTTTAAAATCAAACTCAACTCTGACGGCTCAGTCAATCGTACAAAGCACGTTTAGTGGCGAAAGGGTATCATCAAACAGAAGGTATAGATTATGATGAAACCTTTAGTCCAGTTGTGAAACTCACCACTGTTCGCACCACATTAGCGCTCGCTCGCTCTCTCTTTTTGATGGATTATTAGACAACTAGATATCAGCGATTCTTTTTTTCATGGCAATCTTACTGACACCGTGTACATGTAGCAACCTCTAGGTTTTGCTGATCCCTCTTATCTTTCTGCATCATGTTTATTACGAAAATCGTTTTATGGGATCAAGCAATCTCTCTGGGCTTGGTACAATAAGTTATATACTGAGGGTTTCTCAGCGTCAAAGTCTGATACTTCCCTCTTCATCTGCCGCAAAAATAATTCTATGCTCCTTATGTTAGTTTATGTCTATGACATTATTCTCACTGGCAACTCCTCTACTCTTTTGGATTAGTTTCTCATTTATTTACGATCACAATTTATGGTACGTGACCTTGGAAGTCTTAGTTTTTTCCTTGGGATCTTCGTTACAAAGACTTCTACTACTCTCTCCTTGTGTCAAACTCGGTATATTTCGGCTCTGCTTTATAGAGAAAACATGGCGTCATGCAAGCCGGTTTCCACTCCAATGGTTATCGGACCAACACTATCAAAACACTCAGGGACACCACTATCTGATGGTTCTTTATCTGGTAGCATCGTTGGAGGCCTCCAATACTGCTGTCTTACTAGGCCGAATATAACCTTTGCTGTCAACAAGGTTTCTCAATTTATACATGCACCGACTGATATTCACTGGCAATCCGTCAAACGCATTTTACATTATCTCCAAGGTACTTCTTCTTTGGGGATCTCTTTTTCCTCTTCCAAATACGTGAATCTGACGTGTTACACGGATGCTGATCGGGTCTCGTGCCCCAATGATTGAAAAAGTACTAGTGGTTACTGCATTTTCCTAAGGCCCAACCTCATCTCATGGTCTTCAGCCAAACAAAAAGTTGTATCTCGGTCTAGCACTTAATCTGAGTGTCGCAGCTTGCCTAACAGAGCGGCAGAAGTTCTCTGGATCCAATCACTCCTCAAAGAGATGGGTATTATGTCCCCTACGGTACTGGTACTTTTTTCTGATAACTTGAGTGCCACATACCTTGCATCAAATCTAGTTCTCCACTCAAAGTCCAAACATGTCGAAATCGACTATCATTTTGTTCGAGAAAAAGTGGCTAATAAAACATTGATGGTTCAGTTTACTCCATCAGAAGAACAAGTCGCTGATGCACTCACCAAATCGCTTTCCCCGTCCCCATTCACAATTTTTACGTCCAAGATCTTCGGCCTACGACCTTGCTCTTGAGGGAGAATGTTAGTATAAGTATATTATTTATTTAACTGTACTTAATGTAAAATAGTAATCATCACGGTAGCCTGCAAAAGGGATGTAAGGGCTCTGTGTTTCTCAAGAAAAATAGAGTCGTCTTCTTCTTCTTACTCTCTCTGCTCTCTCTTTCGTTTCCTCACAGGATGGACAGCAAAAATTAGAATTTAGACACATGCAGACTAACATAGGATCCGTAACTAGATGACAAGGTATGCTGTTCCTGGTGTGTCCAATTATTAAATCAAAAGATATCTACAGATATGAAACAGAATGCAGTTGATTTGAGCATAGGGTTATCAACATATTAGACTAAACATCAATTCATTGATACAAACTGCAAACAGACAACGAGAAAAATACAAGTAATATCCAATTTATCAACCGGAGACCGTGATGAATCTCGAAGAGTGGTAAAACATTTCTGGAAATATTTGGATTTGATTTTCTCAGATTAACTTCTAAGAACGGAAACCCATCCAACATGTAATCGCGCATGCGATAATGAAATGAAATGATCAAACAAGTATTCTTTGCGACTTTGGTGGCTTAAAAATAACCAAAGACTCACAATCAGATCAAATAATCTAGACGAAAACCCATTTGAACAAAGCTCAAACTTGACTATTACTAGCAATCTCCAATTTGAAGTCGGTAATGTAGGGCATTAAACAACTAATGTACAACGTTGGGACAAAACAAAAACACTTCCACATTTTGAAAGGCATCTGTCTAAACTGTACGGTACAGCTTAGCTCCACCCCACCACCCAACCTCGAGAAGGTATAACATGCTAAAACCTCCACAAACATGAGTGCCCCATCTATTATTTCACTTTTTCTTCTTCTGTATAATTTATACATGTATAGATGTAGCATAAACCTTATTGTCCGTTCATCTCTCACTAATGGGTTCCATCTCTCACTAGTTTTTCTTGGCTGTATCAAACAAACAGGTACGCACAATGCCACGCACTGTCCTCTTCTCTCTCTCTCTATCTATCTTCTTCCCCCAAATGTGTTGCAGGCTTCACCAGCTTTTTCAGCGGTAATTCTATGCAGAAAGGGAAATTTGCGAAAACCCAATGGAAAATATCGTAGACTGTAAGACTACTTTCGACTACTGAAAAGATCACAAGAGTACAGTGATTTGAGGGTTCTTTCATGATGTTGATTATATAGCCACAGACCTAAATATATCCAGACACGAGCTAATTAAAAGTGATATAAGCAGATCAAATTAACAATATTTTATGCCGAAAATGGCGTACCTTGGTTGGAATTAGCTTCTCTCTTTTCCCGTTCTTGAATTTCTTCTTATACTTGTTTAATCTGTTGACAATTGGCACGTTATTCTCGTGTAAAATCCTATCTTTCTTCATCTTCTTCTTCGTTTTCTTCGTACCCTTGATTGGTTCCGTTGCAGAAACCAAATCTCTAGATTTCGACACTTTATTTTTTTCGATCTCCACTTGTTTAAGATCATCTCCGTCTTTATTCTCATCTTTTTTGTATTCGACCATAGCAATGGCTTCGATCGGAGGAGCGACTGCAAAAATTTCGGCTATCGATCTCTTCTTAGGAACTCTCGATTTCGTCTTGGCGGACGCCTTTTTCATTTGCCACTGTTCTTCAGTGGACGCCTGAGCTAGGCAGGCATCTATATGCGCATTGACGGCGTTCACGGTGGACGCAGCGAAAACTCGACAAACGGGGCAAACTTTCTCAAATTTCTCTTTCTCTTCTTCGGAGGCCTTCAAATTCTCAGCTTCAACTTCTTCGTTCACAATTTTAATCTCATCTGTCGTCCGTTCCAGGTCTGGCACTTGATTCACTTTGTCTCGATTCGATCTAAGAAGCTCAAGCTCATCGGACCACCATCTGAACTTGGTCACAGTAATCGGAGGAAGAAAAGCCTCGGCAGTTTGTTTCTTTACCTCATCAGACTCACAGCCGAACGGCCAGCTTTTAACGACATCAAGAGTCCTCATCTTGGACGTATACTCTCTAAAAAGATCAGATCGTAACTTCAAACAATTACTATTGAAACAAACAACATAAGCACTCAAAGCAACAAAGATAAAGAATTTATTCTAGAATCAAACAACTACAAACTCACCGGATCGAAAAGCTGCCGAAAGCAGCGGCCATGCTCATCACCCGCAGCTGAGAAAAGAGTAGCTCGAAGAAGAAGGAAGATCGAGGAGTTTTCCCCACGTCAACTAACAAGTTAGTCTAGAGAGAGAGACAAGGTAAGACCGAAGAAACGAAAAGAAGAAGGGAATTTCAGAGAGGAAGAAGGAAGGGAAACATGGTAGTAAAGTCAGTGGAAGAAGATGAAAAGGGGTGAAGGCGAGTTTTTTCTTCCATGGTGATGGAGAGAGAGTGAGTGAAAGTGACAACGAGAGAGAAAGTAAGAGCTTTTTTGTTACTTTTTCTATTTCTCTAATACAGTTCCCGCTCGCAAAGAGAGAAGGAGAGGAGAGAGAAAGAGAGAGACAGCCATTCTGCTTTTCCAAAATTTATGAAAGACAACGACGTATGAGAGCGGAAGCCAACGCTGTAAAAGAGTGTGTGAGACCAACCAAGCCAACATCATCTATTTTTTAATTAATTATTCATTTATTTTCACTTTTTAACTCTTAATCTCTGACAACTTGAAAGATAAAATTATTATTATAATATATTATTGCCCACTAAATAATTCCTTCTCTTATTCTCTCTCCACAAAGACTTCCTTTTGACACCAGGAACAAAGATTCTGCCAGAGTCTCTGCTTCCACACGCGCTCACCCGCCGGGGCTCCAGTATACGCGCCGCCGTCAACTTCTCTTCTCCTGTGTAGTTACTTTCCAACAACCTAGCCATCAACATCTTGTACGTGTGAATATAATGAGAAGAGTTTTTACCACCGGAGTGGAAAAAATGGAAGATTGCGACAGTATTTTAAACACGTTGCTTCGAAAACTGTTGTCAAAATTTTTATGGGTTATCACAAACATCATCGGCGATAGTTAATGGCTGTCTTTTGTCGCGACCGAGGATTCACTCTGCAAGACTGCCTACGGATTAACAACAAAAATGTCTCACGTCGTCGTTAGCCTTAATTTTCAACGACGGGAGTTTCAAACTGTCTTTAATAATCAAAGGCAGTGTAGAATATATGCATTAGCTCCAAAAAATAAGATAAAACAACATGGGAAAGAGAGAATGTTAGGTATGCAATAGAATAGTGTCACCAAAAAGATTAAAAGAAAGAAAATGGATTAGTTGGAATTAATTAAACGATTAAATCAGACAAAAAAAAAAAAATACAGACGAGCATAGAAATTAGATGGATAAAGAGAGAAGATGGTCCCCGTCTGGAGAGTGGGTTAAATAGCTGAAATAAGAGCCGCTTTCGTGGTGTATGAAATGAAGCCATAGAATAGTTAATGCTGTTTCCTTTCATGGCAGAAAGAAGAACAAGAATGACAAACGACCATTATGATGATGCCAAAACAACAGAACCCTTTCCTCTTATATCTATAATTCGTCAAAAGGAATGCACATGCAAACGAAGATCGTTTTTAAATTATTTTACTCAATAGTTTTATTCCACATATTGTATAAATGAAAATATATAAATATTACTACTACGTTTGCTTTCTTATTTTAATATTTGATTATTTATAATTTATAATATTAATTATATTTTTATTGCACCAATTATCGTTTGATACGCCTGAGAATATATTTATAAAGTAGAGTAATAATAAAGTAAATATAACATTATTCATATATAAAATATACGTCAAAACAAAACTTATTAATATAAATAGAAAAATAATAAGTGACGTTGTAAATCTCGTCATTTTTAACCTTCCTCTCTCCGACCTCTCTCTTTCTAAGACAGCCAAGAGAGGGTACTAATGTTGACTTATATGAGACAGATTTTTTTTATTTCTTCTTGTTGGGACTGGCCACCAGAATATATGGGGTACCAAATGTTAGAACATTCAATCTCGTCATCATAGTATCACACAAGATACATGCACTAGTCATTCATCCATGTCTCATGCATGCATGTGTTGTGATGCATGTCATGATGAGGACGTGATTGTATGAACCACACGACAGGGTTGAAACAAAAGATACAGATAAGTTAATAAGATTGGTTTGTTAAAAAGTTATATTAGAAGAAGGTTAATTATGTGATTAATGGCAGAGATCAAGGTACTGTCTCTGACGTGTTGGAGGCTGTAATTATTACATAGATCTGAATGGATTTTCAAATTACCTTTACTGGATTTGTTTCGCCCTCTGAATCAGAGTGATCTTCATGATTTTGAGAAGAAAATTCAATGAACAAGAGGACAGGACAATAGCATATGATAGGTTTATATCATATAGTATAGTTTTAATCAAAAAGCTGAGTTGTATGAAGTATAGCACGAATTTATTATCAAACCAAGTCCTTTTCCTGCGGGGTGGTAGAAATACCTATAATGAACTTTATTATATTTATGCATCAACAAAAATATATAATATTAAAAGAAGATATTTCGTTAGAAGCAAAAGTCGTATAAATGATCTGTGCAGTATACTTTATGAATGTAAGGATAAAAGATTATGTTGCTTGTAATAGTTTAGTCATATAAGGGAAGATGCTATAATCATACATCTGTTGGGAAAGGTGCAGGCGATTGGTTTATAAGTAAAGTTTTCTTCACAGTCTTGTATAACACATTTTAAGGTAAAACTGAATAACAAAATCGTATGGACTTCGATTCAAAAATCTTTACATCAAAAATTCAATCTTCTATTAAAATTTGAATTTCAAAATAAACCATAAATAGATTTAATCAATGACTTACTCTAGTAGTTCGTTAATAACAATAGTAGATTACAAGTCCAAAGCATCAGTTTATAAATTTGTTCCTTAAAAATTTGAATTCCAATGAAATGACAATTAAAATGTTGTAAAACTTGACTCGCCATCTAAATTCTCTAAGGAAATATCCCTATAGGTAGGTCGAAATATCCCTATAGGTAGGTTGTGGTTTCAACTTGTAAATGTGTTGATAAAAACTCATCTTTTAGTCTCCTATTTGCCTCTCACAACCTTCTTTACTTCATTTTTCAAATGGAGAAATAGGTTTTAGATTCGGAGTAATTTGTATTTATGTCGATCTAGTCCATCAACTTTGACATGCCTAGGAGGCCAATCACACGCTCACAAACAAGTTCCCTTGTTTTACTTACTCATTTTACCGATGTAACGTCTAGAAATTTCAGTGTATGAGTTTCGAGTTATAGATTTCCGAGTCTTAAATTTAAGCCTTATAGTGTTTTAATTCGTACAATTAGTAAATTACGCCCGTTTTGCAAACGAGAAGTTTCGTTAGAACCCTAGGAATAAATTGGAATATTTGGAGAAAAAAAGAAAATTTTAGAGAAACCAAATCGATAGACAAAATAAGGAAGATAAACAAAGAAATTTACAAAAGGGCATTTAGGTAATTTTGAAGTCAAGATTATTGTTAAAGCCAAATAACCTCATTGTTTTCTCTCATTTTCTCCTCCCTCCCTACGTGAAGCTCCTTGGCGATTCTTCCTCTCTTCCTCTACGTTTCTCTTCCGTCCAGCTTTCTCCTCCGTTCCGGCGATTTTCCTACAAGTTTTCTGCCCCTAATCCATACTCTAGGTAAGTTCTACACTTTAGGTATGTTTAGTTGAGGTTTTAGGGTTGGTTTTGATTTAGGGTTTAGTGTAAAATTTTTGGATTTGTGAGAAATCGATAGGATAACGATGTTATGCCCATTAATGGTACATTGGTTGTTATTTTGGTAGATTGGATGAATTAATAGTGTTAGGTTGGTGGTTAGGGTTGATTTTAGTTATTGGAAGGTTGTGGAAGGTTGTTGGATGCCATTAATGGGGTTTTGTGATTCATGAGCGTGTAATGCTCGATGAAATGTCCGAAAGAAGAAAATTTGAGTTTTAGGAAAAATTGTCTTAGCTCGGGTTTTCGTTTAGTTTTGAATTTGACGATTTAGAGTCGATACTAATAACATGTTATGAAAATGCCTTAGGTAACCCAAACTCTCCAAGGACGGTGCTCGGCATAGCTAGGACTCCAGGTAAGTGGTGTTAGGTTTTCGGCTCCTAAAGCCCTACATTATATCGATGTTAGGAATTAAATGTCTTAATGATGTTTTCACGATTTTGGGGTTCTAAAGAGTCGGGTAGTCTATGACGTTTTCTATGAGTAGTCGGTTAGGCTCGTTTACGTGCGTTATGAATGTTTGGATGATTGTTTGACGCACTTTCTTCATGCATCATGTCTTGTAACGTCCCTAAAATTGTACCCATTTTCCCGTACATATTTTTTTTTTTAAAAAAAAAATTTTAACTAAATTCTAGGCGGAATCTAAACTCTTTCTAACCAAAATCGTAATCGAGGTTGAAATCGCTAAATCTATGTTTTAAAACCATTTAACAAAGTTTTAAAAAATCAAATAAAACTTAAAACCTTTTATTAAAACATTAAAACTAATTAAAACTATCGGCCAGCAGAACAAACGAAAACAAGGGCAGAAACGGGAAGTCCCCAAAAAAATGAAGAGGCGATCGATCGCCCAAAAAGGGGCGATCGATCGCCCCATGGCGATCACACCCTGGCGATCGCTCGCCAGGTTGATCGCCCTTGGGCGATCCACTGCCCAGCGATTGCCACTGCCTGGCGATCGCTCGGCATGCGCTCTGGAATTTCTTCCAGAGCGCAACCAATAGGGGCGAACGATCGCCCCTCCCTGGCGATCGTTCGGCAGCCCCTCTGCCTCCCCTTTCTTTTCCTTCTTCTTTCTTTTCCTCACGTCCCTGTACTCACATTACTCTTAACACCCAATATCACGATTCAACAACACAAATTCTATATCACTCTCAACCATACTTTTTCAACATTAACTCACCCATACGTCGCTCATAACTTCTCTCAAAACCAACTCAGGACACATTTAAAACATAATCTAATTCCATAAAAACAAATTGCGTGGATATGTTTAAAATCTAATCAAATCCTCCTGTTTTGAAATTATACAAACAGTTATAAAATCCGTTTCCAAAACATTTCAAAATATCAAAACATAACCTAACAACTATACAGAACCAAGCATCCTGTAATTTCTATACAAACATCAGCCCAAAATGTCCCAAACCCTCAAAATCTATACATACTGTCCCCACGGGTCGGTAAGCCTCGACTGCGCCAGCACACCACCGCAGCCATCCCTCGTCAACTGGACTCATGCCTCAGGGGGAGGAATCTCATCCTCACCTGTATCCTCGAAATCACCTACACTATACAATACACTATGAGATAAAAATCTCAGCAAGCCCTCATAAATGCAACTATATGCTATGCGTGTGAGTTCACAAATCATGCAGCATTTTCTTTACTCTGTGGGTGTCACCAAGATCGCAGCCTCCTAACCGGAGAGAGCACATCCAGCGGTCGGACTACTCTTTCCAGCTAGAAGAGGGGGGTACACGCTTACAACACGTACAGCCATGCCTGAGCCCCATCTTGCGTGACCTATAACTGTATGAGTATGTGTTAAATGTGGTATTGTGACAGACCCCTTCGTGCCTACTCAATAGATCAATAGCCTCTCTCCAGGCCGCATTACCATTTTCTTAAAAACATCGTGTAGAAATTCATTTTCATGCTCTTTCTTTAAAACACGTGATGCATGAACAGTTTATAACAGAATTAAAACACTCAGCATACATACCATCAAGACGGTAAAACATAAACTACAAAACAATTAAACCTAACTACCCAACCAAAGCAATATAAATTAGTGCGTCACCAAACTCCTCGAAACGACTTCGATGTACGGTGTAGGCCAATCGGCCAGAAAAGAATCACGAGAACTTACCTCGTGTCCAAAGCAGCTCAAACTCCGTCCACGAGCGTTGTTTGTCTGAAGCAAAACACAATATCGACGTTAAAACTCATTTAAGCTATCGATCGTCCAAATTTACAAAACCTTAACTAAGGAATTTCCTAACGTTCCAACTTAACTTATCGAGGCATTAAATCCATTAATCTACGCTTGATACCCCGAAATCCAATTTACGAGTTTTTCGAAAACCCGAAATTTACAAATTTAACATTTCTCCTAAATCGTCATAACTTCTTCCAATAACGCTTAATACGTGCAATACGTTCGTAAACTATAACAATCTATCAACTTCAAGCCCTAAATCTCGACTTTTAAACGAAACCTAACGAAACCCTAATTGTTCAAACTCCGTAAACATTGAAATAAAAGCTCTAAGATCGTAGGTTCATACCTAGAACGTCGATTGGAGGAGAAAGCACGAAGAAAACGGAACAATCGGAGCTCGAATCGTCGCCGTAAATGGAATCGCCGTTGACGGCCAAAGAGGAAAAATCGCCTCTGGTTCGTGAACGCCAGGGAAGAAGAGAGAAAGTGAGGGAGAGGAAAGAAATTTGTTTATTTTATATAATTTGGTTTGAAAATTACTAAAATGCCCTTAACACTCATTTCCATTTTGTTTCATCCTTCGGTTCGTTAATCGTCCAACTATTCGGGTTCACCAAATCTCCTTATTTCACCGACAAGTCCAACTTATTATTTGGGATTTATTAAAACTGTCTGTTCGCACAACGGACCCCGTTTACTATTTTTACTAAAACGTTATTTATATTACGAGAAGCTTAATTACTCGGAATATAGCGTTATTACTCCGAAAATTCCCGTAAATTCCTTAAAATTCCTATTATTCATTAGGGTTCTAATGACGCTTCCTTTTCGTAGAACGAGCTTGATTTGACATATTTACCTAAAATGCCACATATATAATAAAACATGAAATTCCGTACAGGCCGGATATTACATTTCTCCTCCTTTAAGATTTAATGAAATGTTCTTGTATGCATGTTTTCAAGTAAAGTAAATAAAGTTAAGTAAAGTTGGAGGATAAGTAGGGCACGAGGCACGTTAATGGAAACTCAGGGCACGAAAATATGTTAATGGCAACTCATGGCAAGTGTTTTGTCTACAAGGTAGACGGAGTGGTGCCTGTGCCTACTCATGCCTAATGATATATATGTATATGTTATGTAAAGTGAATAAATGAAAAACGAACATGTTTTGAAAAATCATGCATTATGTATGCTCATGTTTTAGTGCACCTCTTTACTAAGCATTAGGATTAATGTGTTTATCGTATGATGTAGGTGACGAGAATGAAGGTGAGGAACCCCCTCCTGATGATCAGGCGTAGTCGGTCGATGGGCAGAGCTCGTGGCGACGGAACGTGTTTTGGCTAGGCAAGAGAATCCGTGGGTGTGCTCCAATATATTTTGTGGTAAATATGTGGGAATTAGATTGATATTAGACGAGGTGATAGATTCTATGACGTTTAGAGGAGTTGATATTTTGGAAATGGTATAATGGATGTAGGCTTGAAGTAGTACTGTTTAGAATGATTTGAAAGACGTAATTGTTTTGGCGATGTTTTAGGAAGTTCCACCTTTAAGTTTAATATTGTGTGAGGATCATGTTGGATTGATATAATGATTTTAGGCATTTTGAACTGTAAGGATACGCTCGAGTTTTAGAGTGATCCATGCCGTTTGTTTTTACGAATTTTTAAACACGTGTTCGGGTATGTGTATGAGTCAGGATTTTTGGGGTTTGAAGATTTTGTGTTTAAAAAGACTGTGGAATGAGTTTTTGGAAAGTTTAAGGTGAAGGGTAAGAGTTTGGGAAAGAAAGAAATTGTCAAGGGTAAGGAAAAAGGGAAGGGGCGCGCGCAGGCCAGGCACTGGTGCACGCTGGCCGGGCGTGACGCTCGCACCCAGAATGTGGCCCACGCGATCGATCGTGCTCGAGGCGCGATCGATCGTGATTTGGGTAAATTTTAGTCGGGAAACCCGAGCCGGCCCGATCGATCGTGCTCGAGGCGCGATCGATCGTGATTTGGGTAAATTTTAGTTGGGAAACCCGAGCCGGCCCGATCGATCGGGCTTGGGGTGCGATCGATCGCGTTTGGTGCGGGGTGCGCAGCAGTGCTGCGCGCGCGCACCGCAGGGCACCCACGTGCATTTTTTTTTACTTTCGACTTTTCAAAACTTGTTTCGACCCGACCTTTTACGATACTTTTTAAATATATTTTACGGGCGATCCCCGAGTATTTTAAAGGATTTTAAGGGCCCAAAAACCGAGTCGACGTTTTTCCGAAAAAGAGTTTTTACTTCGTTTTAATGATTTAAAAGTTGACGACTTTCATGCCGTCGTGTTTAAGTTAAAGCTAATCTAATTATTGTCGATCGAGAAGAGTCATTTGTCTATGTCCATTTTGTATTAGAGCGTTGAGTAAAAAGAAAAATTTTACGTGAAAATCCGATGGTCTAAAGTTAAGATTACGTCATGGTTATGTCGTGGCGGCCCTGACCGGGTTGGGGCTGTCACAACCGATGCCTTTGTTTCTTTCGCAAATCTTGATCGTTTGGAAGGATCCACTTGGGAGATTAGCTCATTGAATATGAAGCAACCCCTCCACATGCTAGCATGGGATACATGGATGAATTTAGAGCGTCATCAGATGAGAATTTGTCTTCCCGGCATCCTAAACGTGTAGCCATTTATTTTATGCCTATTTTATTTTCTTTTGAATACTTTCGTATTTTCACTTTCTTTGGCAAACACTTAGTCTTTTTTGTGAGAGTAAGGTATATTTATAAGTCTTACTCATATCATGCATTATATTGTTTGTTAGGGTTAGATGCATGCATGGTGGTTGACTTTGGGTTGAAGACAAAGAAGCCTCGGCCCATGACCAAGTCTCGTCCGTCAACTTAGGTGCACCAAGGAGCAACCAAGGAGGCCTCAGCCCATCAAGCTAGATGCAATAAGGAAGCCTTCCAAATCCTAGCTAGTCACCATCAGGGTTTACTTATAGGCATCGCTTAGTTGCATTGCAAAACCTTTTGCCAATTTCTTAATACAGGAGTCACCTTTGTCTTCAAAAGAGAAAGACATTATTACTTTCAAGGGAGGTAAGCCACGGATTTTTCAATCTGTGAAAGGAGTAGGTCTCCCTTGCTTACTAGCTCAAGATTGCTAGAGTAAGTTCGTATTGCCCTTCCTCATCATTTTTCCTTAGAAACTTTGATCTACGAGGGGGCCGAACCGGTGCCCGATAGTGGTTGTTTTCCTATAGCAAAACATGCACCCGTGAGCATAACATGTAACGTCCCCTTTTTCAATACCTTAAAATTCTCATAAAATTTTTTCTACTACAACTAAGCTTTATTAAAAAAAAACCGAGCCTCAAGTTAATACTCGTTAAAAATACTTTGGATAAGGTCTTTGTAAATTTTAAAATTCATTTTGGGGTCAAAACAAAAAAAATTGGCACATAGCCAATGCTGGGCGCGCGCTAGGTGCGCCTGCTGCCTGCCTCTGCATGGCCAGGTAGGAGCAGCGTCAAGCCATTGGCGCCCAGCGCCAAGGCATCGGCCTCCTTGCTGCCCCATCACAATTTTTTCTTCAAAATTTAAACTTAAACTTTCTGCAAACATTCAATACCTATAATTTATCCATTCATACTCTTTTAATCCTTCTAATATTCATCCAAACACCCTAAAATCAGCAAAACATGCTTGAACAATAACAGTTGACAAGTAAATACGAAAATCTTGAAACCAAACTGCATGGGTTCGTTTAAAAACAGAATCTATCCATACTGACGAAATGGAAAGCCCAAACAGTTTTCGAATATTTACATAAAGAAAAATTCTCCTATCTTAGGTTTACAATATTTTGACAATCTATATTTTTTTTATAAAAAAAAACTATCAACCTATTCTATCCCTCAAACATCAAACATTTAGTTTCACTCAAAAAATACCTATACATTCATTCCACGGGTCAAATCGCTCAGACTGCACAACGCACTCCCACTGGCATCCTTCTTCAATCCGTACGTTCATCTTGTTAGGGAGCATCTTCCTCACCTTCTTCAAATTCACCTGATCATAGAGATGCCTATGAGATAAAACTCAGTAAGTCTACGTAAATGTCAATGCATGACATGCCTATAAAATTTTATAAATCCCATGCATTCATTTGTTTATCAATCCAAGACAGTCTTTGGTTATCGGAGCATTACTCGGCAGATAGATAGGGCACATCTAGCGATTTGATAGCCCGCACCATCTGAAGGGAGGAAAACATGTTCACCACGGAATTTCATGTGTAAACCTCTCCCTGATAACCATATAGGGGTTGTTTACATGATACTTTCATACTTGCAACTTTTTTCACGAAATTAATGCATAAATTCATTTTCATGTCATTTCATAAATTAATTATGCATGAACAATCAAAATGCATAACATAAAAACGTAAATAACATAAGTACCATCAAAGACAATACATAACCTACAAAACAACTAACCCTAGGCTATCCATCCAAAAGTATATAAAAATACAATACTCCAAGTTCCTCAACAAACATGACCGACATATGGTGTAGGCCTTTCGGCCACAGTAAGTCACGAAAACTTACATTGCGTCCTAAGCACTTCAAAAGCTCGAGTCCAACCACTTGTTCTTGTCAATTACACAATCCTAACACAATACACAATATCAACTTCAAACATAAATTCAAAAAACTGGGAATTGTACAATTTTCTACTCAAATTCATCTATACATAACTTTTGCATTTCTTAACCATTTTTAATGATTCAATATGTTCCACAAACCTTATAACATCTAGTTTCATGTTGCATTATCCATTTAAGTCATAAAAATAGAATCAAAGCAGAATTGACCAAAACCGAACTGCCTGCACATAAACTCTCATCAGATTTCAAATAGATTTTTCATCTAACTTCAAATGTCCATAACTTTTTCATTTCTTAATGAAATCGAGTTATTCAAGTTGCTATGAACTCCTTTAAGAGTCCTTTATCCAATGGAACAATCTATTTAACCAATAAAAATCATGAGCTAGGTCAGTTTATTTAGAAATCGAAAGTGCTCTGTTTTGTGCATTTTTCAAAACTAGTTTTCTAAACTTGTAAATCCAAGCACTAATAATCTATTCCATCAAATCATAATCCTTTAATGTTCATTTAATAACTTAAACTCACTAAACATTCAAGAACTTGGATTAAAATTCGGAGGTCTAGGGTTTGTAAACCCATGCACAAAACTCCATAATTTTTGGCTAACTAACATTAAAAATGCATAATCATTCCATCTCTTACCTTAAATCTCTCTTCAAGGGAGCTTGGAGCTTCAATGGCTGATGGCTGCCGTGAGGAAGAAATGAAGAAGGAGAAGACTTAGGTTTAGATTTTTATAAACTTTAATTTATGCCTAATTACCTAATTAGGCACATATCTTTTTTTTCTTCAAAACGGTCCTTATATATATATATATATATATATATATATTAAAGTTTGCACAATAATTCAGGGACAGAATGTATAAAATTTCAGGGTATTACAATCCACCCTCTTTAAACAAAATTTTTTCCCCAAAATTTGCTTAAACAAAAAGTCCAGGATACCTATTCACTATATCCTGCTACCGTTCCCATGTGGCTTTTTCCACTTCATGATTCCACCACAAGACTTTCACCAATAGTGACAAAATGGCAGGATAGCCAGTCCATTCCCAGAATAAGATCAAATCACTTTATGCACATAACTATCAGATGGGCAAAAAGGGTATTATTCTCTACGAAAATAACATTGCATTGGAATATTCGATTTGACTGCATACATTCTCCCGAAGGTAGTATTACACTATTTGAACAATCTGCCAACTCTAGCACTAATTTCAATCTAGCTACACAAGTACTCGAAATAAAAAAATGTGTAGCTCCTGTGTCTATCAATGAAAAGACTGTTATGCCAGTAATCAAGACGGTACCTGCAATAACAGAAGGTTTGACATCATCCTCAACGTCACCAGGCTCGATGAAAGTGAATATCCTCGGTGTAACTCACTTCTGATCAGTAGTCATCCTTGGACAATTTTGAACATAGTTGTCTGCCTCCCCGCATCTAAAACATCTATCTGTACCCAGTCTACAAGCACCAAAATGAGCCTTCTAGCAGTTCGGACACACAGGCTTCTGAGTAGATCTTTGGACTTGTTTTCCTTTCCCTTGATCACCCATTCCGTCATATGGCCTCTTTACCCCTCGTTGTTGTAGTTGTTGTTGTCCTCTCGGTTGCCAACCTTTATTTTGAGAGTTAGGCTGAATCTCTAGAAAAAATTCCCTGGTAGGCTCTCTTGGTTTGACACAGGTTTTTTTTTGTAGCTTCAAACTCCAAAGTTCTGGCAACGATATCTGCATAAGGAACATTCAAAGTTCCTGATATGATAACACTCCTTCAGATTTTCGGCTTTAACCCTTGCATAAATTGGTGCACTTTGTTCTCATTCTCACTCACCAAGCGTAGTACAAATTGAGACAAGGCTTCAAACTTTTGAATATACTCGGCAACTGAACCTGCTTGTCGTACCTGTGTAAACTCCATCAATTTAGCTTCTCATACTGTATGACTGAAATACTTGTCATAGAACACGGTTTTGAACCGTTCCCAAGTCATTGCTGCTAGAAAGTGGTAGTTGCTTTGATGGAGTCCCACCAAAATCGAGCATCTAATGCGAAGTGAAATGTAGCACATGTGACTTTTTCTCCGCTCTCAATCTTTGCATAGGCTAGCATATCTTCCATAGTTCGAATCCACTCCTCAGCAACAGTGGGATCCAAAGATTGACCATTAAATAGTAGAGGTCGTAGTTTTTGAACCCTCTCCATGTTTTGATTATTTGGAACAATCAATTTCTGGTTCCTGTGACCCTCCCAGTTTATCAATGTTTCGAGCTGATGAGATTGCTTATCCATATGTTCAGCTTGTCGATCAAGATGTTGAGCTTGTTGGGCAATGAAATCTCTTAATTGGTCTATGGTATTGTGTAATACCCTACTTTACGAGATATTAATATTTTAATATAAATGATATTTTTGTAAATATGTCAAATCAAGTCTGTTTTGTGAAAAGAAAGTATTATTACGATCCTAATAATTAATATGGATTTTAAGAAAATTTCGAGAATTTTAGAAATCGTAACGCTAATTTTACGAGAATTACGTTTATCGTAATATAAAGGATACTTTGGTAAAAATAGTAAACGAGGTCTAAATTGCGAACGGACAGTTTTAATGGAACCCTAGTAATAAGTTGGATTTAGTGGTGAAATAAAAAAATTTGGAGAAAACGAATCGTCTGTTAATTAACTAAACGAAGGACGAAACAAATAGAAAATAAAGAAATGGCAAAATGGTAAACTGCCAAGTCAATTTTTATTAAAATACCACACTTTTCTTTTCTCCCTCAGTTTCACGATTCTCTTCTCTCTCTCCCCTGCGTCCTCCGGCGACTCACGGCGATTCTTCTTTCCGACGGCCGATTCCTCCTCCGACGACTTCCGTTCTTTGTGATTTCTTCCACAAGCTCGACCCTAGGTACAATTCTAAGATTTTAAGAAAGTTTATTTCGATTTTTATGAAGTTTAAACGATTAGGGTTCGTTTAGGGTTTCATAAAAAACATGATTTAGGGTTAGAAATCGATAGGTTTGCCGTAGTTGTGAAGATAATGGAAGTGTTGGACGTTATTGAACGAAGTTAAACGATTCGTTGTGAAATGTTCGGGTTTTATGGATTTTCGAAGTTTTATGAAACTCCGTTAATGGAGGTTTTGGTAAGTCGAATGTGAAATGCTCGATGAAATGCCTCAGTGAAGTATTCTAGAGTTTTAAGAAATTCTTTAGTTAAGAGTTTCGTTAGTTTTGACGCTTAAGGGTTTGAACGTGGTTTAACGACAATTGTTGTGAAATTGCCTTAGGTGAACAACCCTCGTGGACGGAGCTCAGTGCGCTACGGACGACAGGTAAGTTCTCGTGACTTACTCTAGTCGATTGGCTTATACTGTACGTCGATGTCGTCTCAAGGAGTTTTTGTGATTTGTTGGTTTATATGCTTTGGTTTGGTAGATAAGATTAGTTCTTTTATAGATTATACCTTTTTATTGTCTTGATGATATATATGTAGAATATAGATTATGCTTTTTATTGTCTTGATGGTATATATGTTGAATGTTATGTTATGCACGTGTTCATGCATCATGGTTTTTAAAAGAGCATAGAAAATGAACTTCCGCACAATGTTTTCATGAAAAGAGATGTGGCCTGAAAGGGGGTTATTGTTCTATTGTGTAGGCACAAAGGAGTCTGTCACAATACCACATCGCCTGAACTAAATGAATCTACGTAATCTGTTATCTGGTCACGCGAGGTGAGGCTCAGGCATGGCTGTTGTTTGTGTGAGCATGTACCCCCCTCCGCTAGATAGAAAGGGTTGTCCGACCGCGAGATGAATCCTTTCCTTTTAGCGGGCTGATATCTCGGTAACAATATGTCTGCGACGTAATGATAAGAAAATGTTGCATGATTTCTGAAACTCATACGCACAGCATGCATTGCACTTACGAAACTTACTAAGCCTTTAGCTCATAGTGTATCTGTATTGTAACACCCCTAATACCGTACCCATTTACTCGTACAAATTTTTCATTTTATACTTTTTACTTTTCTATGCTTTAAATAAAACTTAATGCGGAATCTAAACCGAAGTTGAAATCAGAACTGAAGGCGGAATTAAAACTGAACTTTAAAAGCATTTAAAACAAAACCTTTAATAAATAATTAAAACTAAAACATTTAATAAAACTAAAAAAAACAAATAAAAGAAGGGAGGGCAGAATCGAAATTCTGCCCTCGTGAATGGAGCAGCGCTCGGTCGCTGCTATGTGTGCAGCGACCAGTCGCTGCACACAGCAGCGACCAGTCGCTGGTCGCTGCACACAGCAGCAACTGTGCACACAGCAGCGACCGACTCTCTGGAAATTTTTGAGGTTTCCAGAGAGCAACCATCCTTTCACTCTAACATTTTCACCTCTCAGGAACGTGATTCCAGAGAGCAGAACTCAACATTTTTCATTTATACTTCTCCCACATTTTTCTTAGCCAGAAACCACTTCTTCCATTCTTACACCCAGATCACAAAATACACCCGACACACTTTTAACCGAATCAATTTTAAGAAAACAAATTGCGTGGTTATGTTTAAAAATTGAGTATCCTTCAATACCGAACTTTTACCAAAAATACATTTCAAAACGTTTTCAAACATCAAAACAACCTATCAACTACCAGACCAAGCATCCTAATATTTTCTATACAGTTTATCATCAGTCCAAAATATCTCAAAAACCCCCAAAACCTTTACGTACATCCCCACGGGTCAAAACGCGCATCGACTGCTCAGCGCACACCCACGGCCATCATCCATCAACTGCATCCCACGCTAGGAGGAGGAACGTCGTCCTCACCTGGCTCAATGTCTCCTAAAATATCACCTACACCATACAGACACATATGAGATATTGAAATCTCAGTAAGCTACGTAAATGCAGATGCATGCGTGCAGTGCATATGAAGTTCAGAAAAACATGCATATCAGACATATCAGGTCATTTCATACAGATTGCCACCGAGATATCAGCCCTCTAAATGGAAAGGATACATCCCGCGGTCGGACTACCACTTTCGATTTAGAGGAGGGGGTACATGCTCACAAACCCTACAGCCATGCCTGAGCCCCATCCCGCGTGACCAGATACAGATTACGTATTTTCGTTCATTATTCATTTCATTTGAAAACTCGTGCAGAAATCCATTTTCATGCCATTTTGAAACATGTGATGCATGAACAGTTATAAACATAATGTAACCATACAATAAACAAACACATGTATACCATCAAGACCGAAATAAACTAACCTATAAACAATTAAACCTAACTACCCAACCAAAAGCAGATTAAACAAACAACTCTTCAGGGATCCTCGATATGACATCGAAGTATGGTGTAGACCGATTGGTCAAAGTAAGTCACGAAAACTTACCTTGGGCGCGCAGAACCTCAAGCTTCGATCGCGGGAGTCGTGTGTCTGAGGAAAACACGATATTCGTAGTTAAAACCAATTTAAACTATAAACGTCCAAATTACGAAATCCTTAACTAATGAATTTCCTAAAATTCCAACTTAATAATTCGAAGTATTTAACAACGACATAATGCTCGATAACCTGGAATTCCGATTAACGAGTTTTTCTCAAAAACTCGGAAATTTACCAATTTTTAACTTTTTCTCAAATTGATTTTTCTTCGTCCAATAATGTCCAATACGTTCAATACGTACTTAATCAAGGCTAACCTATTAATTATGAACCCTAATTCGCGTTTTTAACGAAAATCGATCGAAACCCTAATTAATTATCGCTGCGTAAAACTCGAAATAAACGCTCAAAGACCGAAGCTGCATACCTAGGGTAGCGAGAGGAGGAGAAACCGTGAAGAAATCGGAACGAACGGAGGTCGGACGGAGTCGGAACAGGGAAGGGCGTCGGCGGCCGCGAGAGGAGAATCTCTCTGGTTCGTGAAATCCAGAGAAGAAAAGAGAGAAAGTGAGGGAGAGAAAGAAATTAGGTTATTTTATAAAAAATGAAATTGTAAATTACTATATTGCCCTTCACTGATTTTTATATTGATTTCGTCCTTCGGTTCGTTAATCGTCCAGCTATTCGACTTTTCCAAATTTCCATATTTTACCAATAAGTTCAACTTATTATTAGAGATTTATTAAGACTGTCCGTTCGCAATTCGAACCACGTTTACTATTTTTATTCAAACGTCCTTTACATTACGATAAACGTATCTACTTAGAATATAGCGTTTAATCTCCGAAAATTCCCAGAATTTCCTTAAAATTCTTATTAATCGTTAGGATCATAATGACGCTTTCCATTTGCGAAACTGATTTGATTTGACATATTTACTAAAAATGCCATCAAATAATGATATAATAATATAATGTAATATATCCAAAAACCCGTACAAGCCGGGTATTACATTCCACCCTCCTTATTCTGAATTTTGTCCACAAAATTTAACTAAGCAAACAACTCAGGATACTTCGTCATCATGTCTTGTTGTCGCTCCCAAGTCGCTTCTTCTACCTCGTGGTTCCGCCATAGGACTTTGACCAGCGGAATCTCTTTGTTGCGTAGCACCTTGATGGAATACTCCAAAATGCGTACCGGCCTCACCTCATATGTCAAGATAGGCTGTACCTCGATCTCTATAGTCTCCACGACATGTGATGGGTCACGTAGACATCTCCGAAGCATAGATACGTGGAATACGTCGTGGATACCCTCCATAGAAGCTGGAAGCTGCAGTCTGTACACCAACTTCCCGATCCTCTTCAGAATAGGAAAGGGCCCCACATAACGAGGGTTCAACTTACCCCTCCTTCCGAATCTCGCAACGCCTTTGAACGGAGAAACTTTAAGGTAGACCTCGTCACCTTCCTCGAACTCTAGCTCTCTCCGTCTCGTGTCAGCATAGCTCTTCTGTCGGCTCTGAGCTACCTCGATGCGCTGTCGGATAATGGCAATCTTCTCTGCCGTCTGCTGTAGAATCTCTGGACCAACGATGCTGGCCTCGCCAACCTCGTCCCAATATAGCGGAGACCTACACTTCCGACCATACAACGCCTCATACGGTGCCATACCAATGGTAGCCTGGAAGCTGTTGTTGTAGGAGAACTCGATCAGAGGCAAATATCGGCTCCACGAGCCCTGAAACTCCAGCACACACGCTCTGAGCATATCCTCAAGAATCTGATTCGTCCTCTCTGTCTGACCATCCGTCTGAGGATGAAAGGCTGTGCTAAAATTAAGTTGAGTCCCCATAGCTTTATGCAGGCTCTTCCAGAACTTCGATGTAAATCTCGGATCACGATCTGAGACTATGGAAACTGGCACTCCGTGCAGTCTGACAATCTCCTGCACATATAGCTCCGCGAGCTGATCCTTCGAAGAAGCCATCCTCACAAATAAGAAGTGGGCCGACTTCGTCAATCGGTCCACAATAACCCATACGCCATCATGGCCCTTCGTCGTTCTCGGGAGCCCCACAATGAAATCCATGGAGATCTGCTCCCACTTCCACTCCGGAATCGGCAGTGGTAATAGTGTTCCGGCGGGTCTCTGGTGCTCAGCCTTTACCTGCTGACAAACTAAACAGGTTTCCACGTACCTGGCGACCTCTCCTTTCATACCTGGCCACCAGAAATGTTGCTTCAAATCCCGGTACATCTTAGTACTGCCCGGGTGTATAGAATACGCCGAAGAATGTGCCTCGGCCAGTATCTCTTTCCTCAGATCCTCGTCACTAGGCACGTACCACCTATGCCTGAACTTCAGAATGCCATCATCTGATAAGTGAAAATCCGACGAGTCTCCCAATATCATGCTAGATCGAAGCTCCATACACTCCGAATCGTTCTGCTGAGCCTCGCGTATACGATCTAGAATAGTCGGCCTGAGAGAAATGTTGGCAAGCATATAGGACAACTCCGCCACTATCTCCACGTCGAATCTCTCAATCTCAGACCGCAGCGTAACTGACATCGCTGCAAGTGAAGGCTGACTCGCAGAAGGCACTCTACTCAAGGCATCAGCAACCTTGTTTGCCTTCCCCGGATGGTACTTGATGTCGAAATCATAATCTTTGACGAACTCAAGCCATCGTCTCTGTCGCATGTTTAGCTCCTTCTGCGTAAATAAGTACTTCAGGCTCTTGTGGTCAGAAAACATCTCGCACTGCTGCCCATATAAATAATGTCTCCATATCTTCAGTGCGAAGACCACAGCTGCTAACTCAAGGTCGTGCGTAGGGTAATTCTGCTCGTACGGCTTCAACTGCCGAGAAGCGTAAGAAATAACTCTCCCCTCCTGCATCAACACACAACCGAGTCCGACTCCAGATGCATCACAATAAATATTGAACCTGACACCTTCCGCAGGTAGCGCCAGTACTGGAGCGGTGGTCAATCTCTGCTTCAACTCCATAAAACTATCATCACAAGCAGCCGACCATACAAACTTCTCGTTCTTCCGAGTCAATCGTGTAAGAGGAAGTGCGATCTTCGAGAATCCCTCTATAAACTTCCGATAATAACCGGCCAATCCGAGAAATCCACGCACCTCACGTACGTTCTTCGGCTGTGGCCAATCTCTGACCACCTGTATTTTGCTCGGATCCACAGAAACCCCGTCCTGTGATATAATATGGCCCAGAAAACTCACTCTGTCGAGCCAGAACCCGCACTTAGAAAACTTTGGATACAGCTGGCGCTCACATAGAATACTCAGAACAATCCTCAGATGCTCCTCGTGTTCTTCCTTCGTCTTGGAGTAAATCAGAATATCGTCAATGAAAACCACCACGAACCTGTCCAGATACTCCTTGAAAACACGGTTCATCAAATCCATGAACGCTGCAGGGGCATTAGTAAGTCCAAAAGACATAACAAGGAACTCATAATGCCCATACCTCGTTCGGAACGCCGTCTTCGGTATATCATCCCTCCGGACCTTCAGCTGATAATAACCCGAGCGTAGGTCAATCCTGGAAAATACTCGGGCACCCTGTAGCTGATCAAACAAGTCGTCAATACGGGGCAGTGGATACTTATTCTTCACCGTGAGCTTATTCAGCTCCCTGTAATCAATGCACATCCTGAGGGTCCCGTCTTTTTTCTTGACAAACAGAACGGGCGCACCCCAAGGTGATACACTGGGAATCCCTTCTCCAACAACTCGTCAAGCTGAGTCCTCAACTCTCTCAACTCAGCTGGTGCCAACCTATACGGGTTCTTGAACTTTGGCGCGGAGTTTGGATAGACATCAATAGTGAACTTAATCTCCCGGTCTTGTGGTAAACCGGGAAGATCATCGAGGAATATGCCAGAGAACTCTCTAACAATAGGAATGTCGCTCGGCTTCACTCCGCTGAGCAACTGAATATCAAAAACTGAGGCCAAATAAATAGAGCACGCACCTTTGAATTGCTCGTTGACCATCATGGAATAAGAAATAGGCGAGCTACTCAGTCGGTTCATCGCCTGATAGGAAAACTCGGCTCTGTCCGGGGGTAGAAAGGTCACAATCCCGGAGCGACAATCGATGGTGGCGAAGTGCTGTGCTAGCCAGTCCATCCCCAAAATAAGGTCGTACCGCTCTATGCCCATAACGATCAGACGTGCGTAGAGGGTAACGCTCCCAACCGAAATAATATTCCCCTGAATAACATGACTGGACTGCATACGCTCTCCTGAGAACAGCAATACACTATACTCGCACTCTGCTGACTCAGACTCTAACCCCAATCTAGCCATACATGCAGTCGATACGAAGGAGTGCGTAGCTCCGGTATCCATCAAAGTAAATACAGTAGCACCCATAAGCAAAATAGTACCTGCAATCACGGCAGGCTGAGCATCGTCATCAACATCCTCAGGCTCGATGAAGGCGAAAACCCTGGGCATAACCTTCCTCTGATCTCCGCCCAACTGATCTCGGCCCGGGTGGGGGCAGTCTCTAACAAAATGGCCAACTCCACCACATCTGTAGCATTTGTTAGAACCCACACGGCACTCTCCACTATGTTCCCTCTGACACAAGGGGCACCATGGCATCTGAGAAGCCCCCTGAACTTGCTTCCCCTTGCCCCGATCATTACCTCCCTCAAGAGGTCTCTTCACACCCCTCGGCTGCTGCTGAGGCAGCTGTGCTCTAGGCTGCCATCCTCGGTTCTGCGACTGAGGACGGATCTCTCGAAAGAAGCCCTTCGCTGGCTCCCTCGGTCTAACACAAGTGGCCCTGGCGGCCTCGATATCCAGAGCTCTAGCTGTGATGTCAGAAAAGGGCACATCAATAATACCTGAGACAACCACGTGCATCCGGATCTCCGGATTAAGTCCCTCCATAAACTGGTGCACCTTCTCCTCATTATCGCAAACAAGACGAGGTGCAAATCTGGATAATGCCTCAAACTTCCGAATATAATCAGAAACTGAACCAGTCTGCTTCAGCTGCATAAACTCGTTCCTCTTGGCCACCCTCACCGTGCGGCTGAAATACTTATCGAAGAATAGAAACTTGAACCGATCCCAAGTCATAATAGATACGTCCGTCGTCACCTTGATCGAATCCCACCAGAAACGGGCATCCATCGCTAAATGAAAGGTAGCATACGCCACCTTGCTCCCGTTCCCTACCTCGGCGTAAGCTAACATGTCCTCCATAACTCGGATCCATTCCTCGGCACGTGTCGGATCCGATGACTGGCCTTCGAATACTGGAGGTCGTAGGCTTTGAAACATCTGCATACCCTGATTACTGGGAACTACCAAGTCTTGGACCCTCTGATTCTCTCGCTGGTTCTCCCGATTTACTAATTCCGTAATCTGTTGCGCCTGCCTGTCCATATGCTGAGACTGACGATCGATCAACTCCGTAAGACGATCCATCGCGTCATCTCTCGGATCCCTTCCTCGAGTCATATTTATAAAAACTCCTATAAAATTTAAAAACAAGAAATCCTAAGAAACTGAAATCAAACGAAGCAGTAAACAAACTTACAGTTGATGTAGGATGTCCGCGTAGTGGCTGTGCAGTCAAGCAGTCTACAGAATCGATTTTAAAACCCGGGGGCTCTGATACCATTTGTAACGACCCATTTCCCCAGCAAGATATTGTCCGCTCTGGGGATTGGGCCGTAGCACAATATCCTCCCCTCACGGCTTTGTTTGGCGAGAACTTCCCAGAAGGTCACCCAACCTGGAATTTCTCTCGCCGAAGCACTTTTAACTTCGGAGTTCTTATGGGATCCGAAACTCATACGCACAGCATGCATTGCACTTACGAAACTTACTAAGCCTTTAGCTCATAGTGTATCTGTATGGTGTAGGTGATCAGGATATTGGTGAGGATGAGATCCCTCTACCCAAGGAGTGATGCAGTTGGCGGAGGATAGCTCGCGGGGGTGTGCTGGCACAGTCGAGGCGTTTCATGACCCGTGGGGACGTAGGTAGGTATTTTGGGTTATTTTGGATAGAAAATATTTAGGTAAAATATTTGTACAGATAGAACATTATAGGATGTTTGGATCTGGACTAGTTGATAGGTTTATGTTTCGAAGTTTTTAAACGTTTTGGAAACTTATTTTATTACCGCTTGGTGATTTTAAAACAGGAGGAAACGTTTAGTTTTTAAACGGATCCACGCGGTTCGTTTCGTGAAAACGTATTTTGTTTGAATCGTGACTCGAGTTGGTTTGAACGAGATAATGGTTGATGTACGAGTACTGAGAGATTAGATGTTGAAATGTATGTTGTGGTGTAAGTAGAATTTATGTTTATAATTGTAGAAATATGATGAAAGAAGAAAGAAAGGAAAAATGAAAGAAGAAGGAAGAAGGAAAAGAAAAGAACGAAGAAAGGAAAAAGAAATAGAGGGGGGGGGGGGGAGCCGAGCACTCTAGAAGAATTCCAGAGTGCTTGGCGATCGATCGCCGGAATTGAGGCGATCGATCGCCCCTCCTTGATCGTGGCACGCCAGACGATCGCCTGGAGTGGCGATCGCTAGGCAAAAATAGGCGATTGCCATGGGCGATCGATCGCCCCTCAGTATTTTCAACTGGCGATCGATCGCCTGTTTTGAGCGATCGATCGCCCCTGATTTTGGGACGTTTTTGCCCCTGTTTTTGTTGTTTCCACTGCTTCAATTGTTTTTAATTTTTATTATGTTTTCTTTTAATTGTTTTAAAGTTTTATTAAATGGTTTTCAAAATAGATTCGAACGTCGTTAACAATTTCTATTCCGATTTCAATATCGACATTAACAAGTCTATTAGAATAAAAATAAATAAATACGGTAAAAATTAGGAATAGTGTAAAGGTCGCTACATATTGTCCCTTTCATTCCTCTCGTTTCCTCCCCGATCCATTTTGTTAATCCTATAAAATTTACAAACAATTAGATCTAAGAAATTAAAGAAAGCTCGTAAATGTACTTACAGTTGAGGAAGCATGTCCGTGTAGTTGTTTGTGCTGTCGAGCAGTCTACATAACTGATTTTAAAATCTGAGGGCTTTGATACCATACGGCAACGACCCTTTTTTCAATACCTTAAAATTCTTATAAATTTTTTTCATTTTTTTCATTTTATTACAACTAAGCTTTATTAAAAAAAAACTGAGCCTCAAGTTAATACTCGTTAAAAATACTTTAGATAAGGTCTTGTAAATTTTAAAATTCATTTTGGGGTCAAAACAAAAAAAAATTGGCACATAGCCAATGCTGGGCACGCTCCAGGTGTGTCTGCTGCCTGCCTCAGTTTGGCTAGGCAGGGGCAGCATCGAGCCATCGGCGCCCAGTGCCAAGGCATCGGCCTCCTTGCTGCCCCACCACTATTTTTTCTTCAAAAATTAAACTTAAACTTCCTCCAAACATCTAATATCTATAATTTATCCATTCATACTCTTCTAACCCTTCTAATATACATTCAAACACCTTAAAATCATCAAAACATGCTTGAACTTCCTCAACAACAGTCGACAAGTAAATACGAAAATCTTGAAACCAAACTGCATGGGTTAATTTTAAAACATAATCTATCCAGACTGACGAAATGGAAAGCCCAAACAGTTCCCGAATATTTACATAAAGAAAAATTATCCCATATCAAGTTTACAATATTTTGACAACCTGCTGTTTTTTTTAAAACTATCAACCTATTCTATCCTCAAAACATCAAACATTTAATTTCACTCCAAAAATACCTATACATTCATCTCACGGTCAAATCGCTAAGACTGCACAGCGCACTCCCACTAGCATCCTTCTTTAATCCCTACGTTCATCTTGTAGGGGAACATTTTCCTCACCTTTTTCAAGTTCACCTACACCATAGAGACGCCTATGAGATAAAACTCAGTAAGTCTACGTAAATGTCAATGCATGACATGCCGATGAAATTTTATAAATCTCGTACATTCATTTATTTATCAGTCCATAACAGTCTTTGGTTATCGGAGCATCACTCGGCAGATAGATAGGGCACATCTAGCGATTAGATAGCCCGCACCATCTGAAGGAGGAAAACATGCTCACCACGGAACTTCATGTGTAAACCTCTCCCCGATAACCACATAAGGACCTCTCCCCGATAACCACATAAGGGTTGTTTACATGATACTTTCATACTTGCAATTTTTTTCACGACATCAATATATAAATTCATTTTCATGTCATTTCATAAATTAATGATGCATGAACAATCAAAATGAATAACATAAAAATGTAAATAACATAAGTACCATCAAAGACAATACATAACCTACAAAACAATTAACCCTAGGCTACCTATCCAAAAGCATATAAAAATACAATACTCTAAGTTCCTCAACAAACATGACCGATATATGGTGTAGGCCTTTCGGCCACAGTAAGTCACGAAAACTTACATTGCGTCCTAAGCACTTCAAAAGCTCGAGTCCAACCACTTGTTCTTGTCAATTACACAATCCTAACACAATACACAATATCAACTTCAAACATAAATTCAAAAAACTGGGAATTGCACAACTTTCTACTCAACTTCATCTATACATAACTTTTGCATTTCTTAACCATTTTTAATGATCCAATATGTTCCACAAATCTTATAGCATCTAGTTTCATGTGGCATTATCCATTTAAGTCATAAAAATAAGAATCAAAACAGATTTGACCAAAACCGAACTGCCAGCACATAAACTCTCATCGGATTTCAAACATATTTTTCATCCAACTTCAAATGTCCATAACTTTCTCAATTCTAAATAAAATCGAGCGATTCAAGTTGCTATGAACTCCTTTAAGAGTCCTCTATCCAATGGAAAAATCTAATTTAACCTAATAAAATCCACGAGCTAGGTCAGTTTATTTAGAAACCAAAAGTGCTCTGTTTTGTGCAATTTTCAAAACTAGTTTTCTAAACTTGTAAATCCAAGCACTAATAATCTATTCCAACCAATCCTAATCCTTAAATGTTCATTTAACAACTTAAACTCACTAAACATTCAAGAACTTGGATTAAATTTGGAGGTCTAGGGTTTGTAAACTCATGCACAAAACTCCACAATTTTTGGCTAACTAACATTAAAAATGCATAACCATTCCATCTCTTACTTTAAATCTCCCTTCAAGGGAGCTTGGAGCTTCAATGGACTGATGGCTGCCATGACGAAGAAATGAAGAAGGAGAAGATGTAGGTTTACATTTTTATAAACTTTAATTTATGCCTAATTATCTAATTAGGCACATATCTTTTTTTTCTTCAAAATGGCCCTTATCTTTAATCCCAACGTGAATCATCTTATTTTATTTTATTTTTCTTCTTTTCACTTAATTAATCGTTCCTCCTCTTTGTTATTTACTTATTCATTTCCCTAATGAATCTTACACATAGTTTTTGTAGAAAACTACTTGTATTTACTTTATAAATTCACTTCTTTCTCTCTTCAATTTCATTCACTATTAACATAGTACTTATTTCCCAAAATGCTATATATATATATATCGGGTCTGCTTAGGGTTTTCATCTCCTTTTTCCATCTTGTGTTCTGTTCTCACTTACTTACTCACCCATGCACATTTTTTTTATTATTTTTTGGATTTAACACAGGTCATTTCTAGGTCCGGCCGTGTTAGGTGGTATCAGAGCATATGAGGCTTCCTCTGAGTGCTTTTGGTCGATTTTAAGCACTCATTTCATTGGCTTCAATCGGGTGATAATAGTTTCATTTTATCGCACATTTTATTCTTTAAAAATCTGCTTTGTGCTTGCTATTTACGAATTCAGCATTTTTTTTCTTTTTTTTTTTTTGTTTTTGTTTTACTTTTTCAGCGATATATTTCATTCTATAATCATCAACTTATTCAATCGGATCTTTTTGAGAAATTTCCAGATTTTAATGTCCAGATTATAATTCCCATATTTTAAATTTCTAGTATTAAAATCGGTTTTAGTTGGTATAATCTCGATATTTCCAGAATTTGAATCTTATATTTTGAATTTCAAATTATAATTATTGGCTGCTTGTTTGAGGAAATTTGGGAATCACAATATTTAAGGAGAATCGATTTAAGGAAATTATAAATTGATTGATTAGTCATATATTTTTTTATTATTATTATTTATTATTTCATTTCTTTCCTTATTTTTGTTTTGTCATTTTTAACTTTCAGCACGTTATTCATCTTAAAATTCCAGCACGTTAAATTCTAGATTTTTAGCCGATTTATTTGGATCTGTTTTGGCAATATTTGGAATCTAGTCTTTGATAAATAATTGTTCCAGCTATTATATTAATTTACTATTATTTACAAATATGCAATAAATTTTGCTACTATCTTTCCTTGGCAAATTACTCACATGATTATTTGCCTAATCTGCCTAATATGACTTGTTAAAGATTATTTCCAACTTAGGAATTGTTGATGCAAGTTATTGATTGAATTAACAAGAATATTAAAACTGTTTCTTGAAATTGTTTATTGTTTTTCCGAAATTATTTTGCCTCTGCCAATTTGTTGCATTTTGGTTCCTAATTTTCTAATATTCTAAAAAAAATTTAAATTAAAATTAAAATTAAAATTAAAAATTCACCATCTCTATTTTAAATTAAATAAAAAAAATCTCTAAAATTCAATTCTTAAGACTTTTACAAAACATTCCCTAAAATTTGACCCTTACAACTTTGAAAGACCATAACTTTTGCTACAAGTATCCGATTTAGGCCCATAATATATCAAATTGAGATCTACAAGATTTCGATCCAAAATCGTCCATTTAAGCCCTCAAATCGTGGGTCAAACTTTCGACACCAATCTAATCTAAAAGTTCCTAACTTCTAATTCCCTCTAAGACTTAAAGTTTCCACCTTTTCCTGACAAATCATCCTAAACTTAAACAACATACTTTTAAATTAGTTTAGGAATTTCTTAAAGACTCAATGGTAAATACTAGGAGCATGGCAGAAATGAACCGAGAACCCCCACAAAACATGGAGGCAAATCGAGACAAAGAGTTTCCATCGGCCGAACCCTATACTCTTCAAGAGGGCGAGTCAAGCATGCAAGGATAAATCAATGACTTGACTGGAATGGTTAGTGACCTAGGTCAACAACTCAAAGACGTAATCTTGGGATTAAAGCATGTTATGGATCAAATCGGATGGAACAACCAAAGAGATATATCGCATGAGAGAAGAAGTTCTCAAGAGACCCCTCCAAGGCAAAGTAATGAATGACCTCATGAACGTTACCAAGATCGGAGGCCTCGAGAGGATGTCGAATGGGTGGAGCACCACGAAGGAAATATCGAGGATATGACTATGCGGAAAATGACGAATGAACATTGGACGAGGAAGAGAACTACTGTCCAAATCGTCGTAAAGACAATAATGACCTTGGTTGTAACAACCCCCCCACACCTCTTGGGCTGGGCCTCGCCCCGCACCCAGGTCAGGGCAAGCTTGACAATATGCAGATAAGTGTTATAACTGTTTCGAAGCTGGCCATATTTCTCGAGCTTGTCCGAAGCCAAAGATTGCTAGATGTTTTACGTACAACCAACCTGGTGATATAGCCACAGATTTCCTCGTAGCAAAGAAAAGAAAGAATTAGCTACATGACCAAGCCAAAAAGGTAAGAATAAGTTGAGTTAAAATGATTAATCCTTAGAGTGTTGGATACCGTCTTAGGAAAAGACTTAGTGAAACCGTTCGAGTGTGTAGGGATAAGGTTAAGTTAGAAAGTTTCGAAGGTTTGGCTCGTATGTAACGAGGTCGAAACCGGTGATTCCGTAAATAGCGTAGGCTGGAGTTCATAAGTTACCGCGACTGGGAGACTCTACTAGAGTTCCTCGCAGGTGTTACCCTAACGCGACTAGGTGACTCAACTCTGCTAGTCCCTTGCAGGTACCACCTTAACACGACTGGGAAACTCTACTAGAGTTCCTCGCAGGTGTTACCCTAACGCGACTGGGCGACTTCAACACAACCACATTACGTTTCAACTCACACCACCCCTTTACGTTTCAATCTCACCATTCAAAACCATGCTCAAAACTCGTTCGTTTCGTAGTTTGAAAACAATGATGCATGTCCAGGCAATACTCAAACACCAACTGAACTAAACAACCAAACAAAGCAAACAAACAATTCCCTACCGTTCCATGGTGTAGGCCTGAAGGCAAAACACAAACATCCTCTACTTACCTGGACTCCTGCACGTGTTTGCTCACTTCAGCTAGGCCAAATACTCGTTTATCAACCTAGCACGTTAAGGGAAATTACTTAGCAATATTCTAAAAATCCTAAACTAAGTCCACTCAACACAATTTAAACAAACTTTAACAACTTAAACACTAAAATCTGAAATTCCACCCATTTTCACTGTGACGCCCCGAATTCTCTGAACCCGGTTCGTCACACAAAACTCGTACACGAACTAAAAACTTCATTCATAATTTAAAATTTTGCAGCGGAATTAATTTAAATAACTTAGAGTTAAACAAAACCATAAAATGTTTGGATAATCGGATAAAATGTTCAAGATAATCGACCAAAAGAAATAAAGGTTTAAATCACAAAACACTGTTAAGTCTCTAAAGTCAACCACATCTGCCGGTGGAAAAATCAACGGAAGAAGCAGACACAGCAAATATAAGACTCCTGCCGATGACGTGGACCTGAAGACTTGGAACTGAAAGACATTTCTCGGCGGGCTGCACCTACCGATGACGTCAACACAACTTCATCTGCCGATGAAGTCAACATGGCTTCATCTGCCGGTGAAATCAACACGACTGCACATGCAACTTCATCTGCCGATGAAGTCAACATGACTTCATCTGCCGATAAAGTCAACACGACTGCACACACAACTTCATCTGCTGATAGAAATAAGTCTATATCTATCGATAGAAATAAGGCTACATCTTCCGATGCCTTTACTGAAGACATCTTCCGATAGAAATATTGATACATCTACCGATGAAAATAAAACTACATCTTCCGGTAGACAAAACTCGCGGTTCCAACTGATAGGAAACAGAACAATATTTCAACTTCTCACAATCTATACCAGAACAATACAACTGCAGTAAAGACTTGTCTATTCTATTGAAACCATTCAGAAAACAATTTAAATCTTCATGTTACTCAACTCCAGTAAAAATCCGGTATTAAAACCAACAGAATACCATTATCAGAAAAGAAAACTCAATATGCATTCAAAACATTGAAGTCTCTACTGTTATAAAATTTCAATCTATTTAATTCGAAACATTTACCACTAAACCTTCATCCTAACAGACATCAGTTAAACTGCCCCATCAGCTGCCAGAACATTGTGTAGATGCACTCCTCCAACCCAACTAGCCCTCTGTGAACTCAGTAAACACACCTGCTAAAGCTTCTTCACCTACATCACAAAACTCATCTATTAGCCTAATGCTAAGTAAGTAAAGCAAAAATGTATGAAAAGCTGAAAACATGTCATCCTAGCATGCAGTTTCTACTTTTCTCATCTCTGTTACATATTCGTCGTTATAATCGGATTCCTCCCTAAATTGGGAGTTGAATCACTTCTCCCAAGTATGAACATCCCTGTCTCATTAGGAGTTGGATTAATTCTCCTAACAGTGAATATATATACTGATCAATGTTCAGATCCACTTCGAAATTGGGAGTTGGATCAGTTTTCCCAAAGTATGATCCCTGGCTCGTTAAGGGTTGGATTAGTTCCCTTAACAGAAAATGTTTCACATAAATCACTTCAGAATGTTCACTTCCTCACTATATCAAAACATGTAAACTCATTTTCGTATACTTTCAAATATATTATGCATGAAACAGGAAAACATTCAAACACACAAAAATCCTAATGTTCTGTGATGTAGGCCCGAAGGCACAAGCAAACTTCACTTACCTGGATTCCTAGCAAATGCTCGGTTAAGAGCTACCTCGGGGGTTTGGTTCACCTATATTCATAAACAGAATGTTAAACCTCAATCTAAGCTATTCAGAAATCTAAAGAGTGGGTTTGGCATTTCTATTTATCTAACATTCCCGATTCTGCTCTAATCCTCAAGCAGAATCTCTCACTCGCAACATTATCAAAATGCATACATTGGGATCCTTAAGCTACCTAGGTACTAAAATCAGCAATTAATCGAATCTAAACTCACCTTGGTTGGAGGAATCTGTGAGGAAATCGCCTAGAGAGCTCTGCTGGGTTGAGCTGAAAACCGAGAGTGAAATGAGTATGACGGCTATACCTCATTCAATCTTTCCTTAAATACGTTATCCATAACATAAATTGACAATTACCCTTATGCCTTCACTTAGTTACTCATTAACCTAATTGATTTTACCCCTAATTTCATTCTATAAAATTCACACTTAGAAGATTAATAGGTTATTTTAATTCTAATAAACCGGGTGTTACATCCACCGTCCAACTTCAAATGGCCATAACTCCCTCGTTTTTCAACGAATTTTGACGTGCCACCTCAATCCGAAAACTTCTACACGTCTACTTTCTATTGAAATACTCAAATTAACCAACCAAACAACTTAACAATTCTGAAAACACAAAACCAGAATCGGCCACTAATGTTCCCAAACCAATTTTTCCACAAACTCCACCAATACTCCCATCTAACTCCATAAACAACATCAACTAATCTATCTAGAGTTTAAACAACCAAAATAGAAAGAAAATCATCAAAAGGAACAAGAATTTTAGAGCTCCATTTTATCACAAACTCTCCATTTTAGGGAGAGGGAAGATCGTGAGTACACGTGATGGGTCTGTGTGGCTGCCACGTGGCAGGGCTTGGGCCTGTGGGCGAGGACTGCACAGCTTGCCCTGACCTGGGTGCGGGGCGAGGCCCGACTCAAGAGGTGTGGGGGGGTTGTTACATTGGTAATACCAAGATATCTATTCCTTCATTCAATGGAACGTGTGACAGGAACACCTTCCTTGATTGGGTAGATAAAGTCGAAAAAGTCTTTGATTGTCATGATTACTGCGAGCGAGTAAATATTCAACTTGTTGCCCTCGAATTAATGGGCCACGCGGCATTATGGTGGGCCAACCTGAAAGCCCAAAGGATGCGTGAAGTTGGATGCCCCATGCCGACATGGGATGCGATGAAGAATCTCATGCAAAAGAAATTCGTACCAAAGCACTACAAGCATGAACTATTCCAGCAAATTCATAACCTACGGCAGAACAATCAAATCGTTGACGAGTACCTCATGGAGTTTGAAACGCTTAAAATGCGTGGAGGACTAGAAGAACTTGAGGAGTAGGTTGTCACTAGGTTCATACGTGGATTGAACTGTGAAATTGGAGACGTAGTGGAGTTGCAACAACTAGAGACCATGGATATGGTCGTGTAGCTTGCCCTCACTGTTGAGAGGCAACTTAAACAAAAGAGAAAAGTCAACTATCCTACCAAATTTCCATCGAGACCCTAAGAGTTCAGTAGACCTACTGCCACTACTACTTCATGGAACAAAGGAAAAGAGCCTGTTAACCATAACTGGCTACCTAAAGAAACCAGTAGTAGACCTGAGATAACAGACAAGCCCACTGGGAGAAATCCTTCCACACAAAAAATGTGAGATGTCTAGTGTTTTAAATGCTTAGGTAAGGGACATTATGCTACCAATTGCCCGAACCGACGCGTTATGATTATCAAGGAATCCACTGGAGAGTGGGAAAGTGAAGACGATGTTGGTCAATACGACGACATAGAAGGAGAAATGACAACTGAAGAGAATGAAACCGACGAAGAAGCATGTCCCTCACAAGATGGACCACTACTTATGGTTATTAGACGTGCCCTTATGTCACAACACACAAAAGAAGACTATCAAAGAGAAAACATTATTCACAGTCGTTGTGCAGTCAATGACAATGTGTGTTCAATGATCATTGACGGGGGTAGCTATGTCAATGTCGCATCTCAAGAGATGGTCCAGAAACTTGGGTTGCAAGCCGTCGCACATCCAAATCCCTACAAGCTCAGATAGTTGGATGATAGGGACGATATCAAGGTCACTAAGCAAGTAACTGTTGAGTTTTCTATTGACAAATATAAGGATTCTGTCCTTTATGATATTGTTCCCATGAAAGCTAGCCACCTTTTATTAGGACGACTTTGGCAGTATGACCGCAAGGTATCACACAATGGATTTTTAAATCACTACACGTTGAAATTCTGAGAAAAATAGTTAAATCATTACCTATGACCCTCAAATAAGTATCCCAAGACCATGCAGTCAGGAAAGAAGGAAAGAACAAAGAAATCCTTATTATGTCCAAACAAGAATTGAGGTCATGCGTGATTAGTGGATAAACCCTCATTCTAGTCTTATTTTGGGATAGGATCACAGAGATTGGAGAAATCCCTCCACCTATTACACACCTGCTGAACAAATTTTAAGACATTTTTCTAGAAGAACTACCTAAAGGATTACCACCTTTAAGAGGAATTGAACATCAAATTGATTTAAACCCTAGGGCAGCCTTATCAAATCGCCCAATTTACCGAATGAGACATGAGAAGGCTAAAGAACTACAAGACCAAGTGAAAGAGTTGTTGGAAAAATGATACATTAGAGAGTCAATGAGCCCTTGTACTGTGCCCACATTGTTAGTTCCCAAAAAGGATGGCACCATGAGGATGTGTGTTGATAGTTGTGCCACTAACCAAATTACGGTTAAGTATCGAGTTCCTATTCCAAGGCTTGAGGATATGTTGGATGAGCTCAGTGGAGCATCCATCTTCTCAAGAGTGGACCTTAAGAGTGGGTACCACCAAATAAGAATGAGAGAAGGTGATGAGTGGAAGATCACTTCAAGACAAAGTACGGCTTATTTGATTGGATGGTTATGTCATTTGGACTTACAAATGCCTCAAGTACTTTCATGCGGTTAATGCACCACGTACTCAAGGACCTATTAGAAAAATTCGTTGTCATCTACTTTGATGACATATTGGTGTATAGCCTTGACCGTCCACAACATGTGAATCACCTTGGCATCCTTTTTGAAACCCTTCGATTAGCAAAATTATTTAGAAATCTGAAAAAGTGTTCATTTGTCTAAGAGAAAGTGTACTTCCTTGGATTTTTTATCTCTAAGAATGGAATAGAGGCTGATGAAGACAAGATAAAGGCCATTAAGGATTGGCCTACACCCAATGGAATATCCGAGGTAAGAAGCTTCCACGGATTAGCCTCATTCTATCGAAGATTTATCAAAGATTTTAGCTCACTCGTGGCCCCAATTACAGATCTTACCAAGAAAGGAGTGGAGTTTGTGTGGACCCCCGCTTGTCAAAAGAGCTTTGAACTCATTAAGGAAAAATTGTGTCATTCACTTGTATTAGCACTTCCCGATTTCAATAAGGTATTTAAAATCAACAGTGACGCATCTGGAATTGGCATTGGAGCAGTGCTTATAGAAGAGAGAAGGCCTTTGGCTTATTTTAGTGAGAAACTCAAGGGAGCTGCCCTTAATTACTCCACGTACGATAAAGAATTCTATGCCGTCATACGGGCCCTCGAACATTGACAGCATTATCTCTTGTCAAAAGAGTTTGTTATACATTCTGACAATCAATCCCTTAAACATATCAAAAGTCAGAATAAGTTAAACAAGAGACATGCAAAATGGGTCGAATTTTTGGAAAGATTTCCCTATACACTCAAATATTTAAAGGGGGAAGAAAATGTCATTGTTGATGCCCAATCTAGGAAGAGAATCCTTTTTACGAAGTTAAGGACCGGATTCTACGGATTTAAATGGATCAAGAAAAGTTATGAATCTGATGAGGACTTTGGTTCTCACTACGCTAAATGCCTAACTAAAGCTGAATGATGATATTACATCTTGGATGGTTTTCTCATGAGAGGAGGAAAACTTTGTGCCCCTAAAGGTAGCCTCAGACCAAGCCTTGTTAAAGAAGCCACAGCGGAGGTTTAGCGGACCCCTTTGGAGAAAAGAAGACCCTTGAGATGCTCAAGGAACATTTTTACTGGCCTCACATGTTGCAAGATGTGCAACACCTTTTGGAACAATGCATAATTGTAAGAAAGCCAAAAGTAAATCCTTCCTCAAGGTTTATATATTTCATTGTCTATACTAACTCACCCTTGGGATGAAGTAAGTATGGACTTTATTCTAGGTTTACCACGAACTGCAAGGAGTAAGAATTCAATTATGGTAGTCGTGGATCGATTTTTCAAAATGACACATTTTGTGGCGTGTAACAAGATCGATGACGCCACCATCATTTCTGACCTTTTCTTTAGGGAGATTTTCTGTCTCCATGGAGTGTCACACTCAATAGTTTCTGATAGAGACATCAAATTTTTAAGTACTTTTTGGAATACCTTGTGGAGAAAATTGAGGACAAGACTTTTTTTAAGTACTTCCTTCCACCCTAAATAGACGGACAAACTGAAGTGGTTAACAAGACCTTGGAAACCCTACTACGATGCATTGTTGGAAAGAAATTGGGCAACTGGGATATAGTTCTGCCCCAATTGGAGTTTTGCTACAATCGGAGTGTCCACTCCACGACCCACCAAACACCCTTCGAGGTTGCTTATGGCTTTAACCCTCTACACCACTCGACCTTGTTTCTCTCCCTACTAAGGACCTTATCAATCCATCTAGAGCTAAGTCAGGCGGAGCAAATAAAGAAATTGCATGAGACAATGCGCAAAGCTATGGAAAAGAGCAATGCAGGGTATGCCAAACACGCCAACAAAGGACAGAAAGAAGTTATATTCAAGGAAGGAGATTTAGTGCGGTTGCATTTGTGGAAAGAGCGATTTCCAGATAAGAGGCACTCTAAACTACTTCCTAAAGCTGAAGGGCCATTTAAAGTGTTAGAGCAGATCAACAATAACGCTTACAAGATAAACCTACCGGGAGATTATGGTGTGTCGACCACATTCAATGTCTAGGATCTTTCACCATATGTGAGTGATGAGATTAATGACGAAGAGACCAAATCATTGGATTTGGTCAAATCCTTCCTCACCTGGAGAGGATGACCTGCCTAGGAGGCGAATTACACGCTCACAAACAAGGTCCCTTGCTTTACTTACTCATTTTACTGATGACTTTGTTTCTTTTGCAGGTCTTGATCTTTTGGAAGGATCCATTTGGGAGATTAGCTCATTGGATATGGAGCAGCCCCTCCACATGCTATCATGTGATACACGGATGGATTCGGAGCGTCATCAGACGAGATTTTGTCTTCCCGACATCCTAAACGTGTAGCCATTTATTTTATGCCATTTTCCTTTACTTTATTTTCTTTTGAACACTTTTGTATTTTCACTTTCTTTGGCAAACACTTGGCCCTTTTTTGTGAGAGTAAGGTATATCTATAAGTCTTACTCATATTATGCATTAGATTGTTGGTTAGGGTTAGATGCATGCATGGTGGTTAGGCTTTGGGTTGAAGACAAAGAAGCCTCGGCCCATGACCAAGTCTCATCCGTTAACTTAGGCGCACCAAAGAGCAACCAAGGAGGCCTCGGCCCATCAAGCTAGACGCAAGGAGGAAGACTTCCAAACCCTAGCTAGTCACCATCAGAGTTTATTTATAGGCATCGCTTAGTTGCATGGCAAAACTTTTTGCCTATTTCTTAATACAAGAGTCACCTTTGTCATCAAAAGAGAAAGACATTGTTACCTTCAAGGAAGGTAAGCCACGGATTTTCCAATCCGTGAAAGGAGTAGGTCTCTGTTGCTTAGTAGCTCGAGGTTGCTAGAGTAAGCTCGTATTGTCCTTCCTCATCATTCTTCCTTGGAAGTTTGATCTACGAGGGGGTCGAACTGGTGCCCGATAGTGGTTGTTTTCCTACGGGAAAGCATGCACCCGTGAGCATAACATAAGATAGCTCTCGGGTCCGCTTGGGGTTTTCATCTCCTTCTTCCATCTTGTGTTCGGTTCTCACTCACTTACTCACCCGCACACATTTTTTTTATTATTTTGTGGGTTTAACATAGGTCATTTCTAGGTCCGGTAGTGTCAAACTCATATTTCTTGTAACTCATGTGATAATTATATAAACCACTATCATATACATGGCAAGAAGAAATAAATTTTGCAATAAATCTTTTAAAATTCAAATTAGTGGTGACAGTTATCAGGGGTTGAGGCTGACAAGTAAATACTCAAATTCAAGAAGCTTTTTGTCACTCCAAAAAAGGAAACCATGATAGAAAGGAGAAAAATCAAACTCTTGGAAGGATTGAACTGTCGAACATCGATAAATTAATTGGCTTGCAACAAAAGACTTAGAAACCAATAATAAATATCAGAAAAGCTATAGCCTAAGGTTTAATAGTGAACAATAATATAGTATAACAATAGTCCAAGATATAATAGTATGTGCAAAAATGAAACATCATGATAAGAAATATAAATGTCCAAGGAATTAAACTAAAATAGAAATAGTAAAGTATATCATCAAACTAAAGTCACTAAGAAGAGAAGAAATAAACTAAGCAACTGGTCGATCTCATTAATGTGTTTGCTATTCGAAGTCTCACTGACTATAACATGAAAAAGAGAATCAATTGGAGAGAAATTTCAAATACTATCTCAATGTTTTAAAAGAAAATGTAGACAAACATGCCTCAAGGAAATTAATGTATAAGAATCATGGATAAAAATAATCCAAAAATAGGTTCCGAGAACAATTAGTAGTGGCAAGTATCAAAACGATCAATTATACTGTGGTAAGTAATAAAAATAGGGCTACTGTTATAAATGTACAAAAATATAACTAAAAAAGAACCATGCACAGATTTCAATCATCTATATTGTTTTAGATAATTGCGACTAAAACAAGACCCTAAACAGATTTATGGATTTCACCCTATGACGTGACACGATCAGCTGTCTCAATACAATATAGATGTAACATGAAAACAACTTCTCACATAATTGAAGGTGCATAGCAAATTACGACCACTCGGGTCAAATAAGGTCGATACACATGATTGAATATGTGCATGCACAAATATAAACGTGCTAGAAAATGTACGTTTACAGTAAAAAGAAGATAGGTCATAAGTGTTAGAAAAATATCTCAAAGTATGGTTTGAAAAACCATGAGATCACCCACTATATAACAAATAAAATCTCTACCTCAACTTGTGTGTAACTATACTACTGAAATCCAAATCCAAACAACTCAGTCCAACTAGTCAATCACAGCACCTAACATCGTAACACCATTAATAACTTTATAATACTCTCAAAATAAGTATTGGAACCCATAATTAGTATATAAATCAACTAAAGGACTCTAAGGAAAAATCACCATAAAACAAGCCGAAAGGGTCCAACGCCGAAGTGCTAACATAACTATTAGCGTGATGGATGTCAACAATGGACATCACGACACCAAGCGTCTTGAAGCTCAAATATGTGTTTGTATCAGTGCCCCATATCATGTTGTGGTACAAAATTGTTAGTTAAAAATCGAATGATAACCGAAAAAAGAAAATACGATGTCGAACACCAAATTTACGTGGAAAAACCCTTTTGTAAAAAAACCACGGGTAGAGGAATAAATCTACTATAAAAATCGAAATACAATCGCAAGTATTATGACTCTAGCTTACATGAATTTATAGAGAAAACAAAACTATAATGAGGTTTCCAACATGGGCCGAACTTGGCCAAGATAGATTTCGGGTCATACCGAAATCTAACAATCTCCACATTGTCATGAATTCTATGAAGGAGATCCATAGCACGTACTCATTAATTCGGCCAAACAAAAAACAAATTCAAAACCATAAATTCTGACAATCTCCACCTCGAAAACGAATTTTGATACAAAGAATAAATTTTCAATCTTCCTTTTCAACAAAAGCCCCTAGTGAGCCAACTCAACAACTGATGTTGATTAAGTTGAAAAACATTCAAACCACGATGATGACATCTAATCCCACAAAGCATCATCAAAATATGTGCGAGCATATCTTGTCTCTTGACCTGTCATATCAAATCTTCTTTTCAAATCCTTTGTAATTCTACTATTATTATCTTACTATAATGAAATATTCAATTTCGACTCAAAAGTGGAAGATCTATTTCAAAGATATCATCGCCGCAAAAAATACATTTTTTCACAAAATATCTGACCCTATCACAAGCTTCAATACGATATTCAGTCTTAAATTGAAGCAAAAAATCATGAATATCACAATATTTCAAAAGATATTCCTAAAATTCAAGTATTTTTTGTTAACAAATCAGCGCCAAAATCAAATCACCAAAACAATCACAGATATCACAAATCAAACCTTATTAGAATTTCAAATGAAAAGAATCTCCAATATTGAGATATTCTCACAATTCAAAATCTGCCCCAAATGATCAAATTTAATATTTTAAAAAACTTCCCAAAAATCCTGAGAATTTTTAACAGTTTTTATTTTTGGAAAAAATGCAACTTTGCAAAGGACACTCTTGCGGCACCCCTGTTAAAAATGACATGATAATGCGAATGGAAAACAGTGATGCAGATCTATGATGATGAATAGAAAACCATCTGACGATGAACCTGTTGCTCGGAGGTACCTCGGCTCTGACAAACTGAAAACCAGAAAAGTCGAAGCTTTCACAATGAGCAAGAGAACAGTTTTCTGATGGTGGTAGCATGACAACGAAGAGAAGATCTTCATGAACAAGATGAATGGTAGGGGAAACAATTTTCCCTTTTTTTCCCCAAAAATTGTAATTTCCTAAATTGTTCCATGCGGAACGATAAAAGTGATTGGATGTTTCAACAAACTTTGAAACTCATATTCTATATTTTCTCTTCCAACCATACTCTTCTACCACTTGTTAGAAATTAAACGATAACTGCAAAAACAAAATACAATGTCAGACACTAGATTTACGTGGAGAAATCATTTCGAAAAAAAACAACGGGTAGAAGAATAAATCTACTATGAAGATCGAAATAGAACTGCTAGTTTTAAGACTCAAGCTTATATGAATTTATAAAGAAAACAAAACTCAAATGAGATTTCCGATGTGGCCTTAACTGGCTTGGCCCAAATAAATTTTGGGTTACACCAAAATCTAACAATGTTCAATCTAGAAATTAACATAACATTAAGGCATCTCATTCATTGACGCTAAGGCACCCCTTGAAAATTTAAGAGCACCAATCTCTCAACCTCTCCCAAGTTTTTGACAAATATATTGAATTTCTTCAATTTCTTAACACCAAATGCTCATAAACTCAATAAACTGAAACCATACTTAATCCATACTATTTTCATGCATATTATTATTTTTTGTCCATAAATTCTAAATTTTTGAATAAAAATTTCAACTTTTCCAATATATTAAAAAAAACTCTAAAATTTATGATAAAATTGACTTGCCTCTTTAATTCGTAGGTCAAATAATTGTGAAATTTGAATTCCCATAAAAAATTACCAAGGATAGTAAAACCAAGGATTGTAATGATCCAGCATGTCTTTGCGTCTCAACCTTAATCTGCTGACAAGTAAAGTAATTAGTCTCATACTATGTTACATCTCGCTTCATGCTCGTCTATCAACATTGACGTTTCAAGTAATGATGCATTTTAGAACTGCCCAGATGACTACAATCCTCAACCTGTGACTCCCAACTAGAATTGTTTGTCTTTACTCAAAATCATTAAGCACCATAATTCTATCTTTGAAGAACATAATATCATTTGTATTGACCTCCCTATTATCGTACAACTAGTCATTCCATAACTGGTTAAATTTCTCCTAAGTTCATCATAATGCCTCTACATCTCCTTTATACGTTGCAAAAGAGTTGAAGTCACTAATAAATTACGGGAGCATATGGTTTGACTATCATCATAATACTATAGATCATAAGCACCAATGGCTAAAGATATCTTTCAATCCTCTAATACCAAACATTAAATAGAACCTTGAAGACGTTGACTCAAACCATCTGCCACAAAATTGACTTTATTCATGCGGTACTCCAAGTTGAAATGATAGTCTTCTATATACTCTATCTATGACCTCATTTGAGATATAAATTACACTACTTGAAGAGATATTTCAAACGCTTACGTCTCAGAATACTTCAAATTTTGTGCCCTACAAATAACTCTTTCATAACTTCAACACAAAGATGATTGTTACCAACTCCAAATCATAGCTGGGGTAACTTTGCTCCTAAGACTTTTATGGTCTAGAAACATATGTAATAACTCTACCTTACTACATCAACACACCTCCAAGTTCAACACCCAATGCATCTATACAAACTACATCCGACAAATCACCATCTGGTACTACCAACATTGGTGTAATAGACAAATTATCCTTGAGCTCTTCAAAAGTTGATTGACACTTGTAGCTCCAAATAAATTTCCTATATTTTTGGTTTGATGTGTTAGTGGCAAGAAAAAAAAGAAAATACTCTACCAAGCGAAGTAATAACTAAGTCATCCCAAAAAACTATGAATCTGAGTAACATTATTTGGTGGCTTGTAATCCAACACTACCTCAATCTTAGTTAAATCCTTCGAGATATCGTCTTAAGAAAAAACATGGCAAAGAAATTTCACTTCTTCCATCAAAAAAATTACATTTCTCTCTCTTAACATATAACTAATGATTTGCCAATATTTATCACACAATCCTCAGACATTCCTAGGGGTGGGAATCAGTTCGATTATTTGAAACTGAAAATTGATTTTGGAATCGAACCGAGAATTTTTTGTTTGGTTCTCGGTTCATTCTTTCAAAAACTGACGAAAACCAAACTGAACCGATTTTATAATATTTATATAATTTTTTAAAACCGTTCAAAATCAGCCCAAACCGAGTTTAAACCGAACAAACCGACCCAAAAACCAAATTTAAACCAAAAAAATTAAGAACCAAAACCGAACCGAGGAGAATCAAAAACCAATAAAAAATTTAACTGAAAACCGAGGTTCTCCTAGGTTCGATTTCGATTTCTTTTATCTAAAACCAAAGCTACTCGGTTCGGTTGCAATGTTGCCCAAAACTGAACTGAACCAAACCGATACCACCCCTAGATATTCCATGTGCTCCTAACAAGGCTTTGAATAAACAAATATATCATCAATAAATGACGCGATGCAGAAGCAAAACAAAAAAAAAAATGATAACTTTAAAACCCTGGTTGGTTCAATTGAGGTACTAAGTAGGATACCCGTCGACCTTGTCTCCAATAGATTAGGAGAACTCCAATGAAGCAGTTTGAGAGTTTGTACACCCATATATTTATGCTCTACTTCAACTAAGACGGTAGAAAGGAATGCACTCATAAGATTTTTCACTGAACTCACAATATGAAGATAATTTTAACGACAATTAATCCCGGGAAGGAAGAATAGCAGCGCAAAACCTGCCAATGAAGAACTCAACTTTTGGGAGAGGAAAACCTCAATTTTTCTATTCAATCAAATCTGTCAAACTTAACAGTCTCAAGGGTTCTTTAATAAACCTCTCTTGAAATAAAACATAGGCTAAAAACTAAAGCAATAATTAAATAAAAAGATGAATGCATGGGCGCGCGCGCAAGGATGAGCCGCGCGTTCCTTGAAATAAGGAACCCTTCCTTATCTTCCCTTGAAATAAGTAACAATTTCTTATCTTTGTAAATTACTAAGGAACCCTTCATTATCTTCCCTTGAAATAAGAAACTCCTCCTTTATCTTTGTAAATTACCACCATACCCTCACATGCATGCAACCCTCTAAATACATAAAATTACCGCAAATTAAAAAAGTTACAATAATTGTTGATCAAGGGAGACAAATCCCTTCTTCTTGGGTTGATGTGAACTTGGATTTATTTCACTTAAGTGAATGGAATGTCTTTTCTCTATCTTGAGGCGTGTGATCAAATATATTCTTGGCTTTGAGGAATTCACCTACATATGATATGAGTAGGTTAATTCGCTTCTTGGATTGGGCCCTAGTGATCGGGCCTTGAGGAACGTCATCCTCTCTGGGTAATTGAGGATTTGTCCTCAAATCCATTTGTTGATTCATCTCCTCCTTTTCATGGTTTTCAACATACGGTGACAAGTCTTATACATTGAAAGTATCTGATACTCCAAAATCTCTTCCCGAAAGATCAAGCTAAAAAATATTGGTTGGAATCGGCACTCCTTGATTGCCGAGATCTTTGAGTTATCCACTTCCATGACGCTTTTGAAGATAATAAAACCGAGAAAGTACACATTTTGTTGAGCAAATGAACACTTTTTGAGATTGCCATAAATCTTAGCAACTCGAAGAGTGTCGAAAAGAATGCCGAGGTGTCCCACATGAGATTCGAAACCCATGCTATAAATAAAGATGTCATCAAAATACACCACTATAAACTTGCCCCAAATAATCCTTGAGAACATAATGCATGAGCCTCATGAAGGTGCTTGGCGCATTAGAGAGGCTGAAGGGCATTACTAGCAATTCGAATAACCCATACTTGGTTTTGAAAGCCGTCTTCCATTCATTCCCTTCCTTCATTCGAATTTGGTGATACCCACTCTTAAGATCCACCTTTGAAAAGAACGAAGCTCCACTTAACTCATCAAGTATGTCGTCAAGCCTTGAAATAGGAAAATGGTACTTGATTGTGATTTTGTTAATGGCTCTATTGTCCACACACATTAGCATGGAACCATCCTTTTTGGGCACCAAAAGTGAGGGCACGGCACAAGGAGTCATGAATTCTCTTATATATTCCCTTTTAAGCAATTCCTTCACTTGATGTTGCAATTCTTTTGTCTCCTCGGGGTTCATTTGATAGGCCTGCTGATTTGGAAGTACTTTACCTTGTTGAAGATCAAATTGATGTCCAATACCACAGAGAGGTGGTAACTCCTCCGGAAACACATCTTGATACATGAGAAGGAGGTTTTGCATGGCTTGAGGAACACTTCTAAAATTCTCCATTCCATCTCGAAAAAGAATAGGGATAATAGGTCCTCCTTTAAGAAGAGAACTTCTCAATTCCCTTTTTGATAGGAAAAGATTAGTTTTCTCCATATTTTTCTTTCTTGTCTCATCATCTCATGCAACTTGATCGAGTTGGAGAGGAATGAGATTGATTTTCCTACCCTTGTAGTGAAATGAATAATAATTTGTGAAACCATCATGTGTTGCTTTTCAATCATATCGCCACAGTCTTCTGAGTAAAAGATTACTTGCACTCATAGGGACCACATCACATAACACCTTATCTTTATAATTCCCAATGGTAAATTCCACACTTACTTGCTCGGCCACCTTTACATCATCTTTGTCATTCAATCATCTCAATTTGTAAGGAGTAGGATGCTTGGTGGTTTCCAAGCCAAGTTTATCTGCTAGTTCTTTTGAAGCCGCATTGGTGCAACTTCTCCACCTATGATGAGAGCACAAAGCTTATCCTTGATGAAGCATCGGCCATGAAAGATATTTTCTCGTTGGCGTTGTTCTTCACTTTGCTTTGTCATGAGAGTGCGCCTAATTATCATCTTTGGCCCCTCGGGTGGAAGAATTAAATCCTCTTGAACATCAAAATTTTCATTTTCGTCTCCCTCTTTTTCTTCTTCACTACTTAATTCCTCCGGATCTAAGCCTTTCTTTGAGTCTCCCTTGAGAACCATGACTCTTTGATTCGGACATTGTGCCATTATGTGACCATGGCCTAGGCACTTGAAGCATTTGATTTCTTTAGCCTTTAACTGAGTGCTTTCATCAAAAAACTTATTTCCCTCTTCCTTCTTTTGTGGCCAATTGTTTGGAATAAGCTTCTTGTCTTCGGTTTTGGAGACAAATTTGGGAGGGTTCTCGGTTTTTGGTGTAAACCGAGGATTAAAGTTCCTTCCTTTTCTTTTTACTTGCCTTTCCACCTTTAAGGCAATTTGGATCACATCATTCATAGTGGACTATGATTGAAGGTCGACCACATCTCCCATTTCTCGATTTAATCCTCTCACAAACCGTGCAATGGTTTGCTCTTCAATTTTCACTGCACCACTCTTAATCTTGAGGGATTCAAACTCGGCCACATAGTCATCAACATTGAGGGAATTTTGCTTCAAATTTTGCATTCGGAGGAATAGCTCTTGCCTATATTGGTAAGGAATAAATCTATCCCTCATAAGGGTCTTCATGGCATGCCAAGTAGTAATTGGCCCTTCATTGTTGTGCAATCGTATGGTCTTTGTGTTGTCCCACCATAAGTTGGCATAACCGAAGAGTGCGAGAGACACCAATTCGAGTTTCCTCTTCACGGTATAGTTGTAGATCTCAAAAACTTTATCTACTTTTCCTTCCCACTCTAATAATGCTTCTCCATTGCAAGAACGGTTGAAAGGTGGAATGGATATTTTGATGTGCTTCAAGCCATCATCATAATCGTGCCTCTTAGGAAGGTTATGAAATTCACCCTCCACGGATTCCACTTTACCATCCAAGTCAATGGTTGGTTCATGAAAATTTCTTCTTGGAGGCTCGGCCCTTCCCCTAGGCAAAGGAGTTTGAAATTCCCTTACTCGGCCCTCCCTTAATTCTCTTAATAAGGCCTCGGTTCTTTCACGATCTCACGTATGGTCCTCATTGACTCTTTGACAGTCTCGTGCACGATCCTCATCCATCTTTCTCAATAAAGTTTCAAACTTTAAATTCATGTCATCAAATCGGCCACTTAATTCATTGATTTATCCTTGATAACTCGATCCTTCTTCAACCGAAATAGGCACCATAGGCGGTTGATCAACTTGTAGATTTGCCTCTCGATTTTTGTTATGTTGAGCACCACTCCTCGTTATCATGCTCGATAATCAATTTGCAACAAAGGATAGCCATAAATAATTCATCAAGAAAGTTTTGAGGCTCTGATACCAACTGACGCGATGCGGAAGTAAAATAAAAAAAAATGATAACTTTAAAACCCTCGTTGGTTCGATTGAGGTACTAAGTAAGATACATGTCGACCTTGTCTCCAATAGATTAGGAGAACTCCAACGAGGCAGTTTGAGAGTTCGTACACTCTTATATTTACGCTCTACCTTTAACTAAGACAGGTAGAAAGGAATGCACTCGTAAGAATCTTCACTGGACTCACAATATGAAGATAATTTTAACGACAATTAATCCCAAGAAGGAAGAATAGCCGTGCGAAACCTTCCAAGGAAGAACTCAACTTTTGGGAGAGGAAAACCTCAATTTTTCTATTCAATCAAATCTGTCAAACATAAGAGTCTCGAGGGTTCTTTAATAAACCTCTCTTGAAATAAAACATATGACACAGCCGGACCTAGAAAGGATCACAAAATAATAAAAAAATTTGCGCGAGTGAGTAAGTGAGTGAGAACCGAACAAGAGGGAAGAAGGAGATGAAAATCCTAAGCGGACCCGAGTATCTTATGTTATGCTCACGGGTGCATGCTTTCCCGTAGGTCAAATTATCGGGCACTGGTTCGGCCCCCTCGTAGATCAAATTTCCAAGGAAGAATGATGAGGAAGGGCAATATGAGCTTACTCTAACAACTTTGATCTAGTAAGCAAGGGAGACCTACTTCTTTCACGGATTGAAAAATCCGTGGCATACCTCCATTGAAGGTAACAATGTCTTTCTCTTTTGAAGACAAAGGTGACTCCTGTATTAAGAAATTGGCAAAAGGTTTTTGAACCATTACAAAATGCATGCTATATATAGACCTAAGGTGGAGGCTAGGGTTTCCAAGAGAAGGAAAAGAGAAGGGCCATTGGATGAAGAGAAGATGGATGATCGAGATTGAAGCTTCCAAATTTATGACTTGGGTTGGTTCTTCATGGGCCAAAAAGTTGAAGGTGTGCATCCAAGTGTGGGTCTATTTTGTCTTCCAAATATGGCCAAGTTGAGTTTCCACAAATGTGGGCCAAGACAGCAGTGGTCTTCACCCAAAACCATGTCTCCCTAAAGTGACTAAGTCTAATAGTAAAACTAATGCATGAATGAAAAGTAAATGACTAAGAGTTTGGCAAAAGAAAAATAACAAAAAAGAAAATTAAAAAGAGTTGTCCTTCGGAAGACAAATTCTAGCTTCTGCTAGTCCAACTGGTGCTCTAGTGTCTTCTTCATTTCTTTCCGAGCTTTCCAAGTGGATGTCCCATGTCAAGAGGTGGAGGGGTGATCCATGTCCAACAAGCTAGAATCTCACGTGGCATCTCCAACTGGATCAACACGTGTTATCAGCCTCCTAGGCAAGTCAATATAGGCTAAAAACTAAATCAATAATTAAATGAAAAGATGAACTCATGGGCGCGTGCGCAAGGATGAGACACGTGCTCCCTTGACATAAGAAACCCTTCCTTATCTTCCCTTGAAATAAGGAACCATTCCTTATCTTTGTAAATTACCACCATATGTAGCGACCGGTAATTGTCAGCCTTGATTTTATTAGTAACATTTTTGTGACTCTTATTTTTATAGAATTAAGTAAATTTGATTGGTTGCTTAAATAGATTAAAGCTGATTAACCAAGGGCATTTGAGTAATTGTGAAGCAAGTGTTATAAATGGAGGGTTTAATGAAAATTTAGCCGCCACTGTTTCATTACTTTCCTCTTTCAGCTCAGCTGACTCCTCTGGCGATTTTTCTCTCCGAATCTTCTTCAACTTAGGTAAGTTCTTCCTTGATTTCTTCTTGCTGATGATTTAGGGTGAATATAGGATATACATTTAATGATTTTTTTACGGTAGAATGAGTGTTTTAGGAATGTCGTGAGTGAGAGCTGAGCTCGGGTTTTGGTGATGAATCGGGAATGCTCGAGGAACTGAGTTTCCAACTAGTTTCCTTAGATTTCTGGATAGTTTAGAATGAAGTTTAGCAAAGATCTAACTAATACATTGTCTACGGTTTTAGGTTTGAGCAAAACTCCGAAGTAGTTTGCAACCAAACTTTTCCAGGAAGCCAAGTAAGTAGAGTACGTGTGTGTCTTCGGGCCTACATCACAAAACAGTAGAATTTATGCTTGTACAAATGTTTTCAGTATGTCATGCATCATGTTTATGAAAAAACATGAAAAATAATTTACATGTAATGGTATGGTAAGGCATTAGTAGTTTGAATCAGACAAACTATTAAGGGAACTAATCTGCCCCTTAATCGAGAAGAGGATGTTATAACTTTAGGAAAACTGATCCACTTCCCATCGAACAGAGGATCAGATCAGCTATTAAGGGGAACTAATCCGCCTCTTAATCTAGTAGAGGATGTTATGACTTTGGGAAAACTGATTCACTTTCCATCGAACTGAAGGATCAGATCAGAGAACAAACACAAATGCAACTGAGATGTGAAAGTAGAAACTGCATGATTAGGATTTATGAATTTAGTATTTCATTCATATTTGCTCTACTTATTTAGCATTAGGTTAATAGATGAGTTTTGTGATGTAGGTGCTGAGGTTACAACAGGTGATTTCTCTGAGTTTACAGAGGGATAGGTGAAGTTGATGGAGCACATCTATGTCGCGGTTTGGTACTCTGATGAGGCGGTTTGACTAATGTCTGTATGTGAGGTCTAAATGGATTGATGTTTGTTGAAGTGTGCTGAGAATTTTAATGATTGTGATATTTTTTAGTATTTCTGATACATTTTGAGATTTTTTCAGATAATGATACATTGTTAGTTCTAACTGTGATTCTTACTGGTTTTCAAGCATTTCACTGGGTCAGGTTGTTTTGAATAATTTCAGTAAAATTTACAAGTTCTTTTAGCAATCGGAGTTGTTCCTTGTTTAGAGTGTAAATGGTTGATACGCTGTTCAGTTGTCTATCGGTAGATGTTGTCTATCTGTGGATGTTGAGTGTTACTGTTTATCGGTAGATATTGTCTATCAGTGGATGTTGAGTGTTACTGTTTACTGGTAGATGTTGTCTATCGGAAGATGTTGTCTATCTGTGGATGTTGAGTGTTACTGTTTACCGGTAGATGTTGTCTATCGGTAGATGTTGTCTATCGGTAGATGTTGTCTATCGGTAGATGTTGTCTATCGGTAGATGTTGTCTATCGGTAGATGTTGTCTATCGGTAGATGTTGTCTATCGGTAGATGTTGTCTATCGGTAGATGTTGTCTATCGGTAGATGTTGTCTATCGGTAGATGTTGTCTATCGGTAGATGTTGTCTATCGGTAGATGTTGTCTATCGGTAGATGTTGTCTATCGGTAGATGTTGTCTATCGGTAGATGTTGTCTATCGGTAGATGTTGTCTATCGGTAGATGTTGTCTATCGGTAGATGTTGTCTATCGGTAGATGTTGTCTATCGGTAGATGTTGTCTATCGGTAGATGTTGTCTATCGGTAGATGTTGTCTATCGGTAGATGTTGTCTATCGGTAGATGTTGTCTATCGGTAGATGTTGTCTATCGGTAGAGGATGAGTTTACTATTGAGCGGTAGATGAGAGTAGTCGACGTGTCGTTCGGCAGATGTCGTTCGGCAGATGTCGTTCAGGTAGGTGCGAGCAATAGGTGTGAGCGGTGGATGTCGGTAACAGAAGATGTAGTTTGTTTCTACTTTTACCGCTGATACTGTTTTGCGGAAGACGCAGACTGTTTCTGTTTCTACCGCTGAAATTATTTATCAGTAGATGTGCTCGGTAGCGGTGGACGTGTTCAAAATTTAAGGCATTTAAATATTTAACACTCTCATGCCCTCAGTTATTCTGGCTGATTGCTTCTATTATTTAATTGTTATATAAGTATTGTTTTAGTGATTTGTTTTAACCTTGTTTTACGTAATGATTTTTCCGCTGCAAGTTTTGATATTTTAAATAAGTGTCGAATTTTGACCATTGAGTAAAATTTTAAAAATCCCTCAAAATGTCTTAGTTCTGTACAACATTATGTGTAACGAACCTGGTTTATAAAATTCGGGGCGTCACACCATATCCTCTCATGCATGCAACCCTCTAAATACGTAAAATAAACGCAAATAAAAAAGATTACAATAATTGTTGATCAAGGGAGACAAATCTCTTCTTCTTGGATTTATGTGAACTCGGGTTTATTCCACTTAAGTGAATGGAATGTTTTTTCACTATCTTGAGGAGTGTGATCAAATATATTCTTGGCTTTGAGGAATTCACCTACATATAGCATGAGTAGATTAATTAGCTTCTTGGATCGGGCCCTAGTGATCGAGCCTTGATGCACGTCAGTAAAGATTAAAAGATATTGATCAAGATAAGACCATCAAATCCCTAAAAGTAGTTGAAGCATTTATAAATCCAAAAGATAGAAGTTTATGGAAAATTTTCCCTAGAATGTCCTCTGTACGAATCTTGGACTGATGGCAACTCAACCTCAAAATGAATATTCAAAATGTACCTTGATCCACCCAGCTGCTTGAAAACTTCATCAATTCTTGATAACATATATTTGTTATTAATCACCACTTGATTCAACTATCTATAGTCGATACATAAACAAAGTAAATCATCATGCTTCTTAACAAATAACATTGACGTTTCACATGAAAACATACTATTATGAATAAAACCATCGGGAAGTAAATGTTCATCTTCACATATGTCCAATCAAATTAATTAGACATTTGAGTATTAGTTTACGTGAAATATTATGTATCTCCATACAATATACGTTTAAAATATCTTCACAATGCATTGCTTTGACATTTTATATGAAGCATTTCACCTACATGGTAAATTTTCTATAATATGTTCGCTTCTTTTAATTTCACCCTTATAATATTTCATAAATAATTCATATCTTCCTTGTGAAGAACTAATATAATGGTCATGTTAATTTTTGATATCGAATGAAGTAAAATAATCAAACGATTTTGTACAATTAAATTTAAAAATGTGAGCAAAGCAACGAATACATAAGTGTAAACCTAAATGCGATATAAAATGACGACTTAAAAACGTCTAAGCTACATAAATATTACTATCATTCACAAAGCCAAAGAAAATACTTTAGATAAAATATTCCAATTTTTAAGTTCATCTAAAACTGCATTTCTAATTACAATTCTTGTATGAGAAGATTCAACAAAAACAAAAGAAAATATATGTTTACACAAATGGAGATTCTATTCTTCATTACTATAATATGCATTTGATTTGTTATGAACCCTTAATTCAAAGAAAAAAAAAAAAAAACATTTGATTAGTTGATGTCTACATATCCTTATATTCTTCAAGAAAACTTTTTAATTTCATTTTTTGAGTCTTAAACTTTTTCATAATATCTCTCTCAAGGGTGGAAGTTGAAATCCCATGTATAGAGAATTAATTTCCTCTTTGAATTTATCCGTTAAATCATATTTTTCAATAAACGTAGATAAAAGTTCAGCTCTAATAATGTAATCTACTAATTTCTTCGTTGCATTACTTTTATCATATATAAAACGTAAGCAAGTTGCATTTCTTATCTTATCAACATTAAATGTCAGGGCCCGATCCTTGTCCTCGTGCCAGGAAACCAAAAAATCTGAGCAACATTCTAAATTTTTAGTGCTCTTTCTATCTCTTTTGCAATTTTCAGTCGATTTTTCATTGAAGATGTAGTTAAAATTTCATTTTATTTAGTTTATTATTTTATAATTACATACTTATTCAATTTATCTTTGTAAAAAGACCATTTTATAAAAAAGTCATGCTTAATTGAAACTAATCATGATTGATAACTTAATTAAGAGGGTCACTTATCATTATTTCATTGGTCAAAAGTGTACATCGTACTTATAACTAATTCATATTAGCTAGCACAAGTCATTAGGTCGCTCCACAATTCTCAACACCTACTTTCAATTTTCTGAAGTTGAAATGGAAACTTTAATTAATTTCAATTAGGGTGTTAACTTCAATCACGAATAGCTTGTTAATTGACCATTCAATTGACTTGGTACCAAAGTCAATTTTTAGCTTATGAAATATACTCTCATTTCACTATTTATGTCAAAAATTTCGTTTGATAACCTCCCTTTATAGAGCATCCCCAAAACCTCTCTCTCTATATACATACATATATACATATATATATAACCTAACCAGGTATCCAACAATAAATATTAATATAAATCAAAAGAGTATACGCATACATGTTCTATACTACCATGTAAAATCTTATATACATAACTAATTATTACAATCAACCTAAAGTAACAATTAAACAAGGTTTAAATTTCAAATAATTACATTATTCCATATAGAAATTTCATCCCAAAATTTAAAATTTCCTTGATTATCTAAAGAGGTCAAGTTACTTCAGTTGGACTTCAATAGAGAATTGCAACATATTATTCAACTGAAGCCATATCTAGATGGAAGTCTAATTTCCAATCCAACGCGTGTAAAGGATCTTGCTAATACTTTCGAAGCATTGAAAAATCAAAAACGTCATGTAAGCCTATCGGCTATGGATATTCTCAAGTATTTGCATCATTCTTTTTTATTAGCCATAGGTTTGACAATGATACGATGTACTGAGATTTAATTTGGTACCCATTGTTTTTTGTTGACTTTGCCCAAATTTAGAGGTTAATCGAAGATCTCTATTTGATATAGTGGAAAGAGTATTTCACGCATATAAAGCCTGCACAAATATTCTATCGGATGACTGCACTATATGGGTATAAAATGACTAGATTTAGTAAGTCAATCTACTATCATCAATATAACATCATTACCCTTTAACGATCTGGATAGGTCTAAACAAAATATATGGTATTGTTTTCCCTCTTCCATTCAACAATTGGTTAAGGTGTTGATAAGCTCAGCGGACGTCTACATTCGACTTTAATTCTTTGTCATGTGAGACACTTCGAAATAAACTTTGCAATGTCCACCTTCATCCCTTTCCACTAAAAATTTTTCTTTAAATTTTGATACAACTTATTGTTTCCGAGAGGAATTGAAAACTTCAAGCAATGGTATTCTTTTAGGATCTCCTCCTTTAATTCAACAATATCTATAACTCTTCCTAGATATCTAATTTTTCTCTCTAGTCTCACCAAAAAACTTTTTACCTCATTATTTAAAATCTTAGGCCTCTGATTATTAATCTCATCATCTTTGCTTTGACTGTCTATGTGGCAAATCCCACATTTCTTGAGAGTAGAGATTGGTGAGGGCTTATAAATCGAGTTCTCCTCCCTATCCAGTACAACATGATTTATGCATAGCCCAAGAACAATGTCGTTCAGGCTCCCGTTCAAATGAACAATATTATACTGTGAGCACCAGGGACTCCACAGTCTATTACTTTCTTGGGAAAGTAGGTTTGGCAACAAGATTCTAGAGACAAACTTGTTGATTATGCTCCTTCAACAATAAATTAAAACTATCAACTTTTACCCTCATTTTATGTTCCCTAATATCCAAACCAGCGGCTACGATCCATAATTTTTGACTTCATGCATCAACTACAATATTTGTTTTTCCTTGATGATAATGGAGAGTGTAGTCATAGTACTCCAAACATTCCATCCATCGTAGCTCATTTAAATCTTTCTAGGTAAACAGCTATTTCAAACTCTTGTGGTCAAAAAATACTACGAACGTGTTACCATACATATAGTACCCTGAATGCTTCACAGCTAACAAAACAAATGCCAACTTTGGATCAAGAATAGAATAATTATGTTCATAAGATTTCAATTGTCTAGAGCCATAAGCCACCACTTAGTTTTCTTCCATCAAAATACATCTCAATCTTTGTAATGATGCATCACAATAGATAGTATAACATTTTTCTCTTTCTAAAATTATAAGGATATGTGGAGAAATTAATTTTTGTTTCAACAACTTAAAAGTTATTTTGCACTTCACTCTTTTTGTCAATCGTGTCAATGTCATTGCAATTTTATAAAGTTGCTCCACAAATTTTATGCAATAACAAGTAAGTCCTAAGAAACTTTGTATTTTAGAAAAGGTCTTCGGTTGTTCCCAATTTTAAATTGTAGTAGTTTTGAGAGATAACATGCCTTACAAATTTCACCTCCTCTAACAAGAATTCACATTTGTTGAACTAGGCATACAAGTGATGTTGCCTTAAAGAATGCAAAATACATCGATAAGTGTTGCTCATGTCCTTATTTAGAAGAAAAAATAAATCAGAATATCATTGATGATCATGATCACAAAATTATCCACACTGATTCAAGATACTCTATTCATCAAATACATGAATATTACTAGTACATTCGTCAAATCAGAGGACAGGTACTAAATACTCATAATGACGATGGTTTGTTTTGAACAGTGTTCTCTAAATGTCTTCTTCTCTAATTCTTAGTTGATGGTACTCAAATTTTCAATCTATTTTAAAAAACCAACATGAACCTCTAAAAAGATCAAATTAGTCATTAGTGTGAGGTAAAAAGTATTTATTCTTTATTGTTACCTTATTAAATTGTTGATAATCAATAAACATCATAGAGTTCCATCTTTCTTTTTAACAAACTAATTTAGTGCTCTCCATAGAGATGTACTACGCTCGATAAAACCTTTTTCCAATAGATTTTGTAGTTGAGTTTTCAACTTTTTAAGCTCAGCCGAAGTCATTCAATGTGGAGTGATGGAAATCAGGTTCGTACCTGAGTATGTGAAGACTGTAAATTTTGTTTCCCGATCTAGACTCAAACCCGGTAATTCTTCTTCTGGGAATACATCTATATATTCACTCACGACAATAATATATTGATTTGACTAGGTACCTTCTGATTGAATTTCCAAATTAGTCATCTATCCACTGAATTCAAAAGTATTTCAAGAAAATTATGATTGAGAGAAACTTCTTTCACCTTATATTGAAAATGCTATTCCCTATGAAAGGAATACAATGATTTTCTTATAACAATCCACGGTCGCTTGATTCTCATATAACAAGTTAATTTCTAGGACTACATCATACCAACTCATTTTCATTACAATCAAGTCTATAGGAATTTCAGGCTCTCCAAATTGTACAATACAAGATCCACACAAATTCATAACCACCATTACTCCATCTTCTACCTTTGTTAACTCACCTTCTAAAAGATTGTTTGAGAAGACTTGAAAGATAGTAAGTTCTCAGGTGAAATTTAAGTTTGAATCTAGGTTTACATCAGAGCCAATATGCCTACCAAATAAAGATATTTAGGATGATGTTGTCACCACATCGTCACCAGTGTCAGTTCTATGTTTCTATCGTCAAAGGCATATCAAAGAGGAAGGTTAAAGCTACACAATGATATGGGGAAAACTAGTTCAATAGGTTATGTGTTGAATGTGTTAGAGTATTGATTTCAGTTAGGAGTTTTCAACATATTCAGATGCATTTCATTATAACAATTATGATAGATATCATGGAGGAGATGAGATTTTTCTCGAGTATGTCACTCAAATTTAAGCATTTCAGTTATGAGGTTGCTCTTCAAGGGCTTTTGTGGAAGAGTAACTTATTTTCTTTCTTAAGTTATAGAAGATATATTTTGTAGTAGAATTCGTGTCAAGATAGAGATTGTTAGAGTTCAGCGTGACTCGAGTCCTATTTGAGCCTAACTAATTTAGCACATCTTGTAAATCTTGTTTAGGGTTCTAGTTATTGTTATTAATATATTTGAGTCGCAAAACTCACTTATACCTTGATTTGACATCGTGAATTTTCTACTATGCTTGTGATTTTCCCCTGAAAAATTTTCCAAGTAAATTTAAGTGCCCTGTTTTCTACATTTTTCTTTTTCTATTTCTTGTTCGATTCAACAAGAGCCCACTAACCAAATTAAAGTGTGAAGTTTACATAGTTAGGGTAAACTGAAAAAATGTAACCTATAATAGATTTTTCCAAAACTTTGCTGTTGCGATTGTTATTACTAGTATCTAACGACTAGTTGGAATTTTGGGTTGTGACCTTCAATTTTAAGGCTACAACCTCGTAATTGGTGCTACAACAGTAGGGTTAGTACCCCAACACCATTTGAAAATATTGTTTTAGAAAAAAAAAGTTGGCTCCCCAATTCTGCAATGATAAAACAAAAAAAAAATATTTACCAAAAACATATGATCCTCTTTTAAACGGATACTATAGAAGAAAAATAAAAATCATTTTTTCACTCTCAATGATAAATGGAACGTTGAGAAAAAATGATAGAGCAAAAATTTGGATAAACTAAATCCATACATGACCAGCAACGAGAAAAAGAAATGCAATAGCTAAATGATGATGAGCAATATCAGTCAGCCATAAACTTTGCGTTTGTGGATGGAATCCCCCCGAGAAGGGTTAGAAGGATGCTAGTCGGGAACATCCAATGGTGAGTTCTCTATGAAGTTATGATGTCATTGCTAAATTGGAAGGTGGTAGTGCAAGGACTCTTTTAAAGATCTCCATCTGCAGCGAGCAAAAATGATTCAGCATGTCAGGTTCTTTATGTGGCTAGGAACAAAGGAGAGGTAAGAGGCATTATGCTCGTAACAGTGGTAGTTTTAATGTTTTAATATGTTTTTAAGATTTTTTGGATTTATGAAAACATGGTTGGTTTTAATTGTAGTTCTTCTTTCTAGATTTTTGAACAATTTTATGGATTCAAGTTGTGTTGAATAGTTGCTGTCAAATTTACAAGTCTTTTTAGTAGTCAGAGTGATCCATCATTTAGTGTTTATTTGGTTAAGTCATGTTTCTGTCATAGAGGTAATCGTCCAAACTGTAGGTGAAAATATTCGTCCACAGTTGTAGGTGAAAACAGTTGGATACGTTTGTCTGAAGTGCTGTCATCTAGAGTAAGTAGTCACGTGACCCGTGGACGATAAAGTCACGTGGTCCGTGGACGACAAATTTGAGTAAGTCTATGGACTTTAGTCCGTGGACGATGAGTCTTTGTAAACCATGAGTAATGAAGTCACGTGGCTCCGTGGACGATAAAACTTAAGTAAGTCTGTGGACGAAAATCCGTAGACGTTAAACCTATGTAGCCGTGGATGAGGGGAACAGCAGTCCAAAGTTGCTTGTCCAGAGTTAGTCGTCCAATGTAGGCGCTAGGAGTGACAATACGTCGAGCTGACTGTAGATGTCTCCGAGAAGTTTCGAACGTTTTCCTTATTGTCTTATTTAAATTGTAAGAAGTCTCTAGTCTGTTTCGTAAAAACTCGAGTTAGTCGTCCAAAGTCGCTTGTCCAGAGTTAGTCGTCCAAAGTCGCTTGTCCAGAGTTAGTCGTCCAAAGTCGCTTGTCCAGAGTTAGTCGTCCAAAGTCGCTTGTCCAGAGTTAGTCGTCCAAAGTCGCTTGTCCAGAGTTAGTCGTCCAAAGTCGCTTGTCCAGAGTTAGTCGTCCAAAGTCGCTTGTCCAGAGTTAGTCGTCCAAAGTCGCTTGTCCAGAGTTAGTCGTCCAAAGTCGCTTGTCCAGAGTTAGTCGTCCAAAGTCGCTTGTCCAGAGTTAGTCGTCCAAAGTCGCTTGTCCAGAGTTAGTCGTCCAAAGTCGCTTGTCCAGAGTTAGTCGTCCAAAGTCGCTTGTCCAGAGTTAGTCGTCCAAAGTCGCTTGTCCAGAGTTAGTCGTCCAAAGTCGCTTGTCCAGAGTTAGTCGTCCAAAGTCGCTTGTCCAGAGTTAGTCGTCCAAAGTCGCTTGTCCAGAGTTAGTCGTCCAAAGTCGCTTGTCCAGAGTTAGTCGTCCAAAGTCGCTTGTCCAGAGTTAGTCGTCCAAAGTCGCTTGTCCAGAGTTAGTCGTCCAAAGTCGCTTGTCCAGAGTTAGTCGTCCAAAGTCGCTTGTCCAGAGTTAGTCGTCCAAAGTCGCTTGTCCAGAGTTAGTCGTCCAAAGTCGCTTGTCCAGAGTTAGTCGTCCAAAGTCGCTTGTCCAGAGTTAGTCGTCCAAAGTCGCTTGTCCAGAGTTAGTCGTCCAAAGTCGCTTGTCCAGAGTTAGTCGTCCAAAGTCGCTTGTCCAGAGTTAGTCGTCCAAAGTCGCTTGTCCAGAGTTAGTCGTCCAAAGTCGCTTGTCCAGAGTTAGTCGTCCAAAGTCGCTTGTCCAGAGTTAGTCGTCCAAAGTCGCTTGTCCAGAGTTAGTCGTCCAAAGTCGCTTGTCCAGAGTTAGTCGTCCAAAGTCGCTTGTCCAGAGTTAGTCGTCCAAAGTCGCTTGTCCAGAGTTAGTCGTCCAAAGTCGCGTCGAGCTGGCTGTAGATGTCTCCGAGAAGTTTCGAACGTTTTCCTTATTGTCTTATTTAAATTGTAAGAAGTCTCTAGTCTGTTTTCGTAAAAACTCTGTTTTACACAAATGTTTTTTCGCTGCAAGTTTTTGATGTTTTTAAATAAATATCGAATTTTAACCGTTGAGTGAAATTTTAAATTTTTCCTAGAACTTTCTTATTACAGTTCGAAGTATGTAAGTAACAAATCGGGTTGAATCAACTCGGGGCGCTACACCACTAGTCTTTGGTCTCAACCAAGGGTTATCATCGGTGACTGCTACAATAATTAACAAGTTAACAATTTAAATTTCCATCTTGCCTTTAAAAATATCAATTTTTACATATTTACTCTAATATCTCATAATCGGAAAAAGGTTAAAGATAAATAAGAAAGTCCCTCAGAAAATTGTTCTAACCCAAAAAATCGATAACTATCGGATTCATACTCAACAAAAGTTTTTAGTAACATGTTTCGAAAGCAATTTTATTAGATTAATGCATATTTTGCATTGGATTTATCTCAACGAAGTTTAAATAACGACTAAGGTTTTGGAGAATAAACTAAAAATTTAGGTCTACATTAAGTTAAAAGAATCATTCCTTGTGATTTCTTCTCTAAAAGTTTGCCCTAACGCACTTTCATTCTTTTAACTTCCCACTAACTTATGTGTCAGAAAAGTATTTAGCAATCTCAGTCCTATCCCAACCTTTGTTGTTTCAGAGACATGAGGTTCAATGATTTAAACTTCTTGTCTTGCCAAGTGGAGGTCTCCAAAAACTCCCACTCAAAATGTTAGATGTCAGTGCATGAACTGCCAAATTCTTCAGATAATTATTACAAGTACTTGACTGATGGGTCAATATTCCTAACTCAAAACCCTGTTTATTTTAACCAATTCTAATTTCTTGAAATTTCGAGATTTTTTACATCGATCTGGAGCGTGTAAAGCACCCACAATTGAAGGGAGGTGGGAAATAAAGTGGGGGGAATTTAAATTAAGAAAAGGTTGAAAAAGAGAGAAGGTTTTGATGAGATCAATGAAAAAGAAACTCCCCAACTTGCACGTAATCAGTTGAAAGCTTAAAAGGCAGACACAGAACGAGACCTTTGTCTGCCCTCTCTTTGCCATTATCTTCTATCTTTGATGGAAGAGTTCCCAAAAAACCTCTCTCTCTCTCTCTCTCTCTCTACCAAGTGATGGTGAGATCATCAGAAACAAACAACGACTTACCTGACTAGTAAACAAAAACAATGGAAAACCCTTGTTCATTTTTTTACAGATTCCAGCTTCGATCACTCTGGGTTTGTCTCAGAAACAATGAACAGCCACTAAAGCTACTTATATTTCTCTTCCTCTGAAAGTTTATTTCTTTTTGGTATTGATGCGAATAGAATCTCGTTCAACTTAGATGAATTGCTGAGTAATTAAGTAAGAGGAACAGCTGTGGTTTCAGAGTTACATTGTCTGTTTAGATGCATGTTTATCAACCAAAAGATCAAAAAGAGAAGAATAGGTATTGCAGTAATGATATCAGGATTCTGGCTCACTGTATTCCAATTATGTGATGCATATTATATGCATACAATGATGAACAAATATACTCTTATATACAAATACCTAAAATATTTATATTAATAGTAATTCTGATCCGATTGTAACAAATTTATTGCCCCGACGAATTGGACATAATTCCCATACTGGGTGCGAGTTTGATCTTTATTATAAAGTATATAGTTATAATTTAATTTAATGTTTCTACCAAAAACAATTATATTTCTCAAGTTTAGTAGATAATAAATTGCATAATTTAACAGTGTTAGTAAATTTAACTACTAAAAATTGTTAAAGAAAAGCATTTAAAATGGATAAAATTATATTTTCAGATTAAAATAGTTGATTGACAGTCAATTTTTCATGTATATGTAATTTATAATTTAATTTAATATTTTTAGAAGTATTTAAAATGAATATTGTGTTTAAATATAAATAATTTATTCCATGTTTTGCAGGCTGTAAGATTAGCATTTAACAACAAAATAGGAAAGCAAGTTAGGAAATCTTTCATTTGGAAACAACTGAAATTAAGAAATTTGTAGCCAACAACACAACTACGACCTTTTTATGAATAATTTCATCATATAGAAGATTTTCGAAAGGTAATAGTTTGAGTTTTGGAGTTGATTTTGAATAGATGACAATAATTTTATATCTTGGATTTATCTTTTCGTTATTAAAACTAGTTGACGTGATATCTATTTTTGCGTAGCTCAAAATCCAGCACAAAGTTAAAAGTAATAGAACAAGACTACGAATTTTTCATATGGTCTTAGCACCACGAAAGAGTTGGCATGTTTGAGACGCAACCCTTATGGTGTGTACCTTATTTATTTCATATTTTCACCTAAGTTTTGTGGGTTCTTATTATTTGCCTCATAAGAAACTTTTTGTAATTTTTAATTTCATAGTGAATTTTCTCTTATTTGCATATAATTTTCTTTTTAATTTTCATGTAAATTTCAGTGTTATTTTTATTTTTTTCTTTTTTTGATTTATGTTTCTGCATTTCATTATTTATTATGGCTGACATACACTTCACTCATGCAACATAGGTCGAAAATAAAATCGTACACAATGAATGAATGACACATGTACTACTAGAGTGTGAAAAATATGACTAAATTATATTTAAATCGAAATAATTTAAAAGAAAGTGAATGTTCCACCTCTTCTAAGGTCTTTGCATATATTTGATCTTCCATTCGGTTTGGTTTAACCTGATCAACCCCAAACGAATCCCACTCATTGTCTACGTCAGCTGAAACATGTACTTTTCATATGGTTCAAAATTCAATCTTCCCTCCCCACAAAAATGACCCCACCTTAGCTTCAAATTTCTCATTCAAATCTCCAAACTCACTACGTATACTACTACCCCACCCACCCACCCCCCACATTCACTTCATCATCACCTCTCTCTCTCTCTCTCTCTCTCTCTCTCTCTCTCTACAATTGAGATGAACACCATTTCTACTATCGTCAAACCAGATAAACCTTATGGTCATTTCCCTCTTCTCACTTCTCTCACATCCTTTCTCTCTCCGCTACCTCCATTGCCAACCGTGCTAAGAAATAACCTTTCAACAACATGGTTATTTAGGAAACAAAAACATTATTCAAGATCACGGAGGCCATTAGGCGTGCAATCGGTCCAATTTGGTTTGATTCAAGCTCTAATTGAACTAAATCAATTCTTCAGTTTTGACTAAGTTTGAGTTGGTTTCGACTCGATTTTAGTCCTTTTAGGTTTGGTTTGTCTGAGTTGGTTCGGTTTTTTGTAATTTTTAAAATTAAAATTAAAATTAAAACAATATTATAAAACTATAATATAGGAATCAAGAACCAAATTAAGAACTTCAATTTTATTCGATTCGGTTCCAAAATCAGTTTTTTAACAACGGAAAATGAACTAATCCACCTCTCGAGGACATTTTTTTTTTCAAACGTCGAGCATTTCCCACCCCGTCCTTGTCAACCAACTGCATCTTGGCCTAGAATAGAATGGAAAATTGGAAAATATAATTTTTAAGAATTGATTCTAAGTTGAATATGTGGAGTAGGACTTGATCTTTTGACTTAGCCTAGTTTCTGCTATTTCTATTCCTTAAGTTTCTAAGTTAGATTGTTGATGCAATAAACCTTTGATAGATGTGTTGGTTGTAAGCTTATAAAAAGACACTCTTTTTTATTTGATAATACACAGAGAGCATAGCATTATCACTGCATTCTTTTTTTCTGTTCAGTTATAGTTTATAGCAGCATCTTGTCCATATTCTGTAGATTTATCACCATATTTATGGTACTAGAGCTTGGTTGCATTACAATCAGGCGTGTATCTTATGGCAACTAATGGCAACGTAACACGCAGACTAGTTTCAGGGCTCGCTGGAAGTCATAGCAGTGAAACTTCAATCTCTAAGGCATGAGTTGGAGACCATGAACATGAAAGACTGAATCAGTGCAGGATCAGATCAAGGATGGGGGCAATTATGAATTAGATGAGGGCATATGGAGATCAAATTACTGATCAAACTATTATCGTAGCAAAAGTTCTAAGAAGTTTAACGTAAATTATAATAAAAACCCTTTTAACCATAATAGTGTTTGTTGTTTGTCAAGACTACAATTCTAGTAATAAATTGTTTTTAAGTGGCAACTCTGAGCTCTTGTAGCTCAACTAGGTTGTCGAGCTCTAATGTACTGTAAGTTCTGCCACTTTGCTAATCAAACTGGCAAATCTCCACGCAGGCAGAGAAAATATCAATGGAGGAAAGGTAGCTATCTGTTTAACAAATGAGGTTGTGGTATGTTCCAAAATGATCCTAGAGACATGAAAGTGGTTATTGTTGGGGAAAATCTACACAATATGGACAAGTTTGTGGCATAAACTATAACTAAACAGAAAAAAAAAATGGAGAGATAATCTCCTGCTTTTTATATATTATCTTCGGTCATTAATGGTCTTGAAATTGTACAAAAATAGAAACCAAATGTTCGCTTTGGTTTGGAACTCACATGAATTTTTTCTTAGAGTTAACTTATAATGCGTTATACTAAGTAAGAAAGAGAATTTTGTGAGGTCCGTCCATTACGATGAAAGACTCCCTCCATTGAATGAAAAGTGGAGGTGCATAAGGAAGATTTCTTCCTTATGTATCCTTCCTTACACAAGATCTGCTGTACTTGTCCTGTTATGAGGAACTCTGTCTATAAATCGAGAGTTTCTTCTTCCTTCTTCCCAGGAGTGAGAGAAGATTTCTTCTATGTGAAGAGGGAGAGAAAATAGAGAGTTTGTGGAAGAGAAAAGAAAAAGGATGAGAGAAAAATAAGAGTAAATTAGTTCTCGGTGTTCATTTTGCTATTATTTCTCTTATTTTTTAGCCGTTATATTTTTACGGTGTGGAAAATATTCGTGATATTTTTCGAATCGCATCTGCTATCGTTTCTCGTATAACTTATTTAGTGATGTAATTGTACTGTGTAAATTAATTCTGTCTAAGAGACTAGATTTTAAGTGGAATCGTTTGTGAACCCTCCAGACTTTTTCTGAAAACTTACTTGAAAAAGTAATTATGTCTAAGAGATTGTTCAGTACAGTATTTCCTGAGAATTATTCTAATCAATACTCTCCACGTTTTACAGCAGCGACATTATTATTGTTCTTATCTTTATTGTTTTTCCAACTAACTTGATTCATTAATTCTTGTTGTCACGTTTATATCCTGTTTACTTGTTTCATAGACACTGCTCCCAACAACTTAGAGACCCATTTGATGAATAGAGGCTAAGCCCAGATGGGAAAGTATAGAATGTTGTTGTTTTTATTATACCATCCTAGTCCCTATCCTACCAAAATTTTCATCTTTGAGCTTCCCGAGGTCAAACTTTGGCCCACTTTTGAATGCCAGTATGGCTTTCCATTTCCCCTGAGAAATAATCATACTTCCATTTCCATGGGAAATAAATAATGACCGTACATTTAGGGATCAAAGAAAATCACCAAATCACAGACCGTTGATAGATTAGTTTCAGGAAGCAAAGCACTGCCGCAACTATGAAGGACTTGGGTCATACGAGGTTGATCATTGGATTTCTTCTCTCTCTGTATCTCGTTTATAAATCCATTATTGGGTTGTAGTTCAACTGCGATCTTCTCTTTTTGAATTCCACCATCTTTGATTTCTCAATTCTGTTGGAAGGGGTGAGCATGTCCGATGTATTGAACTCGTCGGTCACTGCGAGGGGACGCTTAGCCGTCATCTCAGCTCACTTAGCCGCTGCCGTTTCTACCGAATCTGTCGAGCCCCTTTTACAGGCTCACTGCGTCTTGGCTCAGAATACGATCTCTCCTCCTGGACACCTTGGAGGTTCTTTGACCATCGTCGACGACAGGACCGGAAAGAAGTACGAGGTTCAAGTCTCTGAGGAAGGAACAGCAAAAGCCTCCGATTTTAAGAAGGTACTTTACATTTACGATTCGTAATTTCGAGACAATTGTCAGTCTTGCCTGCCGTATGGTAGTTTGATCTTGTTGAGTTGCTGGATTCTACTTAATTTGTATCGTTGTAGACAATTAATTGTATGTTTGGGGGCCACTAACATGTGTACAACTTCCATTATTCTTTTTTTAAAATTGAACATTCCGTACCCGAATGTTCAGAAGAATAGAGTTGAATCTTGGCGTATTAGAAGTGTTGATATCTTGAAACCAGAAACTGGGAGAAACTTTCATATATTGAGGAAGTAATTGCATTTCTTTATTTACATGGTTGGTTCTTAAAATTATATTAACTCTAAATAATGTGAATTTGCAGATAACAACTGGAAAAAATGATAAGGGGCTCAAGATGTATGATCCAGGCTATCTTAACACAGCTCCTGTCCGCTCATCAATTAGTTACATCGATGGTGACAAGGGTATTCTTAGGTACAGAGGCTATCCAATTGAGGAGTTGGCTTCGAGTAGTACCTACGCCGAAGTAGCCTATCTACTTTGTAAGTTCCTTTTATCATATTACCAAAATTTATTCTCTGTATAATCAAATTACTTCCAGACATGCCATTTCCCATGCCTAATACGTCCACGACTAATTTATTTGATTTTCTTAACAGTGTATGGAAGTTTGCCTTCTGAAAGTCAGTTAGCAGATTGGGAATTTGCCATCTGTCAGCATTCAGCTGTACCTCAAGGAATCTTGGTGTGCTTAACATTTCCTCCTTTCTATAGAATCCTCAGTTTTTGGTATATTTTGCATATAGTTAATGGCTCAAGCTTGAAAAGGACATTGTGTGAAGAAAAGTAAGAACCTACAATGTGTTGAAATTTGTTAAAGTGAAGGTTTAGTGAAGTTTAGCATGGAGTTTTTGAGTATTCATCTTGCACTCACTAGAGCTTTGATATCATATCATATTTATGATCGTTTTGTAGGCTATTATTCAGGCAATGCCTCATGATGCTCATCCTATGGGTGTACTTGTTAGTGCAATGAGTGCTCTTTCTATCTTTCATCCTGATGCTAATCCTGCTCTTAGAGTAAGTTGACAAGTCGGCTCGAATTTTAGATTTATTGTATTATATGGACATGTAGATCATCCTTTTCCATAATGGACAGTTCTGTAATTTTTGGAATGAGAAATATAACTAATCCCTGTTTGTGATGCATGTTTAGGGCCAAGACCTTTACAAATCAATGCAGGTGAGAGATAAACAAATAGTCCGAATTCTCGGAAAGGTATGCTAATTGATCTTAATTTTCTCTTTAACGACCTTGTACCCTGAAGGAAATGTAACTAAAATCATTGATTCTGCTCTTACATGTTGTTTGTTTTATTTTTCCACCCTTTCCCCCCAAATATTTTACATGGTGATTATGTATATGTTATTGTCATTTTATGCTACCATATTTGAATCTGTAAACAAGCAATGCTAAAAGAAGTTTCCATATTGACAGGCACCAACAATTGCTGCAGCAGCTTATTTGAGGCTGGCAGGAAGACCTCCAGTTATTCCTTCCAGCAATCTGTCTTATGCCGAAAATTTTCTATTCATGCTAGATTCATTGTATGTTCCTTTAACAACGTTCCTTTAACAACTGTTGCTTAACTGAACTATGGACAACATTTTTAGTTGTCTTGATAGATTGCTCGTCTAGCTTGTTACATAGTGCATTTTTCAAAAAATTCAAACTAAAGTTTTAAGGGTGAAAATTGCAGCCTATAACTTGATTAGAATTTGTGTTACAACCTTGCAGAGGAAATAGGTCTTATAAGCCCAATCCTCGCCTAGCTAGAGTTCTAGACATTCTCTTCATATTGCATGCAGAACATGAAATGAACTGCTCCACGGCTGCCGCTCGGCATCTTGCATCAAGGTAGAGTATTTACTATTTGACTGAAGTTGTTCAACCTTTTCTGTATTATGTCCTCAATCCTAGTCCTGATTTGTTAGTGGCGTTGATGTGTACACTGCTCTGGCTGGAGCCGTGGGAGCATTGTATGGCCCTCTTCATGGTGGAGCGAATGAGGTAAGCTTAACCCATTTTCTTTCTTAACCTATTTTTAAAGTTGAGACTAATGGTTGTCCACAATCTATGTAAAACGTATTGGTATATTGTCAGAAGTTTACTTCTTTCTTTTTGTTATTTGAATATTTATTTCACCTCATTTTTTGAGAAAACTGATTTTTTATTTCTTTGATTGTAGGCTGTACTTAAGATGCTGAATGAAATTGGAACTATTGAGAACATTCCTGAATTCATTGAAGGTGTAAAAAACAGGTGATTGTTGCTTATGGCTTATAGTTAACCATAGGTGGAGTGATGAGAATCGAGCGACCTCATTGAGATAAAACGACTAAAATGACATGCAAAATAGAAAATTGAAAACCACAAGTCCCGCGAAACACCGGCCGGAAACAACCACGGGCGACTCACTTAGAAAACTCCAACAACTAGGATAATAATTCATCAATATTCATAAGCATCCTCCTAACTCTTGCCCCCTCCCTTCTATTTATAATAATCTAACATCATAATAAGTGCTGAAATACCCTCTTACTTTCACTTCTCAACATGGAGATTGACTTAGTTTGGTGTAAATCAGTCTCTCTTGACCCACCCAGCAAGAACAGAAAGGGGTGGTACTTATTTAACTGTCATTACTTTCCTCCAGGAAACGAAAGATGTCCGGTTTTGGTCATCGGGTCTACAAAAACTATGATCCAAGAGCGAAGGTCATTAGAAAATTAGCTGAGGAAGTGTTTTCCATAGTTGGCCGCGACCCTCTTATTGAGGTATTTTTCTACTTTGTTAACATATATTTTACATAAATCTTAGTCATGAGCCCTGCAGTTCTTTATATATACAGATTGGAGGCCAGCTACATAGTGTCTGGTTTTTATGTTAAAAATTGGATTAGAAATTATTTGGAGCTAATCAAGTAAATTAACAAGTGTGGTGCATAAAAGTGCTACAATCTCCCTCTCCTTGTCTTTAAACCCCTTGGGATTTGAGCAAGGAGTATCTGAAAATATTTTAATCCATTTATAGGTAGCAGTTGCTCTGGAGAAGGCTGCACTAGCCGACGATTACTTTGTTAAGAGAAAATTATATCCAAATGTCGATTTCTACTCCGGATTAATATATAGGTATAAATAAGATTTAACTTTCATTACTTTTCCTTTCGTTGCGTCTGGCAAAAATATGAGCTTTCAATGATCAGGGCAATGGGTTTTCCTACGGAGTTCTTCCCTGTTTTATTTGCGATTCCTCGAATGGCTGGATACCTAGCACACTGGCGAGAATCTTTGGATGATCCTGATACTAAGATAATGAGGCCCCAACAGGTTTGTTTCTGTCTTTTCCTTGCATGAACTTCATTTATGATCCTGACATTAAAATCATTGTAGCTACACTTTTTACAAGTTCATAAAGCTCCTTCCTTGTGCTCTGTGGTCATGAAGCTCTATGTGTTTGTTGATTTAAACTCAAATTTAAAATGGTTGAATAATAATTGAGAAAAGTTTTGAAGGTGTCAATATGTACCAACCGCCTTGTCCTAGAGTTGGAAAGTTTCATAAAACTAGGCCTGTTTGATTATATCATTGATTCTGCTTACCACCAAGTTCTTATCAAACAAAACAAAACAAAGGTGGATTAGTTTGCATATTACTAGTACAGATTTACCTAAAAATTATGCAAGATTAGCGAGTAGTAAATGACAGAAGTAATGTATTACGGTACTAATACCTTATAGAGGCAGTTATGTTTTGTCTAATTATGCAGGTTTATGTTGGGGAATGGCTGCGACATTACATTCCGCCGAAAGAGCGGATGACATTAACTGATGGTGACAAGCTTGGCCAAGTTTCTGTTTCCAATGCCTCGAGGCGTCGGCTCACCGGATCTGGGGTTTAGGCTTAATTTGGATTGTTGAAAGAAGCAATATGATCGAGACAAATAAGTCGATGACATTTCAAGAGAGAGAGTTGGTTACCTTCAATAAACTCGTTAGTTCTTCTATGATGCTATGCTCATAGAGGATAGTTGTCTGTCTTTTCAATTAACATGTCATTGTGCTAAGTGTATTGGAAATAATTCATTAGTTGGTGGCGTAATGTCGTCGGTTTGAGTAACAACAAGGTTCAAGCAGGGAAACAAAGGGAAAATTTTCTTAACATCATATATTATCATGAAGAGAAGAGAAGAGTAATAAATTGAGCTCATATTGGAAGAGTTGGTAAGATGATAGATGCCACACAGACAAGAATTAGAACCTGCAAATTTTATTGTTTGGCAATAGGTAGTTGCAAGAACGAATAATACACAAGCTTAGAAACATGCATGGATCGTCTTTTATTTGAGAACAGCATATTACTCTACCATAAAATTTGAGAGACTCTCCATCATAATACCAGTCGCAGAGCCAACGACAGCCACCAAGAAAGTTGCAGAAGAATGAACCTCCAAGTCAAAGATAATATCCTCATCCTTCAGCAATGAACCTCCAAGTCAAAAGATAATATCCTCGTCTTTCTCCATGGCTGAAGACAAAAAATTGTGGGCTGAGTTTAAGGAAATACCCTTCTTCAATGATATCTTTTCTGCAAACTGCTCCTCCGCAAAGTTCTTGGCGGCTGCAAGCTGTCTCTCGATTTCCCTCTTCTTATAGCCCTGTATCTTTTTTAGTCTGAAGAAATCTTCCCTTTCGAGCTCATCTAGCTCGCCCTTAATGTAACTGATTGTGTTCTCTAATCTTGGCTTCACAACATTCTCAAGAGCATTAACCCTTCGATTGGTGGTCTTTATAGCCTCATCAAGAGTGAGAAATGATGTCTGAAGTGAAGCAAGCTCAACAAGAACCTCAATTGCTTTCACATATGCAGCTCGACAGAGCTGGACCTGTTGTCCACCTCTGGCTAAACCTGTTAGGTCATTCTTGGTCTCACCATCAGTAAAATACTCAAACTTTGGTAGTTTCACACCAGCTATATTCTCTTGTCGGGATCGAACTTTGAGAGAGGCATTTTGGACATTCTCCAGGACAATGTGCTTGATGTTTTCACCAGCAACATACTTTGCTTCGGTAAGAGCGAATGAAGAGGCCTTCATGATGTCGCCCATTGATTCCTTTGTCGAAACAATTTTCTTTAGAAGCTGGCGGAACTGCACAGTCAAAGCGTCACTCTTCTTCTTGAGGAGGGCATGACCTCTTGTTGCTCCAACAAGACGAGCTTTCATAACACCAAGCATTGTAACTGTAGGAACCACATTCAAACGCTGGCTTTGCCCGGACATATTTTCAAATATCTTCAAAATGAAGAAAATCACGATCATATTTGTATTCAATTACTATCCAATAGAGATATATAAAAAATGGGAGAGAGTGTATCCTTCAGGAATAGATGTGTTTCAAACTGGAAATCACTTCAAAGCATTTTAAAGTACAAGATTACCTTGAAATATTAACTATAGATAAATGAAAATCATTGATAGGGATTGCCACTGAATAATAAACCCTAGCTTCAGAACTCAAAAATCTTTCTTTCATTACAATTTAGACTATAGATTCATTGTTCTTTTTCATAAATTTCCCTACATTCAATTCTCAAACTCAATGACACGACTAAGAGACGCGACAAATTTTATGCAATAGAAATAGTACGTAGCCAGATGGTGGCTCCGATTGTTGCAGCCACCTAAAGATTAAACTTAACAATAAGATTCAATCACAATAAAACTGAAATCAAACAAATTGAGATTGAATTCGAAAGAAGAAAATCAAACAATTAGGTATCGTAACAAATCTAGATAGACATCCGGGGGAGGAGCAAGAACTTACTCGAAAGAAAAACCACAAATCAGCGGTAGAGATGGAAGACTAGGTTTCCCCGAGACAGGAAAAAAACAGCACGATTCAGGTGGATGATTGGAAGTCAGAGGACAAAGATCTTCCCCACTGCACTGTGATCAGAGGAAAGTGAGGAAGAAATGAGATCGAAACGAAGGGGGAGAGATTGAAGACGACAACAATTATACGCTAAACGACGAGAACGATTATTTGAGTGTGTTATCGGAATTCGGATCGTTTTTAACCTTCTCTTTTTTTTTTTTTTTTTTATTAAGTATTTATTTTTATTATATTAATTATATCTACTTAGTAACGTAATATGTAATAATTAAAAGATAATAAATATAGTATTATTTATTATATTAATTACATAGTATTACTCCAATGTGTAATACTTAAAAATAATAAACATAGTATTATATATTATTTTCTAATTTATGCTCTTAATTTATTCTTACAAAATAAATTACAATAACTTTTGTCTTTAATCATTCTCCCTCTCAAATTTTAAGATTTGAAATCGACTAATGCTACGCTTACTTATTTCTTTTACTCTCTAAATATATTTGGCGACGTGTCAAACAATGACTTATGCAATTAAGGTACAATAATTTAGTACACTAATTACATTTTTATTACACCAATAGTTATTTACCACATCATATCTACAAAGTGCTCGTCATGAGTCATCTTCAGCTCTAACTTTCTTTTTGCACCCGCCATTTCTCCATCTGCGTGTACTTTTTAGTCTGGGGTGTGTTGTTTTAGTTTTTATTGTGAGATTTTCTTTATGCACTCACTGTTTCTCATCTCAGTTTCTTCATTTTTCCTCTGTTTTTTCACAAGTTGGTTTGTTTTTCTATTTTCTGAAGTTCCATTGTCAAGTCTCTAAGAATTGCTTAAACTCGTAGCTTTCATGACTTGGGTCATTACTACCCTCTTTCATGTTTTCATGTTGTAGCTTTTATTATTATTGATATGCTCAGAACCCGCTCTTAGTACCCATTTTCATGTGTTTGTGTGCAATTTGGCAGAGAATGTTATGACTTCTTGTCAAAATCAAGAACTTTTAATCATAGGAGATCTTTGTTTTAGAAAGAGGTGTAAACTCCTATTTGTTCAAGTTGTATTTAAACATTGGTCAATGAATAAAAATGGATGTAGAAAATTTCACTCATGATTGAGTTTCCGATCGATAAAGTTAGAAAATCATAGGGAGAGAGAATAGTAGAGAAAATTATATTTTGTTTATTGTATTTATTACAATAATAGTCTATATTTGTACAATGTAAAAGGAATATTCTAGATCTTATAGTACATGTTCTTATAACGAATTGTATTATACTATCATCCTCCCACAAGATCATCGGCTAGAAGAACTATAAGTTGTGATCTTGAATTCTGAAAGGCAGTGCCAGATAATGGTTTTGTCAAGGCGTTAGCTAGTTGTAGAGATGATGGTGCGAAACGAATCTCAAAAGCTTTGAAAATAACCTTGTCTCTTACAAAATGAAAATTAATCTCAACATGCTTTAATATTGCCTGAAACACCGAATTAGAAGCCAAGTAAGTTGCTCCAAAGTTATCAGACAAAACTACTGGTGGAGCTTTTGATTGAAGCCCGAGATCGTTCAATAAAAACTCAATTCAAGCAATTTCAGCAGTTCCATTAGCAATTCTCCTATGCTTGGATTTGGTACTGGATCGAGAACCGCTTTTTGTTTTGAGGAAGACCAAGATATTAAATTGGATCCAATGAACAGACAAAAAGCACTAGTGCTCTTACGATCATTTGGGCAAAATGTCCAATCCGCATCTAATATAGCAAGTAATGTTGTTGGAGGTTAGTTTAGAAAGAGTGAGACCAAAAATTTTGGTACCTTGAAGATAGCAAAAGATTCTCTTAAGTGTCTTCCAATGGACATCGTAGAATAGAGAAGAATTTGCTGCCGCTACTGAATCAGATTCCACGGTGCAACAATTTCCCATGTGCTCACGAATTGGATTCGAACCAATATCAAGCTACTTGCCCTTTAGTAGATCGTGGGTCTGTCGTCCTTCTCATTATAGTCGTCCTAAAATTAGCATTTCGTCGGAATAGGCATATTACAGGTCAAGAATTTCGGATTATAAACACTAACTGAATGAAACAAGGACTTTTCTAACAAAACAAATTGTGCCACATCTTCTTAAAGACTACTTGGGAACAGCTGGCCAAAAGCAACCTTTCTCACTGCTGGGCAAGTTCAAGTAAAGGGTGAGCTTCAAAAGAATGGAATCCGGATGCGCAAGTGCCTTCACTCCCCTAAGCGAGGAGAACTCAAACTCCTAACAAGGTAGGCAAGCAAGGGTTATGCCTTCCAACCCGAAAAGAGTGCTTATTACAACGACAGAGTCAATGACACAAACTGATTCAATAGTTAGCCCCTGCCCTTATGGAAAAATAGATAGAACCTTCTTTGCGGTTTTTTATGTGATAGTGCAAGTCAGCTAGGCTTTAAAGAAGAAAGACCTAGCGGCTAAGATAAGAAAGAAGGAAGCCAGTAGGTTGTATACCAGCCATACATAGCTTGAACTGTGATGGCCACAATGCTTAGCTATTGCCGATCCCCAAGACGTCTTGACTGTTCACACCTGATCCATCTATTTCAACTTCCTATCATTACGCTTCAACTGGGTTATTCTATTCCATCTCTTAGAAAGAAAAGAACTTCAATCAAAATACTTAATAGCATGGCGCAATGTCAGGTCGTGTCACCATACAGTATTGAAAACCTCCAACTAAGTTGCGAAAAATAGAGGGATTCGTAAGAGATGTTCTCAAAAATTTAGATAAAATCGGATTGGATACCATTGGCGTTGGAGCCGATTTACAAGAGGACATATTTGCTCTTTCTACCAAATCTGTAATATATCTTGACTGATCCAAAATGAAGACCATTAGACTGCTTATCCATATTAATGCTGAGAAAATAACTCAAACTTTCGAGATCCCGAATTGAAAATTTGGTTTGCAAGCAATGTAGCAAAGTATCTAATAAAGCTTCATCTGAACCAGTAACAATAATATCGTCAACATACACAATCATAATTATCATGGAAGAATTCTTGCAATAAATAAACATGGAGGAATCAATCTTGGATGTAACAAAACCCCATTGTAAAAGAGCTAAGTGCAACTTAAAATACCATGCGCGGGGAGACTGTTTAAGTCCATAAAGTGAGTTATGTGGGTGACACACATGTGAAGGCTGAAGTGGATCCACAAAGCCAAGTGGTTGCTCCATAAATACTATTTCATTAAGATCATCATGTAAGAGTGTATTACTAACATCAAGTTTTTTAATCAACCAACCTTTAGTAATGGCCAAAGAAAGCGTTAGCCGTATGGTGGGAGGTTCAACAACCGGACTAAAGGTTTTAGTATCGTCCAAACCTTTAGTTTGGGCATAACCTATTGCAACCAAATGAGTGGCATAACCCATTGCGACCAAACGAGTCTTGTAGCACTCTAAAGATCCATCAAACTTGGCCTTAATTTTAAAAACTCATCGGCAACCAATTACTTTCTTGTCAGATGACATTGGTACAAGAGTCCAAGAGTCCAAGTTCGATTGTGATGCAAGACCTTAATCTATTCCTCCATAGCTTGAATCAAAAGAGGATTCTTAGCTGCTTTATTAAAACTTATAGGCTCCATAATAGGAAAAACAATACTTAGAAGAACTTCTGGTTTAAAAATTCTTGTCTTTGAACGGGTAAGCATAGGATGAGAATTAGTAAGTGAATGCCTATGAATAATGTTAGATTCATGCAATGGAGAATTTAACGAGACTGAGATGAGAGAGAGAGGAGATTCTATAGAAGGAATTATGGAAGTTGAAGGTTGATGAATTAGAGAGGAAGAAGAAGAGTAAGAAGGTGCTGGAATAAGGACATGACAACAAGAAACATAAAGAAAAAAGTTAGTATGTCAGAAATGGGTTGATTGACATAAGTAAATTTTGTTTGAAATGGAAAATAAACTCATAAAAGACAACATTTTGAGAAATAAAAAGATGATTAATAATATTATTAAAGCATAAATAACTTTTGTGCTGGGTGCTATAACCAAAGAAAACACATGGAGCAGAACATGACTATAATTTATGCTTAGTATATAAGCATGAACAAGGAAAACAAAGACAACCAAAATCACATAAGGACATATAATCAGACGATTTTTTAAACAAACATTCGTAAGAAGATATATTTTGAATAACTGATGATGGCATGTGATTAATCAGAAGTAGCAGTAGCAAATGCATATTTCCAAAATTTCATAGGTACCTTTGAGTGAAATGAAAGAGAGAGGCTAGTCACAACCACGTTCCTCTCGACCTGACCATTATGTGATGGAGTATACAGACAAGAAATCCTATGATGAATATCAAGAGAATTAAAAACAAAAGAAAGTGAACAATACTCACCTCCCCAATCAGATTGGAAAGCCTTAATAGAGGCAGAAAATTGATTTTAAACTTATGCATAAAATTGCAAAAAAACATTGATTTCATTGCATCTTTAGTTGAAATAAAGAAAATTCAAGTAAAATGACTAAAATCATCAATGAATAGTAAGAAATATCGTGCACCAATAGAAGAAATTTCAGGAGAAGATCCCCAAATGTCAGAATATATTATATCAAAAGGAGTTGTAGCGCTAGAGTTAGACAAAGGAAACAAAAGACAATGAGACTTGCTAAGATGACAAGCATTACAAAATTAAGACATACTAGATTTCAAAACATGCAAATTACATGTTGTAAAAATTCTAGTAATTCTAGATAAGGCTAGATGACCTAAACGATGATGTCATGAAGTGAATTGAGGCTGATTTGGAGTAGTTGATGCAGTGTAAGACGAAATGGAAGAGGTTGAAAATAGAAATGAACAATAAATTTTGGTATGGAGTCTGCCTTGCAGAAGAGTGTTGTGGGTTCGCCGATCCTTAACAAAAAAAGTAAATTGGTGAAATTCGATAATAACATCGTTATCAAGACATAATTTATGAACACTTACTAGATTATTAGAGATTGATGGAGTATGCAGAACATTTAGAAACCAGAGGGGATGTGAAGAAGAAGAAATAGATGCGTGACGAACACTTTTTTATAGGGATGCACTTACCATTGCCAATCATAACTTGTTCCTTACCATCATACGGAGAGGACTACTGGACTATATCAATGTCGGGGGAGAAGTGTTTCGTTGCGCCCGAATCAAAGAACCAAGATGCATCAAAGTCGACCATTGAAGCAGCAGTGGAAGAAGAGAGTGAAGGAGGAGCTGGTGGAAAAATCGGGGTGTGGAAAGCCCAGGAGGAGGTGGCTTGAAGGCTATGTTTTTTCTGGTGATAACAAACAGCTGCAAGAGTATCCTACCTTGAAGCAAATTTGGCATTTGGTCATGTTTAAATTGGCTTGATTATTTTTGGGCTGTCGAGGAATATAGTGCTTCCCCAAACCATTTTGCTGATGAGTTGAAGGAGTAAACGCCGACCGAGCAGAATATTGTTGAGGCGATGAGAAGGAAGGATGGCGAACAGGCGATAGAAGATTCAGGGCGGCAATGTTAGCTTGAAGGGAGTTGAGCATGTTGACTTAAATAATGTTTAAGTCTAACGATGTTTTTGATGATATATTTTAATAAATGTAATTTGATTAAGTTAAATATATGAATTTAATTAATTATGTTGATGAGATTAACAAGCTGATTAATAAATTAAATATTGACCTTATTATATTTTCTCTAAGCATTTAAGTGGAAATGCCCTTTGAAAAGGGTATTTTAGTTGTTTAAGAAGTCTGGTTAATTGTTCAGGGTGTAATAGCAAAATAGGGCTAAAACTGATGAAGTATTGCATATCCACCGAAGTAGAAGAAAAGACTTCCACCGTTAGCTAAATGACAAAGTCTACATCTGCCGTTGGCAGAGTCTTTCTAAGACTTATACCGCTAGCTAAACGACAAAGTCTACTTCTACCACTGGCAGTCTTCCAAAGTTTACTTTTACCGCTAGCAAAACTCAAAGGCCACATCCACTGCTGGTATTTCAAAGGAGACTTCTATCGCTGAACAGTAACTTCAAAAGACTTCCACTGCTGGTATTTCAAAAGAGACTTCTACCGCTGAACAGTAACTTCTGAAGACATCCACTGTTGGAATTTCAAAGACAACATCCACCGCTGGTTTTCAAAGGCAACGTCTACCGGTGAACAGTATCTTTCGCCATCATAGCAAAGAATGACATCTATCGATGGCGGTTCAAGCATTGCAAAGTTACATCTACCGATGGCGGTTCAAGCTATGTAAAGCAACATCTACCGCTGAACAGTATCTTCTGCCAGATTTTAAAAAGACTGCGAAGCGATAGCGATACTCGTCCAGAGCTTTAACTCCAGATCATTAATGGCGAAGAACGAAAGCGACTCCAGAACGCAACGGCTAGCTATGTATGTACGGATGCTTCTCCAACGGTCATAAATTTCCATATTCAGATAAGGAGAATTCAAGAATTAGAGCCGATAATAGACAGAGTATAAAGAGGAGAAAGAAGCTCGGAAGAACAACTTTTGCTGAAATTCTCTCTGAACCCTAATACGCAAAAAGACTTCGTGATACTCTGTTATTCTTCCTACACCTCTCTCAATTTAACTGGAGATTTGATATTTGTGAGAGTGTAGTCTGTGCTGTAAATCTCTATTCAAATCTGTAAAATCGTAAAGGCAGTGGATTGACGCCCGTGAAGTTCAATCCAGATTTGTAAGGCTGTAGATCGACGCCCGTGAAGCTCGATCTGGAATTCTCGTTGAGGAGAAGTTAAGGATCTTCAAGGGGGAAACCTTGAAACGTGGACGTAGGCAGGTTTTGGCCGAACCACATAAAAACTCTCGGTGTTGTTTTTTTTTCTCTCTCTGTTTATTTGATTAAGTAATCAATTAATTGAGAATCTGTTTATTACACTTAGTAAAAGAGATTAAGAAATTTCTAATTCACCCCCCCTCTTAGACAATAACGATCTTACAATTGGTATCAAAGTAAGGTTAAATATTGTCTAAGCTATTATCTAGAAAATACTGTGATATTCGAAATGGCTTTCAACACCAACACAACACATGTAGAGGGTCAATCTACTGCTAGACCTCCATTCTTTGATGGGAATGATTATGTTTATTGGAAGTCTAGGATAATAATTTATATTCAGGCTATGGACTATGACATATGAAATACTATAGAATATGATCCATTTACAGCCATGAAAACTGATAATGGGGTTAGTATCCCAAAATTGGCTAATGAACTAACCGAATCAGACAAGAAAAATTTGAGCCTAAATGCTAAAACTATAAATACACTATACTGTGCACTGAACAGAGATGAGTTCAATCGAGTTCAGGGGTGTGATGGTGCACAAGAGATATGACATTTGTTAGAAGTCACACATGAGGGAACAAACAAAGTTAAGGAGAGTAAATTGAGTATTCTTGTGCAGTATGAACTTTTTTCAATGGAAAAAGATGAGTCTATTGTAGGATCGAGATTGTCTAAGAGGGGGGTGAATTAGACTTTTAAACTTAATTTGTTAATCTAATCAATTTCTCTCTTGTCTAAACCTTCTAAGCTAATAGCAAGCAATCAAATAAAGTAGAGTGAGAGAGAAAGAAATTGACACCGTGATTTTTAACGTGGTTCGGTTAAACTTGCTTATGTCCACGCTCCAAAGCACCCCCTTGAAGATTCTTAACCTTCTCTTCACGAGAAAACAAGATCGAACTTTCCGGGCGTCGATCTACTGCCTTACACGGATCTGGATTGTTCTTCACGGGCGACAATCCACTGTCTTGTACAGAATTGTGAGTTTGTAAATTGTTTGCACAAACTACACTCTCTCAAAGATTAAATCTCAAGTTCTAGAATCGATAGGTGTAGAAAAAAAATACAGAGTATTCAAAATTTCGCTCGTTAGAGCTCAGTAGTAGATTTTGCAAAAGTTATTTTCTTCGATCTATCTCCTTGGCTTAAATACTCTGCCTGTAAAATCAGCTCCAAAATTGAATGCTCCTTATCCGAATATGGAAACTTTGTTATCGTTGGAGCAGCATCCGTACAAAGTAGATAGTCGTTGCATTCTGAAGTTGCTATCGTGCTTCGCCATTAATGGTCAGAAGTTAACGCTCTGGGCAAGGTCACTGTTGCTTCGCGGTATATTCAAATTTGGCAGAAGACTCTGTTCATAGGTAGATGTATCATTAAGAGCTTGAACCGCTGTCGGTGGATTCAGCTTTAAAACCTTGTACCGTAGAAAACCGAACTGGTATCGGAAGATAGTAGTAGCGAAGTCTTGAACCGCTATCGGAAGACGTAGCTTTAACAAGCTGAACCGCTATCGGAAGACGTAGCTTTAACAAGCTGAACAGCTATCGGAAGACATGGCCTCAAAAAGCTGGCGAAAGATGTTGTTCCTTGAAGTACTCCGCCTTTGTCGTTTAACTGGCGGAAGACTTAGGCTTTGAACAACTTCACTTTTGTCGTTTAGCTACTGGACGATGTTGAACTTCAAAGAGCTAGCGGATGATATTCTTTGAACGACTTCATTTTTGTCGTTTAGCTGGCGGATGACTTAGGCTTTGAACGACTTTGCTTTTTGTCGTTTTTCTATCGGATGATATCTTCTTTTCTACATCACTGGTGGATGTACATTGTTTTTATTCGTTTTCAGCCCTGTTAAACTATTTAGCCCTATACACTTGGCCACAATTGTTAGAATACTAAAATACCTTTTCTAAGGGCATTTCAACCGATTAATTTCATATGCATAACTTATTTTTCTCATTTAATAAACATAATCAAATTACATTACTAAACACATCATCAAAAACATATTTAGACTTAAACACTATTTAAGTCAACAATCTCTCCCTTTTTGATGATGACAAAATATGAGTATAAATTTGATTAATCATTAGTCTCCTCCATAATCCTAGCTCCCCCACAGCACATGCATACATTCCAATTTCAAACACAGATCATATCCAGTTTTCAGTTTTTCTTCAAACATGCATACTTGGTTCATATCAAATCTAATTTCAAACACAGATCATATCAAATCTAATTTCTCAAAAACATCATTAATCAAATACTTTCTCCCCCATTGACATTATCAAAAAAATGAGCAGAGAAACAAAAAAGTTAATGCATTCAACACAACGGAAAGAAAGAGTGTCAAGGTTTACATTAGACTATCAATAAAGGTAAATCCAGAAACAAATAACACCTATTTAAAGAAAGCTAAAAAATGCGTCCAAAAAGCTTGGGAAATCCAAGAGGGCACTTCATGGGGCGAAAGGAGATAAGCATCCACAAGTGCTTGAAGTGAATCAATATCGTGAGGGAGTGGAGCTTGATAGACCCCTAAATCCAGACATGGAGGAGGAAGTGGGGGTTGATAGACCACCATATCCAAGCAGGGAGCAGAAGGTGCAGAGAGTTCTGGAAACAGCACCATGTCCAGACATGGAGCAGAGGGCACGACTGGATCTGCATACACCATCATGTCCACACATGGTGAAGGCACAACAGGAGGAAGAACTTGAGAGGCATCCATGGAACTGGTGGACTCAGGTGAGAACTCTGGAACAGGAGCAACAAAAGGAGTAGGGATGTGAAGTTCAGCCATCTGAAGATCCAAGGGCAATAAGCGTGCATCATCAACAACTTCAGGTCAGAAGATTGGAGGGATGAGGTCTTCAGAGCACTGCCTCTGGGTATGAAGGAGGGCTTGGAGGTTCAGGGCGAAGAGCTTCAACTTCAGACCAGAGAGACCGAAGGTCTAGTGACAAAATCTCCCTTTGCCGATCAAGTTTCTTAGCAAGCTGATCTTGAACAACATCAAGATCCTTGCTCAAGTCCAATTTAGTCTTTGTGAGCCGCGCATCTACAGAACTGAGAGCTATGCCTAGGCTCTCTATGTAGGACTTCAAACCATAATACTGGTCCTGAACAGAAGAGAGAGCAGTGTTGAAGCTGTCGAGGCGTGACATGAACTCATTGAACTGTGCCTCACTCATGAATGATCTCCTTGATAAGTTTGAGGAGTTGCAGGAGCATTGGACGGGAGTGGTGAGGAGACTTGGACTTGAAGAGTAGTGTGGACTAGAGGAGCAATTGGACTTGGAGGAGCAATTGGACTGAGAGGAGCAATTGGACTTGGAGGAGCAATTGGACTTGGAGGAGCAATTGGACTTGGAGGAGCAATTGGACTTGGAGGAGCAATTGGACTTGGAGGAGCAATTGGACTTGGAGGAGCAATTGGACTTGGAGGAGCAATTGGACTTGGAGGAGCAATTGGACTTGGAGGAGCAATTGGACTTGGAGGAGCAATTGGACTTGGAGGAGCAATTGGACTTGGAGGAGCAATTGGACTTGGAGGAGCAATTGGACTTGGAGGAGCAATTGGACTTGGAGGAGCAATTGGACTTGGAGGAGCAATTGGACTTGGAGGAGCAATTGGACTTGGAGGAGCAATTGGACTTGGAGGAGCAATTGGACTTGGAGGAGCAATTGGACTTGGAGGAGCAATTGGACTTGGAGGAGCAATTGGACTTGGAGGAGCAATTGGACTTGGAGGAGCAATTGGACTTGGAGGAGCAATTGGACTTGGAGGAGCAATTGGACTTGGAGGAGCAATTGGACTTGGAGGAGCAATTGGACTTGGAGGAGCAATTGGACTTGGAGGAGCAATTGGACTTGGAGGAGCAATTGGACTTGGAGGAGCAATTGGACTTGGAGGAGCAATTGGACTTGGAGGAGCAATTGGACTTGGAGGAGCAATTGGACTTGGAGGAGCAATTGGACTTGGAGGAGCAATTGGACTTGGAGGAGCAATTGGACTTGGAGGAGCAATTGGACTTGGAGGAGCAATTGGACTTGGAGGAGCAATTGGACTTGGAGGAGCAATTGGACTTGGAGGAGCAATTGGACTTGGAGGAGCAATTGGACTTGGAGGAGCAATTGGACTTGGAGGAGCAATTGGACTTGGAGGAGCAATTGGACTTGGAGGAGCAATTGGACTTGGAGGAGCAATTGGACTTGGAGGAGCAATTGGACTTGGAGGAGCAATTGGACTTGGAGGAGCAATTGGACTTGGAGGAGCAATTGGAAGGAGCAATTGGACTTGGAGGAGTAATTGGACTTGGAGAGCAATTGGAAGTGGAGCGGATTGGACTTGTAACGACCCCTTATCCCAGCAAGATATTGTTCGCTCTGGGAATTGGGCCGTAGACCAATATCCTCCCCTCACGGCTTTGTTTGGCGAGAACTTCCCAGAAGGTCACCCAACCTGGAATTGCTCTCGCCGAAGCACTTTTAACTTTGGAGTTCTTATGGGATCCGTTTCCAATTGTGCTCCAAAACGCGTCTTACTATGTTGGAAGGGTCTCTTTACATATGTTTCATTTTCACGTACTTCCCCAAGCGATGTGGGATTGTGACGACCCCCTTTTTACGACCTGTCACCTTTCGGTTTGCCCGCGCGGACGTACCGCAATCCGGGTTCCGATTCGTGCAGCCATCGTACCCATACGTGTATATTCGGGTCATCACAATCACCCCCCCTCGGGGGCCCAACGTCCTCGTTGGCCACATTTCCGATTGAGTACAGGCTCTGATACCATTTGTAACGACCCCTTATCCCAGCAAGATATTGTCCGCTCTGGGGATTGGGTCGTAGCCCAATATCCTCCCCTCACGGCTTTGTTTGGCGAGAACTTCCCAGAAGATCACCCAACCTGGAATTGCTCTCGTCGAAACACTTTTAACTTCGGAGTTCTTATGGGATCCGTTGCCAATTGTGCTCCAAAACGCGTCTTACTATGTTGGAAGGGTCTCTTTACATATGTTTCATTTCCACGTACTTTCCCAAACGATGTGGGATTGTGACGACCCCCTTTTTACGACCTGTCACCTTCCGGTTCGGCCCGCGCGGACGTACCGCCATCCGGGTTCCGGTTCGTGCAGTCATCGTACCCATACGTGCATATTCGGGTCATCACAGGACTGGTGGAGCATTTTGGACTACTGGAGAGATAGGTGGAGCAGGCAGAGAAGGCAAGAGAGGAGACGGTGGAGGGGAAGGAGGAACGACTGGAGATGGAGAGGGCATAGAGGAGAAAGGTGAGAGAGCCTCAAAGATATGCTCTTGAGAGGATAGAGCAGGATAACTTGGCACTGGAGGAGGAAGTCGGGAGCGAGAAACCAGAGAATGAGAAGAAGAGTTAACAAAGGCTGGGATTTCAGACTCATCCCCGCCTTCTGGAAAAGACTCATCAGATAGGATAAGCTTTCTCTTCCCCTTTTTGACAGCTGCGACCTTAGTAGCATTTCTCTTAGACTCATCCATAACAAAGTTTCCTTTCCTGCGTTTTCTTAATCCCCATTCTTGACAAAGTAGACTTAGAGTAAAAGCTGGACGATTTAAGACAGGTGGGATCCTCGTCCTCGGGAAATTCTACTTCAAACTTCTGAAAGATCTTCATTAGAAGTAGATTATAGGGAAATGAAATGGCTCTGGAGGTGACACTCTGTATCATCCGTCTTAAAATAATGAAACCTATATCGAAGAGGGTCTTGTGATAGAGGGCAAAAAGAACAAACAATTCCATGCAACTAACGTCATCATAATGACCACCCTTAGGGATAACATTATATCCGATCATTTGATGAAATAGGCGAGCTCTAACGGATAAGTGTATGCTCTTCAAAGAATTGGGGATATTGTTCGGGTCTAGGACAATTTCTTTCAAAAATAGATGACCCTCAGGAGTGTCAAGAAATGGGGGCTCTTGTCCTGTCGTATAGAATTTAGTATGATTATCTAAATGAGGACTCTCCCGAAGCTCATTTAAGAATTGAGAGGTTATAACTATGTGTTTTCCATACACATAGCTCGAAATAGTAGATTGGTCAGAAGGATAGCTAAGATTGGCATAAAACATTTTAATAACAGTGGGGTAATAGAAAGATTCATATCGAACAACCCCATTAAGCCAATATCCGCCAAGGGTACAACTAAATTTAAACCAACTAAATCGTCAGGAATAATCCCCTACTAGGAATAAGAGATTTATGCTTGAAGTCATCGTGATACCTTGCCTCAGCAGCTTGACTGGGGAAGTAGTAAGAGGGCCAGTTATTTGCACGAGGAATTTCTCGTGACTGATGAGCTGAGACTTTGGCCTTCTTCTTGGCCGGCTCGGAGACTGCACGAGACGATGAGGCCATTTGAACGATTCAAGGAAGAAAACCTAGATAGAAAAGATTGGAAGCAGAGGTTTCAGAAAGAGCGCGAAAAATGAAGCGTTTTTGAAAGAGAAACAGAGTTTAAATTAATTAGGGCATCGCCCGACTGGAAGAAGACAAAAATGTGGGGATCGGATATCACCCGATGGAGTATACGTGTCAGCAGATTAGAAATTATATCTTCCGGTACATAGACATCTTCCGGTAAGCGGATGATGCATATCTTCCGGTGAATAGTCAAGGAGCGGGCGATGAAAATATCGAAGGCAGAGGAAGGAAAGAACCTTAACTTTTCTCACACCTAATGAGCCCTAATCTTATTCTTATACTACAGAAGGTTTTCTCATCCAAAGGTTTTGTGAAGATATCGGCCAATTGATCAACTGAATTGACAAATTCTAAAGAAATATCACCTCTTTGAACATGATCTCTTATGAAGTGATACCTTACTTCGATATGTTTGGTTCTAGAATGCAGAATTGGATTCTTGGAAATATTGATAGCACTGGTGTTGTCACACCGAATAGGAATCCTATTATAAAACAGATTATAGTCCTCCAATGTCTGTTTCATCCACAACATTTGTGCACAACAACTGCCAGCAGCAATATATTCACTTTCTGCAGTTGACAATGCAACAGAGTTCTGTTTCTTAGAATACAAGGAAACTAAAGATTCACCAAGGAATTGACATGTTCCACTGGTGCTTTTCCTATCAACTAGACTGCCAGCATAATCAAAATCAGAATATCCTCTGAGATCAAAAGAAGTGCCCTTCGGATACCATAATCCTAAGTCATAAGTCCCACTCAAATATTTGAAAATTCTCTTGACAGCAGATAAATGAGACTCCTTAGGGGCAGCTTGAAATCTAGCACAAAGGCAAACACTGAATAGAATATCTGGCCTGCTAGCAGTCAAATATAATAATGAACCAATCATACCACGATATTTCTTAATGTCCACATTTATTCCATTTTCATCTTTGTCCAATTTGGTTGTGGTACTCATGGGAGTTCTAGAAGATTTAACAGATTCTAAACCAAATTTCTTTAAGAGTTCCTTGATGTATTTTTCTTGATTGAAGAAAATGTCATCAAGAGATTGACAGATCTGGAATCCTAAGAAGAATTTTAACTCCCCCACCATACTCATTTCAAATTCACTTTGCATGAGGGAGGAAAATTCATTACACATTGTGACATTAGTTGATCCAAATATAATGTCATCGACATAGATCTGAATTAACAGAATGTCTTCATCCTTTTGCATGGTAAATAGAGTTGAATCGGTGTTACCCTTTTTAAAATTCATTTCCTCAAGGAAATTCTTCAATCTATCACACCAAGCTCTAGGAGCCTGCTTAAGACCATAAAGAGCTTTTCTGAGTTTGTATACATGGTCGGGTTTATCAAAGGCTTCAAAACCTAAGGGTTGCTCAACATAAATTTCTTCTGTGATGTAACCATTTAAGAATGCACTCTTTACATCCATTTGAAAGAGTGTGAAGTTTTTGTAGCAAGCAAAAGTTAAGAGCATTCTGATTGACTCTAGTCTAGCTACAGGGGCAAAGAATTCCTCAAAATCAATACCTTCTTCTTGAGAGTATTCTTTAGCAACTAGTCTAACTTTATTTCTTACAACAATCCCATTTTCATCCAATTTATTCTTGTAAACCCATTTAGTTCCAATAATGGGATGATCCTTAGGCTGTGGAACAAGTTCCCATACCTTGCTCCTTTCAAATTGATTTAATTCTTCCTGCATAGCCATAATCCAATTTTCATCATTCTCGGCCTCTTCAAATTTCTTAGTCTCTACTTGAGAAATGAATGTCACATTGGCACAGAGGTTTCTAAGAGAGGATCTAGTCTTTACACCTAAGGAAGGATCACCTAAGACTTCATCTAAGGGATGATCTTTGACATATTTCCAATTCCTAGGTAGAGCAGGAATTTCATCCTTGACAGGAACAATATCTAGTGAACTTGAGGAAGGATCTAAGGATTTATCACCTTGATGGTGATCTGTAATATCCGGCTTGTACGGATTACGGATATAATATATTATATTGTTATTTTGTTATATAATGGCATTTTTGGTAATTATGTCAAATCAGGTCCGTTTCACGAAAAGAAAGCGTCATTACGATCCTAACGAATAATAAGAATTTTAAGGAATTTACGGGAATTTTCGGAGATCAAACACTATATTCCGAGTAAATACACTTTTCGTTATGTAAAAGACGTTCTCGTAAAAATAGTAAATGAGGTCCAAATTGCGAACGGACAGTTTTGTTAAATCACAAATGACAAGTTGGACGTATTGGTGAAATGTGGAGGTTTGGTGAAACCGAATAGCTAGACGATTAACAAACCGAAAGAAGAAATCTATATAAAAACTAAAGAAGGGCGAAAACGTAATTTGCTAAAGTTAATTTTAATAAAAATCAACTTTCCTTCACTTCTGCGATTTCATTCTGCGATTTCATTCTGTTTTCTTTCTTTCTCTCTCGCAAACCCTCTCTGCCAGCCGCGGTTCCTCAACGATCAGAGCTCCGATTCGCGCTCCGATCGTTCCGTTTCCTTCACGTTTCTTCCTCCAATCGACGTTCTAGGTATGTCTCTATAGTTTTAGAACGTTAGATTTCGAGTTTTGTAACATTTAAACAATTAGGGTTTACGATTAGGGTTTTGATAAAAATCGAGATTTAGAGCCCGAAATCAATAGGTTTATTGTGATTAAGTATGTATTAAACGTATTGGACGTTATTGGACGAAGTTGGATCAATTCGTGAAAAAGTTTAAAATCTGAGAATTTTAGGATTTTCAGAAAAATTCGTAATTCGAGAATTTAGGTGCCGAGCGTAAATTTCTTGAATAAATGGCTCGATAAAATGGATTAGAACTTTAGAAAGCCCTTTAGCTAAGGTTTTGACAATTTGGAAGTTTATTAACTTAAACTTGTTTTAACGTCAATCCTTGTAAATTGCTTAGGTGAAACAGCGCTCGTGGACGGAGCTTGAGCTGCTTTGGACACGAGGTAAGTTCTCGTGATCTTCTTTGGCCGATTGGCCTACACCGTACGTCGTGTCGTCTCGAGGAGTTTTGGAGATGGGTTTGTTTAATTGTATTTGGTTTGGGTAGTTAGGTTTTAGGAGTTTATAGTTTACGCTTTACAGTCTTGATGGTATATATTATTGCTTGTTTACTGTTTGTTTATTGTATGATATTGAACTGTTCACGCATCACTTGTTTTAAAGAAAAGCATGAAAATGAACTTCCGCACAGAGTTTTAAAGATAACGTAAAGCATAGCACTGGCCGAAAGGCGTATTGAGCATAGTATTGGCCGAAAGGCGTATTGGCCGAAAGGCGTATTGTATTGGTCACGCGAGGTGGGGCTCAGGCATGGCTGTACGTGTTGTAAGCGTGCACCCCCCGCCTCTAGCTGGAAAGAGTAGTCCGCCCGCTGGATGAGCTCTCTCTGGTTCGAGGGATAGGATCTCGGTGACACCTATTGAGCATTGCATAGTAAGATAAAATAAAGCATGGTTTATCGAACTCATACGTACAGCATGCATTGCATTTACGTAGAACTTACTGGGATTTCATCTCATAGTGTATTGTATGGTGTAGGTGATCTAGATATTGAGGAACCAGGTGAGGATGGGATTCCTCCTCCTGAGGCATGATACAGTTGACGGAGGATGGTTGCGGTGGTGTGCTGGCGCAGTCGAGGCTTAACCGACCCGTGGGAAGTATGTACAGAGTTTTGAGGGTTTTGGGATATTTTGGGATGTATTGGTTAACTTGTATAGAAATTATAGGATGCTTGGTTATGATAGACGTTAGGTTTACTTACTGAAGTTTTTAAGGTTTTTATAAACTGATCGGTAAAACGTTTTGGTTTAAAGCTTTATTTAACGTTATGGAAATGTTTTGAAATGTTATAGGTTTGACACGGATAAGCCCGATTTTTAGAGCTATCCACGCAGTTGGATTTCGCAAAGTTCGCTGCAAGTTGGTTGAGTTTGAGTGTAGGATATATTTGGGTCGAGTTTATTGTGATTATTGATGAGAAATTGGTATGAATTAGGTGAAGTTACTCTCTGGAATCGAATTTCTGTGATGAAGTGTGTTGCTCTCTGGAATTTGAGATTCCAGAGAGCATAAGTGTAGAAAGAAAGAAGCAAAGCAGGCGTGGAGGCGTGGAGACGTGCAGCGATCGAGCGCTGCCAATGCAGCGCTCGAGCGCCGCGATCGCTGCGGCGCGCAGCGACCAGTCGCTGCGCACTGCAGCGATTGTGCGCAGCGATCGAGTGCTGTGATCGCTGCAATGGGCAGCGATCGAGCGCTGTCTCCTTCATCGGGCAGAATGCCGAGTTTGCCCTCCCAAGTTTATTAGATTTATTAAATAGTTTTAATTGTTTATTAAATGTTTTATTAATAGTTTATATTTGTTTTAAATGGTTTTAAACCTAGATTTTTATTTCCGATTTCGATTCTGGTTTCGATTTCGGTTTAGGTTCCGCCTAGAGTTTAATTAAAGATATTAGTTTATAAAAAAAAAAAAAAAAAAAAAAAAAGAGAGTACGGAAAAATACGGGTACAGTATTGGGGTCGTTACATGATCAGTAGGCTTGTCTAAGGAAAGAGAATCCAGATGTTTTTCTAAAGAGTCATTCTTATCCACATTGATTGTGAGATGAAGGGTCTCATCAAAATTGACATGTACAAATTTCTCTACAACTAGGGTTCTCCTATTGAACACCCTATATGCTTTACTGGAAAGAGAATAACCCAGAAAAATTCCAAGATCAGATTTGGAATCGAATTTTCCTGAGTTATCCTTAGTGTTTAGAATGAAGTACTTACAACCAAAGGCTCTAAAATATTTGACAGAAGGGGTTTTGCCATTCCAAAGCTCATAGGGAGTTTTCTCAAGAATAGGTCTTATAGAGACCCGATTAAGCACATAACAAACTGTTGAAACAACTTCAGCCCAGAAATATTTTGGAAGAGAATTTTCATTAAGCATAGTTCGGGCTAGCTCTTGAAGAGACCTATTCTTCCTCTCAACAACGCCATTTTGCTGAGGGGTTCTAGGGGAGGAAAAGTTGTGCTCAATTCCATATTTGAGACACAATAGTTCAAATCTCTCATTTTCAAATTCTCCACCATGATCACTACGAATAGCAACAATGGTAAGTTCCTTTTCATTTTGAACTCTTTTCCTAAAACTAGAGAAAGTATCAAATGTCTCATCCTTTGACTTCAGAAAGAACACCAAAGTAAATCTAGAGAAGTCGTCAACAATGACAAAAACATAAAATTTACCTCCTAGGCTGGCTATATTAGCTGGACCGAAGAGGTCCATGTGAAGAAGTTGGAGAGGCTTGGAGGTAGAGATTGCATTCTTCGATGCAAAAGAACTTTTGATCTGCTTACCCATTTGGCAGGCTTCACAGACCTTATCCTTCTCAAAGGATATCTTAGGGATCCCTCTAACTAAATTATCCTTAGTAATCTTAGCTAAGGTATCCATCCCTACGTGTCCTAATCTCCTATGTCAAATCCAACTATCATTGGAAGAATTAACAGTAAAATATTTCTCATCAACACGCTCAATATCATTCAGATCAATAATATAGACATTTTCTTTCCTATAACCTTTAAACAGTACGTTGTTATTTGAAATGTCTTTGATCACACATGCATTTGATTTAAATGTTACCTTATAGCCTTTATCACACAACTGACTAATACTAAGCAAGTTATGCTTTAAACCTTCTACTAACAGCATATTTTCTATAATGGGGTTAGAGCTTTTACCTATATTGCCAATACCAACGATTCTCCCCATTTGGTTTCCACCAAAAGTGACATTTCCTTTCTTTTTGTTGACAAAGGCAAATTTGGTTGAGTCTCCTGTCATATGCCTTGAGCATCCACTGTCAAGGTACCACTGATTCTTTGAGGGAGAACACTCAACCTGCAAAACAATAATCACTTGATCTTTTTAGATACCCAAATCTTTTGGGTCCTAGTGTTAGGCTTGGTCCCCTTAGGAACCCATTGTAGTTTACTGCCAGATTTGATATTGTTTGATTTTAAAAAACATTCAAAGGATTTATGTCCTACTTCATTACATGCATGGCAAACAGTAGATTTAACAAAGAAATTCTTAAAAGTATTCTTTTTATTAGACTTGTCATAACCTAAACTTGCTCTGTCAAAATTTGCTCTCTGACTACCTAATAGCATCTTAAATAATTTGGTGCCATTGGTAAATTTCAGAATGATATTATTCAAATCTTCATTTTTACTTTTCAGATCACTAATTTCCTTTTTATGTGAGTCAACTTCTTTAGCATGCTTTTCAATCAGACTAACATTTTCCTTTTTCAACAAATTATATTTAGTCTTAAGTATACCAAATTACTTAACTAGATCATTAAAAGCATCAATCAGCTCACCATCATCATTTTCACTCTCACTATCACTTAAGGTACTGAAGGAAGAAGAACTGATCTTATCTTCATGAGCCATGAAGCATAGTTTGGCAACCTCTTCCTCTTCTGAAGAGGTGTCATCTTCACTGTCATCCCAAGTGGCCTTCATAGCCTTCTTCTTAAACTTCTTGGGATTTTTCTTCGCTTGTGGATAGTCGGCCTTCATGTGTCCAGGCTTCCCACACTCGAAACACGTGATTTCCTTTTGTCTTTGTAACTTTCCACCCTTTGGAAATCTCCTTCCTTGCATCCTCTTTCTTTGAAGGAACTTGCTGAATCTCCTAGTGATAAGAGCAATGTCCTCCTCATCTTCTTCTTCTTCTTCCTCAGACACTTCATGTTTGCTTGATGAGGCCTTCAGTGCAATGTCCTTTTTCTTTGTGACTTCTTTCTCCTTGAGGTTCTCCTTTTCGTTTGTCCTCATTGTGATCTCATGCGTCATGAGAGATCCAATGAGTTCTTCAAGCTTTAGGACTTTGAGGTCCTTTGCTTCCTGAATTACAGTCACCTTCGGCTGCCAACTCTTTGGAAGACATCTAAAAATCTTCCTGACCTGTTCTTCACACGAATATGATTTACCAAGAGCTTTTAGGCCATTGGTTATGTTAGTAAATCTTGTAAACATAGAAGAGACAGATTCATCTTTAGGTATTGAAAATAGCTCATACTCGTGTACAAGCATATTCAGTTTGCTCTCTTTCACCTGATTTGTACCCTCGTGTGTGACCTCTAATAGGCGCCAAATCTCTTAGGCGCTTTCACACCCTTGTACTCTATTAAATTCATCTCTATTTAGAGCACAGTGCAGGGTATTTATTGTCTTGGCATTTAAGCTCATTTTTTTTTTTGTCTGTATCATTTAGTTCGTGTGATACTTTGAGAATCCTAACACCATTCTCTGTTTTAAAAGCTATGTATGGACCACTTTCTATATTATTCCATAATTCATAGTCCACAGCTTGAACATATATCCTCATTCTAGACTTCCAGTACACATAATCATTACCATCAAAGAACGTAGATCTAGTGATAGACTGGCCTTCTACTTGGGTAGAGTTTGTGTTGAATGCCATTTTAGCTATATCAAAGTATATATCTAAGTCACAACTATGACAATAATTTCTAGAAAACAGCTTAGACAATATTTAACCTTGCTCTGATACCAATTGTATGATCAAGATTGTCTAAGAGGGGGTGAATTAGACTTTTAAACTTAATTTGTTAATCTAATCAATTTCTCTCTTGTCTAAACTTTCTAAGCTAACAGCAAGCAATCAAATAAAGTAGAGTGAGAGAGAAAGAAATTGACACCGTGATTTTTAACGTGGTTTAGCTAAACTTGCCTACGTCCACGCTCCAAGACACCCCCTTGAAGATTCTTAACCTTCTCCTCACGAGAAAACAAGATTGAACTTTTCGGGCGTCGATCTACTGCCTTACACGGATCTGGATTGTTCTTCATGGGCGACAATCCACTGTCTTGTACAGAATTGTGAGTTTGTAAATTGTTTGCACAAACTACACTCTCTCAAAGATTAAATCTCAAGTTCTAGAATTGAGATGTGTAGAAGAAAAATACAGAGTATTCAAAATTTCGCTCGTTAGGGCTCAGTAGTAGATTTTGCAAAAGTTGTTTTCTTCGAGCTATCTCCTTGGCTTAAATACTCTGTCTGTAAAATCAGCTCCAAAATTGAATGCTCCTTATCCGAATATGGAAACTTTGTTATCGTTGGAGCAGCATCCGTACAAAGTAAATAGCCGTTGCATTTTGAAGTTGCTATCGTGCTTCGCCATTAATGGTAAGAAGTTAAAGCTCTGGGCAAGGTCACTGTTGTTTCGCGGTATATTCAAATTTGGCGGAAGACTCTGTTCATAGGTAGATGTATATTTAAGAGCTTGAACCGCTGTCGGTGGATTCAGCTTTAAAACCTTGTACCGTAGAAAACCGAACCGGTATCGGAAGATGTAGTAGTGAAGTCTGGAACAAATATCGGAAGACGTAGATTTAACAAGCTGAACCGCTATCGGAAGACGTAGCTTTAACAAGCTGAACCGCTATCAGAAGACGTGGCCTCAAAAAGCTGGCGGAAGATGTTGTTCCTTGAAGTACTCCGCCTTTGTCGTTTAACTGGCGGAAGACTTAGGCTTTGAACAACTTCGCTTTTGTCGTTTAGCTACTGGACGATGTTGAACTTTAAAGATCCAGCGGATGATATTCTTTGAACGACTTCATTTTTGTCGTTTAGCTGGCGGATGACTTAGGCTTTGAACGACTTTGCTTTTTGTCGTTTTCCTATCGGATGATGTCTTCTTTTCTACATCACCGGTGGATGTACATTGTTTTTATTCGTTTTCAGCCCTGTTAAACTATTTAGCTCTGTACACTTAGCCACAATTGTTAGAATACTAAAATGCCATTTCCAAGGGCATTTCCAACCAATTAATTTCATATGCATAACTCATTTTTCTCATTTAATAAACATAATCAAATTACATTACTAAACACATCATCAAAAACATATTTAGACTTAAACACTATTTAAGTCAACATCTATTTCATCTATGTCTACTCGATTCACTAACATCACTAATGGCCTAAAAGCTCTTGGTAAGATGTACTCAAGTGAAGAACAGGTAAGAAAGATTCTGAGATGCTTACCGAGAGCATGGCAACCAAAAGTGACAGCCATACAAGAGGCTAGGGATCTCAAAGTGCTCAACCTTGAAGAGCTCATTGGCTCTCTGATGACTCATGAGATAACCATGAGAATCAATGACAAGAAAGATCTCAAAGAGAAAGAGATCAGCAAAAAGAAGGATATAGCATTTAAGACTTCTTCGAGCAAACAAGATGACTTTGAGGAAGAAGATGAAGGTGAGGACATTGCTCTTATTACCAGAAGATTCAGCAAGTTCCTCCAGAGAAAAAGGATGCATGGGAGGAAATTCTCTAGAGGAGAAAAGCCTCAAAAGGAAAAGGAGATAACCTGTTTTGAATGCGGGAAGCCAGGACATATCAAGGGCGAATGTCCTCAAGCAAAGAAAGGCCCCAAGAAATTCAAGAAGAGGGCAATGAAGGCCACATGAGATGATAGTGAGAGTGACACTTCCTCAGAAGATGAGGAAGTATCCAACCTGTGCTTCATGACACATGAAAATGAGGTTAGTGTTTCCTCTAGTGATAGTGAAACTTAGAATGGAGACTTAATTGATGCTTTTAATGATCTAGTTAAGCAATTTGGTATGCTTAAATCTAAATACATCTTAGTGAAAAAGGAAAATTTTGATTTAATTAAAAAGCATGATAAAGAGATAAGTCTGCATGAAAAAGAGATAGCTGATCTTAAAAGTAAAAATGAGGATTTGAATTATATCGTGCTTAAGTTCACAAATGGTGACACGGGGTCCCTTAGAAAAGGGACCCGTGTACAACCCACAAATATACGCGGTTGTGCTCGGTTGTGTGCTAGTTATTAATACTTGAATAAGGGAAAGAAAATACTAAAATAAATGCAAGAAATAAACAAGGAAATTAACAATATGATGGCCGAATTATATATGATGTTAGAAGGAAAGAAATATGCAAAAAGATAAAGAGGAAGAGATGATAATATTTGTTAGGAATGAAAAGAAAGTATGAGGCAAAATAAAGAAGAAAATAACATAAAATAAAGGTGAGTGTGTGAATATTGTGGAGCTGAAATTTAAAGGTGATGTTGTGTGCAAAGTGAAGACAATAATAGTAAAGAAATACCTTTGGTGGATCCGAGGAGCGAGCTTACGGTTTAAGCTCCCGGATACACGTTTTCCGTGAGGAAAACGACCACCGTAGGCCGGGATTTTCCTCCTCGTTTCAACTCCCAATGGAGAAGATGAGGGAAAGTATAAGAGCTAACCTAGCAACCCTAGCTAGGCTAGCAATGGAGGCTAACTCCTCTTGGTTCAAAGAACCAAGGAAAATACCAAAGGAAAACTAAAGATATTTAGGGGAAATAGTAGTATATTGATAGCCAAAAGTTGTCTACAAACACTAATACCATGCATTTATAGAAGTCCTAGGTGGATTAGGGCCCTTGGATCAAAAAGGATGGATGGCCAAGATCAAGGCAAACAAGCACACATCCTAGGGAGGAGATGAATGCCATACCTAAATGGATCAATGGAGGGAATCTTGCCACATCATCAATCCATGTTGCCACTAACTTTTGTACTTGCAAAATTATACCTTTTTTTGTGGGCTCTTCTTTGGGCCAAGGCTTCCATTGGACTCCATTTATTGTAGGGCATTTTCCTTTGAATATTTTGTTGAACTTCCTCCAACCCAAATCCACCACCATACATCTAGTCCTAACCACACAATCTAATGCATGAAATGCAATTATAAAATCCTTACAATAAAGGCGAATGTATGCCAAATAAATTCAAAAATAGGGTCCGGGAAGACAAATTCCCATAGGGCAAAGTGACGGCTCCTCCAAGCGATCCAAATGCAATCCTTTTTCATAAATTTTCCTACAAAAATAAAAACACGTAATAAATAGAAAATTTAGATAAGGCACGGGATGCTACTAATTTTCTTTTAATATGCATCCGAGGCATGTCAAATGGTACCAAGAACTTAAACATGATGATAGGAAATCAGAGAGCTACTTTTCATAAAGCAGGTTTATGTTATGATAAGTTTAATAAAAAGAAAGCTTTTAAGAACTTCTTTGTTAAACCAACTACCTGTCATGCTTGTAATGAGATAGGACATAAATCTTTTGAATGTCCTCTAAAACTAGGGAAAACTAAACCTGGCAGGGGATTGCAATGGGTTCCTAAGGGAACCTGACCTAACTCTAGGACCAAAAAGATTTGGGTACCAAAGAAGACAACTTGATCTTCTGTTTTGTAGGTTGACTGTTCTCCCGGGAGAAATCAGTGGTTCCTCGACAGTGGATGCTGGAGACATATGACGGGAGACTCAACCAAATTTGCTGTTGTCAACAAGAAGAAAGGAAATGTCACTTTTGGTAGAAACCAAAAGGGTAAGATTGTTGGCATCGGTAACATAGGTAACTGCTCTAACCTTATCATTGAAAATGTCTTATTAGTAGAAGGGTTAAAGCACAATCTGTTAAGCATCAGTCAGCTATGTGGTAAGGGATATAAAGTTTCTTTTAAATCTGATGCTTGTGTGATTAAAGATAGTATGAGTAGTAAAGTTCTGTTCAAAGGTTATAGAAATGAAAATGTTTATATTATTAATTTAGATAACCTTGAACAAGTTGATGAAAAATGCCTTGCTGTGAATCTGTTGGTTGATAGTTGGACTTGACATAGGAGATTAGGACATGTAGGTATGGATAAATTAGCTAAGATTACTAAGAATAATTTAGTTAGAGGGATTCCCAAGATATCATTTGAAAAGGATAAGATCTGTGAAGCTTGTCAAATGGGCAAGCAGATCAAAAGTTCCTTTGCATCAAAGAATGCAATCTCTTCCTCCAACCCTCTTCAGCTTCTTCACATGGACCTCTTCGGTCCTTCTAATGTAGCCAGCCTAGGTGGAAAACTCTATGCCTATGTCATTGTCGATGACTTCTCTAGATTTACTTGGGTATACTTTCTGAAGTCAAAGGATGAGACCTTTGATACATTCTCTAGCTTTAGGAAAAGAGTTCAAAATGAAAAGGAGCTCACCATTGTTGCTATTCGTAGTGATCATGGTGGAGAATTTGAAAATGAGAAATTTGAACTCTTGTGTCTCAAATATGAAATTGAGCACAATTTTTCCTCCCCTACAACTCCTCAGCAAAATGGTATTGTTGAGAGGAAAAATAGGTCTCTCCAAGAGCTAGCTCGGACTATGCTCAATGAAAATTCCCTTCTAAAATATTTCTGGGCTGAAGCTATTTCAACAGCTTGTTATGTGCTTAATCGGGTCTCCATAAGACCTATTCTTGAGAAAACACCTTATGAGCTTTGGAATGGAAAAACTCCTTCTGTTAAGTATTTTAGAACCTTCGGTAGTAAATGCTTCATTCTTAACACTAAAGATAACTTAGGAAAATTCGATTCCAAATCCGACCTTGGAATCTTTCTTGGATATTCTCTCTCCAGTAAGGTTTATAGAGTGTTTAATAAGAGAACTTTAGTTGTAGAAGAATCTGTGCATGTCAACTTTGATGAGACCCTTCAACCCACAATCAATGTGGATGAGGATGACTCTTTAGAAAAACATCTAGATTCCCTTTCCTTAGATAAGCCTACAGATACCCTTTAAGGAGAAAACTCTCTAGAAATTGTTCATGTCAAAGATGAATTAGCTGCTCTGCCTAGAGATTTGAAGTATGTGAGAAATCATCCTTTATATGAAGTTCTAGGTGATCCAACATTAGGAGTCAAAACTAGAGTCTCCTTTAGAAATTATTGTGCTAATGTTGCTTTCATATCTCAAATAGAGCCTAAGAAGTTTGAGGAAGCTGAATTGGATGATCACTAGTTAGTTGCTATGCAAGAAGAATTAAATCAATTCAAAAGGAACAATGTTTGGGAACTTGTTCCAAAACCAGTCAATCATTCCATTATTGGAACAAAATGGATATTTAAGAACAAAATGGATGAAAATGGAATTGTGGTCAAGAATAAAGCTAGATTAGTTGCCAAAGGTTACAACCAAGAAGAAGATATTGATTATTAGGAAACCTTTGCACCCGTAGCTAGATTAGAATCTATTAGAATACTCTTAGCATATGCTTGCTATAAAAACTTCACACTCTTTCAAATGGATGTAAAGAGTGCATTTTTAAATTGTTATATCATGGAAGAAGTTTATGTAGAGCAGCCCTTAGGATTTGAAAACTATAAAAAACCTGACCATATATACAAACTTAGGAAAGCTCTCTATGGACTTAAACAGGCTCCTAGAGCTTGGTATGATAGGTTGAAGAATTTTCTTGAGGAAAGGAAGTTCAAAAAGGGTAATACCGATTCAACCATTTTTACCTTGCAAAAGGACAATGATATTCTCATTGTTCAAATCTATGTTGATGATATCATATTCGGGTCTACAAATGTTTCACTTTGTGATGAATTTGCCTATGTTATGCAAAGTGAGTTTGAAATGAGTATGATGGGAGAGCTAAAATTCTTCTTAGGATTCCAAATTAGCCAAAAAATCTAATGGTATTTTCTTCTGTCAAGAAAAATACATCAAAGATCTCTTAAAAAGATTTGGATTAGAATCCTCTAAGTTCTCTAGAACTCCCATGAGCACCACTACCTAATTGGACAAAGATGAAAATGGAACAATTGTTAATATTTAGAAATATCGTGGTATGATTGGATCTCTGTTATACCTGACAGCTATTAGGCCAGATATTCTCTTTAGTGTCTGTCTCTGTGCTAGGTTTCAAGCTACCCCTAAAGAATCCCACTTAAATGCAGTCAAAATAATATTCAAATATTTGAGTGGAACTCATGATCTAGGATTGTGGTATCCTAAAGGTACCTTCTTCGAACTAATAGGATATTCAGATTCTGATTATGCTGGAAGTCTAGTTGATAGGAAAAGTACCAGTGGAACATATTAATTCCTTGGTGAATCTCTAGTTTCCTGGTACTCCAAGAAGCAAAATTCTGTTGCAGTTTCAACGGCTGAAAGTGAATATATTGCTGTTGGCAGTTGTTGTGCACAAATATTGTGGATGAAGCAGACCTTGGAGGACTATAATCTTTTCTATGATAGGATTCCAATTCGGTGTGACAACACCAGTACCATAAATATTTCCAATAATCCCATCCAGCATTCTAGAACAAAGCACATCGAGGTTAGGTATCACTTCATCAGAGATCATGTTTAAAGAGGTGATATTTCATTAGAATTTGTCAATTCTGTTGATCAATTAGCTGATATATTTACAAAATCTTTGGATGATAAAACCTTCTGTAATATTAGAATAAGGTTAGGGCTCATTAAGTGTGAGAAAAATTAAGCTTCTTTTTCCTCCCTATTTAAGACTCTCAATGATATAAGAGTTCACTATCCGTCGGAAGATGTTCATCCACTGTGCGTCGGAAAATATGCATCATTCACTTGTCGTCGGAAGATGTGTATCAGCCACTATGCATCGGAAGATATAAGCATCTATCTGGTGACACGTGTCACCATCGGGCGATATCTTATTTTCAAATTTATATTCTTATCGTCGGGCGAAACCTTAAAGCATTCAAACTTGTTTGCTTAAGACGCTTCACCTTTTCGCGCTCTTTCAAAAGCTCCTGCCCTATCCGTCGGTTCTTCTCTCCATAGCTTTTCCTCTCTTTCGCATTTTCGCTCAGAAAGTTCTTCATCTGTCTAAATGGCATCTTCATCACGAGCGGTTCTAGAACCGGTTCGTCAACCACGAGAGCTTCGTCGTGCGACTCAATGGCCATCTCTCTACTTCCTCAGTCATGTTGCCGAAGAGAGATATCATGACGATTTTAAGCTTAAATCCCTTATTCCAAGTCGTGGTATTATCTTTGATGATTTAGTAGGCTTGGATTTAGTTGAACCCTTGAAAGGTCTCGGGTTATTGGGGTTGTTCGACATTGAATCATTCTATTACCCCGTTGCGGTCAAGATGTTTTATGTCAATCTTGGCTACTCTTCTGACTTTTCTACTATCTCGAGCTATGTGTATGGAAAACACATAGTTATTACACCTCAATCCATCAATGAGCTGCTGGAGAGCCTCCATTTTGTTAATCATGTCAAGTTCTATGAGACAGGGACTGATCCCCCACTTCTTAACTCTCCTGAGGTTCATCTGTTTTTGAAGACAATTGCTTTAGACCCGAATCTCATCCATAATCCCTTAAAGAGTAAGCATCTCAACATCAGAGCTCGACTCTTTCACCAAATGATAGGGTACAATATCATTTCCAAGGGTGGTCACTATGACGATGTGAGTGGTGTAATATCCGGTTTGTACGGACCTTTTATTATATTATTATTATATTGTTATTGGCATTTTTGTAATTATGTCAAATCAGGTCCGATTTACGAAAAGAAAACGTCATTTCGATCCTAGCGATTAATTAGAATTTTAAGGAATTTACGGAAATTTTCGGAGATCAAACATTATATTCCGAGTAAATACGCTTTTCGTAATGTAAAAGACGTTCTCGTAAAAATAGCAAACGAGGTCCAAATTGCGAACGGACAGTTTTAATAAATCCCTGGCAATGAATAGAAGTTATTGGCAAAATATGAAACTTTCGAGAATCCGAATGGTTGGACGATTAACGAAACGAAGGACGAAACTAATAGAATTAAGTACTAAGGGCAAAATAGTAATTTGCAAACTAAATTTTATAAAAATAACAAATCACTCATTTCTCCTCACTTCTCTCTTTCTCTTCTTCTTCTTCTTCTCTGGATCGCACGAACAGAGACACAAAGTTCTCTCTCGGCCGCCGACGCCAATTGCCGTTCCGACTCCGTTCGAGCTCCGTTTCTCCTCCGTCCTTCACGTTTTCTTCCTCTCTCGCTACTCTCGGTATGTAGCTTCAATCTCTGAGCGTTTGTTTCGAGTTTTAGTTCGATTTAGGGTTAGGGTTTAAATTAGGTTTTCCGTTAAAAACGCGATTTAGACTTCGTAATTAATAGGTTAGCTATAATTACGTATATATTGAACATATTGAACGTTATTGGACGAAGAAAAGTCGATTTGCGAAAAAGTTATAAATTGGTAAAATTTCGGGTTTTAGGGGAAAACTCGTTAATTTGGATAATCGAGCTATAATTAATGTTCGAAAAGCTTTAATTAGCTAAGTGAAGAATTTAGGAGAATTCTTTAGCTAAGTTTTGAAATTTGGACATTTATGGTTTAAATTGGTTTTAACTGTGAATGTCGTATTTTCTCAGACACACGACTCTCGTGGACATAGCTTGTGGTTCTGCGCGCTCGAGGTAAGTTCTCGTGACTTGCTTGACCCAAAGGTCTACACCATACCTCGTCGTCGTATCAAGGATCCTTGAGGGTTCCTTATTTTACATTGTTTAGGTTGGGTAGTTAGGTTAGTTGTTTATAGGTTATATTATATTGTCTGCTGATATGAACTGTTTGTTTACTTTCCGCTGATATGAACTGTTCATGCATCACGTGTTTCAAAATGGCATAAAAAATGGGTTTCTGCACGAGTTTTCAATGAAATGAATAATGAACGAAAATACGAAATCTGTATCTGAAAGGTCACGCGGGATGGGGCTCAGGCATGGCTGTAGGGTTTGTGAGCATGTACCCCCCCCATCTAAGTGGAAAGTGGTAGTTCGACCGCGGAATGTATCCTTTCCATTTAGTGGGCTGATATCTCGGTGGCAATATGTATGAAATGACCTGATATGTAATATGTATGAAATGACCTGATATGTCTGATGAGCATGTTTTCTGAACTTCATATGCACGACACGCATGCATCTGCATTTACGTAGCTTACTGAGATTTCCATATCTCATATGTGTCTGTATGGTGTAGGTGACGTTCTAGGTTACGTTGACCCAGGTGAGGATGATATTCCTCCTCCTGACGTAGGAGCAGCTGATGGATGATGGCCGTGGGAGTGCGCTGAGCAGTCGAGGCGCGTTTTGACCCGTGGTGGGTGTATGTAAAGGTTTTGGGGGTTCTTCGTGATATTTTGGATTAATGACGAACTGTATAGAACATATTTAGGTTGTTTGGATCTGGATAGGGGTTAGATAACGTTTTAGTAATTGTATGTAAAATGCTTTGGTTTAAATAGTTTTAATAAACGTTATAAAATGTTTTGGTTTAAATGTTAAGTTAAATGAAAATGTTTTGAATTGTTGTTTGTAGGTTGATACGGTTAAGCTCGATGTTTAGAGCTATCCACGCAGTTGGACTTCGCAAAGTCCGACTCGAGTCGATTGAGTTTAGAATACGTTTAAATTGGATTTAAGTAGATTTAAGTTGTGAGTTTTATGAAATTTGGTGTAAAGAAAAGGAGGTTTGCTCTCTGGAAATCGGATTCCAGAGAGCAAACAGAAACGTTAAAAGCTGTAAGTGTTGAAGTGCTGGAGTGAACGAAAGAAGAAGGATCGCTGCATAGCATGCAGCGATCGATTTCTGCTTTTCAACAGAAATCGATCTCATGCAGCGATCGATCTCTGTATTTTACAGAGATCGATCGCTGCCTCCTTTTGGGTCAGCGCAGCCCAGTTCCGATTCTGCCCCTCCTTTAGCTGTTATTAAATATTTAAATGTTTTAAGTTTTATTTAAATTGTTTTAGTTTATGTTTTAAATATTTACCAAACAAACTTCGAATTCGATTCCGGTTTCGGTTTCGATTTCAATTAATTCCGTTTTCGGTTCTGATTTCAATTTCAGTTTAGATTCCGCGTAAAGTTTTATTTAAAGTAATATGTATAAAAAAAAAATATAATACAAAAATACGGGTACAGTATTAGGGGTGTTACAAGTGGAATGAAACTGTTTGTTCTGTTTGCACTTTATCAACAGACCCCCTTCAATATGGGTTTTATAGTTTTGAAAAAGATGATTCAGAGTGTCTCAACCAAGGCTACATCGCTTCTCTACAATCTACTTCTCATGAAAATCTTTGAGAAGTTTGAAGTGGAATTTCCTGAGGAAGATGATCCCTTCCGTCTTCAACCTTCAAGCTTTTACTCCCTCTCCACTCTGAAGAGAATGGGGATAACAAGAAACAGAAAAGGGAAATTTGTGCTGGATGAGACCCGCAAGAAGGTCTCTAAAGCATCTTCTGCTCGGTTGGGGAAGAGGAAGCTTCTCCTACAGGAGGAGTCTACTCACGAAGAAGTGGATGAGTCTAATATCCCTGCCTTTGTCAATTCACCTTCTTCATCTCAAGTGTCACGCTCTCACCCTCCTCCTCCTATTCCAAGACACTCTACCCCATCTCTTCCAACACATACTTTTGGAGCACCCTCAGCTCACTCCTCTGTGCCCCTTCCACTTCCAGAGGGTCCTACTTCTCCTTCACCTATTTTTATGTTGCCTTCTCTGGCTACTCCACCACTCATTTCTCCGGTTCAACCACCTGCTCCTCAAATCCAAACCTCCTCACCAATCCAAATAAATGCTTCTCAAACTCCAAAAACCTATTAAAGGAGATCATCCATCAGTGAGGATCAGTTCACTGAGTTGATGATCTGCATCGCAAGTTTTGGAACCGCTCTCACTTCTGTTAAAGATTAGATGCAGGCGTCATTAGATGCCAAGCTAAATCAAACAAGAATGGACTTGAGCAAGGATCTTGACTTAGTTCAAGATCGGTTGGCTTCCAGGGTGGATAGACTTGAAGGGCTCACTCACTAGGGTCCTTCGATCTATGCAGTCGGATATTCAAGCTCTACAACCAGAACAGTTTAGCCCTCTTTGTTTCTCAGAGGCTTGTTCTGCAGACCTCCTACCTCCAGTCATCAGACTAGCGGTTGGCGAGGAAGTGAACTTCATGCCTTTGAATATCCAGGATGCTGAGCTTGAGTTCATTAATCATTTTGGTTCCCATGTCATCGAGTCCTCTTCTGAGCTCCCACTTCCAATGGCTGCATTTCCGGCTGGTCCACCGGTAGAGCCACCACCATGTCTGGACTTGGTAGTGTATAGAAGTCCATTTCAGCCCTCTGCTCCTTCTGTTTCTACTCCTGATCTTGCCCCACTGATAGTTCCTGATGCAAATATGAACTATGCAGTGCATCCATCAATTATGAAGGAGTTGTGGAAGCACATTTTGGACTTAGATTAGATAGGAGATATTTTTTTTTGGGTGGACAATTTTTTACAAATTCATGAGTTGTACCAGTTTTTTTTGGTACTCTGATCTTATAATTCTTTCCATATACAAATGTTGTGTCTTTGATATTTTTTTTGTAATTTTTCTTTTTTTTTTGATGTGTCAAAGGGGGAGAAATTAGGACAACACTGATTGATAGTATGAAATGTGTTTACTTGTGCTGATAACTTTGTTTGAAAATTAAAATTGGATTGCATGCACATGCTGTGGGGGAGCTAGGATTATGGAGGAGCGATATTTAATCAATTTATACTTATAGTTTGTCATCATAAAAAAGGGAGAGATTGTTGACTTAAATAATGTTTAAGTCTAACGATGTTTTTGATGATGTATTTTAAGAAGTGTAATTTGATTAAGTTAAATATATGAATTTAATGAATTATATTGATGAGATTAACAAGCTGATTAATAAATTAAATATTGACCTTATTATATTTTCCTCTAAGCATTTAAGTGGAAATGCCCTTTGAAAAGGGTATTTTAGTTGTTTAATAAGTCTGACTAAGTGTTCAGGGTGTGATAGCAAAACTGGGCTAAAACTGACGAAGTATTGCATATCCACTGAAGTAGAAGAAAAGACTTCCACCGCTAGCTAAACGACAAAGTCTACATCTGCCGCTGGCAGAGTCTTCCTAAGACTTATACCGCTAGCTAAACGACAAAGTCTACTTCTACTGCTGGCAGTCTTCCAAATTTTACTTCTACCGCTAGCAAAACCTCAAAGGCCACATCCACCGCTTGTATTTCAAAGGAGACTTCTACTGCTGAACAGTAACTTCAAAAGACTTCCACCGCTGGTATTTCAAAGGAGACTTCTACCGCTGAACAGTAACTTTTGAAGACATCCACCGCTGGAATTTCAAAGACAACATCCACCGCTAGTTTTCAAAGGCAACGTCTACCGGTGAACAGTATCTTTCGCCATCATAGCAAAGAATGACATCTACCGATGGCGGTTCAAGCATTGCAAAGTTACATCTACCGATGGCGGTTCAAGCTTTGTAAAGCAACATCTACCGCTGAACAGTATCTTCCGCTAGATTTTAAAAAGACTGCGAAGCGATAGCGATACTCGTCCAGAGCTTTAACTCCAGATAATTAATGGCGAAGAACGAAAGCGACTCCAGAATGCAACGGCTAGCTATGTATGTACGGATGCTTCTCCAACGGTCATAAATTTCCATATTCAGATAAGGAGCATTCAAGAATTAGAGCCGATAATAGACAAAGTATAAAGAGGAGAAAGAAGATCGGAAGAACAACTTTTGCTGAAATTCTCTCTGAACCCTAATACGCAAAAAGACTTTGTGATACTCTGTTATTCTTCCTGCACCTCTCTTAATTTAACTGGAGATTTGATATTTGTGAGAGTGTAGTCTGTGCTGTAAATCTCTATTCAAATATGTAAAATCTTAAAGGCAGTGGATTGACGCCCGTGATGTTCAATCCAGATTTGTAAGGCTGTAGATCGACACCTGTGAAGCTCGATCTGGAATTCTCGTTGAGGAGAAGTTAATGATCTTCAAGGGGAAAACCTTGAAGCGTGGACATAGGTAGGTTTTTTTCTCTCTCTGTTTATATGAATTAGTAAGCAATTAATTGAGAATCTGTTTATTACACTTAGTAAAAGAGATTAAGAAATTTCAAATTCACCCATCTCTTAGACAATAACGATCCTACGGACCAGAGCAACAGAATTATGCTTATTGAGTCTAAAGTCGCAGTTCAACAGAAGCCTTTGAACTTCCACAAAAGAAGGTGTATCTTGCTGACTAGTGATGGAGGTAACAAATGGGTTATATTCACTATCGAGGCCACCGAACAGGTAAATAAGTTGACCTTTGGTGGAAATGTGCTCACCAATGGCAGCAAGAGGTTATATAGTTAGGTGATTTTTTGGATATAAGTAGTAGCAGACAATCACCTGAGCCAAAGAGGACGACGAGTAGGTATTTTTAAGAGCATTCTAAATTTATGTTGCAGACTTGTAGCTCACAATTTGTGAGAGGTAGGAGTCTGATAAAGAGGCGTAAATCTAGCTCATTAGTAATCAGTCATACCATTGCCATATAGAGAAAGTGTCGGAGTTGAGAAGAAATTTTAGAGGTGGAGAAGCAGACCCATCAAACCATTTGCTACATGTCATTTGCTATTACGATGTTTAGGATTTGATTTTTCTAAATGAGAAAATTTTGAGTCAAGTTTGATAGTGAAAGATTGGCTTACGGAAGGAAATGAAGGTAGGGAAGAAGGCTCTGCTGTCATAGGAGTAACACTATTGCTGGAGGCCATAGAAAAGGCTCTGAAACCAAGTAAGGAAACTGTAGGGAAAGAAAATAGCAAGAAAAATATATTATGTGTATCGTATTCATTACAATAATAGTCTATATTTTGTACAATGAAAAAAGAATATTCTAGATCCTATAATACATGTTGTTATAACTAATTGTATTATTTTATCAGATGAGTTATCTCCACGAGCTTTTTCTTTTAATTTTACACCATAAGTCGAAATCATAAGGGAATGGATACTAATAAATTGCAAACTCCCACTTGTAAATTTTTCTTTTAATTGTCCAATCTACTAGAGATTGTGGCTGAGATGATGTTGCTTTGTAAGAAGACAAAACAAAGAATGAGAAGCAATAGACGAGAGGTGAACTTGCCTGTTCTGAATTGTTGAAGAAGAAGAGAGATGAGAGAAAGAGACGCAATAAAAGCAACTCTTTTCTTATAATATCTGGTAATAGTCTGGAGGTTTTTATAACCTTATTACAGAGAGAGAAAATATCAGAGAAAGGAAAAACGTGTGGAGAGAGAAGAATAAAATGCTAACAGAATGAAGTTGCCTTTTTAATGAACCCGGTCTGAGTGGCTTGGTTTATCATCCCCCCGCAAATGCACTGGGCGAGGGAGAACAGTGAGTTTGAGCCGAAGTTGTTAAAATCTAGCCGTCGGTAAAGGCTTAGTTAGGCAATCAGCCACTTGATCGTCAAAGGGAACAAAGGCAAGACGGAGAGACCCATTGACCACCTTTTCACGAACAAAATGCTGATCGGTTTCGATGTGTTTGGTGCGAGCATGAAGAACCGGATTGGAAGCTAAGTTGAGAGAGCTGATGTTGTCATAGTACAGCAGCGAAGACGAAGGCAGAGGAAAGTGAAGCTCTATTAACAACGAATTAATCCACAAAATCTCAGTTGCCCCGAGGGCAAGAGCACGATACTCAGACTCAGTGCTCAAACAAGAGACAACCTGCTGTTTTGACGATGACCAAGAGACGAGATTATGACCAAGAAAGATACAGTGGGCACTCGTGCTACGCCGATCATCAATGCAAGATGCCCAGTCGGCATCAGTGTAACAATATAGTGTGTCATCGGAAGACTGTTGAAGACATAAACCAAAGTGAGCTGTACCCCGTAAGTACCGAAGAACACGTTTGACGGCTTTCACATGAGAATCAGTATGAGCGTGCATGAATTGGCAAAGTTTGTTCACCGCAAAGGAAATATCGGGTCTAGTAATGGTGCAGTACTGAAGGGCACTGACAATGCTGCGATATTCCGTGGCATTGGCTAGTGGTGTACCATCATGGAGAGATAGAGGTGGGAGAACGATAGGTGTCTGCTGTAACTTTGAATCAAGATGCCCTGTTTTAGTCAGTAAATCATGAACATATTTAGTTTGACTGAGATGCAAACCTGTTGGGTGAGATTGGACCTCAATACCCAAGAAAAATGCAAGTTGCCGAGGTCTTTAAGCGCAAACAGGTTCGAGAGATGACTGATCAACTCGACGATGAGAGGAGAGGAGGATCCAGTCACTATAATATCATCAACGTAAACAAGAACCACAATAATATGAGAAGTAGTGCGCCGAATGAACAATGAGGTATTGGCTTTGGAAGCGATGAAACCCCAATGAAGCAAGGCAGAGCTGAGTTTAAAAAATCAAGCACGAGGGGACTGATGAAGACCATATAGAGAACGATTGAGTTTGCAGACAAAATTAGGCCGAGTAAAGTCCACAAAACCTTGAGGTTGGAGCATGAATACCTCTTCCTGGAGATCGCCATGGAAAAAAGCATTCTGAACATCCAACTGTCGGATAGACCATTGTTTAGAAATAGCAATGTTGAGGACAAGGCGGATAGTGGTGGGCTTAATAATGGGGCTGAACGTTTCATGAAAATCAAGACCAGGAGTTTTTTGAAAACCTTTCGCAACAAGCCGAGCTTTGAAGCGATCGATGGAGCCGTCTGGGAGCAGCTTAATCCGGTATAACCACTTAGAACCAATGACCCGAGAGGAACTGGGTTTCGAAACGAGTGTCCAGGTGCCTTGAGACTGTAAGGCATTGAATTCAATTTGCATTGCCTCACGCCATTCTCTGTGTTGAGATGCCTCGTTCTAAGAGGAAGGTTCACAGAGGGTGTTGGTGGCAATACTGAAGAAAAGCTTCGGTTTAAAGATGCCAGACTTCGACCGAGTAATCATAGGGTGATGAACCACAGGAGAAGACTCAGGTGGTACCACGGGTTGGACAGGCACAGAGGTGGGAAGAGAAGAAGACGACACAGAGGGAGTAGAAGTGTGAGACAGAGGTATAGAGGAAGAAGAGGAGGAAGAAGGAGAGATAGGGAAAAAGGTAAAGAAGAAATGATGGGTGTTGAGGGCCCTACAAGAGTGGACGACAGAAGATAAGAAAATGGAAAAACCTTCTCATTAAATATGACATGGAGTGAGATAAAGAGGTGGCCAGTGGTATCAGAGCCTGTACCCAACCGAAAATGTGGCCAACGAGGATGTTGGGCCCCCGAGGGGGGGTGATTGTGATGACCCGAATAGACACGTATGAGGAGGAACCACCCAGTGCTCCGCGATTCTCGAGTGGGACTTGGGCCGGAGGGTGACATGCTGGGTTAAAACTCCGCGAATCCAAGGTTGGATTTGGGCTGGAGGGTTCAGTCATAGAAGGGGGGTCGTCACAATCCCACATCGCTTGGGGAAGTATTCGGAAATGAAACATATGTAAGGAAACCCTCCCAAGATAGTAAGACGCGTTTTGGAGCACAATTGACAACGGATCCCATAAGAACTCCAAAGTTAAAAGTGCTTCGGCGGGAGTAGTACCAGGTTGGGTGACCGACTGGGAAGTCCTCGCCAAACAAAGCCGTGAGGAGAGGATATTAGGCTACGTCCCAATCCCCAGAGCGGACAATATATTGCGGGAAAAATGGGTCGTTACAAGTGGAATGCTTAAGGCAAATGTAGCCTTTATGACGACTACTGTAGCCTAGAAAAATGCAAGAGGCAGAACGAAATTCCAATTTATGTGCATTATATGGGCGTAAATAAGGATAACATTTACATCCAAAAATATGAAGATGAGAGTAGAAGGAGGTTTACCATAAAGTGTTTGAAAAGGAAAAAGATTAGATAAAACGTCGATTGATCAAGTATATGTAGCAGTGGAAAAAACAAATGGCCAAAATTTTAAAGGTAAAGAAGATTGAGCTAGAAGAACTAGGCCAGTTTCGACAATATGACGATTTTTGCGTTCAACACGACCGTTTTGTTAAGGAGTATAGGGACACGAAATTTCGTGTAAAATACCGTGAGAGGTAAAAAATTTGGAAAGAGACTGGAATTTGCCACCCCAATCGGAACGAACACGTTTAATTACAGAATTAAATTGAGTTTGTATCATTTTACGAAACGTAAGAAAAGCATTGTAAGCCTCATCCTTGGAACGTAGAAAATATAACCAAGAAAACCGAGAAAAATCATCAATAAACAGAATAAAATATTTTGTATCAGTAATAGAAGAATTAGGAGCAGGTCCCCATAAATCAGTATGTATTAACTCAAACATAGTAGAGGCATGAGAATGTGAAATAGAAAACGGTAATCGGTGGGATTTGGCTAACTGACAGGAAGGGCAAAATTCCACAGCTCCAGAAGAAGAAGATGAAAGGTGGCAGGGAGACAGGAGAGACCGCGCAACAAAAGCTGAACGATGGCCCAAGAGACAGTGCCACAAAGTGGAAGAAGTGAGTGAAATAGAGTGCAGTTGAGATGTAGAGGAGCGACTAGGAGAGGAAGAACAGACCCGATAGATGCCGTTGTCAAGGATTCCCCTAAGCAGCACCTGACAAGATACCTGGTCCTTGACAAGAAAAAAATGAGGATGAAACTCGATGAAAGCTTTGTTATCGAGCATAATTAGGAAACACTAAGTAAGTTCTTTTGTAAAGAAGGAGAACAATAAATAGAACGCAACTGCAAACAGAAAGAAGAAGAAGAGAGATGTGCCTGTCCAACGTGAGAGATAAAAACCATCTTACCATTACCAACCGTGATTTGATCATCACCAGAATAAGGAGTGGCCGAGTCTAGCAGATTGAGATCGGGAGTAAAATGGTGAGAAGCGCCAGAGTCCATATACCAAGATGGATAAGTAGTGTTAGCAGATGTGGTAGGAAGTCCAGTCTGGGAGGGAAGAACAGTAGAGAAATTGCGGGGAGGGTAAGAGACAGGTTGGTATTGCAGATTGGTGTGGTGATAACACACATTCGCACTATGACCAGGTTTAAGGCAAATCTGGCAGCGGGGACGAGGAGGTCTGGGAGGGGAAGCAGAAGCTGGTGGACGGTAAGTTAGGGTGGGTAGTAAGGGTGGCGAAAATGGTGGTCGTTGGCCGCGAGGTTTGTTAGACGGAAACACAGAGTGAGGTCCTAGTGGAGATGAAAATTTTGGTTTAGGTTTGTTTCTAGAACATTGGTGTAGTGGGCTTGAAGAGAGTTTATCGATGCTGAAGCATTCTGTCGTTCCAGACGGACATTATAGTTTAGCAATAAACTGTTGATTTCTTCTATTGAGGACAGATCACCCCGAGTGGTAACGGAGGTAACGAATGGATTGTACTCAGCTCCTAGCCCATTCAAGAAATACAGGAGTTGATCCTTTTGATTTATTGGTTCACCAATAGCTGCCAGTGTATTACAGAGATTTCGAAACTTCTGAATATAGGACATGGCGCTGAGTCCATCTTTATGGAAACATTGCAGGTTTGTGCGTAGTTATGAAATTCTAGCAAACGAAGAAGCAGAGTACAGTTTCTCTAGTGCTTCCCAGATTTCAGAGGCGGAAGAGTAGCTGATGAGTTGCCCTAGCATCTGTTCATTAACCGAAGCATAGATCCAACTCATAACCAAACGATTGTATCTCTGCCAGGTGAGATACTCAGGATTAACGAGATTGGGATGGAACTCATTAATTTTAGATGGGCAAGGAAGAGAACCATTAAGAACTTCCTCCAGACCGTTGGCGATTACAACATTCAGCAATTGGTTTTTACAAATTAGAAAGTTCGATTCGTCTAGCTTGACAGTCAGAGGCTGATTAATCGAGGGTAGATGAGGGAGAGAAGAGGATGATGACGACAGAGCTTCTGCCATTGTGATCTGTAAAGAATCCATCTCCGATTACAGGTTAAGGAGCCGTTGGAGGCTCTGATACCATGTTGAAGAAGAAGAGAGATGAGAGAGAGAGACGCAATAAAAGCAACTCTTTTCTTATAATATCTGGTAATAGTCTGGAGGTTTTTATAACCTCATTACAGAGAGAGAAAATATCAGAGAAAGGAAAAACGTGTGGAGAGAGAAGAATAAAATGCTAACAGAATGAAGATTGCCTTTTTTAATGAACCCGGTCTGAGTGGCTTGGTTTATCATGAAGAAGTCAAGGACTCCCTGTCATAAGAAGATGGTTTGGTCAAAACAACAGAAATGGACAACAACAAAGAAACAATAATTGGAGTTGACAAAAACATTGAAGCTACTATGGTAGTCGAAGTGGAAAAAACATTTGAAACCATTGACAATGATACTACTGTGGTAGTCGAAGTGGAGAAAACATTTGAAACTATTGACAATGATATCACTAGCTTCAAGTTGCTGCAAATGGAGGTCAATCGCGAAGAAAACTCCTATGAGAAGAAGACTTTATCATAAAAAAGACTTGACAACAAGAATGATTGCCATTCTGTTCGACGTCTCTCCGTTAATGAAGTTAGACAAAAAGGAATGATTGACATGAATTCCATCATATCTCTCCCATACAGAGCATCGTTGCGGAGCTGTTGAGAAAGCCCTGCTGAGCAACACCCACCGCGAGTGGCGCCCACTGTGGGGCGGATCTTCTGCAACAGTGACGTTGAAGATAATGAAGGAAACGCATTCTCAGGATCAGTCCAACAGTTACTGACATCAAGTTATTCCTTCTATTTTGCTCAGTATGGAGAGATTCTTTCTATCCGACCGTGCAACGAGTAATATTGCTGTTGGATTCTGTTGAACAGAGGAAAGCCAGTACAGACCCACAAAACAATCACCCTAAAAAAATGTCATCATGTTTCACCGCGAGCCTCTACACGTTGGCAATTTTCTCTCTATTGTCCGAAGTCTACAGGTTTACAGCGATAGTGGAGTAGAAAATTGACATTTAGGGTATTTCCTATGAGGGTGGGCACGGGCCAGTTCGGTCCTGTCCCGAGCCCCGACCGAAATCGGCCAGAAATTTTCGAGATTTTTTTCCAGAAGACCAGAACCAGTCCCAATTCCATATAATATATATATATATATATATATATATATATATATATATATATATATATTAAATCAAACAATTGGCTCGTTTTCTTCTTACAGCAGCCGATCGATCGCCCAAATTTCACGACCGATCGCCACCCTCTCTACCCAACTTCCTCTTCTTCACCATTTTGGCGATCGATTGCCCCTTCAGGAGATCGGTCGACCCCCATGCATTTTTCCCCTTATTTTTTTTTCAACAACTTTAAATTTTATCCTCAAAACGCATTTTACAAAATTTCAAACAAGTACAAGAAGACAACCGAAGACAGAGGATAGGTGAGCTGATTCCTAACCGAAGGCAGCCGAACACGAAACCAAAGACAGAGCCCAGAGGCTAGCGAATCTGAATCGGAGCAAGGGGCAGGGGCCAAGGAGCACAGATAATGCCAAGCAGGGAGTACGAAGGGAGTCGGGGGAGAGCTGGAACGGGAGTCGGGGGAACGCCGGAACGCAAGTCGGGGTCAGGGGTTCGCCGTTAGGGAAATCGGGCTTCTGGAATTGGAAGAAATTGAGAGGCGGAGAGAGAGAACTGAGAAGTTTTTTTTAACACTCGGTTCCGTCCCGATATTTTAGGAATTCGGGCTGTAGACCGAGGACCGGACCGAAAACCTTCGGGGAACGAGAACCGGACCATGGTCCTGCTATGTGGGACCGAAACTGGTGGTCCGATTCAAGTCTCAGTCCGCAGTCCAGCCCTTTCCACCCCCTATTTCCTATACAAGAAATGGTGTAGAAGAAGAAACTGGGTTGGTTGAAACAATGCTTAAAGTGGAGAATTATTTCCAAAAAAGATGGGCTGAGAATATGGCAGGGCAGTTAGCTATTCTTTACGTGGGCTGGGTTACAAAGTTACAAAATATTCAAGAAAAGTTGGCCATTTTTCACTAGAGCTGGGCTGATAAATTAGTAAGGAAAATGGGCTTTCATCTGGGCTGGACAACAAAAATTGAGGACCCTTTTGTCTTGGATGGACCAGAAATAAAGCAACCTCAATCAGAAGAGTTTGTGGGGTTCAGTAGTCCATATCTGTCGTGGACTCAACCAATTGGGAAAGAAATATCTTCTCATGTTAACCAGAGAGTTTGTAGCAGTTTGCACTTTGCATGAGCAACCAGGCGGGTTTAGGAGGCGGTTTTGTGTTTTGGAAGGCAGCTTGGTGTTTATCACGGAATACCGACTATTTCCCAGCAAGCAGTCAATGGTGTTCTTAGGTCTGCATCTTGAAGACGTTGATGGACTTACCACCGTCGGTCGCACCAAGAAGGTGATGACATTTTTATGTGCGTTCGATGCAAACCTTAAAATCCAACTTACTTCCTAAGAGATTTTTGGCTGGGCAGCCAAATTAGTAAATGATAACAGTTCACTTTCGTTGGACCTGCCAGAGATAAGGGACCTTCGAGGTCCGGCTGAGCAGCACCGCCGACCTGAGGGGAGGAGACAACCTTGTCTCGCAAATTCTGGCGAATCTGTGATGGTTTCCGACAACAGCGGGAGGTGGACAATCCACGACGATTGACTTCCAACCAGGAAGGTAAAGCGCTTAGCGTACGACGTGAAGAAAAGGGTGAAAGTGTTATCTAAAGGGCCGATTCCATGCCCTAAATGTCCAAGATATATGTGCTAAAGAGATGAATTGGGATTGGATTAGAGAGAAGAAAGAAGACCCTTTTTACACGGGCTGGGCTACAAGAAGGTTGAGAGCCCCAAAGATGTTATTTGTTTGGACTTGAAGGGAAGAGATATGGCTTTTAGAAGAGCATAGTCCTGGATGGATGGTTGGGTTTAAACTATTATCCATTAAGTTTGAATTTAAACTATGCAAGTGATTGGGTTGACATTGCATTGGGCTGGATTTTAGAGGAAAGACAGTGTTTGCTGGTGGAATTAATGAAAGAGGCATCCACAAGGGTTTAGATGCACCCTTTACCACGTTCGCTCTATGTTGTTTGGGATCGGAGGAAATCAAGATGCTGTTAAGACTTGACGATAAACTACCTACTCACGACCTTGAGGACAATGTTGATTTTGATGGGTGAAGTAATGTTAAGCTTGGATTGGCATCTTTTCATGTTTTAAAGCTGGAGAGATCAACAGGTCACCTGAGGTATTCTGTTTATGTTCTGCATCACTTGAAAACTAAGCGCAAACTCGGCTAGTTTGCATAGAAAATGCTTTTAAACTAAGATATTTTATCATAAATTTTAAGATGTTGGATGCTTCAAAAACACTTTTATCAAGGCTCAATTAACTAATCATTAAGCCTTAAAATTAGATTTCCTCTCTAAGCTTTCAAGTACAGAGTAGATTCATTGCCTTTACAACTATTTTAACTTACTACCTCTAAGGTTTCACAAATGAAAATGCTCCAAAACTATGAAGCTACCAGTGCGGTCTTCATCTTTTCAGACTCGACTGAACTGACCCGTATGAGATGGGCAGTTACTTCAGTTTCAATATATAAGCTTGAGGAGTCGAAACTCGAAGCATGAGGTTGCTGCCAGAAGTGATTCCTTATGACTTTGTATTTGGGATCGGTTGAGAAACCAGGATCAGCGAGCAAGTCTTGAACGGGAGTTCGACCTTCAAGCATGCTCACCACTTGGGTCATGGTCGGCCTCAATGTTGGGGAGGCATTGGTGCATAAAAGAGCTACATTTAGCATCACCATTGCCTCTTCTACTGAATAATTTGAACCCAGCAATGGATCTACCAACTCCAATAGACCTCCTCTCTCTTGCAATACATATGCCTGCATGCTCAAGGGAGAATAATCAATATGAATGAACTGCAGATCGAGTGGTCCGATCAGCGTTATTTTTACAGACATGTTTTTGATATGTTGAATTAAGAAATTATGGTATTTACCCAATCAAGAAGGTAAACGAACTCCTCCTTTGGCCTATAGTTTGTGTTGCTCTTTCCGCTGACAATTTCTAACGCAACAACTCCGAAGCTATAAACGTCGGCCTTGTTTGTCAAGTAACCTCGCATTGCATATTCAGGTGCCATATAACCTCTGCAAAAACAAACTAAATTTTGAAAATATTCAAATTACTAAATTTTTATCTCATATTACTTCTGCCGTGTTTGTCATACCTTGAATTGAATGATTTTAACGTCTCAACAAGTACTAATCTCAGGGAGAACAGTTAAAGACTTACATAGTTCCTGCGACACGGGTGCTGATGTGAGTATTATCATCTTCATTTAGCTTTGCCAAGCCAAAATCAGAAATTTTTGCATTAAAATCCTTGTCAAGCAATACATTACTCGTCTTGATATCTCGATGTACAATTTTTAGTCTCGATTCCTCATGAAGATATGCTAATCCTCTGGCTATGCCCACACAGATCTTCTTCCTGGTAGGCCAATCCAGTTTCAATCTGCATGTTGGGTCCTTCCCTGAATATGTTTCGAAAAAGAAACTTAAATCCAGTTTAACTAGCTTTCGGTTAGGACTTCATAGTTCATGTGATGTTCTAATTAGATTAAAGCCTACCGAAAAGAGTGCGCGATAGACAATTGTTTTCCATAAACTCATAAACCAGCAATAGCTGGTTTCCTTCAACACAACACCCGTAAAGCTTTACAAGATTCGGATGTTGCAGTCCAGATATCATGCCTATTTCATTCACAAATTCACGGTTTCCTTGCTTCGATTTTGAAGAGAGCTGTTTCACTGCAATTTTAGTTCCGTCTGATAAAAGACCCTACAAAAAGACAAAGAAGAGCCAATTCAGACTCGGAACGGAAAAGGTCTTCATTTTTGGGACTCCAAATCTACAAATTTTCATTCAGTCCATTAGTGAGTTCTCTGCAGCAGAAGGGCCTATAGCGGATTACAAAATAATCAAGTGTAATTACTTCGTAAACTGCACCAAAGCCACCTTCCCCAAGTTTGTTTTCAGCATCAAAATTCTTCGTAGCTGCTTTAATCTGTCTTAGAGTAAACATCCCTGTCAGCAGGTCCATGCCTTTAAGCTCTGCATAGAATAGATCACATTTATTAATGTCAGGGAAAACAAAACTACAAATGGATCCTATTCAAAGTGATGTAACAAAAGGCATAAATAAAAATCCCAAGATTAATTGAGATTGTTTAATACCTTTATCTGCAGAGACTGTGCCTCCAAGGCAACCCTTCCTCCTCATAACCAAGACCAAAATAAAAAGGAACAACGTGGCTCCTGTTGTCCCAACAATTACTTTAATATAATTCTTCTTGGCATATGTTGGAGGTTTGAAATCTGTGACAATTTCCATACAGCAACAATTACTTTGAAGGTGTTTCTAAGTGCATCAGTTTCATGGTAAATTCCAATCATACTCAAACACGGGCAAGGGTTTAGATACTTGACAAGAAGATGGTTTACTATTTCAAATAACTTACTAGGATCAACTGATATAGCTGATATCAAGGGCCCATAATTTCCCCTTAACGGGATTCCCGTCGTTCCTTTTCCAGTCCAGTATAAATGGATCTTCAACGTATGACTCGTGACGGCAGCAGTGAAGTTTTTTATAATGGGTATACCGGTGCCACCAGCCTCAAGTTCTATATTGAAATCTTTCAGAACCAGCTTGCCCTGCAGTCAACAGTCAATCAATCTAAGCATCAAATTTATTTGGATAAAGCAATTCCTCCCCATTTTCATTAATTCAACAGTTACCTGAATGTACACATCAAATATTCTCTTTCCAAGGCTGTAAAATGAAGAGCCATTAATGAATATAATCTCCGCAAAGTGAAGACTGACGGTGTAATTGCCATTCACCAGGCAGAGTCCGTAGTAAGTGAGCGAGAGTGGAGAAGTTCTTGCTGTTGAGTAGAGTCGTGAATTGGGCTCGGACACATTGGTTAGTGCAGAAGTGTTGGTTCTCACATAGCTATCTGCGTCGACATCGTTGTCCATGAAGTTGCCGGTGCTGCTAAATGCCCAGTTCTGGCCAGAGTAAAACATTGAAGCCCCTCTTTGTTCTATATCAGCTTCATACTTTGTCCCATCTATTATTGCTTCTTTACCACCACAGTTGATGTGCAAGGAGTAGCGATCTGTCATAGATTCGACAAGTTAAAGTACGAAACAACCGTTGTGAGGTCTTAGCATAGATTTTTGACCAACTACTGAATGAAAAGCTTAAGCTTGAATAACTTGGTTCTCAGACAATCCGGGTATTATTCAAAAACATCATCGTGTAAAAACGATTGCCATGAGCCTTTCTCCTATCCCTGGTTTAATGAAGTACCAGCTTTCAAAAATAAACTTTTTTTTTTTTTTTTCCTTTATCAATCAAAACCTCCTACGATAATCTGCTTTTTGAAGAAGTCCACTCTTAAATATGGGCTTGTCAGGCACGAACTTTGTTAGAAAAATACCTTGCCGGTCAGAAGCAGAACAAGGAATGCCTCTTTTGAGGCACGAGTGGACACTGCTTCCAAAAAAGAAGAAGATTGTAAGCAGTTATTATGAAGAAAAATATTGAAAAACAATGCTAGGCTCTTACGATTTGTCCGACGACAAAGGGTAGCTCTCGGCTAAATTTCTGAAAATGCATAAAACTCTGGTCATAATTCGGCATTATGCTGAGTGAATAGTAGAACGACCAAATTAAACGATACTCACACGCTCCCTTGAGGACACTCTGTCGGGGACGAGGTTTCCCACGTGAAGTTGTTGTAAGATAGATCTCTGTGCTCCCAAAAATATGTTAACTTCTTTTGTTTATCTAAACAATATGCCATTTAAGACTGATACATACATATTTTTGTTTCTTTCCAGAACCCATCCTGGTATAGCTCCAGAAAGCTTGTTCCCAGTCAAATACCTATTACAACATCCTTTGCTGTCACCATTGATCGGAAGATAGAAAACGTCGAATTTAAGACATCAACTTACATGAAATTCAATTTCGATTGTTGGACGAAAGATGAAGGAATTTCTCCGCTCAATTTATTGAAGCTAAGATCTCTGCATTACCAAACCGAACAAGTGCGTTTAAATCGAACAATATTTTGCCGAATAATACAATACAAAACCATATGTATTTTTTCATCAACATGGCTAATTGGATTACTTTTGACACTGAAGGGGAAACCTTACAATGTTTTCAGTTTAGTCATGTCCCCGACGTAGTCAGGAATCTCTCCGGTGATGAAGCATTGCCGAAGTACCCTGCAATCGAGGAGAAGATTTGAGGCAAAAAAAAAAAGGAGAGGAAGAAGTGAAAGACGATATAATTCAACTCACAACGTCTTCAACAACTCCATATTTCTCAAGGGTGGAAAAGTAGACTCTCCACCTTTTAGATCTGATATTCTCCTGAAATGAAAAATCCTTTTTTCAGAGGGCAATCATCCTCTTTGATACATATAAATTTTGTTTTGTAAATTTGCATACAGATCAGTCAAGCTTTTCAAGTTGGAAATGCTTGAAGGTATGGGGCCCTCCAGCGAGCAACCTTCAATATGCCTGCAATATAGATAAGTTCTTTGATCAGTGAAAACACATCCGATGCTTTAACAAACGAACATGAGATTTCATAACTTACAGTTTTTCTATCACTGTCCAGTTACTGATAAACTCGGGTATTTTCCCGGTGAAGTAGTTGTCGCTTATTCTCCTACAACCATCGGAGAAACAGACATTAGTAAAAAAACATTCAAGAATAGGTGACGTTATAGTAATATCGAACGAAAATGAAGAAAATCATACAATTTCCTCCTCGTCCAACTAAATTCCATTTTTTTGCATAATCTTGGAATTTAAAAGATGGCATAAATGTAAAAGATCCGATATTTAGTGATCGAAGTAATCAAATTGCTGACTTACATATCATTTAAGTTGGTCAGTTTGGCCAGTGCCGCAGGCAATGCACCCGTGAAAGCATTTGAAGATAAAGTGCTGTAGAAAGATTACAATTATAGCCTAAAAGATAAGGTGAGTAATGGGTAACATCCATATTAAAAGGAAGATGGTGGGAGACTCTTACAGTTTCTGTAAATTGACCAATTTTCCGATCTCCGGTGGAAGTGGGCCGGAGAAACGATTTCCTTCAATGCTACTGCAAAATAAAGTAAAGAACAATACAGTGGTTGATCAAAATCATCTATGAGCTCAGTCCAAATGTCAAGTAGAAGATACTAAATTCAACATACAGGTTTCTGAGGGTGGTGATGCTGGAGAGAGCTTCTGGAAATGGACCAGACAATCGGTTGCCCATGAAGGAGCTGCATATTTACTCAATTAGATCGCAGACCTTTTGGGCAAAACGAAATGAAATTGATTGAATGGAGATGCTTACAGCTCGACCAAGCGCATTGTGGCCCATTGGGAAGGAATAAAACCAGTTAGTAAGTTTCGACTGAGGTCTCTGTGTAAAAAAACGAAGTTCAAAACATTACGGTTGAAGAAAGCAGAAACCCCTGTTTCTGGAGGGGAATTAGGTCAAACGGAGTTTGCTTACAGCCGCTGAAGATGGCGAAGATTGGAAAATTCTTGCGGGACCGGGCCTGAGAAATTTTGGGACTTAAGGGCTCTGCAATATCAACACAAAAATGAAAAAAAACGAGGATAAACGATTGAAACATGGCCCAGAAACGAAAACGAAGAACAAAATCTGAAACTAGAATGATCGAGTTTACTTAATGGGTTGGCAATGGCGGAGAAAGGGGGAGCGGCCTTACATGTTTACGACATGGCAGGTGGCGTTGTGATCGAAGGTACAGTCGCAGGTGACGGTGCTTTCGAATCCTTTTCTTCCATCTAACACATACCAGTTTCCTTCTGTACTGCACGGATCTTTTCCAAAATCCCAGTCAGTCTTCCCCAGCTTCTTCCCTATCTTTCTCAATGCCTTCACTGCACAATTTAACCCGGTAAGAAACTTGATGGTCGGACTGAAACTCAATCAATCACTACATTTTCTGCATGACTGTACCTTCATCTGGATGAAGCTTAGCAGAGGCAGCCAATCCAAATGCAGTGAAAATCACTAACGTAATGAAACATAGATATAGCCTCTTAAGCAGCTTTGAAGAAGCAAAATCAGCTCCCATTTGTTCTCAGCGAATGAAATCAATGCAGCAACTCTCACTGCAACAAGTTCTCAGTTCTCTAAGCTCTGCCAGTGTTAGAGAGAGAGAGAGGTAGGAGGAAGAAGTAACGAGGAATGTGGGATATAAAATGACAGGTCTTGGTGTGGGACCACACTTTCTGAAGATGTCCCGAGCAAATGTTTGTCAGCTTTCAAAAGATTTACACGTCGAACTGCATGGAAGATGAAAGACGTGGACTGAATTAGTCATAATTATGGAGAGATTAGTCTTCAATCAACAGTGATTACAAGTGGAAACAGAAGAACAAAGTCAAAAACACGTCCATTATATTATAAAGCTTATTTCTTTGACAATTATATCCACCAAAGATTCTCATATCTATCTGTAAAGTTGAAAGGTCTCATTATTTAGTTTTAGTTTGAAAATACTGGATTATACAGTTTTGTCATCTTATACTGGCAGAGCAGAGTTGCAAGTTTTGAATAAGTTGACCACTACGTACCTAATCAATCATAGACCTGTAGACTGCCATGCAAATTAACTGTTCCCCTGCACTCTTGAGTCTCCACTAGCAACCAAAGACCCAAGGAAGTGGCTCTTGTTTTCAAGTGATGGAGAGGTTCAATGGCTTTTCATTTTTTCAATCAAAGACTGCTTCTAGACAACGTTAATAGGGTACTACTAATTTACACGCTATGTCCTCTAATATCTAAACCAGGTTGCACACCAAAAACGAACGATCAAGTTTTACGTAAAAGTCAAAATGGGTAAAAATCACATGCAGATGATAAAAATTCACCAGTAAAATCGAAATACAAAATTAGACTTTGGATATTTAACAAAAATAAAAATCCCTAAAATGCAAAATAAATGTAAAAAATGTGAAGTAAATTTAAAAATTTTCTATATAAAATATGAAATTAATACGATCCAATATGGACTTGGTAATAAACAATACATAAATGATAAAATATAATTTATTTGTACATGATTCAAATATTCGTCACTTCAAAATTTTTATTTGACAATTCTGTAAATATATTGTAGATGATTAAATTATTCTCAATTCACAAACTTAATTTTTAAGATTTTTGATAATTTATCATAGTATCAGATGTAGAGATCTCAAATTCGAATTTTGACAAAGTCAAAAAATTAATCATACTAAAAAAATACACGTGTAAGGACCAATAAAAAGAAAATTGCCCTACTTGTGAAAAAAGTATAAATGATTAATTATTCTCAATCCACCAGTTAAAACTTTTGAAATTGTTGGTAGCTTGTTTAATTCAACTTAAAGTTCAAGTGTATTTATCGCCTAAGGTCGGTTTAATTAACTTTATCCCTTAAATCAAATAAGTAACTCAAGTAAAGTTATAATTTCAAAATAAAATTAAATTAAGAAAATCGAAGTAACAAGACATTCATGTTCGACCACAAAAAAGTTTAGAGACTCTAGTTTTGTCCACACTAGAATAGAATAACTGAAGGGACATAATAATTAGATGATACGCCAAAATGCAAAAATGCCCAAAATGCCCTGCTCACCTTTTCCCCATTTTTTAACGGGTCATGCTGATTTGACGCGGACACAAGGAGTATTGTTAATTCGGAATCGTCATGTCGTTCGGTAAATCGGAAACGACACGTCGGGTCAACATAAAAGGACGATGGAAAGCGCGTTGTTGCTATCCTCTTTCTCTGAAGTACGCGTTTATGATTACCAGCTGGCTGTTTTTTTTTTTTTAAATATTTTATTTATTATTATTTTTCAAATGAATCAAGAAGTTGACTTTGACTTAGGTTGGAATAATATCTTAATATATAAAATAATATTATTAATTTTTTGTTTTAATTTGATTGGTCCCACACTCAATAAAAGAGTTGGACTCGAGCATATCTAACCCTCCATTTCATGCACACTACCTTCTACCTTCAACAACTGCAAGTAATTAAATACTATAGTATATGATTACACTAACTATACTCAATAAAATACTCATCCCTACTATTGTTATTCTAAATTATTTGATTATTTATATTCAAAACTAAATGTTGTAATGTATTAAAAGAGGGAAATTATTTCAAAGTCCATTATTGCTTGATAAACGTTTCAAAATTTATTTAACTCTTGCTTGCTTTTACATTTTCATAGTGGTGTTGATATCTTACCATTCTTAAAAGAGAGTAAAACTCTAATTTCTTTGAACTAAAAAATAAATCAAAATTAAAAAACAAATCTTCAATGTCGGGCTATCCTGGTTTTGTTTTATTCTTTCTATGGGGAACATAAATGTAGACTACCATCTCATAATTTGTATGGGAAACCAAAGTTTTAGTTTCGTCTTTTCTTTTCAATTCAATATCTACAATTACTTCTCGTTCAAGTTTCAAATACTTCTCATTCTCCTCTTCTCTGATTCTGCAAAGCTGTCATTTTTTGCTTCGTCTCTTCTCTCTTATTCTGCTGAATATGTGAATTTTTTCTTTCCATTGTTGTCAAGAAGTTTCGTTTCTTTTGAGTATTAATTTTATCTTTTTTTTTTTTTTTTGTTTTCTTTGCATTTGCTTCATTTTGTTTATGTGTTCTTTGCATTTGCTTCATTACGTTGTTGTGAACACTTCTCGTTTCTCTTAGTTGAAATTTTGAATGAACAGAGGAGGTCGCAGAAGGAGAAGAAGAAGCAAAGGAAGAAGGAGATAGACGATGATGGAAACGACGGCACAGAGAGAGACAATAAGTTGAATAATATATTTTGTATTTTAATCTCTTTGAAAACCATTACATGTATATGCCCGGAAGAGAAATGATTAGTGTTTGACAAGACAATGAACTAACTTGCAATCTTAACCAAACTATAACTGGACAGCAAAACACATGTGTTAACATCTCTCCTCGAGATCAAGGTTGTAGCCTGAAGATCTTGGATAAGAAAATAGAGAATGTGGCCGGTGGAAGAGGTTTAGTGAGTGCATCAGCAAATTGGTTTTCAGATGGAGTAAATTTGACCAACAACTTCTTCTTGAGTACTTTTTTTCAAACGAAATAAAAATCAATCTCCACATGTTTGGATTTGGAATGTAACACCGGATTGGAGGCAAGATACGTAGCACTTAAGTTATCACAGAGAATAAGAGGTACCGCTGAAGACATAATACCCAATTCATGTAGTAGTGACTGTTACCACAGAACTTCCACTGCGCCATTTGCTACGCTGCGATATTCAGATTCAATACTGGAGAAACAACTTTTTGCTTAGTAGAAGACCATGAGATATGATTAGTTCTAAGGAAAATTCAATAACCACTTGTGCTCTTACGATCTGTAACGCCCCGAACCCGCCCGGCTCGGAACGCTACGTTTGCAAATCAAACCCGCGTTTAAAACATCGTTTAAAATAGTTTTTGAAAATTTTATGACTCATTTTCGGGTTTTTTGAACCCTCGAATTTTTTTGAAAAACGGGCCCAAAATACTTTTACAATACCTCGAAAAATGTCGGGTCAAAACATTGTAGAAATAGGGAAAAATTTAAAAATTTTTGAAATTGGCTCACAAGGGCGCTGGGCGTGCGCGCTGGGCACCGCGCGGGCCCAGGCAGCGCGCCAGCGCGCGCTCTGTGTGCGTTGCGTGCGCACTGGGCGCATCTGTGCACCCCTACCGCAATCGATCGCGGCCCGAAGCCCGATCGATCGGGCCTCCTCGGGTTTTCTCGACCCAAAACACCTAAAACTTCAACTTTTTGACCCCCTTTTGACCTTTCCCCACTTTTTCTCATATTTCTCCACCCCGAACACTTCCAAAAATCACGAAAATTTAACCATGCCTTCCAGACACTCGAATCTTCAAATCCCATAAAAATTTTAGAAAACTGACTTAAAATGGATATTACAAAAAAATAGCTAACTTAAATCCGACGTTGTTTGTTTTAAAATAAAAACGGATGGCATAACGCCTAAAATTTTTTATAAACCCAAAAACCTGAAAAAGAAACGACATGTAAACTCCAATTCAACCAAATACACCAAAACAAAATAACCAAGCTAACACCACAAATCCAATCATATCCAAACATACACACACCTCAATCCTAACTCCAACTCACCAACACATTTCTCACAAAACTAACCATAAAACCGCCACAACTCCAATACAAACCACACCCCAAGGACTAGGTCGAAGCGCCCCGACAAATGACCTGCACCGGCGAGCTCCATGTATCCCCGACTGCTCCTAGTCCTGTTCCTCAGTATCAAGCTCATCAGAAAACACTTCGTCACCTACACTACATAACACAAAACGTAAGCCTAATGCTTAGTAAGTAGTGATGTAAGAATGCAACACACACAATGCTCAACCATCCTAACAAATGCAATTTCTAACACTCAGTTTGCCTACATCAACAGATGCCTTAGTTTCCTGCACCAACAGGTGCCCTATTTTCCTGCACCGAAGTGCCTTAGTTGCCTGCACCGAAGTGCCTTAGTTGCCTGCACCGAAGTGCCTTAGTTGCCTGCACCGAAGTGCCTTAGTTGCCTGCACCGAAGTGCCTTAGTTGCCTGCACCGAAGTGCCTTAGTTGCCTGCACCGAAGTGCCTTAGTTGCCTGCACCGAAGTGCCTTAGTTGCCTGCACCGAAGTGCCTTAGTTGCCTGCACCGAAGTGCCTTAGTTGCCTGCACCGAAGTGCCTTAGTTGCCTGCACCGAAGTGCCTTAGTTGCCTGCACCGAAGTGCCTTAGTTGCCTGCACCGAAGTGCCTTAGTTGCCTGCACCGAAGTGCCTTAGTTGCCTGCACCGAAGTGCCTTAGTTGCCTGCACCGAAGTGCCTTAGTTGCCTGCACCGAAGTGCCTTAGTTGCCTGCACCGAAGTGCCTTAGTTGCCTGCACCGAAGTGCCTTAGTTGCCTGCACCGAAGTGCCTTAGTTGCCTGCACCGAAGTGCCTTAGTTGCCTGCACCGAAGTGCCTTAGTTGCCTGCACCGAAGTGCCTTAGTTGCCTGCACCGAAGTGCCTTAGTTGCCTGCACCGAAGTGCCTTAGTTGCCTGCACCGAAGTGCCTTAGTTGCCTGCACCGAAGTGCCTTAGTTGCCTGCACCGAAGTGCCTTAGTTGCCTGCACCGAAGTGCCTTAGTTGCCTGCACCGAAGTGCCTTAGTTGCCTGCACCGAAGTGCCTTAGTTGCCTGCACCGAAGTGCCTTAGTTGCCTGCACCGAAGTGCCTTAGTTGCCTGCACCGAAGTGCCTTAGTTGCCTGCACCGAAGTGCCTTAGTTGCCTGCACCGAAGTGCCTTAGTTGCCTGCACCGAAGTGCCTTAGTTGCCTGCACCGAAGTGCCTTAGTTGCCTGCACCGAAGTGCCTTAGTTGCCTGCACCGAAGTGCCTTAGTTGCCTGCACCGAAGTGCCTTAGTTGCCTGCACCGAAGTGCCTTAGTTGCCTGCACCGAAGTGCCTTAGTTGCCTGCACCGAAGTGCCTTAGTTGCCTGCACCGAAGTGCCTTAGTTGCCTGCACCGAAGTGCCTTAGTTGCCTGCACCGAAGTGCCTTAGTTGCCTGCACCGAAGTGCCTTAGTTGCCTGCACCGAAGTGCCTTAGTTGCCTGCACCGAAGTGCCTTAGTTGCCTGCACCGAAGTGCCTTAGTTGCCTGCACCGAAGTGCCTTAGTTGCCTGCACCGAAGTGCCTTAGTTGCCTGCACCGAAGTGCCTTAGTTGCCTGCACCGAAGTGCCTTAGTTGCCTGCACCGAAGTGCCTTAGTTGCCTGCACCGAAGTGCCTTAGTTGCCTGCACCGAAGTGCCTTAGTTGCCTGCACCGAAGTGCCTTAGTTGCCTGCACCGAAGTGCCTTAGTTGCCTGCACCGAAGTGCCTTAGTTGCCTGCACCGAAGTGCCTTACTCTGACAAATTGTTATCACCCTCACACCCAAACACACAACGACAAACCATGTGACAACACAGATCTAGTGTACTCTACATCATGATGCATGCTTCAAAGAAATGCAACGTCACAACACACCACAACTCAACACAACACGATGCAAAACCATAACACAACGCAACACGAAGCAAAACAATAACAAATAGCCCTACCGTTCTATGATGTAGGCCCGAATGGCGAAAGAACATTACCCTCTACTTACCTGATGGCTCAGCTATCGCTTGCACACTTCTACCGATCGAATCACTCGTCCGACGACCTAAAATAACGAAACTTAACTTGATAAGTTACCACTTAAATCTAAGAATTTCTTAAACCTAAAACTAACCAACAACTAAAACACATTTCACACTAAAGCACTTAAACTCGATTTTTGCACAATTTTGACCGTCGAACTTCAAACGGTCCTAACTCCCTTGTTTTTCAACGGATTTCGATGTGCCACCCCAATTCGGAAACCTCTACACGTCTATTATCCATTGAAACACTCAAATCAATTAAACAAACACCCTAGCCAATCCGAAAATCCCTCAACAGCATCGGCCCTTCAAGTGTTCCTAAACCGATTTTTGTGCAACACTCCTCAAATCTTCAATCTATCACTCAAACAACCTAATCTATTCATTCAACAACTAAACCAACCAATTTGGAAGGAAAACAACCAATTGAAAGCTAAAATTCGGAATCCCTCACCTAGGGTTTTCAAACTCTCACAAAACTCAACCAAAACACTTCAAAACTCCAACAAACTTCATCTAAAGTTATGGAAACCAAAACCCATGTGAATTTACCTTGAAATCACCTTGAAAGATTGGAGAAAAAAGAGGGAGAGGTGTCGGCTATGGAGGCGGAAATGAGAGAACCGAATGAAGAAGAAGGAGAACTAACCTAATTTAAACCAAACTTTCATTTACTTTTAATTTCCCTCCTCCATTCTTCCTTAAATTTAATTTTAACCCCACCTTTTCCCTTCATGAAAAGCCAACGTGAAACACTCCTAAAATCCTCACCATTTCATTAGCTTTTTACTACATTTTGATTGGTTAACAAAGTGTGACTTTTCAAACCCAAAGCTTCCACCAATCACAATTTAGTTTGACTTGTCAAACTCTCCACTTCTCCTTTCACTTTTAATACCCTTCTATGTACACTAATATTAAATAATTGAACCCTCATGCTTGACCTAGACTAGGGTCACACACGTTCTGGGAAAATTTCGGGTGTTACACGATGTAACGCCCCGAATTTTTCTGAACCCGGTTCGCTACATAAAGCTCGATCATGACTAAGAAATCTTTTTTTTTTTAAAAAAAAACTTCGCTCGACAGTCAAATTTGACATTTTCTAAAAGCTCAAAATATTTAAAACTTGCAGCGGAAATTCGTTTAAACAAAAATAAAATTAACCAAAAACCATATAAAAAAAAACGTTGGAAATGTTGAGAAACAATCGATTAAGAAGCAAAGGTTTAACCCGTGAAAATACTTCAAAGGTTGGAAAAGTCAAACTCGTCGTCCGCTGAACAAAGTCAACGAAGGGGGAAGGCTATTTGAGGACTTCATCCGGTCGCTAAACGAAAAAACATAAAATTTTGTCATCCGGTTAGTCTAACAGGGACATCCACCGGTCACTAAACGACAGAACATAAATTTGGTCATCCGGTCAGTCTAACAGGGATATCCACCAATCACTAAACGACAAAATATAAATTTGGTCATCCGGTCGGTCTAACAGGAACATCCACCGGTCACTAAACGACAAAATATAAATTTTGTCATCCAGTCAGTCTAACAGGGACATCCACCGGTCACTAAACGACAAAATATAAATTTTGTCATCCGGTCAGTCTAACAAAGACATCCACCGGTGACGTCAGCCGGATGATCTCCTCATCCGAACGACTTTTCTCTATATCTACCGGTGACGTCAGCCGGATGATCTCCTCATCCGAATTACTTAACCCTTATCATCTGACGAGCAAAAGCTCGACATCACCAGACGACTAAAACACTCGACATCATCCGATAGCTTTATTAAAATCACCTTCCGATAGAAGACAGACACAACTCTAACTACAGAAAGAAATTCTCTTGCCTCTCCAAGACTTTTCAAAAACGATTCAAACCATTTCATTTATCAAATCCAGTAAAACCAACACTTAAAACTCAACAGGTTACTAGAATCAATAATATTCAAAATGTATTCGAAATGCTAAAATCTCTACTGTCATGAAAACTCGACCTACTCAGACTAGATCATTATCAACTAAACCTCAACATCTGCTGACACCAATTAGCCCGCCTCATCAGTTTACCAAGTCGAGACATGGATGTACTCCTCCAACCACATCAATCATCTGTGCACTCAGGAAATTCACCTGCAGTGTCCTCAACACCTACATCACAAAACTCATCTATTAGCCTAATGCTAAGTAAGTAAAGCAGTAATGAAAAGACTCACTGAAATATAAATTCCTAAACATGCAATTTCTACTTTCTCAATTCAGTTGTTCATGTTTCGTTTCTGTTCAGATCCCCCTGTGAAATTGGGAGCTGGATCAACTCTCCCAAAGTATATGCATCCACTGGCTCATTAAGGGGCGGATAAATTCCCTTAACAGTATATCTGATTCACATGTTCAGATTCCCCTGTGAAATTGGAAGTTGGATCAACTCTTCCAAAGTATATACATCCACTTGCTCATTAAGGGGCGGATAAATTCCCTTAACAGCAAATCTGTTTCACATGGCTGTTTCAATATGTTCAATCCTCACTATGCCAACATGCATTAAAATTACATTTTCGTATACTTTAAAAAAAAAATGATGCATGACATACCAAAACACTCCAGCTTACAAACCCTAATGTTTTGTGATGTAGGCCCGATGGCACAAGCAAACTTTACTTACCTGGATTTCTCTGGGATTAACTGGGTTGCTAACCACTTCGGGTATTGCTCAACCTAAAACCGTAGACAGTGTATTAGTTAAACTTCATTCTAAACTACCCAAGAGTCTAAGGAAAGTAGTTTGGAAGCTCAGGCCCTCATGCATTCCTCTTTACCATCAAGAACCCGAACCCACCCTCAATCACAGCAACCTCAACACTTCCACATTGTGTTCTCTCAGTAAACTTATCACTAAAATGCAGGAAAACAAGACTTACCTAGGTTGTAGGGGAATCGGGTGAGAGAATCGCCTAGAGAGTTCCACTGCTCGAGCTGAACACCGAAAGAGGGAAAAAGGAATTAGTGGCGGCTCCCCTTACTGGACTTTTCCTTAAATACATTATCCACTAGGTAAAATGCTAATTACCATCATACCCTCGCCTGATCATTTATTAACCTAATCAATAACTCCCCCTCCCAGCCCTTCTATAAAAGTACTTCATAAATAATAAATTAGATTTGATTTAATAGAACCGGGTGTTACACACGATCACCTGGACAAGAAGCTCGGTCCGCATCCGTATAACAGGTCAAATTAGAACACGCAGAAGGCGAGAAGGAGATGCGTAAAATGGGTGTACCTTTAAGATATCTCAAGATTCGCTTGACTGCTTGCTAGTGAATGTCCGATGGTGTGTGCATAAACTGTAAAACCTTGTTTACGGAAAAGACAATATCTGGTTGAGTAAGACAACAGTATTGTAAGGCACCGATAATGCTATGGTAGAGTAAACCATCACGGAGTGATATTTCAGAATGTGTTGATCAGATTGGTCTTGCAACCATGGGAGTAGGGACCGGCTTGCAGGAATCCATGTTAGCCTTGTGAAGTAACTTAAAGATATATTTCGATTGTGAAAGGCTAATGCCAGCAGGAGTGTGGGTGACCGAAATGACAAGTAAGAATGAGAGTGGTTCAAGATCTCGAACTTTAAATTGTAAATGTAAATAAGCTAAAAGCTGGTCCAATAGAGCGACAAAGTTACTTGTCAAGATCATGTCGTCGACATACATTAGCATAATTATAGTCGAGAATTGCATTCGACGAACAAACAGTGATGAGTCAGATTTTGATGCTGAGAAACCACAACCTATTAAGGCATTGTATAACTTGGTATACAAGACCCTAAAAGACTGTTTTATACCATAGAGGGCTTTTTCATACAGCTGATGGAAAAGAAGGACTGATAAAACCTGGAGGTTGTTGCATATAAACTGTTTGAGTCAAATCACCGTGTAGGAAAGCATTGCTGATGTATAGTTGTCTAATAATCCAGCCAAATGAGATAGTTAAGGAAAGAACAATGCACACTAAAGTCGGTTTAACAACTGGACTGAAAGTCTCGTCATAGTCAATACCCTCTGTCTGATCATAGCCTTTTGCCACGAGACGAGCCTTGTATCGGGAAGCTGTACCATCTGAATTCAGCTTAGTCTTGAAGACCCACTTGCACCCTATAATTTTAGCCCCTCTTGAAAGTGAAACTAATTCCCAAGTGTTGGTTTCATTGGGATCAAAGATTTCCTCTTGCATAGCCGTTAACCAATGTGGGTATTTGGAGGCTTGTTGGAAAGTTTTTGGTTCAAGGGAAGAGTCAATGGTAAAGGTTTTTGGCTTAAAAATATCATCTTTGGCTCTAGCTGTCATAGGATGAACATTAAGGGTAGGTTTGATAAGAGGCTAAGGAGAAATGCTTATAGATGGTATAGGAGAAGGAGGTTGGTTAATAAGGTTAGAAGGGGATGGAGATATGGAGACATGATGGTTTATAGGCATGGGGAGGAGAGAAAGATATGGGGAAAGTTGATGGAGGTGAAGCCATCTGGTTGGTAAAAAAAGGTGGAAAGGAGACATAAGGAATTGAAAGAGAAAAACAAGGTTGTTGTTTAGTAGACAGGTTAAAAGAAGAGAATGGAAAACTAGACTCATCAAAGGTGACATGACGAGAAATGTACATTTTATTTGAATGAGGGTCTAAGCATATAGAGCCTTTGTGATGAGAACTAGTTCCTAAGAAAACACAAGGAAAAGAACGAGACAGTAGTTTATGTTGGTTGAATGGTCTAAGAAAAGGAAAGCAAAGACAACCAAAGATACGCAACAAAGAGTAATATGAAATAGAATTGAACAAACATTTGAAAAGAGACTTGTGATTTAGTACAGGAGTAGGTAGCAAATTAATCAGGGTAGTGGTTGTGGCAAAAACATAGGTCCAGAAATGTTGAGGAACAGATGAACGAAAAAGTAGAGTAAGACCAGTTTCGACAACATGCTGATTTTTACGCTTTACTCTACCATTTTGATTTAGGGTATATGGACTCGAGACATGATGATGAATATCAAGAGATTTAAACAAAGGAGTCAGAGATTAGAATTCTCCACCCCAATTCGATTGGACGACTTTGATTTTGACACCAAATTGCGTATAAACTAGTTGATGAAAATGCACAAATGTAGTGTGAACTTCACTCTTTTACTTTCAAGGGAAAAATCCAAGTGAACCGAGTGCAGTCATCAACAAAGAAGACAAAATATCATGCACCAGTAATAGATTTAATAGGATATGGACCCCAAATATCAGTATGTACAATATCAAAAGGAAAACAAGCATATGATTTAGAAATTGGAAAAGGTAACCTATGAGTTTTACTCATTTGACAGGGAAGACATAATTTTTCCAAATCAGTTTTTGTACATTTAACATTGCACGAGTCTAATACTTGTTGCAAAATAGAGGAAAAGGGATGACCTAAACGAAGGTGCCAAAAATTTGAGGAGGTAATGGGTTGAACCTGCAGTCATGCAGTTAAGGATAGAACCGGACCGGCCGATGGAATCTGATAGAGACCGTCATTAAGAGAACCCCGAAGTAGAGTTCGGTGAGAATTCAGATCCTTGACAAAAAAAGAGTTTAAATGAAATTCCACAAATACAGAATTTTCACGACATAATTGAGTGACACTGAACAAGTTGTGAGAAATATGTGGAGTGTGATAGACAGTATGTAAATTGAGTGTTCGACTGATGGTCGAAATAACAGAGGAACCAATTTGAGAGATATAGAGAAGTACGATCGGTAGTGGCGACTTGGGAAGGACCGGTGGAAGGCTGTAGATTGTTGAGGATGGAGGATTGTGGCGTGAAATGATGTGTCGCACCAGAATCAAGTAGCTATGGTGCGGCCGACGCAGAGGAGAACAGAGTTGGTAAGAGTTTGGCAGTTTGGTTTGAATCGACAAGGATGCTGAAAGGAGAGGATGGTAAGGTGTACTGGTGGTGGGTGTGGCTGTGAGGTAAGCTACTGTAGTTTGCTTGTGCATGGCTGTAGGATAGGTGAGGGTCGAGGAGGAAGGGTTAAATTGAGTTTGAAGAGTGGATGGGCAGTAGGTTGGGTTCAGGAGGTGGTAACAGGCCCGGGCTGAATGACCTATTTTGTTGCAGATTTGGCACCTAGGTTTAAATTGTTGCGTGGGCTGGGTAGGGCGCCATGAATTTACTGGTGGAAAAGAACCGGGTCCATTCTGATGCGGACCGGAAGGAAGGTTTGGGCGGAATGGGGCATTCTGTCGAGGAGTCCAACTTGGTCGGAAAGGGCGACGAGAAACAACATTCGCTTGAACCAGGCTCAACATCAGAAGAGAAACAACTGAGTTTTGTTTATCCAAACGAAAATCGTAACTTTGAAGAAGATTCTAGATTTCTTCTAGAGGTGGTTGGTCAGCGCGGTTTGTGATGGATGTGATGAAGGCATTATACTTGCTACCCAGACCACCGAGAAAGTAGAAGATCTGGTCTCAATATGAAATCGATTCCTCGATTGCTGCCAGAGTATTACAGATTGTGGTGATGTTCTGAATATAGCTTGCAGCCGAGATGCTGTCTTTGGACAGAGAGTGAAGCCGACTTCGCAAATCAATGATTCTTGCTAAGGAGGATGAGGCGAACATCCGTGTAAGAGCTGACAAGACTTCACTGGTGGTGGTGAAGGAAACAATCTGTGGAAGGAGCTCCTCCGACAATGAAGCAAAAATCTAGCTCATGATGAGCCGATTGTATCGCTGCCATACCATGTATTCATGGTTGACTTGAAAAGAGAGGGAATCCAAAAATTATGAGGGAGGTGGGTAGGAGCTGTCCAGAGGTTATCGATGTCATTTGCGATAACCACATTGAGAAGTTGAGCTTTCCATACGAGGTAGTTGTTATTGTTTAGCTTGATTGTGAGTATTTGGTTTACAGAGGGGAATGAGTGTAGCACCATGAGTCTCCACGACCCAGTTTGCCAGATCTACTACTCATCTCATACTTCAAAATGCATGAAAATTTAAAATCTTTACTCATCCACTTAAAACGACTTTGTTTAAGACAACTAAATTATTGCAGCGGAAAACTACTTTAAAACGCGTTGGAAAATGCACAATGGATTTTGGAAATCAAAGGGGTGATAATCTAAAAATCTTTAAAAAGTTTGCACAGGGGAAACCGGTCGACACCTGAACACTTCAGTCGACACCCATTCCTCTCGGGTTTCAACCCTTCGCAACTTCGGTCGACACTTCTCATGGTTTAACGCCCTTGGGGGTCGATACCTACACACTCGTGTAGACACCCTGTTGCCTCTGTTTTCAATTTGCACAAAGATTTGTCGACACCAACACTCTCGGATCGACACCTGAAGGAAAGGGGTCGACACCTGCAGGCATAGGTTGACACTTCATCCTAAAATGGGTTGACACCTCACATGGCTTAACACCATCGGGGATCGACTCCCACCCGTTCTGGTCGACACTTCGACCCCCATCCATACAAAAAGGGTCGACACCTATGCTAATCGGTCGACACTTCCTTCACTAACTAGTACAAATCCTTCAAAATTTTGATAGCATAACATTTAAATCTCTTAACCAAACCTACATTTTCAAATCCAAACTTCCTGCTTTTTCAAACCGTCACAAAAGACTACCATCAAAACAAATCCACTTTCATTTCAAAATACATTTGTATGTCAAATCTACTTTTAACGTTTAAAACATCCACTAGAATCTAGACAGAATGGACACTTCTAACTTCAGTGATGTTAGTGGACGTGGGCCAATCTTTGATAGCCTTAACTTTCTCTTCATCTACTTCTACACCTTTAGAACTTACAACAAAACCAAGAAACTCAACCTTGTCTTTGCAGAAGTGCACTTTTTAAAGTTAGCAAACAACTTTTCATGTTTCAAAATATTAAGCACACATCTCAGGTGTTCAATATGTTCATTCAAGTGTTTGCTGTAAACTAGAATATCATCAAAATAAATAACAACAAATTTCCAATGTAAGCACGCAAAACATGATTCATCAAACGCATAAAAGTACTTGGTGCGTTAGTCAACCCGAAAGACATTACTAGCCACTCATACAAACCATGTTTTGTTTTGAAAGCAGTTTTCCATTCATCATCACCTTCTTGCATATGAATTTGATGATAACCACTTTTTAAATCAATCTTTAAAAAGATAATGGAACCATTCAATTCATCTAACATGTCATCTATTTGAGGTATGAGATGTCGATACTTTACCGTGATTTTATTGATTGCTCGACAATCGACACACATTCTCCAAGTTCCATCTTTCTTGGGGACCAACAAGACAGGAACCGCACATGGACTCCTGCTTTCTCAAACATGTCCTTTGGCTAACAGCTCTTCAACTTGCATTTGAAGTTCCTTTGTTTCTTCTGGATTACTTCTATAGGCGGGTCGATTAGGAATGGTAGCTCTTGGAATGAAATCAATTCGATTCTCAATGCCTCTTATTGGTGGAAATCTTGGTGGCGTTTCCTCAGGAAAGACATCTTCAAATTCTTGCAAGAGAGCAACTGCTATAGTAGGCAAAGAATTATCAGAATTATTTGTTAAGAAATAAGCCTCTTTGTACAAGATCAACATCATTAGTTTTTTTGATTTGAAGGCACTCTTAATAATTCACTGCCTTTTTTTTTCTTTTTCAAGTGGCACCTGACTCTTTTCCCTCTTATTTTCACATTTTCTCTCTTCTCTATCACTTTCTTTTGAACTCTTATGCTCACTCTCACATTGTTTTGTATTAGCCATGACAGATTTTTTTATTTGGCATTGTTCTTCGAAAACTTGATGGGGGTGGTAGCGGAGCTAGAGTAATACTTCGCCCATCCTTGGTAAAGCTGTACCGATTCTTGTATCCATCATGGGTGGTGCGTCTGTCAAATTGCCATGGTCTTCCAAGCAATATGTGACTTGCTTGCATAGGAACAACATCACAAAAAACTTCATCTGAATATTTGCCAATTTAGAATGAGACAAGAACCTGTTTTGTTACCCGCATTTCTCCACTTTCATTGAGCCATTGTGACACGGGGTCCCTTAGGAAAGGACCGTGTGAAACCCACAAAAATATTCAAGTGCTCGGGTGTTGGGTGATTAAGCACAAATCAAGAATACTAGGTAGAAAATGGTGATGAAAATGAAGCAAGAAAAAGGAGGTGAGGGTGTGTGATGATGGCCGATTAATGTATGCAAAATGAGAGCCACAAAAATAAAGAAAATAGAAGAAGATGAAGGTGATGGTGGTGTGCAATCCGTGGAGAAAAGTGTAGCAACCGGTATGAAGCTTTTATTTTTATGGAAGTAAGTTATTTTGATTTGGTTGCTTAAATAGGTTAAGGTTTGACAAATGTGTAATTTATGAAGGTTAGTGTATAAAAGAGGCTAGCTAAGGGTTTTAGCCGCCACTGTTTCATTTCCTCATTTGGCATTCAGCTTGCTCAACAGACTTCCTCTTGGCGATTCTCCTACTCGATTCTTCTTCGACCTAGGTGAGTTTTACCTTGATTTCTTGCTACATTAGTGATTATCGAGGATTGAGGGGATTGTAAAGGTGAGTTTTGAGAATGCGGTAAGTAAGAGTAGTTTCAGTTTTGAGATGAATCGGGAATGCACTATGAATAGAGCTCCCAAACTAGTTTCTTTAGATTTCTGGATAGTTTAGAATGAAGTTTAGCCAAGATCTAACTAATACTCTATTTACGGTTTTAGGTTTGAGCAAAACCCGAAGTAGTTTGCAACCGAGCTTTTTCAGGAAGCTAGGTATGTAACGACCCTAACACTGTACCCTTATTTTCCCGTATTATTTTTTTTATCATCATACCCTTTTACTATCTATGTAAACCTCGTGACTTTTGAGCGGAATTTAATTCGTGGACTAAATTGTTAAATTCATTCGAAAACTATTTTGAAAACCACCTAAACAAATCTTAAAACCAATTAAATAAACAATTAAACATATAAAACAAACCACCAGCGAAATAGAAAAAAACAGGGGCAGAAGGGACATTTGTCCCAAAATCTATAAGGGCGATCGATCGCCCAAAACAGGCGATCGGTCGCCAACATACAAAATTGGGGGGGGGGGGGGGTGTAACGACCCTACTACTGTACCCCAATCCCGTACATATTTTTTTTTATCCTTATTCTTTAAATGAACTCTAGGCGGAATCGGAATTGCAATCTAACTTTTAAACCATTTAAAACAAAACACAATTTAATTAAATAAAACTTAAAACATTTAAAATAAAACTGAAACAATTTACAAATAAAACAAAGGGGAGGGCAGAATCGTCAAAACTGCAGAAAGGAAAGAGGGCAATCGATCGCTGAGGCTATAAGCCACAGCAGCGATCGATCGCTATCCTTAACAGCGATCGATCGCTGCAGCCATCGATCGCGCCAGCGATCGATCGCTGCATTGGCAACAGGGAGGGGCGAAGTCGCCCCTCACACCCGCGCCCGATCGCCTAACTCAACTTCTTTTTTCTCTATAATTTAACGTACAATGCTCTCTGAAATCCGAAATTCCAGAGAGCAAAACTAAACTTTTCACTAACCCTGCACATCACACACTTCATAATTTATCATCCAACTAAACAGCTTAAACACACATCAACTTTCGTAAAAACGAACTGCGTGGGTACGTTTAAAACTATGTTTTTCCTCCCGTTTTAAAATGTCCAAGCAGTTTATAAATTAGATTTTTAAAACGTTTAAAACATGTAAACATAAACCTATCAACTATCAGTTCTCAAACATCCTCAAATGTTCTAACTGTATAATTACTTTATCTAATCTACCATCAGCCCAAAACTCCCCGATACCCTCAAAACACGTACATACTTCCCCACGAGTCAGGTCAAGCATCGATTGCACAACACACCACCGCAAGCCATCCTCCGTCAACTGCATCACTCCTCAGGTGGAGGGATCTCATCCTCACCTATGTCGAAGTCACCTACACCATACAGACACCTATGAGATAAAAATCTCAGCAAGCTCTAGTAAATGTAAATGCATGCTATGCATATGAATTCAGAAATTGTGCAGCATTTTCTTTATCTTTACTCTGTGGGTGTCACCGAGATCTTAGCCCCATAACCGGAGAGAGCCCATCCAGCGGTCGGACTACTCTTTCCAGCTAGAGGAGGGGGGTACACTCTTACAACACGTACAGCCGTGCCTGAGCCCCATCTCGCATGACCTATAACTGTATGAGTACGGGTTAGATGTGGTATTGTGACAAACCCGTAGTCGATCTCCACAATAGGTCGAGCCCCTCTCCAGGCCACATCGCCATTTTCTTTAAAACATCGTGCGGATATTCATTTTCATGCTCTTTTAAAACACGTGATGCATGAACAGTTCAATATGACAGAAAGTAAACATACATGATTCGTACCATCGAGACAATAAAGCATTTAAAAGCATAACCTATACAGAACTAATCCTAACTACCCGACCAAAACAATTTAAACATCCGCGTCACCAAAACTCCTCGAAATTTTAAGACATTTAAATATTCAAAACCTTTATGTCTTCAGTTTTCTTTTGGCTGATTGTTTCTATCATTTAACTGTTATATCAGTATTGTTTTAGTGATTTGTTTTAACCCTGTTTTACACAGATATTTTTCCGCTGCAAGTTTTAATGTCTTACCTTTTATTTTATAAAAGTCGAATTTTGATCGTGGAGTGAAGTTTTAAAAATTTTCCCAGAATTTCTTAGTTATGTACAGTGTTATGAGTAACGAACCGGGTTTATTAAATTCGGGGTGTTATAAAAAGAATGAAGGAGATGAAGAGAAAAATGCAAGAAATAAAAAGTGAGTTGTGTGAAAGCGTTATGGCCGAAGTGTAGAAAATAAAATGCAAGGACTCAGATGGATGTAGTGAAGATGGAAATATCCTTGGCGGACCCGAGGAGCTATCTTATGTTTGAGCTCTCGGGTGCACGTTTTCCTAGAGGAAAATGACCACCGTATGCCTAGGTTTTCGTCCTCAACTCCTAACTCTCAAGAGAGGAAGGCGAGGGAAAAGCTAAGAGTTAACCTAGCAACCTTAAGCTAGGTTAACAATGGAGGGCAACTCCACTCGATTCAAGAATCGAGGAAACCCGAAGGCAACTAACACTTGGTGAAGGAAAAGAGATATTTTATAAATTGGGCAAAAGTTTTTCATACATGCACCAATGCTATGCATTTATAGGCAACCTAGGGTGGATGAGGGTTTGGCAAAGTGTAAGAGTGAAGGTGAGCCCTTGGATGATGTGGAGATTGGCGGCCATGAAGAGGAGAATTCGTGGGCGCAAATCAACACACGAGATGCGTTCTGGCACGCTAATCAGCGGAGCTGGGCTTGATTCGTGCACGCCTCGCTAGTGAACCCGGGTGTGCCACATCATCAGCCAGCACATCAATTCGAGGTGCGCTGATCAGTGGTGGAGATGCGCCAGCGCGTGCGCCCATCTGATGATTGAGGATGCTGCCCGCGCGCGCCATGCCCTGCTACCTGGTACTGCCTGCGCGAGCCAGATCGGCTTCGCTCTTTGATCTGAGCCTTCATTTAGCCAATGATGGAGATTTTGCCAAGTCTTTGATCCATGTGGCCACTAACTCTTGTACCTGCAAAATCCATACCTTAAGAGTGAGCTCTTCTTTGGGCCAAGGCTTTCTTTGAGTCCAATTTGTAGAGGGCTTCCTCCTTTGTTGAATAATTCTTCAACCATCATCCACAAACATACATCTAACCCTAACCACACAATATAATGCATGATGCAACTATAAATAATCCATACAAAAAGGCTAATGTATGCCAAATAAGTTCAAAAACTAAAAATTACATAATTTCATGGGCCGGGAAGACAAATTCCCATGGGCTGAGTAGTAAATTTCTCTAAGTGCTTCAAGTGCATTCCTTCCACATAATTATACCTGTAAAAAGAGATCACGTAATAAGTAGAGAGATTAGAAAATGTATGGGACTTTGCCAAATTTCTTTTTGAATGCGACCCGAGGCATGTCACATTGGAGACGATATGGTCGAGGGTGTTTTAGAGTCTTCAATCCAAGCCTCTCAATCATCATCTTACTTGCAACATTCACACAACTTCCTCCATCTATGATTAAACCACAAACCTTTTCTTTAACATGGCAGCACGTATAGAAAATGTTTTCACGTTGTTGACGGTCATAATCTTCTATAGTTTGAATATGGAGGGTTCGAAGAACTACTAAGACTTGGCCAACAACTGCATGTTCGGTATCACTGGCTTCTTCAAGTGGTGGCATATCTTCATTGTCACTTTCTTCTTCAGAGACAATATCCCCATTATTTAACAAGGTCATAGTTATTTTATTTGGAGATTGTGAAGAAATATGACCAATTCCATGACATTTAAAACACTTAATATCTCGATTTCTCTTGGTTAGGGTATAACTAGTACCTTTTTCAACCTACTTGGCCTTCACTTTTTCAACTTTTAGCTTGGAAGTCGACTGCTCTTCTTGCCTTAGAGTAGAGTTCCATTTTGACTTCCCACTCAAAGAAGTAAAAGTTTTGTGCTTGGAGGTTAATCTTCCTCTTCTTTTGAGCTGCCTTTCAACCTTCATGGCCATGTGGACGACCTCTTTAAGTTCCACGTAGTGGTGCAATTCTACAATATTTGCAATTTCACGATTGAGGCCACAAATGAATCGAGCCATGGTTGCTTCTCGATCTTCCTCAACATTGGCACGAATCATGGATATTTCCATCTCCTTATGGTACTCCTTAACAGATTTTGAACCCTGTTTAAGGCCTTGCAATTTTAAGTGTAAATCTCTATAATAATGTGAAGGAACAAACCTTCGTCTCATGACAGCTTTCATGTCTTCCCAGTTGTCGATTAGAATTTCTCTATTTCTTCGTTTGGTTAGGAGCACTTGGTCCTACCAAGCAATTGCTTAATCAGTGAAAGAAACAGCTGCAAGTTTAACTTTTTTTTCCCTCCGAATAGTTATGACAATCAAAAACAAGTTCAACCTTTTGTTCCCATTCAATGTAAACGCTTGGTTCATTTTTACCTTGAAATGATGGGATAGAGAGTTTGATCGCACCTGTGTTGTTGTCGAAAAAATTTCTTTCTCGGTATTGACGTCTTTGTCTTGGCCTATGATCTCTTTCTCTTCTTATGGAGGCTACCTCTTCAAAATCCTCATACTCTTCAGCATAATCGCCCATGGGATTAGTTGCAGTAAAGAAGGGTCGTCTATTTGGCTGTCTTTCTTGGGGCATGGTACCTTGTTGAATTTGATTAATTCGTTAATCACTACGATCCAATCGATTTCGAATCTCTTCAAATTGGATGTTCATCCTTTGGAATTGTTGCTGCATGGCTTGGATGACCGAATTGCTATCCATTGGCATTGCTTCACCTTCTTTTTCAGACATGTTGTAAAGTTTGTATAAAAGTGTAAGTGAAAAAAAAAAGGACCTCACCTCTCCCTCACATGTAGACACTCAAATATGGTTCTCGAGCACTCGTGTTTACTCACAAGGATTTCAGCTTTTACCCTCTAATAAGCTTACCAACTCTTGCCTTTTACCACTCAGTTTCCTCCTCAAACTTCTTGAGAAATTTAAGCAAGGTAAATATCAAAGCAAAACAAATGAAAACTGACACGGGATCCCTTAGAAAAGGGTCCGTGTGAAACCCACAAAATATGCAAAATGTGTGCTCGGTGTGTGGTTGTGCTAGGGCCAAAATTAAGGGAAGAAAAATGACAAATAATGCAAGAAGATGAGGTGAATGAAGTGTGTGCTAGTGGCCGAAATATGCAAGCATTATGGAGGTATGAAATGTGAAAGAAAATAGCGAAATAGATGAAGAGAAAAGTGTGTGAAAAGTGAAGAAATGGAGATGAAGATGAAGGAAATAAAATGCAAGAAAATAAAGGTGAGTTGTGTGGGTGTGTATGGCCGAAAATAAAGAGGTGTGGTGTGTGAAATGTGAAGACAATGAAATAAAGGAAAATACCTTCAGCGGATCCAAAGAGCTATCTTACGTTTTACGCTCTTGGATAAACGATTTTTCGGTGGAAAAATGACCACCTAGGGCCTAGGTTTTCATCCTCACTCCTAATCCCAATGGAGAAGACGAGGGAATAGCTAAGAGTTAACCTAGCAACCCGAAGGCTAGGTTAACAATGGAGGGCTTCTCCACTTGATTCAAAGAATCATGGAGAACCAAAGCAAACAAGCTTGGAGAGAAATAGGAGTTTTATAAATTTGGCAAAAGTTCCAATACATGCACCAATGCTATGCTTAAATAGGTAATCCTAAGATGGATGGTTACGGTTTCCATAAGGATGAATGAATGGTGGCCCTTGGATGAAAAAAGATGGATGGCCAAGATCAAGGTAAACAAGCACAAATCCTAGGGAGGAGATGAATGTCATGTCTAAATAGATCAATAGAGGGAATCTTACCACATCATCAATCCATGAGTCCACTATCTATTGTCCTTGCAAGGTTAAAATCCAAGTTTCGGCCTCCCTCGGGTTGAAACACTATGGGCCTAAGTATATTCAAAAGAATGGGCCAAATGTGATGCCTCCAAGTGGTTCCTCCAAATGTGCCAAGTGATGTCCCCAAGTAGGCCTCCAAATGCTTCCAAGTAATGGGCCAAATAATGGGTCAAGTAATGGATCCCAAAATTTGGGCCAAATGGTAAATCCCAACCAAGCCACCAATATGTGACTAAGTCTAAGTAAAATACTAAAGCATGAAAATGACTAATGGCTAAGAGTTTTCCAAAAGAAAAAATAAAAATAAAACAAAATAAAGGAAAATTACAAAGTTTGATCTCCGGAAGACAAATTCTGGCTTCTGCTAGTCCAGCTGGTGCTCGAAAATTTTCTTCATTACATTCTGAGCTTTGCTTCCATGGGAACTCCAAATTCGTTGAACTAGCTTTCCATGCACCGTCCTTCAATAGTTCGTTACCTACACAAGAGAGCATGTAATAAGTAAGGAGAATAAATAAAGTTTTGACCTTTATCAGATTTTCAATTAATTGAGCCTCTTGGCATGTCATCCTCTCCGGGTGATTTGAGGATTTGACCTCAAATCCATTAGTTGACTTCTTCCCGAAGTTGTCTCCTCAAAAACTTGGGACAAGGATCTCAACTAGACTCTCTAAATGATTGTATTTGATGATGAAGAAGGTGTAGTTTGCCAATAGGGTATGGAGTTGAAATCCCTTTAACCACCAATAGCGTTCTTGACACAATTTCCAAAATTTGGGTGGTTGGGTGGTCTTTTCACAAAGTTCTTTGGCAAAAGTATTAATATTGAATTCATGAGGTACTTTGGAGGGCGATTGCTCAGGAGTGGAGTGAAATTTTCCAAAGTATTCGAATTCCAAAGGTGATGGCACGAGATACTCCTTTGACCAATGAGTTAATCTTTCTATCTCTAAGACCACGGGTACAAGCTCAATGTAGCGACCCTAATACTGTACCCAATATCCGTACCATATATTTTATTATTATTTTTTTAACCTAATATCTTTAATTAAACTCTAGGTAAAACCTAAACCGAAATCGAAACCAGAATCGAAGTCGGAATTAAAATCTAAGTTTAAAAACCATTTAAAACAAATATTAAAACTATTTAATAAAACATTTAATAAACACTTTAAAACTATTAATAAACTTGGGAGGGCAAAATGGGCATTCTGCCCAATGAAGGTGAGCAGCGACCAGTCGCTGCTGCATGCAGCGACTGATCGCTGCATTCGCTGCACAGCGTGCAGCGATCGCTCAGTTCCGCGATTCCTCCTTCCTTCTTTCAACCTGTAAATTTAATAACATGCTCTCTGAAATTCCAGAGAACAAAACCTACTATCTGCTCTCTGGAAACCGATTCCAGAGAGTAACACTTCATGTTATTTTCACACTTTTCGCCCATAAACATGATGCACTTATAGCTTAACTCAATCAACCAAAACGTATTCGAAAATCAACCCACTCGCAGCGGACTTTGCGAAATCCAGCTGCATGGATAGCTCTAAAAACGGAGCATATCCGTAACGTTCCTAAAACCGTTCAAAACATTTCAATGACATTTAATCAACAGTTTAAACCAAAACATTTGAAACACTAAACATAAAACCTATCAACTACCAATACCAAACATCCTATAATTTCTATACAATTTTCTTATTCTATCCAAAATAACTTAAAACCCTCAAAATCTATACATACTGTCCCACGGGTCAAATAAGCCTCGACTGCGCCAGCACACCACCGCAGCCATGCTCCGTCAACTGGACTCAAGCCTCAGGAGGAGGAATCCCATCCTCACCTGGTTCCTCGATATCTAGGTCACCTACACCATACAATACACTATGAGATGAAATCCCAGTAAGCTCTACGTAAATGCAATGCATGCTGTGCGTATGAGTTCGGTAAATCATGCTTTATTTTATCTTACTATGCAATGCTCAATAGGTGTCACCGAGATCCTATCCCTCTAACCAGAGAGAGCTCATCCAGCGGGCGGACTACTCTTTCCAGCTAGAGGCGGGGGGTGCACGCTTACAACACGTACAGCCGTGCCTGAGCCCCACCTCGCGTGACCAATACGCCTTTCGGCTAATACGCCTTTCGGCCAATGCTATGCTCAATACGCCTTTCGGCCAGTGCTATGCTTTACGTTATCTTTAAAACTCTGTGCGGAAGTTCATTTTCATGCTTTTCTTTAAAACAAGTGATGCGTGAACAGTTCAATATCATACAATAAACAAGCAATAATATGTACCATCAAGACTGTAAAGCGTAAACTATAAACTCCTAAAACCTAGCTACCCAAGCCAAATACAATTAAACAAACGCATTTCCAAAACTCCTCGAGACGACATTCGACGTACGGTGTAGGCCAATCGGCCAAAGAAGATCACGAGAACTTACCTCGTGTCCCAAGCAGCTCAAGCTCCGTCCACGAGCGTTGTTTGACTGAAGCAAAACACAATATCGACGTTAAAACGAGTTTAAGCTATCGATCGTCCAAATTTACAAAACTTTAACTAAGGAAACTTCCTATAGCTCAAATCCAATTCATTGGGCTATTTATTTGAGCAATTCACGCTCGGCACCCCAAATTCCAATTTACGAGTTATTCCTAAAATCTCGAAAATCCCTAATTTTAACATTTTCACAAATTGATTTAATCTCGTCCAATAACGTCGAATACGTGCAATATATACTTAATCACGGCTAACCTATTAATTACGAACCCTAATTAGCGTTTTAAATCGAAAACCTAACGAAAACCCTAAACGTATAACTCCGTAAAACTCGAAATAAACGTTCTAAAACTATAGATCCATACCTAGAGCGTCGATTGGAGGAGGAAACGTGAAGGAAACGGAACGAACGGAGGTCGGATTGTCGAAGAAATCGCCGCGGGCAGAGAGAAGCCGAGAGGGTTTGCTCTCTGGAAATCGCAGAAGGCAGGGAAGAATGAAGAAAGAAATAGATTTAGGTTATTTTATAAAATTTGATTTGGCAAATTACTAAAATGCCCTTTCTTTGATTATATATAATCTTCGTCATTCGGTTCGTTAATCGTCCAACGATTTGACTTTTCCAACTTTCCACATTTTGCCAATAAGTCCAACTTATTACTTGGGATTTAACAAAACTGTCCGTTCGCAAATTGGACCTCGTTTGCTATTTTTACGAGAACGTCTTTTACATTACGAGAAACGTATTTACTCGGAATATAACGTTTAATCTCCGAAAATTCCCATAATTTTCTTAAAATTCCTATTAATCGTTAGGATCGTAATGAGGCTTTCTTTTGGTGAAACGGACCTGATTTGACATATTTACCAAAAATACCATTATATAATAAAATAATAATATTCTAAAAATCCGTACGAGCCGGATATTACACTCAACATCCAAACAAACCTTGTGAGGTGTTTGGCTCTCACTAGTCCTAAAAGTCCAAGTGTTCAAATAACCGGAGGTTAGTGAGCTTGTTAATACCAAATAAACGGCTTCTTTGACTCTCGTCTGATGGTAGAATTTGTGATAGTCATGAAGTGAGGCTAGTGGTTTTGCAAATTTACCCAATTGCAAACTATGGCTTTGTTGCGTCCATTGGGCGTACATTTTTCCTTATTTTGCCTAGTCCTATTATGGTCCAAAGTAGTTAATATGAATGAACTAAGAAATAGGCTAACTTCTTTAGGCATGCGTGGGGAAGATGGTTTATTCTTTTAACATTCGGAAGAGAGTGGGGTAGACCAATAATCATATTAGAAATTCTAAAAATACTCTCTTCACTTAACTCCCTCTTTTCTTGTTGCCATGTTGACTCTTCTTTCAAATGGCAAGATATCCTTTCTTCTTCCACCATTTCTTCCTAAAGGTCATTTAATTTAAGGAAGGATAAATTTCAGGGTTGGGCGGCGGGTTCTTTGGCATAAAGAGGATTATGATGCCACTTGATGTCACTTGAGCTCGGTGTTTTTTCTAAAGTTTCTTGCTCTTCAATGTTGCTTAAGAATTCTTCATTGAGTTCATTAATCTTTTGGGGCATAGTAGGTGGTGGTCTAAGGGTGGTCGGAGAATTTGTAAGTTTCCTTGAAGTTTCTTGTACCCACTTCTCCAAAAGGTGTCTAGTCATTTCAAGTCCGTGTATGCCCTCATCTAGCCGTCTTAAATACCTATCCACGATTGGTTTGGGAGGTAGGATTTGTGGTTGATTAATCCTACTCCTTAACCCCATTTTATCCCTTAAATTTCTTCCATGAGTGGAGGGATATTCACGACTATTTTGATTCTTAAATTTGGAGGAGTTAGGATAATTCCTAGGGTGATCCTCCTTAAAGATTTTGTTCCCAAAATTGGGCTCTTGCTTTTGTAGTTTTGGGGCAAATTCCTTTTTTAATAACCTTTTCATTATTGTCCAAGAAATCAAGTCTTCTTCCTTATTTCTTCTTCTCTTTGCTATAAATCTTTCCTACAAAGATTTAGCATCCTTGGTTAAACTCTTAGAGGCTAAGTTAACTTTTGCCCTTTCACAATAATACTCGTAAGCAAATCTCTTTTCTACCCTTTCAACCCAAAAAGAATATTCATCCCTACCATTGAGACCACTAAATGGGAAAATGTTTGGTTCTTGATTATGTGGTGAAAATTCACTTTTATTAGTCATTGTTAAGTGCTAGGTTGTTAAATTCAAATTTTAAATTTTAATTATTTTCTAAATTGTTTCATCTTAAGTTAGTCAGGTGATTATCTTGTTAATGTTTTAGATGAATTTTGGCACTATAAAGAATGATCCTAGCTAGGACAATAATAGATAAAAATCATGCTCACACTTGACATTTAAAATTTTGAAATCAATAAAATAACTTAGAAGTCTCAATAAAACTTAGCAACTCACTTAGAAATGAAATTTCAATAACGTTCCAATACAACAATTTTAACCAAACTTAAAATATTAATCAACTTCAAGTAGAATCACTTAAAATAATATTAATACCAACTAAATAACTTCAAAAACAGCAAGTGTTAAAATTAAAACACAAGTTTTATCAAGAATAACATGCTGAAATTTTCAAGTCATATAGAGCAGAATTTTCATAAGTGCATGGTACCAATATATCCGATTTTAACTTTTGATTTGTCACAAATTTGCAAGTCACTTAGTGTGCTCAAATACTAGCATTTAGTAGATGATTCATAAGACAAATTTAAGTGCAACAATCAGCAAATTAATATGGAAATCTGAGGCACAAAGTGGCTAAAATCTGAAAAGTGCATACAAGCATGGCCGATTCTATAGTGTTAGTTTAATGCCGATTTTATGCATCAATAAAATTCAGGATGTAACAACCGGGTTTTTTTAAGGAAAAATTGGAGAGAAAATAAAAAAATAAAAAAATAGGTTGTTTTAGTTAATTTAAAAGAAAAGTGAATAAGTTCGGGTATTCCCAATGAAATGAAGCCGGGGGTTATAATGTAAGAACGAGATTTAACGAAATTCGAAATGGTCACAAACACGGGAGGGAAAAACGGTAAATGATGTTTTATTAATATTTTAATAGGAATTATTATTATTATTATTATATAATAAAAACAAAACAACAGAATGGCTCGAATGCCATTCTGTTGTTCGAGTGTTCGATGGCTGAGAGGAGAACCGGGGAGGGAGAAGAGCCGAGCAACGTCCCTCCGACGACGACCACAGGTGATTTCCGACGTTCTCCGGCCAGACGACGGTGACGAGCAGGTTCGGTTGTCTCCGTGCATGAACTGAACGGTAAGCCCTATTTCCTTGCCCTGTTTCGATTTGGTTTGAGGCTGTGAGTGTCGAGCCCGATTTGGCTCCGATCACCGGCAGATTTTAGTTGCTTCCGGTGTGGGTTCGCCGACCCTTGGACCGGCTATGGTTGTTTGGCCATGAAGAGCCCTGTTTGGGCGAAGGGTAGCAAGCCCTATTCAGGCAATTCGAGTTTTGTTGTGTGTAGCCTCGGAATTTTGTTAGATTATGTTAATTAGGTATGAGGGTGGTTGATTGGTGAGGAAATGAGTGAGAATTGATAAAAAACCAGAAAAAAGAATTTTCTGGTTAAGGGGAAGTTTGAGTTTTGCTAGTTTTGACCTAGCTAGGGTTATTTGGTTTAACTTTCCTTTTGGCAGGTTAAACTAGGTTGTTAGGGGAGTACGTGGCCACTAGAATCATTCGATTTCCGATATCGACGAGAAAGTTATGCACGTTTGAAGTTTCAAGTCGGTTTTACCGAACCCAAATTAGTGGCCCGCTTAGTTAGGTTTAGTTGGCTTAGGCTAGAAATAGTAGTTTGAGAGTAATTGGTGAATGTAGGCTGATTTTAATAAAGTTTGAATATTTGTCGTATGTCGAGCTATGATGGGCAGGGAATCGAGTATCCTCAGCGAGCTAGGATGCAGGTAAGTAGACGACGTTTGTGTTTTGCCTTCGGGCCTACACCACGAAACGGTAGGATTATTTGTGATGTTTGTGTTTGGTAGCATTGTTGGTGTTTGTTGTTTGTTGTTGGTGTCTTCTTCGTTGGTTAAGCAATGTTGGTTGTTTGTTTGTTGTTGTTTGTTGTTTGTTGTTTGTTGTTTGTTGTTTGTTGTTTGTTGTTTGTTGTTTGTTGTTTGTTGTTTGTTGTTTGTTGTTTGTTGTTTGTTGTTTGTTGTTTGTTGTTTGTTGTTTGTTGTTTGTTGTTTGTTGTTTGTTGTTTGTTGTTTGTTGTTTGTTGTTTGTTGTTTGTTGTTTGTTGTTTGTTGTTTGTTGTTTGTTGTTTGTTGTTTGTTGTTTGTTGTTTGTTGTTTGTTGTTTGTTGTTTGTTGTTTGTTGTTTGTTGTTTGTTGTTTGTTGTTTGTTGTTTGTTGTTTGTTGTTTGTTGTTTGTTGTTTGTTGTTTGTTGTTTGTTGTTTGTTGTTTGTTGTTTGTTGTTTGTTGTTTGTTGTTTGTTGTTTGTTGTTTGTTGTTTGTTGTTTGTTGTTTGTTGTTTGTTGTTTGTTGTTTGTTGTTTGTTGTTTGTTGTTTGTTGTTTGTTGTTTGTTGTTTGTTGTTTGTTGTTTGTTGTTTGTTGTTTGTTGTTTGTTGTTTGTTGTTTGTTGTTTGTTGTTTGTTGTTTGTTGTTTGTTGTTTGTTGTTTGTTGTTTGTTGTTTGTTGTTTGTTGTTTGTTGTTTGTTGTTTGTTGTTTGTTGTTTGTTGTTTGTTGTTTGTTGTTTGTTGTTTGTTGTTTGTTGTTTGTTGTTTGTTGTTTGTTGTTTGTTGTTTGTTGTTTGTTGTTTGTTGTTTGTTGTTTGTTGTTTGTTGTTTGTTGTTTGTTGTTTGTTGTTTGTTGTTTGTTGTTTGTTGTTTGTTGTTTGTTGTTTGTTGTTTGTTGTTTGTTGTTTGTTGTTTGTTGTTTGTTGTTTGTTGTTTGTTGTTTGTTGTTTGTTGTTTGTTGTTTGTTGTTTGTTGTTTGTTGTTTGTTGTTTGTTGTTTGTTGTTTGTTGTTTGTTGTTTGTTGTTTGTTGTTTGTTGTTTGTTGTTTGTTGTTTGTTGTTTGTTGTTTGTTGTTTGTTGTTTGTTGTTTGTTGTTTGTTGTTTGTCGTAAGAGATGTACACTGAGTGTCTCGTAAGAGATGTACACTGGGTGTCTCGTAAGAGATGTACGCTGGGTGTTTCGTCAGAGATGTACGCTGGGTGTCTCATAAGAGATGTAAGCTGGGTGTCTCGTAAGAGATATACGCTTTGGGTGTCTCGTAAGAGATGTACGCTGGGTGTCTCATCAGAGATGTACGCTGGGTGTCTCGCAAGAGATGTACGCTGGGTGTCTCGTAAGAGATGTGCCCTTTGGGTGTCTCGTAAGAGATGTACGCTGAGTGTCTCGTGAGAGATGTACGCTTTGGGTGTCTCGTGAGAGATGTACGCTTTGGGTGTCTCGTGAGAGATGTACGCTGGGTGTCTCGAGTAGAATGGAATTTTACGAGCGATGTACGTCCACGATTCGAGAAATGAGAATGGATTGAGCACAACTGAGCGAGTAGAAACAGCATGTATTAGGGTTGTGTGGGTTGTGTATTGTGTATGTTTATATTTGTTATTCCCTACTTGCTAAGCGTAAGCTTACGTGTGTGTTTGTGTTCTGTGGTGTAGGTAACGACGCGGTTACAGGTGAGCTAAGCGAGTGAGCTAGGACTTGGGAGCAGTCGGAGACGCATGGGGCATGCCGGTGCAGGCAGTTATTGGGGCGCCTCGACCATGGTCTTCGGGGGATGTGGGGCTCTATATTTTGATAGATGTCTGTTTGTAGAAATGATGGGAATGCGTACTATTGTATTTGTTGTATATAGTCATAGTTAAGAGTGATGTGTCGCCCTATACTGTGGACTTTCTTCATTTAGGGATATTAGTATTTTAGTTTCCCTCTTTGCTGCTAATTGGTGATTTCGTATGCTGAATAAGTTGAGTAGGAATATTCTGGATTGGTTGGGATTGGATTTTATGCAGGTATTTAGCATTTTGGAGCCGCCATTTTCAGGCGTTACTTTGTCAAAATTTTCGGGGAAGACACCGTGGTATTTAACGGTTAGAATTAAGGGAAATTAATGAGTCTAGGTAGCTAGGTATGACGTAAGAGAGTTTTGAGGGACTTAGCTTTAAATTCTGCTGTGTCAATTTTTTTTTAAATTATGATTTAATGTGGGATTGGTTAGCAAAGTAGCGCACCGAGCCCGGGCGGGTTTGGGGGCGTTACAAGATGGTATCAGAGCATAAATGGTCGAGTCGTTCAAAGGATTACCCGACAATGCCGGCCGCCATGCAACGTGCTTCACTGACTATAAGTCTTTCTTTACTTTTTTGTTTTGTAATTGTAGTGGACTAGAAAATTCCGAGTGTACCGAGACAACTTTGGTGGATCCCTTAAGCGAATTCATAGATGTAGTAAATCGATAATTCGAATAGCTAGACATTTTATTGGAGAAGTGAAACTGAAACAGATATTAGAGCATCTTAGGATGGGAGTAAGTCTGATACTCTAAGAGAAATGTGGGAAAAAAGGGTAGGGTCGATCCGAATTAAAGGTAAATGTTAGCTGGGTAGACGTGATAGTCGTTAGGAAAGGTATGAGTTATATCTTAGTGGTAAAAGGATGCGCATATGTTGGGTTGAATGTAAGGTGATATGCATAAACATAACTAACCTAAGTGTTTGTAGGAATGGTACGCCTAGGATTGTTACCTTTAAGGATAAGATTAGAATAGATAGAAACTTGACCATAGTTAGCAAACCCTTGGGAGTACGAGAAAGTATTAGGAAAAGATGAACTAGATAGAAGTTTGAAATTGAGAATGAAATTATTGGGAGACACTGTAGACCGTCGTAATACCATTACTTTGAAATTATAAGGAATGTGTGTGGTTGAGTGTTAGAGTACGTGATTAGAAGGATTAGAAATGTAGATGCCTTGATTAAGTAGAGTCTCTTGAATTAAGATGATGTTTTGGGATGTAGACTAAGGTACGCAATGTTGGGATGTATGGTGAATCAGTGAGAATAATGAGAAATTGTACGAAAAGTGTGTGACTGATTTAAGGATAATGTTAAGTTAAAAAGTTTAAAGGTTGGACTCGTATGTAACGAAGTCAAAACTGCTAATGTCGTAAATAGATTAGACTAGAGTTGATAAGCTTAAGAGTTGGCGAGCTTAAGAGTAGATAGGTTTAAGTATAGGATGTAAGTTAGAACTCAAATGCTAGGATTATGCAATATAGATAGAAGAAGTGCTAGGTTAGATTATGAATTTTGGATGGACTTAAGAGGGAAGAGGTAAACCATTGGTTATTTAGAGTTCCGTGAGAAACTGCGGTATTTAGAGAATATCAGATAGAAGGAAAGAAAGTTCACCCAGTAAGCGTAATTCCGGAAGGCTGTGAATCTAGGGAAGTTTCAATTTTGAAATTAATGAGATTGAAGTCAAAGTGAGTATAGATCATTTAAGGTATTTGGGTGATGAGTGTTGAGTGTAAAGTTGGGAACAAGTTTGTTTAGACTTAAGAATTTGAGTGTTTGGTAATGACTGAAATTAGGAGTTAGACAAATTGAGCATAGTGAATGTAAGAGATGAGAGCTTTGAAAAATAGTGATAGGTTTAAGAGATGAGAGCTTTGAGTATGAGGGTTGTGTTGGAATAACTAATGAAATGTCATGATTATTCGAGGTATAAATTGTCTTGATTGGCTAATATAAATAAGTGTAAGAGATAGAAGTGATAAGTTAGGAGTGAGATGGTAGAGTAGAAAGAAAGTTAAAACTTAAGGATTTAGGGTAAGATGTTTATGTACTGAGTTTTAGTGTTACGGTATTAAGGTATCTTGGAGATGAGCAAGATTAGGAAAAATGAAAATTTTGGGAGATGTAGAAAAGTGTAGTGAAGTCAATAATTGTAGGAAGTATGAGTGTTATGGTGTATAGTTTGGGGTGTATAGTTTAGAATGACCCAAGTAAATTCATTTAGGTAGGTGCAAGATGCGATAGTAAGATCGAAGGGAATTTGAAATTTAGAACTAACACTATTAAGATGGCTTTGGAGGTTTGAGATTGTTTGATGGATACGTGTCTGAATTAGAAAAGGAAGTGACTAGGTGAACTTAGTTAGGAAGATTTAGGGCTGTGGATTACACGATAGGTATTTCAGCAAAATGAGCTTCACTAATAGGATTTAAGTTGAGAGTCTTCAAGGGGTTGAAGACAATGGGCATTAAGGATATGTTGTACACTATTTAGAGTATTGTGTGAAGAGTTAGGAACGAGTTAGTCCTGATCTAAGAATTTATAGAGGTTAGTTAAAACTTGAAGTAAGAATTGTACGCATTAGTATCTTAGGATTTCTCGATGGTGGTAGCATAGAAAGTCGTAGTGGGTTGTGCGTGTTTAGTAGACACAGAAGTAGAAAAAGATGAACTTAGCTAGAGAAAAAGATCGAGTTGAAAATTCAGTTAGAAGGGTTTGAGGGAATGAATTAGATTATAGTTAGTGAATGTGTGAGTATTCGAGTTAGAGTGTAACCGATAGATGAGTAAGGGTATTGGGTAGGTGAGATGAGATGAGTACATTAAGAAATAACAAGGCCGCAAATTTTGAGGACAAAATTTTTGTAAGGAGGGTGGATTGTAACACCCGGGTTTTTTTAAGGAAAAATTGGAGAGAAAATAAAAGAATAATAAAATAGGTTGTTTTAATTAATTTAAAAGAAAAGTGAATAAGTTCGGGTATTCCCAATGAAATGAAGCCGTGGGTTATAATGTTAGAACGAGATTTAACGAAATTCGAAATGGTCACAAACACGGGAGGGCAAAACGGTAAATGATGATTTATTAATGTTTTAATAGGAATTATTATTATTATTATTATTATTATTATTATTATTATTATTATTTAATAAAAACAAAACAACAGAATGGCTCGAATGCCATTCTGTTGTTCGAGTGTTCGATGGCCGAGAGGAGAACCGGGGAGGGGGAAGAGCTAAGCGACGTCCCTCCGACGACGACCACCGGCGATTTCTGACGTTCTCCGGCCAGACGACGGCGACGAGCAGGTTCGGTTGTCTCCGTCCACGAACTGAATGGTAAGCCCTGTTTCCTTGCCCTGTTTTGGTTGTTTGTTGCCGTGAGTGTCGAGCCCGATTTGGCTCCGATCACCGGCAGATTTTAGTTGCTTCCGGTGTGGGTTCGCCGACCCTTGGACCGGCTATGGTTGTTTGGCCATGAAGAGCCCTGTTTGGGCGAAGGGTAGCAAGCCCTATTCAGGCAATTCGAGTTTTGTTGTGTGTAGCCTCGGAATTTTGTTAGATTATGTTAATTAGGTATGAGGGTGGTTGATTGGTGAGGAAATGAGTGAGAATTGATAAAAAACCAGAAAAAAAGAATTTTCTAGTTAAGGGGCAGTTTGAGTTTTGCTAGTTTTGACCTAGCTAGGGTTATTTGGTTTAACTTTCCTTTTGGCAGGTTAAACTAGGTTGTTAGGGGAGTACGTGGCCACTAGAATCATTCGATTCCGATATCCGACGAGAAAGTTATGCACGTTTGAAGTTTCAAGTCGGTTTTTACCGAACCCAAATTAGTGGCCCGCTTAGTTAGGTTTTAGTTGGCTTAGGCTAGAAATAGTAGTTTGAGAGTAATTGGTGAATGTAGGCTTGATTTTAATAAAGTTTGAATATTTGTCGTATGTCGAGCTATAGATGGGCAGGGAACCGAGTATCCTCAGCGAGCTAGGATGCCAGGTAAGTAGACGACGTTTGTGTTTTGCCTTCGGGCCTACACCACGGAACGGTAGGATTTATTTTGTGATGTTTGTTGTTTGGTTAGCATTGTTGGTTGTTGTTTGGTTGTCTTCTTCGTTGGTTAAGTATTTGTGGGGCATGCATGGTTTGAATTGTGAGTTTGAATTGTGAGTATGATATGCATTGGTGTCTCGTAAGAGATGTACGCTGGGTGTCTCATCAGAGATGTACGCTGGGTGTCTCGTAAGAGATGTACGCTGGGTGTCTCGTAAGAGATGTACGCTGGGTGTCTCGTAAGAGATGTACGCTGGGTGTCTCGTAAGAGATGTACGCTGGGTGTCTCGTAAGAGATGTACGCTGGGTGTCTCGTAAGAGATGTACGCTGGGTGTCTCGTAAGAGATGTACGCTGGGTGTCTCGTAAGAGATGTACGCTGGGTGTCTCGTAAGAGATGTACGCTGGGTGTCTCGTAAGAGATGTACGCTGGGTGTCTCGTAAGAGATGTACGCTGGGTGTCTCGTAAGAGATGTACGCTGGGTGTCTCGTAAGAGATGTACGCTGGGTGTCTCGTAAGAGATGTACGCTGGGTGTCTCGTAAGAGATGTACGCTGGGTGTCTCGTAAGAGATGTACGCTGGGTGTCTCGTAAGAGATGTACGCTGGGTGTCTCGTAAGAGATGTACGCTGGGTGTCTCGTAAGAGATGTACGCTGGGTGTCTCGTAAGAGATGTACGCTGGGTGTCTCGTAAGAGATGTACGCTGGGTGTCTCGTAAGAGATGTACGCTGGGTGTCTCGTAAGAGATGTACGCTGGGTGTCTCGTAAGAGATGTACGCTGGGTGTCTCGTAAGAGATGTACGCTGGGTGTCTCGTAAGAGATGTACGCTGGGTGTCTCGTAAGAGATGTACGCTGGGTGTCTCGTAAGAGATGTACGCTGGGTGTCTCGTAAGAGATGTACGCTGGGTGTCTCGTAAGAGATGTACGCTGGGTGTCTCGTAAGAGATGTACGCTGGGTGTCTCGTAAGAGATGTACGCTGGGTGTCTCGTAAGAGATGTACGCTGGGTGTCTCGTAAGAGATGTACGCTGGGTGTCTCGTAAGAGATGTACGCTGGGTGTCTCGTAAGAGATGTACGCTGGGTGTCTCGTAAGAGATGTACGCTGGGTGTCTCGTAAGAGATGTACGCTGGGTGTCTCGTAAGAGATGTACGCTGGGTGTCTCGTAAGAGATGTACGCTGGGTGTCTCGTAAGAGATGTACGCTGGGTGTCTCGTAAGAGATGTACGCTGGGTGTCTCGTAAGAGATGTACGCTGGGTGTCTCGTAAGAGATGTACGCTGGGTGTCTCGTAAGAGATGTACGCTGGGTGTCTCGTAAGAGATGTACGCTGGGTGTCTCGTAAGAGATGTACGCTGGGTGTCTCGTAAGAGATGTACGCTGGGTGTCTCGTAAGAGATGTACGCTGGGTGTCTCGTAAGAGATGTACGCTGGGTGTCTCGTAAGAGATGTACGCTGGGTGTCTCGTAAGAGATGTACGCTGGGTGTCTCGTAAGAGATGTACGCTGGGTGTCTCGTAAGAGATGTACGCTGGGTGTCTCGTAAGAGATGTACGCTGGGTGTCTCGTAAGAGATGTACGCTGGGTGTCTCGTAAGAGATGTACGCTGGGTGTCTCGTAAGAGATGTACGCTGGGTGTCTCGTAAGAGATGTACGCTGGGTGTCTCGTAAGAGATGTACGCTGGGTGTCTCGTAAGAGATGTACGCTGGGTGTCTCGTAAGAGATGTACGCTGGGTGTCTCGTAAGAGATGTACGCTGGGTGTCTCGTAAGAGATGTACGCTGGGTGTCTCGTAAGAGATGTACGCTGGGTGTCTCGTAAGAGATGTACGCTGGGTGTCTCGTAAGAGATGTACGCTGGGTGTCTCGTAAGAGATGTACGCTGGGTGTCTCGTAAGAGATGTACGCTGGGTGTCTCGTAAGAGATGTACGCTGGGTGTCTCGTAAGAGATGTACGCTGGGTGTCTCGTAAGAGATGTACGCTGGGTGTCTCGTAAGAGATGTACGCTGGGTGTCTCGTAAGAGATGTACGCTGGGTGTCTCGTAAGAGATGTACGCTGGGTGTCTCGTAAGAGATGTACGCTGGGTGTCTCGTAAGAGATGTACGCTGGGTGTCTCGTAAGAGATGTACGCTGGGTGTCTCGTAAGAGATGTACGCTGGGTGTCTCGTAAGAGATGTACGCTGGGTGTCTCGTAAGAGATGTACGCTGGGTGTCTCGTAAGAGATGTACGCTGGGTGTCTCGTAAGAGATGTACGCTGGGTGTCTCGTAAGAGATGTACGCTGGGTGTCTCGTAAGAGATGTACGCTGGGTGTCTCGTAAGAGATGTACGCTGGGTGTCTCGTAAGAGATGTACGCTGGGTGTCTCGTAAGAGATGTACGCTGGGTGTCTCGTAAGAGATGTACGCTGGGTGTCTCGTAAGAGATGTACGCTGGGTGTCTCGTAAGAGATGTACGCTGGGTGTCTCGTAAGAGATGTACGCTGGGTGTCTCGTAAGAGATGTACGCTGGGTGTCTCGTAAGAGATGTACGCTGGGTGTCTCGTAAGAGATGTACGCTGGGTGTCTCGTAAGAGATGTACGCTGGGTGTCTCGTAAGAGATGTACGCTGGGTGTCTCGTAAGAGATGTACGCTGGGGGAGCGCCCTCGCCATGGTCTTCGGGGATGTGGGGCTCTATATTTTGATAGATGTCTGTTTGTAGAAATGATGGGAATGCGTACTATTGTATTTGTTGTATATAGTCATAGTTAAGGGTGATGTGTTGCCCTATATTGTGGACTTTCTTCATTTAGGGATATTAGTATTTTAGTTTCCCTCTTTACTGCTAATTGGTGATTTCGTATGCTTATTAAGTTGAGTAGGAGTATTCTGGATTGGTTGGGATTGAATTTTATGCAGGTATTTAGCATTTTGGAGGCGCCATTTTCAGGCGTTACTTTGTCAAAATTTTCGAGGAAGACGCCGTGGTATTTAACGGTTAGAATTAAGGGAAATTAATGAGTCTAGACAGCTAGGTATGACGTAAGAGAGTTTTGAGGGACTTAGCTTTAAATTCTGCTGTGTCAATTTTATTTTAAATTATGATTTAATGTGGGATTGGTTAGCAAAGTAGCGCACCGAGCCGGGGCGGGTTCGGGGGCGTTACACAGGATGTATACCAAGTTACTTACCAATATTTAAATGTCAATCAAGGCTCAAAACATAGATCATTTAGAAAAGAAAAATCGAGAATTGAACAAACAAAACCGAAGCAATAATAGGTATAAATCCAAGGAGTAAACAAGCATAGAACCGAGAGGAAATTTATCTCACCTTGGCCAATTTTTGCCACAATGCGTACCACATTTTTCCACAATATATCAAGCTATTAAATGATAAGAATAATGGCAGCAAATAATAAGATATTCATAGCACTAAGATAATAACAAAATAAATCCAAATATTATGCTCGATGTAACACCCAACGAGTTTGACCAGGTGACTTTCTTAACTGTTTAACGGCCATGTTTATTTTGATCTTTTCGGTTTGGAATTTTATGCCAAGACTTAATTAATGTGCATGTGTCATAAATTAGGTTGGGTGGCAGGATTTGTAATTAAGAATGGTTGGATTAAGTATAAATAAGAAATGGAAACTTTTAAACCTTACTGTAGCCGACATTCCCTTCTGCGTTCTCTCATTTCCCCGAGCTGTCTCCCTCTCCGCCAGCGACTCTCTCTTTGGCAATCGATTTCTCCAACCTCCACTCCGATAACCTACGTTCGAGGTAAAATTTAGTCAATGTAGTTGCCGTGTAGTTATTTGGAACTCTGTTTTCAACTAGAACCCGATGTTTCAAGATTCTTCAATGGCCGAATAATAGGAACATTTATAATCGGTGTTTGGTAATAGCATTTCCGAATCGATTCTGGACATTTAATATAACCGACCCTGATTAATTGCTAGTTGAACCTAGCTGTTCTGGTTTTGGATTTCAGACTGCACACAGAGAACTAGACTAAGAGATTCGGGAATGACTTTAGTTATTAGATTCTAGGATGACTTGTGATTAGGACTATTAGGATTTTCATTTTAACTACTGCAATGTAAATGTTTTAGGTGAAGAAGTCTGAAGAAAAGGAGTTCAAGTTGCTAAGGAAACCAGGTAAGTGAATGTGTAGGATTCCCAGCCATTAGGGCCCTACATCACAAGGATGCTAGGTAGAAACTGATACGATGATTAGAAGTTATTTAAGTTACTGTCTGTTACTTGTGTTGATGTTTGACTTAATGGTATGATTTCACGTCGGATGAATGCACTATTCTGTAGCTTGATGAGTTAAGAGTTCTCATGTTCATGCATCATGAATGTTTTATGCATATGAAAATGTTTTAAGAGCATGTTTTCCTCATGAACAAGATAAGAATATAAAACTTATGCAACGTGAATTAAGCGAGGGTTGGGGGCAGTTTGGCGTATGTCACTGTCCAAACGGAAGGACCATGATTACGACCCGCAAGGGACTATGTACACTCTCACTGTCAACCCCCTTTACCGGCACAAATCCTCTCTTAATCCACACAACATGAACGAAGAATATGATTGATGAACATGAATGATGAATATGAATGATGAGCATGAATGATTATTATGAACGATGAATACGAACGATGAACAAGAATGAAGACTTTAAGTATGAATATGAACAAAAAAAGATTCATGAGCATTTGTTTCTTAAAATGAGCATTCATGCATACTTGTTAGTATTGCATTCCTTACTAAGCATTAGACTTATGATTTAAACCTTATGATGTAGGTGAAGATTTAGCAGGTGAGGATTCCAAATTCAGTGATGATGTCTAAGGCTGGTTGCAGGATGGTGCTCAGGGTGGAAGTCTGTGGCTGGCAGACGACTATGACCCGTAGTTATGCTCATAATGTGTCAGTAAGATTTATGATGAACTGATGTTTAAGTAGAATGAGATTTTCTTTAGAATATTAGATTCTGTGATTGTCTAGTTTGGTTACCAAAATTTGGGGATGATTATAAGGGTATAGAATGATCTGTTTTAATTAAGTCTTCCGCTACATGTATCCTAGATGAGTCCATGTTTCATGTCTGCCTATGTTTATGTCTACAAGTATGAGATCTGTGAAGGTCAGATTATCTTTCTGTCGATATGAGTTGTTTGAAGTTTTCTGTATTTTACTGCTGTGTGATAGAAGTTGGATGAATACATCATCCGGCTGACGTCATCGGTGTGAGCTGAATGATAGAAGCTGGATGGGTGAATCATCCGGCTGACGTCACCGGTGGATGGCAAACGTTTGTTGTTCACCGGATGATGTCTCTTATCGGGTGATGTAGTGTATTTCAAGTATCGGATGATGTAAGTGAAGTTTTGTCGTCTAGTGACCGGGTGATGTAGTGTATTTCAAGTATCGGATGATGTAAGTGAAGTTTTGTCGTCTAGTGACCGGGCGATGTAGTGTATTTCAAATACCGGGTGATGTACAATGAATTACGTGCACTGCACGTGCCCATCGGTAGATGACCTCTACCGGTGCCCATTGAGTCACGCGAAGTGCACGTGACAGACCGGGTGATGTAGATTTTCACTACCGGCAGAAGCGAGCTCTGTGCTTGTCGTTTAGCGACCGGCAGGAGCAAGTGAATAAGTAATGAGTTCTGTCGTTTTATGATTGGCAGATGTGGGGTTATTTCTTTATCGGTAGATGCAGTTAAGAGTTGAAGTTCCTGCTCATCGGCTGAAGCATTTTGCACTGCTCGCCGGCAGAAGTGTAATGTATTACATTGTTGAGCGATGTTTAATGAATCGCATGTGACGTCTTGAGCCAAGTTATGTTTAAAAAAAAATATATATAATACTGATAGTGAACAAAGTGCTGAAAGTAAGAATTAAATGATTAAGAAAGTCATGAATTATGTCTCGGCCTTACTGGGGTCGTTACACTAGAAACAAAGAGTGGCTTTCCCGGTTTCGTGCTATATTTTGACCAACGTCAAATGCAACCAAAAATGCATAAGGGAAGCACCTTACGCTCTGATACCACTTGACACGGGATCCCTTAGAAAAGGGTCCGTGTGAAACTCACAAAATATGCAAAATACGTGCTCGGTGTGTGGTTGTGATAAGGCCGAAATTAAGGGAAGAAAAATGACAAATAATGCAAGAAGATGAGGTGAATGAAGTGTGTGCTAGTGGCCGAAATATGCAAGCATTATGGAGGTATGAAATGTGAAAGAAAATAGAGAAATAGATGAAGAGAAATGTGCGTGAAAAGTGAAGAAATGGAGATGAAGATGAAGGTAATAAAATGCAAGAAAATAAAGGTGAGTTGTGTGGGTGTGTATGGCCGAAAATAAAGAGGTGTGGTGTGTGAAATGTGAAGACAATGAAATAAAAGAAAATACCTTCGGCGGATCCAAAGAGTTATCTTACGTTTTAAACTCTTGGATAAACGATTTTTCTGGAGGAAAAACGACCACCTAGGGTCTAGGTTTTCATCCTCACTCCTAATCCCAATGGAGAAGGCGAGGGAATAGCTAAGATTTAACCTAGCAACCCGAAGGCTAGGTTAACAATGGAGGGCTTCTCCACTTGATTCAAAGAATCAAGGAAAACCAAAGCAAACAAGCTTGGAGAGAAATAGAAATTTTATAAATTTGGTAAAAGTTCCAATACATGCACTAATGCTATGCTTAAATAGGCAATTCTAAGGTGGATGGTTAGGGTTTCCATAAGGATGAATGAATGGTGGCCCTTGGATGAAAAAATGATGGATGGCCAAGATCAAGGCAAACAAGCACAAATCCGAGGGAGGAGATGAATGTCATGCCTAAATAGATCAATAGAGGGAATCTTGCCACATCATCAATCCATGAGGCCACTATCTCTTGTCCTTGCAAGGTCAAAATCCAAGTTTTGGTCTCCCTTGGGTTGAAACACTATGGGCCTAAGTATCTTCAAAAGAATGGGCTAAATGTGATACCTCCAAGTGGTGCCTCCAAATGTGCCAAGTGATGTCCCCAAGTGGGCCTCCAAATGCCTCCAAGTAATGGGCCAAATAATGGGTCAAGTAATGGATCCCAAAATTTGGGCCAAATGTGTAACGCCCCGAGTTTTCTGAACCCGGTTCGCTACATAAAGCTTGATCATGACTAAGAAATCTCTCTTTTTTTTTTTAAAAAAAAAACTTGGCCCGACAGTTAAATTTGACATTTTCTAAAAGCTCAAAATATTTAAATCTTGCAGCGGAAATTCGTTTAAACAAGAATAAAATTAACAAGACCATGACAAAAAAAAAACGTTAGAAATCTTAAGAAACAATCGATTAAGAAGCAAAGGTTTAATTCGTGAAAATACTTTAAAAATCAGAAAAGTCAAACTCGTCGTCCGCTTGAACAAAGTCAACAAAAGGAGAAGGCTTTTTGGAGACTTCATCCGGTCGCTAAACGACAAAACATAAATTTAGTCATCCGGTCAGTCTAACAGGGACATCCACCGGTCACTAAACGACAAAATATAAATTTAGTCATCCGGTCAGTCTAACAGGGACATCCACCGCTGACGTCAGCTGGATGATCTCCTCATCCAAACGACTTTCTCTATATCAACCGGTGACGTCATCCGGATGATCTCCTCATCCGAATGACTTAACCCTTAATATCTGACGAGCAAAAGCTCGACATCAACGGGCGACTAAAATACTCGACATCATCCGATAGAAAAACAGGCACAACTCTAACTACAGACAGAAATTTTTCTTGCCTCTCCAAGACCTTTCAAAGACAATTCAAACCATTCCATTAATCAAATCCAGTAAAAACCAACTCTTAAAACTCAACAGGTTGCTAGAATTGATAATATTCAAAATATATTCGAAATACTAAAATCTCTACTGTCGTGAAAACTCCACCTACTCAGACTAGATCATTATCAACTAAACCTCAACATCTGCTGACACCAGTTAGCCCGCCTCAACAGTTTACCAAGCCGAGACATGGATGTACTCCTCCAACCACATCAATCATCTGTGCACTCAGGAAACTCACCTGCAGTGTCCTCAACACCTACATCACAAAACTCATCTATTAGCCTAATGCTAAGTAAGTAAAGCCAACAAGAAATGAAACAACGAAATATAAATTCCTAATATGCAATTTCTACTTTCTCAACTCAGTTGCTCATGCTTCGTTTCTGTTCAGATCCCCCTGTGAAATTGGGAGTTGGATCAACTCTCCCAAAGTACATACATCCCTGTCTCATTAAGGGGTGGATTAATTCCCTTAACAGTGAAACTGATTCTCCTGTTCAGATCCCCCTGTTAAATTGGAAGTTGGATCAGCTCTTCCAAAGTACATACATCCCTGTCTCATTAAGGGGTGGATTAATTCCCTTAACAGTGAAACTGATTTTCATGACTGTTTCAATATGTTCAAGCCTTACCATGCCAATCATGCATTCAAATTCATTTTCGTATGTTTTAAAACATGATGCATAGAATACAGATTCACACAAGTAATCATAATCCTAACGTTTTGTGATGTAGGCCCGAAGGCACAAGCAAACTTCACTTACCTGGTCTCCTGGGAAGCTTGTTGAAACCTCTCCCTCGGGAGTTTGCTCAAACCTAGTTCCACAAATCGAACATTAATTTAAACTTTCGTCAAACTTCCTTCTAGCTACCCAGAAAGCTAAGGAAAATAGTTTGGAAGCCCTAATCGTAGTGCATTCCCGATTCAACTCATAAACCGAAACTAGCACTCACATACCGCATTCTCAAAACTTCATTTATCAACCCTCGACAGTTACAATGTAGCAAGAAATGGAAGCAAAACTCACCTAGTTCTGAGGAAATCGCTGGAGGGATCGAAGAGGGTCTCCTATCGCGCTCTGCTAAGCTGAGGAGCTGAGAGTGGAAGAGGAAATGAAATGAAACAGTGGCGGCTACCTCATTAACACTTCCCTTAAATACGTTATCCACAATATAAATTTGCAATTACCATCTTGCCCCTGCCTAGACACTTAATAACCTAATCAACATTTCACTCAATTTTAAACCATAAGATTATATACCTCCGTTTAATAACTTATTTTGATTTATATTGAAACCGGGTGTTACAATCTACCCTCCTTAATAGAATTTTGTCCTCAAAATTCAGTACCTGAATAATTCTGGATGTTGGTCCATCATGTCCTGCTGGCGCTCCCAGGTTGTCTCCTCTACATTCTGGTTGTGCCATAAGACTTTCACTAGTGGAACCTCTTTGTTGCGTAATACCTTCACTGCGTAATCCAAGATCTTTACTGGTTTCTCTTCATAGGCAAGGGTAGGACAAATTTCGAGGTCTTGCTGTTCCATGATTTGGTTGGGATCCCTTATGAACTTTTTCAACATAGAAACATGGAATACGTCATGTATTCCTTCTATAGAAGCTGGTAGCTGCAACAGATAGGCTACTCTCCCAACTCTTTTCAGAATAGTGAACGGTCCAATAAATCTGGGGTTCAACTTGCCTTTCTTCCCGAATCTGACAACTCCTTTAAATGGTGATACTTTAAGGAAAACTTCATCACCTACTTCAAACTCTAATTCTCTTCGTCTTTTATCAGCATAACTCTTCTGGCGGCTTTGAGCTGTCAAAATTCTCTGTCGAATGAGGGCAACCTTCTCTACAGTTTGTTGCACAATATTAGGACCAAGCAATTGTGCTTCACCAACTTCATCCCAGTACAAAGGAGATCTGCATTTTCGTCCATATAAGGCTTCATACGGTTCCATTCCTATTGTTGCTTGAAAACTGCTATTGTAAGAGAACTCGACCAATGGTAAATATCTACTCCAAGATCCTTGAAAATCCAATACGCATGCTCGGAGCATATCTTCTAAGGTCTGAATAGTCCTCTCGGATTGTCCATCCGTTTGAGGGTGGAAGGCTGTGCTAAAATTAAGCTGTGTTCCCATAGCCTTGTGCAGACTTTTCCAAAACTTAGATGTAAATCTGGAGTCTCGGTCTGAAACTATTGAACTTGGAACTCCATGCAATCTGACAAACTCTTGCATGTACAATTCAGCAAGCTGATCCATTGAGTAAGTTATCTTAATTGGCAGAAAATGAGCAGATTTGGTTAAACGGTCAACTATAACCCAGATTGCATCATGTCCCTTTGCTGTCCTAGGTAGTCCAACGACAAAATCCATTGTTATTTGTTCCCATTTCCATTCAGGAACTGGTAAAGGTTGCAATGTCCCTAAGGGTCTTTGATGTTTAGCCTTGACTTGCTGGCAGACCAGACATGACTCCACATACTCCGCCACACTTCTCTTCATACCTGGCCACCAATAATGTTGCTTAAGGTTTCTGTACATCTTTGTACTTCCAGGGTGAACTGAGAATCTGGAGGAATGTGCCTCAGATAGGATCTCCTTCCTAAGCTCAGTATCGGTCGGAACCAACCATCTATTTCGAAACTTGAGAATTCCGTCGGCTGAGCAGTTGAAATCCGACTTATCAGTGGAATCTATGCACAACCTATACTTATTACACTAAGTGTCATTCATTTGGACCTCCTTTATTTTCTCCAAAATAGTTGGCCTCAAAGACATGGCCGAAAGCATGGCTGACACACTTGGCACAGCTTCCAGGTTAAATCTTTGGAATTCCGTCTCTAAAGCTATCGGTATGTCTAGAGTCAAAGCAGAAACTAAAGGAGTCACTCTACTCAAAGCATCTGCCACTACATTTGCCTTGCCAGGGTGGTACTTGATCTCAAAATCATAGTCTTTTACAAATTCCAACCATCGACGTTGCCTCATGTTTAATTCCTTCTGTGTGGAGATATACTTCAGGCTTTTATGATCTGAGAATATCTCACAGGATTGTCCATACAAGTAATGCCTCCAAATCTTAAGTGCAGATACAACTGCAGCTAATTCTAAGTCATGGGTAGGGTAGTTCTTCTCATGCGTTTTCAACTATCTAGAGGCATAAGCTATTACTTTACCATCTTGCATTAACACACATCCAAGACCAATCTTGGAAGCATCACAGTAAATGCTAAACTTACCATTATCGACAGGAAGGGTCAGAATTGGAGCATTGGTTAGTTTCTGTTTCAAGGTTATGAAACTATGTTCACATTCATCAGTCCATATATACTTCACATTCTTCCTGGTTAACTTAGTAAGGGGCGTAGCGATCTTTGAAAATCCTTCAATGAACTTTCTGTAATACCCTGCAAGTCCAAGGAAACTTCTAATATCCGTAGCATTCTTCGGTTGGGGCCATCCCTTAACTGCTTGAACCTTAGCTGGATCCACAGATATACCATCTCCAGAGATGACATGTCCTAAAAAGTGAACCTGGTCCAACCAAAATTCACACTTGGAAAATTTGGCATAAAGTTGGTGCCTTCTCAATTCTTCTAACACTAAACTCAAATGTTTTGCATGCTCATCCTTAGTGCTAGAATAGATTAGGATGTCATCTATGAATACAATAACAAACTTGTCCAAATACTCGTGAAACACTCTATTCATGAGATCCATGAAGGCTGCTGGTGCGTTTGTCAAACCAAAAGACATAACCAAAAACTCATAATGTCCATATCTTGTGCGAAAGGCAGTCTTTGGGATATCTTCAGATTTAACCTTCAACTGGTAATAACCGGACCTAAGGTCAATCTTAGAGAAAACTCTTGCACCCCTAAGTTGGTCAAATAAGTCATCAATCCTCGGCAAAGGGTATTTGTTTTTGACAGTTAACTTATTCAATTCCCTATAATCAATGCACATACGCATTGATCCATCTTTCTTTTTGACAAACAGAACAGGTGCTCCCCATGGTGAAAAGCTAGGGCGTATGAACCCCTTCTCCAACAAATCCTCTAACTGTTTCTTCAATTCTTTAAGTTCTGTTGGTGCTAGTCTATATGGATTTTTTGACACAGGCTCGGCACCGAGGTAAACATCTACCACAAATTCAATTTCCCTATCTGGTGGCAAGCCGGGAAGGTCATCTAGGAATACTTCAGGGAAGTCCTGGAAAACTAAGACATTCTTGGGACTTGATTTTTCTACTAGTTGTGTGTCTAAAACACTGGCCAAAAAGCACAAATACTCTTTGCATGGGGAGGGTCTACAATTGACAGAAGTCATTACAGTCATTTCCTTACTCTTCTTCAGAGCTTGGAAAGTATGGTTTAAACCTCCAGGGGGTTGAAAACTAACAATTTCAGTCCTACAATCTATTGTGGCATAATGCTTAAACAACCAATCCATTCCTAGGATTACGTCAAATCCCATTATATCCATAATAATGAGATCAGCAGGCAGACTCACGCTTCCTACTAGCACATCGCTGTCAAGCATCACTTGGTCAGAGTGCATGCGTTCACCAGAAGGCAATGCAACATTAAACACATGCAGGGAAGGGGTAAACGACACATCTAACTTAACAGCAAATGCAGATGCTATAAATGAATGCGTTGCACCAGAATCTATCAAAGTAAAAGCAGGCACAGAGTTGATCAGTATAGTACCTGACACTACAGCAGGCTGTTCTTCACCCGACTCTGTCATGGAGAATATTCTTGGTTTGATCATAGCAGGGCCATTCTTAGGAACTGGACAGTCTCTGCTAATATGGCCGACTTTGTTACAATTATAGCACCTGGTGATTCTAGGCTTCGAGCACTCCTTGACCGTGTGTCCAACCTCCTCACAGTTGAAACACTTTCCCAAGCCCAGTCTGCATTCTCCCGGGTGGTACTTCAGACACTTAGGACATTGGGGAAATTTCCTGACGTTCTGCACCTTTCCCCCTGATCCTTGGCTATTTTGGCCTTCACTTGGCCTCTTCGTTCCCCTTTGCTGGTGTGGCTGGTTAAACCTTTGTGGGACCTCCTTTGGTTTAGCACACTTCCCTTCAGCTTCTTCCACTTCCAGAGCAGTGGACACAACTTCACTGAACGTTAAACCTTTAATGCCACAGAATTTGACTCCTCGATAAATCTCCGGCTTCAGTCCATGCATGAATTTGAACACCTTATCCTCGTCCTTATGAGCAAAATGTCCAGCAAACCTGGACAAGGACTCAAATTGCCTACTGTACTCTGCCACCGACCCTGTCTGCTTCAAATTCAGAAATTCCAACTTCTTTGCGGTTTGGACAGTGCTGTTGAAATATTTCCCATAGAAAATATCCTTGAATTGTGACCAAGGCATTGACAAAACATCTGTGGTGGTCTCTATTGTTTCCCACCAGAGTTGAGCTTCACCAGCTAGATGAAAGGTTGCCAGCGTGACCTTGTCTTCTTCTCCTATGTTGGCACACCTAAACATACTTTCGATCTTTCTAAGCCATCCTTCAGCAACAACAGGATCAGATGACTGACCATCAAACGTGGGTGGTCTTAGTCTCCGGAATCTATCTCCAGAATGTTCACTGCTAGAACCCGAGTTGGCACTTCCTTGTGTTTCTCGGTTTAACAACACTCCTAATTGATCAGACTGTTGACGCACTATATCAGTCTGCTGACGCATCAATTCTGTCAGCTGCCTAATCACACTAGGCTCCTCCTCGCCTCTCACATTTGGCACTTCTCTAGGCACTCTAGGTCTCCCTGGGCGTCTGGCCATTATACTAAATTCCTGTACAGGGTTAGTCACACTCTTAAGTATCTATCAACTAAGGGTAATGTAAACACTTACAGTTGTTGAAGTACTTCCATGCAACGACCGGCACTGATGAGTAATCTTTTGAACGGTTTAACTGAATGTCTCTGATACCACACTGTAACGTCCCGAGTTTTCTGAACCCGGTTCGCTACATAAAGCTTGATCATGACTAAGAAATCTCTCTTTTTTTTTTTAAAAAAAAAAACTTCGCCCGACAGTTTAATTTGACATTTTCTAAAAGCTCAAAATATTTAAATCTTGCAGCGGAAATTCGTTTAAACAAGAATAAAATTAACAAGACCACGACAAAAAAAAACGTTAGAAATCTTAAGAAACAATCGATTAAGAAGCAAAGGTTTAACTCGTGAAAATACTTTAAAAATCAGAAAAGTCAAACTCGTCGTCCGCTTGAACAAAGTCAACAAAAGGAGAAGGCTTTTTGGAGACTTCATCCGGTCGCTAAACGACAAAACATAAATTTAGTCATCCGGTCAGTCTAACAGGGACATCCACTGGTCACTAAATGACAAAATATAAATTTAGTCATCCGGTCAGTCTAACAGGGACATCCACCGGTGACGTCAGCTGGATGATCTCCTCATCCAAACGACTTTCTCTATATCAACCGGTGACATCATCCGGATGATCTCCTCATCCGAATGACTTAACCCTTAATATCTGACGAGCAAAAGCTCGACAGCAACGGGCGACTAAAATACTCGACATCATCCGATAGAAAAACAGGCACAACTCTAACTACAGACATAAATTTTTCTTACCTCTCCAAGACCTTTCAAAGACAATTCAAACCATTCCATTAATCAAATCCAATAAAAACCAACTCTTAAAACTCAACAGGTTGCTAGAATTGATAATATTCAAAATATATTCGAAATACTAAAATCTCTACTGTCGTGAAAACTCCACCTACTCAGACTAGATCATTATTAACTAAACCTCAACATCTGCTAACACCAGTTAGCCCGCCTCAACAGTTTACCAAGCCGAGACATGGATGTACTCCTCCAACCACATCAATCATCTGTGCACTCAGGAAACTCACCTGCAGTGTCCTCAACACCTACATCACAAAACTCATCTATTAGCCTAATGCTAAGTAAGTAAAGCCAACAAGAAATGAAACAACGAAATATAAATTCCTAATATGCAATTTCTACTTTCTCAACTCAGTTGCTCATGCTTCGTTTCTGTTCAGATCCCCCTGTGAAATTGGGAGTTGGATTAACTCTCCCAAAGTACATACATCCCTGTCTCATTAAGGGGTGGATTAATTCCCTTAACGGTGAAACTGATTCTCCTGTTCAGATCCCCCTGTTAAATTGGAAGTTGGATCAGCTCTTCCAAAGTACATACATCCCTGTCTCATTAAGGGGTGGATTAATTCCCTTAACAGTGAAACTGATTTTCATGACTGTTTCAATATGTTCAATCCTTACCATGCCAATCATGCATTCAAATTCATTTTCGTATGTTTTAAAACATGATGCATAGAATACAGATTCACACAAGTAATCATAATCCTAACGTTTTGTGATGTAGGCCCGAAGGCACAAGCAAACTTCACTTACCTGGTCTCCTGGGAAGCTTGTTGAAACCTCTCCCTCGGGAGTTTGCTCAAACCTAGTTCCATAAATCGAACATTAATTTAAACTTTCGTCAAACTTCCTTCTAGCTACCCAGAAAGCTAAGGAAAATAGTTTGGAAGCCCTAATCGTAGTGCATTCCCGATTCAACTCATAAACCGAAACTAGCACTCACATACCGCATTCTCAAAACTTCATTTATCAACCCTCGACAGTTACAATGTAGCAAGAAATGGAAGCAAAACTCACCTAGTTCTGAGGAAATCGCTGGAGGGATCGAAGAGGGTCTCCTATCGCGCTCTACTAAGCTGAGGAGCTGAGAGTGGAAGAGGAAATGAAATGAAACAGTGGCGGCTACCTCATTAACACTTCCCTTAAATACGTTATCCACAATATAAATTCGCAATTACCATCTTTCCCCTGCCTAGACTCTTAATAACCTAATCAACATTTCACTCAATTTTAAACCATAAGATTATATACCTCCGTTTAATAACTTATTTTGATTTATATTGAAACCGGGTGTTACAAAATGGTAAATCCCAACCAAGCCACCAATATGTGACTAAGTCTAAGTAAAATACTAAAGCATGAAAATGACTAATGGCTAAGAGTTTGCCAAAAGAAAAAATAAAAATAAAATAAAAAAAGAAAAATTACAAAACTTGATCTTCGGAAGACAAATTCTGGCTTCTGCTAGTCCACCTGGTGGTCGAAGATTTTCTTCATTACATTTCAAGCTTTGCTTCCATGGGAACTCCAAATTCATTGAACTAGCTTTCCATGGACCGTCCTTCAATAGTTCGTTACCTACACAAGAGATCACGTAATAAGTAAGGAGAATAAATAAAGTTTTGACCTTTATTAGATTTTCAATTAATTGAGCCTCTTAGCATGTCAAAAACCAACACACTTAAAATATAGATTTCTTAGTGAAGACGAAGGCAATAGGGTGCAAAATAAAGGAATGAATGAAAGAAATATGGTCACAATAAGATTGATACCACAGAGTTTGAAAAAAAAAAGTATATGATAACAGAATAAAGAAACTTCTTTTTCCTCTTTTATTTTTCTCACTTCTTCTTCTTGTTTTTTTTTTTTTTTGGATAAACTATCAATGGGAGCGAGAACAAAGATATGAAATTATGGATCAACAACAAAGAGGAAATTGAAATAAAAAGAATGGAAACACTAGAAGATAAAAAAAACCTCATTTGGATGTCTAGGCTCTGATAACAAATGATGCAAACCTCAACAAACTTGTTGTGAGACCCAACGTCAATAGATGAAATCAACTTCAGGATCGCCCAATAACAGTTTCAAAGTTTAGTGACTAATGACCCCGTGGCTATGTGATAACCACAAACCAATAGTATCAAGAAAGGAATATTGACCCCGTTGCTTTGGAAGAACAAGAAACCAATATTATAAGGGTTGAAAATCAAGTGGTTGCACTTGAAATTTCTGCAAGTTCTACAGAAGAACAGTTTGGAGGAAATTCTCACAAGATAATTCTCATTCTCGTGTGTCTTACAATGAAAAACTCCCAAGTATTTATAGGCTTATAAGAATAGTCTAGAATAGACATTAAATAGCCTTGAAAACATGAGAAAGAACTTTGCTGCTAATATGGTCTAGGTTCAGCCTTCTTTGGAAACCATCAAAACACCCTTTGACCTTCTCTATGCCAATATTGAATGCCTAGTGGATGTCACTTCGAAATTGCACTTTCTAGAGCCTTCTTTGCTGAATTTGTGATCCTTTGGGCCTAATCAAACTCCATTTGTATATGTAACACATTAATAACTTTAAAGCCCATTTCTTCTAGTGGTCTAGGTTCTTGAAATAAGTTATTTTGGACTTCTTCTTGAAGCTTCTTGACCCGAGCTCTAGTGATAGGTCCATTTGGTATTTTCAATTCCATTAAGTATTCTTCTTGGCCCAATTCTTTTTCAATGCCATCCTTGCCCACATCAACAACACACTCTACAATCATACCACAACATACAATGCACATACATAAATTACAACCACACATTCCTAGCGATCTGTGACTTAGGCCCGAAGGCAAAACATAAGTATACATTACTTACTTGGCCTCCTTAGCTAAGCGCATACACGTACACTATGTCGAAAGCTCGTTCGAACCTAGAAACCACAACACCATACATAAATTAATCTCTTCTCAAAACCCATTCATCCACCCTCGAAAGAAAGCTAAACCTCCCCACAACCTCAAAACCTGAAATTCCTCAATTTCAGCGAAACTTCAAAATCGCGCAACTACTCCTACACTTGTTCGTTTTGGACGATTCAAGGCTCTATGGACTTCTTAGGACGTCTAATTTATAAAAGGTCAGGACGTCTCAGCCAAGTAACGCAAATGCCTTGGTCGTTTCCCACAAAAATTGAATCTGCCCTGTCACTGAACCAAAATTCTCGATTTTCCTCAAACATCGAACCACTCACCCACACTATCCTCCAAACATCCATAAACATCTAAAAATCAAAGAAAAATAATTAGAAATCCCAAATTTTTGTTAAACTCTCATTTACCACAAAAACCCTAACTCAAACTCTCTCAAAACTCCTCATAATCCACACCAAATTCTCCATTAAGCTTAGAAAACTAAAATCCACTTAAAGATTAAAGGAAAACTAAAATCCACTTAAAGATTAAAGGAAAACTATCCTTGGATGAAGAATCGGTTGAAGAAATCGCCGGAGAGGGAGCTCTGTAAGTCGTAGAGAGAGAAGAGAGAAGAAGGAAAGAAAAAGGATTTCCTCTTTGGTGTTGCACGTGAATCCTCTTCTCTTTTTCTTTTCTTTTTAAATTACAAACTTCAATTTACAATTATACCCTTCTATTCATTTAATCCAATCTCATAAATTAACTCACTCTTCTTCAATAAAATCTTACACTTATTTTCCATTTCATCTACCCTTGGTTATTTCAACAAATTGTAATCCACTGTACAATCATAAAAAAACCGAACCGACAAATTTTCGGGTGCTACAATGAGGGAAGGGGAGAAGACAAAGGAGCTGAAGGGAGGAGAGACTGGTGGAGCTGGACGATGCCATCTTTTAGCTTTGATACCAAGTTGAAATTTTGAATAATTAGAGGAGGCTGCAAAAGGAGAAGAAGAAGCAAAGGAAGAAGGAGGTAGATGATGATGTAAATGGCAGCAAAGAGAGAGAGAGAGAGAGAGAGAGAGAGTAAACAAGTTGAAAAATATCTTCTGTATTTTTATCTCTTTGGAAAACATTACATATATATGCCAGGAAGAGAAATGATGAGTGTTTGACAAGGCAATGAACTAACTTGCAATCTTCACGAAACTATAACTGAACAGTAAAACACATGTGTTAACACTCTTGAGTGTTGATTTTATCTCTTTTCTGTGTTCTTTGCATTTGCTCAGGTGTGGGATTTCTTCTATGACTCTTCTCTCCGACGTGTCGTCAATTTCTATTGTCCGATTCCATTGTTTATTTTCAAATTTTATAATAGGTTGCTGTAATTTGGTATTTGCTTGTTTTCATTTCCATTATTTTCCTGGATTCAAAATTGGTTTGTGTGCTCTTCTAGTTTTCATTTCTTTAGCTTTGGGTTTATATTTTGTCAAGTTACTGTAGCTCGGTGCTTGCTTATTTTGATTGCTGTTTATTTCCTACATTGAAACTGGATTGCTTGATGTTGCTTGTTTTTTATTGCTTTTTGATTGCTATTTATTTCCTAGATTGAAATTTTGGTCTCCTCTGATGTTTTTTTGAACATGGTTAGGGGTGATAGAGTAAAACATAAATTTTGTAGATTGAATTTTTGGTCTCCTCTAATGCTTTTCTGAATATGGTCTCCTCTGATGCTTTTACGAACAACTCATACTTATTAGTTACTATGTTCCGTATAAGATTGACCAATTCTTTTATTATGGGTCGAGCTTGATCTTGAATTGCCTTCTGCTTTATGAGATGAAATGATTTGAAAACTTCCATAGAAGGAAAACCAACAAAGAATAACAAATTATCAATTGTTGTTCTATTATGTGTTTCAAGGAAGAGGAGGATGTGAATCAACTTTTTTGGATTGCAAGGTAACATAGTTTTTATGGTCCTGGATGTGAGAGAGTAGGTTGGTATTTGTTGGGTGATTTCACATTCAATTAGGAGTTTTTTGGTAGAGTGGAGAGGCATTGGGTATGTGGAAAAGCATAGAGAACCCAAGCTCGTTCCCCTCTGCATGTTTTGGTGAATTTGGAACTATACGAATAATGTGATTTTTTTATGAAGAATCTTGTAATATTGAGAATTTTAGACATTTTTTCAAAACTCTTTTTTTTTTGTGGGTGATGGAAATTTACCCCTTGGGCTTCAGAAGGATACAACTTTCACTACCGATGTCAGAATCGCTATTAAAATATATCCAGTCAAAGCTATTACAGATGCCCATGACTAGTCTCGGGTATAGATACCCATGACCAGTCTCGGGTCCAAAAACAATCGTCCAAAAACAATCATTTTGGCCCTCAAATCCCCAGTCAAAGAAAATATCTTTTATTTTAGAAACTATTTCTCGCATTTATTAATTTTTATTCTGTTTCCTAAGAAGTTTACACTATTTATTTCCATTGTATTCCTATTTTACGAATTATTGAATTATTCAAGACTTTTTCTGAATCAGGGCAAGGTCATAGTGTTTGGCTTTCATTGCCTTTGGAGGTATTCAAAATAACTAAAAAAAAATAGATAGATGGGAGAAAGAAACTAAGTATGTAGCGCCCCGAACCCGCCCCAGGCCCGGTGCGTTACGTTGAAACCAAATCCCGTGTTTAAACGACGTTTAAAAGTAATTTAAATAAAATTCCCGACTCGGTTTTTGGGTTTTCCGAACCCTCAATTTTTCTTGGAAAGTGTGTCTAAAATACTTTGAAATACGTTGGAAAAATGTCGGGTTAAAATGGTTTGGGAAAATTGAAGGTTTAAAAAAAATTAAAAAAAAAACAAGGAGGGGCGCTGATGGGCGCCGCGCGCGAGCACAGCGCGCGCGCCACGCTCCCACACGCCCCTGGCGCGCGCACAGAGCGCGCCCAGCGCGCGCCTTTGCGCGCCTGGCCTGTGTCGGAGGCGATTACTCTCCTCCCGGTGGCGATTACTCGCCACCTTCTCTGCCGTTTTCACCAAAAATCGCCCCAGAGGCGATTGCTCGCCTCCCCACGGCGTCCACTCGCCACCTCCTGGGGTTTTTGACCCCAAAACGCCCAAAAACTTGACTTTTTCCCCGACTTTTGACTTACCTTCTCTTCCTTCATTTTTCCACGACTAAAACGTCTCCAAAATTCCGAAAATTTAAACATACCTTCCCGACACCTAAACCTTCAAAGCCCATAAAAATTTTGGAGATCCGACTTCAAACGGAGAAATACAAAAATAGAAAACTTAACCCGACGTTAGTTATTTTAAAACCAAAACGGGCGGCGTAACGCCTAAATTTCTTTAAACCAAAACCTGAAAATTTACAGCAAAATATACTATTTCAAACCCCAAACGCTAACAACCATTACAAAAATAGTTTCAACCAAAACGACACACAAACTAAAATCATTTACCATAAAACTATACAACCGGTACTAAAACCTTTATAACAAACCGATCCCCACTTGTTCTATCTTACTTCCAACATACAAAAACATTACAAACGCGAAAACAACCATCTATCAAAATATTCACCTCCCACACTACCTGAGGAACAGTGGTCCAGACGCCCCGACAACAGCCTGCACCGGCGGACTCCGTACTCCTCTGACTGCGGCCTAATCCTGAGCTGTTTCATCGACCTCACCTGTATAACACTCGTCACCTACACCACAGAACACAAAAAGATAAGCCTAACGCTTAGCAAGTAGGGAAATAATGCACAACAACACACTAAATGCTCGACTCAACCCTAACATGCAGTTTCTACACACTCTGTTGCTTTCTTTTCATTTCGGTTGCAATTATCTTTCACTTTCAGGTGAATCAAGTAGGCACACGCCCCCACACATTCCAGGACAGCCACGCCTTGATCCACGGAGCTAGACCGGAGGCACACGTCCCAACATAGTCCAGGACGGCCAACACGAATCTCCCCCAATCGATCGTAGAATCCTCATTGTGCACTTCAAGCATAAACAGGTCGAGCAATTCGTACTCACGACACATTACGTACATTAACAGGGCATCTCGAATAGAATCCCTCGCGGGGTGCTCAACGAGCCACTTGCCCGATGAAGTTATTCTACTCGAGACCAAGTTGCATATCACTTCTTATCTTTCTTCCACATCATCCTCACCACTCAAACATGCAAAAACTCGTGATTTCGTAGTTTAGAAAACAATGATGCATGACACCCGATGCATAACAAAAGAAAAACATAACAAACAAACAACCAATCCCTACCGTTCTATGGTGTAGGCCCGAAGGCAACAAACACTCATCCACTACTTACCTGGTTGCTGCTCGATACTTTCTCGTTCACTCCGTCCAACAAAATCACACGTTCGATCACCTAAAAATGATGAGAAATCAACTTAGAAATTTACAAACTCTAAGGAAATTCTTAACCTAACTAATAGAACTATAACACAACCCCCAACCCGATCTTTACCCCAAAATTGACCGTCTAACTTCAAACGGTCACAACTCCCTCGTTTTACAACGGATTTCGACGTGCCAACCCAACTCGGAAACCTCTACACGTCTACTATCCATTGAATCACTCAAATCAACCATCCAAACACAAGGGCTAAGTCGGACATGCCAAAACAGAACCGGTGCACTTTAGGGTAAAAACCGATTTTTCACACTTTCACTTCCAATCTTCAATCCAACGACTTAAACTAAGTCATTCAACAACCAAATCATCAAAATAAGAAAGAAATCTAACATTTCAACTCAGATTTTCGGAATCCCTAACCTAGGGTTTTCCAACATTCTTAAAATCCAACTAAAACTCCCAAAAACACTCTCAAACTTCATCTCAAACTATGCAAAACAAAACCCAATCAATTTTACCTTGAAATCGCTTTGAAAGATTGAAGAAAGAAGAAGAGGAAACGTCGGCTATGGAGGAAAGGAGAGAGACACGATGGAGGAGAGGAAGATGAGTGAAAAATAAACCATTTCTTTTCTTTTTATTCCTTCATTTAATTCACCAAGTCAATTTACCATTTAACCCTCCCCTTTTCAGCTTTAATCCAACGCCAAACCCACCTCTAAACCACCACTTTTTCTTCCCATCACCTTCACAATTTGATTGGTTAACACATATTGACACATTGACAAGTCACACTCAAACTCTCCACCAATCACAATTGGGTTTGACTTGTCAAACTTTCCACTAATCACCTTTCTCTTCTAATAACCTTCTAAACCCCTCACAAAGCACTCTCATACACCACTAACTTAGGTCTAGACACGTAGTCAAAATTTTCTGGGTGTTACAATCCACCCTCCTTACAAAAATTTTGTCATCAAAATTTGCGTACCTGAAGAGCTCAAGATAGCGTTCCATCATGTCCTGTTGACGCTCCCATGTTGCCTCCTGTAACGACCCGGGACGGATCGCCACGTAATTCATGACTTTACTCACTCCTTTCACTCTTTTATATATTTTTTTTACTAAGCAGCGAAAATACTAATTCTGTAGTCACATGTAGGACATGGACAATGAAATAAGACATTTGGCTGGGGGATTTTAAAAAAAAGGCATCTGCCAAACTCAACGACAAAACTTCACTCTCATCTGCCGATCACTAAACGACAAGGCAGGAGGGGGCTCACATCTACCGATAAACCAAAGCTACATCTTCCGGTTATCCCGTGCATTTCACGTGATTCATTAATCACCCATCGGTAGATGTAAGTTCTCACATCAACCGACAGTCACGTGCATCCCACACAATTCAATAAACGTTCGTCGGAAGATATACAAACCGCATCTGCCGATGACGTCAGCCGGTAGATAATCAAACCACGTCTGCCGTTGTCGTCAGCAGGAAGGTATAAAAATTACATCTGCTGATGACGTCAGCAGGAAGATAAACAAACTGTATCTGCCGATGACGTCAGCAGGAAAAATATACAAACTACATCTACCGATGACTAGGCGACAGGGAAAAAGACTCCTACATCACCCGATATAAACACACTGTATCTACCGACAGAAATCTCACTACTTCTACCGATAGCAAAAGAAATCCTTTATATTTACCGACTGATAATGTACTACAGCTACCGATAGAAAACACCCTGCATCTACCGATAGAAAACACACCACTCCTACCGGTAGGACTAAACAACATCTCCCAATAGACATAATCATGAACAAGTCTCAAACTTTCTAGACTTAACATTTCTGTAAACAGAAATCAATGATTCCCTCAGGGTACATATATCGGAAGTCTTAAACAAAAGATATTCAATAAACTGTACCATCCTCTATCCAGTGAGCATCCAGATAATTTCAAATCCCAGTACTATGAAATAACTTCATTCTACTTATACTTCCATATTAAAATCATTAATAATGTTCATAGAGCATAAACCAGAGAACTTATTCGCCAATCCAGCCTTCACTGTCACACTGAGCATTCTCCAACAGCCAAACTTAGACTTCCTCATTTAACTTGAATCCCTCACCTGAAAACTCGTCACCTACATCAAAGGTTTAAACTATAAGCCTAATGCTTAGTAAGGAATGCAACAATAACATGAATGCATGAATGCATAATTCAGAGAAAAACGTGGTCATGAGTCTTTTCTTGTTCATAATCATTATTCCATATTCATCATTCATAACATAGTTCACATCGCTGAAACACATTCATCGTTCGTATCATAGTCCATATCGCTGAACCATATTCGTTATTCATATCATTGTTCATGTTGCGTGGGATGAGAGAGGATTTGTGCCGGTAAAGGGGGTTCGACAGTGAGTTTGATCATGGTCCCTACTGCGGGTCGTATTCATATGTCCTACTGTGGACTGTGACATACGCCGAACCACCCCCAACCCTCACTCATCCACGTTGTAGGGATTTTATCATCTTATCTTGTTCATGAGAGAACATGCTTTTAAAACATTTTCATGTGCATAAAACATTGATAATGTATGAGCATGGGGTTCTTTAACTCGTCCAAGCTGTAGGACAGAACATTCAGCCAATATGAAAAGCTTACTATCGAACTAATCGTCGACATAAATGCTAGACAGTAACATGAAAGAACTACTAATCATCGTACGAGTTTCTACCTAGCATCTTTTGATGTAGGGTCCTATTGACCGAGAAACCTATAGATTCACTTACCTGGTCTCCTTAGCACTTTGAGCTCTTTCTCTTCAAACTTCTTCACCTAAAACATTCACATTGCAGTAGTTAAAACAAAGTCCTATAAGTTCTAACCTCAAGTCATCCTAGGGTCTAATAGACAAAGCCATCCTGAATCCTTAGTCTAACGCTCTGTGCAAAATCTGAAATCCAAGAACTGAAATAGACAGATTCGACTATCGGTTACTCAGGGTTGATTGTTTTTAAATGTCCAAAACTGATTCGGAATGACATTATCACTCTCAGATTAACAATGAACTATATTATTACCCTGTTGTTTAAGGATTTGAGTTACGGGTTCAAGCTGAAAACAGAGCTAAACGATTAACTGATAACTACATTGTCTAACTCATACCTCGAGCGTAAGGTAACCGAGAAATAGCAAGGGAACTGGTCGCCGAAGGAAGGATTACAGGCAGGCAGAGGGCGAGAGCTTGCGAGAGAAGGAATCGCCGAGAATGGAGGATGTCGGCTACAGTGAGTTAATGAGGTTTAAATCATTTTCACTTCCTTTAAATATCGGTCTAATCCCCCTCTATTATTACAACTTTGCCACTCGACCTAGTTTAAACCCACATGTAATTAATTACACTTGTCTTAAAATTCTAAACCGCGAAGATTAAATGTTCATGACCGTTAATATAGTTAGGAAAATTACCTAGTCGTAACTCGAGTGTTACATCCACCCCTCCTTAAAAAAAATTTTCGTCCTCGAAAATTACTTAAATAAATAACTCCGGATAATTGTCCAACATGTCCTGTCGTTGCTCCCAAGTGGCTTCTTCAATGCCGTGGTTTGTCCACAAAACTTTCACCAATGGGATTTCCTTGTTCCTTAGAGTTTTCACTGCAGAATCCAAAATTTGTACCGGTTTCTCCTCATACTCCAAAGTCGGTTCAATTTCGATTTCTGATGGCACCACAACATGCGTTGGATCACGTATGCATTTCCTTAGCATTGACACATGAAAAACATTATGAACCTTCTCCAATGACGGAGGTAATTGTAATCTGTAAGCTGTGTTTCCAACCTTTGCCAAAACAAGGAATGGTCCAATGAACCGTGGGTTAAGCTTCCCTTTCTTGCCAAATCTTAGCACTCCTTTAAATGGTGAAATCTTCAGGAAGACTTCATCACCAATAGCAAACTCGTGGTCTCTCCTCCTTTAGTCTGCATATCTCTTCTGTCGGCTTTGTGCAGTCATCATCCTGTTTCTAATAATGGAGATCTTATCTGACATTTGCTGCAAGATCTCAGGGCCCAAGAGCTTTGCTTCGCCAACCTCATCCCAATACAAGGGTGACCTACACCTCCTGCCATAAAGCACTTCATAAGGTGCCATACCAATGGTGGACTGATAACTGTTGTTGTAAGAAAATTCAACTAACAGTAGATGTCTATTCCAAGTTGTCTGAAAGTCCAACACACATGCTCTCAACATATCCTCAAGTATCTGAATGGTCCTCTCTGATTGGCCATCTGTCTGTGGATGAAATGCAGTACTGAAGGTTAACTTTGTTCCTAACGTGCCTTGTAAACTTTTCCAAAATCGTGAGGTGAACCTGGGGTCACGATCAGAGACAATGGATACCGGTGTTCCATGTAACCTTAGAATTTCTTGAACATACAAGTTCGCCAGTTGGTCCATTGTGTAGGTCATCTTTACAGGTAAGAAGTGAGCTGACTTGGTCATTCTGTCAATCACGACCCAAATACTATCATGTCCTTTAGTTGTCTTTGGCAAACCTACAACAAAATCCATGGCAATGTTTTCCCACTTCCATTCAGGGATAGGTAGAGGCTGAAGGGTACCTCCAGGGCGTTGATGTTCTGCTTTAACTTGTTGGCATACCAAACATGATTCTACAAACTTAGCCACATCCCTCTTCATGTTTGGCCACCAATAATATAACCTTAAATCCCGATACATCTTGGTGTTACCAGGGTGCACAGAGAAGGAAGATGAATGGGCTTCGGCCAGAATTAACTTACGTAACCCTTCATCACTAGGGACAAACCATCTATCTCTAAACTTCAGGATCCCATCCTTGGAGAGACTAAACTCGGAGGTGGCGTCCTTCATCTTGATCAATATTCTGTTATTCTCCTCTAAGTTCTTCTGTTGTGCTTCTTTGATCTTTTCCAAAATGGTTGGTTGGATAGTTAGAGTAGCAAGTAGACTCGACAGTTCAGGAACTAACTCCAATTCCAATTTCTGAGTCTCTGTCCTCAAAGGTATAGACACAGCTGATATCGCGGGTTGCATTGTTGCTGACATTCTGCTCAAGGCATCAGCTACAGCATTAGCCTTGCCTGGAAGATACTTAATTTCGAAGTCATAGTCTTTAACAAATTCTAACCAACGTCTTTGTCTCATGTTTAATTCTTTTTGAGTGAAGAGATATTTCAAGCTCTTATGGTCAGAAAATACTTCGCACTGTCGTCCATACAAATAGTGTCTCCAAATCTTTAGCGCAAATACAACTGCGGCTAATTCCAAATCGTGAGTGGGGTAGTTCTGCTCGTAACTTTTTAGCTGCCTAGAGGCATACGCTATAACTTTGCCTTCTTGCATCAAAACACACCCTAGTCCGACTTTGGACGCATCACAGTAAACACTAAACTTCCCTTCTTCGGTTGGGAGGGTCAATAGTGGAGCTGTCGTTAACTTTATTTTAAGTGTCAGGAAGCCATCTTCACAAGCTTTGGTCCAAGAGTATTTGGTGTCCTTCTTTGTCAAATTAGATAAAGGCTTAGCTATCATAGAAAATCTTTTAATAAACTTCCTATAATAACCTGCCAAGCCAAGAAAACTACGGACTTCACTGACATTCCTTGGCTGTGGCCAGTCCTTAACAGCCTGAATCTTGGTTGGGTTTACTGATATACCTTCAGCAGAAATGACATGGCCTAAAAAGTTGACCTTACTCAACCAGAATTCACATTTAGATAACTTGGCATACAGTTGATGCTGTTTCAGGGTTGTCAAAACTATCCTTAAGTGTTCTGCATGGTCAGCTTCTGTCTGCGAGTATATAAGAATATCATCTATAAACACAATTACAAATTTGTCCAAATACTCACGAAACACTCGATTCATTAAGTCCATGAAGGCTGCAGGTGCGTTGGTCAACCCAAACGACATCACCAGGAATTCATAATGTTCATAACGAGTCCTAAAAGCTGTCTTAGGTATGTCACTTTCCTTAACCTTCAGTTGGTAATACCCCGAACGTAAATCTACTTTTGAAAACACTTTTGCTCCTTGCAGTTGGTCAAACAAATCATCAATCCGGGGCAAGGGGTACTTGTTCTTAATCGTCAGTTTGTTCAATTCTCTGTAATCTATGCACATCCTCAAGGAACCATCCTTCTTCTTGACAAATAAGACAGGCGCACCCCAGGGAGAGCTACTAGAGCGTATGAATCCCTTGTCTACTAACTCCTGTAATTGGACTTTTAATTCTTTTAATTCGACAGGTGCCATACGGTAAGGATTCTTAGACACAGGTAATGCCTCGGGATATGTATCAATTACAAACTCTATTTCCCTATCAGGTGGTAATCTTGGCAAATCGTCCAAGAATGCTTCAGGGAACTCTCGGACTATAGAAATATCTTGTAGCTCTATCTTATTCTTCGCTCGGGTATCCATTACACTAGCTAGATAACAATCACAACCATCTTTCAATATCCGTTGAGCCTTTAGTGAAGTTATAATTGGCATTTTACTTATTTTTGGGATAGCTTGGAAGGTATAACGATCTCCATTTTGGGGTCGGAACTCTACTAATCCAGACCTACAACTTATCGTGGCATAATGCCTGGATAACCAATCCATCCCTAATATCACCTCATACCCTTTCATGTCAATTACAACCAGTTCTACATATAGTTTCCTACTGCCTAAGGTCACAACATCACCTTTAACAATCTGTTCAGAATGTAGGGACTTCCCCGATGGTAACATAACATCATATGACCTTTCGGCTGGTAAAAGTTCTAAGTTGTGTCGGCATACAAACAGAGTTGATATAAACGAGTGTGTGGCTCCCGTATCAATAAGTGTGTAAGCAGAAATACCACAGATCATTATTGTACCTGTTATGACCGTATGCTGCATGGTTTCTTCATCTTCCATCATTGCATAGACTCTAGGTGCTACCCTTGCATGGTTCGGGTCTGGCGGCATGGGGCAGTCTCTGGCTATATGTCCAACTTTGTCACACCTGAAGCATCGGCAAGAATGCAACTTGCACTCACCATGGTGGTTCTTCTGGCAGTTGGGGCATAGAGGGGCCAATGGTCGTTTTCCCTTCCCTTGGTCATCATTTGGATTGAAGGGTCTCTTTATACCTTGCTGTTGTTGCTGTGGCCCTCTGTTCTGTTGCGGCTGCCATCCTTTGTTCTGACGAGGTGGCGGCTGAGTTTCCTTCTTGAACTTCCTTGGTTGCTCACGCTGTGCATATGCTGTCATCTCAGCCTCTTCCAGCTCCAATGCCTTAGCCATCACTTCTCCATAAGGTACATTGTGTATCCCAGCAGTCTTTACTTTCACGTACAAACTCGGCTTTAGTCATTGAACAAATTGGTAAATCCTGTCCTCATCATCCTCAATCATTCGGGGAGCAAACCGCGACAAAGCATCAAACTTGCATATGTAGTCCGTCACAGAGCCAGTTTGTCGCAGGTTCATGAATTCCTTCTTCTTGCTGGCCCGAACAGTCTTATTGAAGTACTTGTCAAATAAAGCGATCTTGAACGTCTCCCAAGTCATAGCTCCGGCATTAGCGGTGTTCTGGATTGAATCCCACCAATGCCTTGCACCCAATTCCAAATGAAAGACAGCGTACGTGACCTTATCTCCTTCATCAACCTTCGCATACTTAAACATGTCTTCTATCTTTCGAACCCACTCCTCAGCATAGATAGGATCTGAAACCTGTCCATTAAACACCGGGGGTCGAAGCCGGTGAAAACGCTCACCCCCATGATCATGAGTTGCATTATTACTGGAGTTGCCTTGTTCCTCCTTGGCAGTAATCAGTTGTTCGATCTGGTGAGATTGGCGCATGACCAACTCTGTCAACTGAGCAATGGTATTGCTATCCTCATTGGTCTCTCTCTGCTGACCTCTAACCATATTGGGGTTCCTAAACACATAGTTATAGATACATCTTAACTTAGTGACATTTACTAAAATCATAAATACTTGCAGTTGCTGGAGAGTACTCAAGTGACAGGTCAGTGCCGGGAGGCAGTCTGCAGAATCGGTTTTAGAACCTGGTTTCGCTATGATACCATAATTGTAACGACCCGGGAAGGATCGCCACGTAATTCATGACTTTACTCACTCCTTTCACTCTTTTATATATTTTTTTTACTAAGCAGCGGAAATACTAATTCTGTAGTCACGTGTAGGACATGGACAATGAAATAAGACATTTGGCTGGGGGATTTTAAAAAAAAGGCATCTGCCGAACTCAACGACAAAACTTCACTCTCATCTGCCGATCACTAAACGACAAGGCAGGAGGGGGCTCACATCTACCGATAAACCAAAGCTACATCTTCCGGTTATCCCGTGCATTTCACGTGATTCATTAATCACCCATCGGTAGATGTAAATTCTCACATCAACCGACAGTCACGTGCATCCCACACAATTCATTAAACGTTCGTCGGCAGATATACAAACCGCATCTGCTGATGACGTCAGCCGGTAGATAATCAAACCGCGTCTGCCGTTGTCGTCAGCAGGAAGGTATAAAAACTACATCTGCCGATGACGTCAGCAGGAAGATAAACAAACTGTATCTGCCGATGACGTCAGCAGGAAAAATATACAAACTACATCTACCGATGACTAGGCGACAGGGAAAAAGACTCCTACATCACCCGATATAAACACACTGTATCTACCGACAGAAATCTCACTACTTCTACCGATAGCAAAAGAAATCCTTTATATTTACCGACGGATAATGTACTACAGCTACCGATAGAAAACACCCTGCATCTACCGATAGAAAACACACCACTCCTACCGGTAGGACTAAACAACATCTCCCAATAGACATAATCATGAACAAGTCTCAAACTTTCTAGACTTAACATTTCTGTAAACAGAAATCAATGATTCCCTCAGGGTACATATATCGGAAGTCTTAAACAAAAGATATTCAATAAACTGTACCATCCTCTATCCAGTGAGCATCCAGATAATTTCAAATCCCAGTACTATGAAATAACTTCATTCTACTTATACTTCCATATTAAAATCATTAATAATGTTCATAGAGCATAAACCAGAGAACTTATTCGCCAATCCAGCCTTCACTGTCACACTGAGCATTCTCCAATAGCCAAACTTAGACTTCCTCATTTAACTTGAATCCCTCACCTGAAAACTCGTCACCTACATCAAAGGTTTAAACTATAAGCCTAATGCTTAGTAAGGAATGCAACAATAACATGAATGCATGAATGCATAATTCAGAGAAAAACGTGGTCATGAGTCTTTTCTTGTTCATAATCATTATTCCATATTCATCATTCATAACATAGTTCACATCGCTGAAACACATTCATCGTTCGTATCATAGTCCATATCGCTGAACCATATTCGTTATTCATATCATTGTTCATGTTGCGTGGGATGAGAGAGGATTTGTGCCGGTAAAGGGGGTTCGACAGTGAGTTTGATCATGGTCCCTACTGCGGGTCGTATTCATATGTCCTACTGTGGACTGTGACATACGCCGAACCGCCCCCAACCCTCACTCATCCACGTTGTAGGGATTTTATCATCTTATCTTGTTCATGAGAGAACATGCTTTTAAAACATTTTCATGTGCATAAAACATTGATAATGTATGAGCATGGGGTTCTTTAACTCATCCAAGCTGTAGGACAGAACATTCAGCCAGTATGAAAAGCTTACTATCGAACCAATCGTCGACATAAATGCTAGACAGTAACATGAAAGAACTACTAATCATCGTACGAGTTTCTACCTAGCATCCTTTGATGTAGGGTCCTATTGACCGAGAAACCTATAGATTCACTTACCTGGTCTCCTTAGCACTTTGAGCTCTTTCTCTTCAAACTTCTTCACCTAAAACATTCACATTGCAGTAGTTAAAACAAAGTCCTATAAGTTCTAACCTCAAGTCATCCTAGGGTCTAATAGACAAAGCCATCCTGAATCCTTAGTCTAACGCTCTGTGCAAAATCTGAAATCCAAGAACTGAAATAGACAGATTCGACTATCGGTTACTCAGGGTTGATTGTTTTTAAATGTCCAAAACTGATTCGGAATGACATTATCACTCTCAGATTAACAATGAACTATATTATTACCCTGTTGTTTAAGGATTTGAGTTACGGGTTCAAGCTGAAAACAGAGCTAAACGATTAACTGATAACTACATTGTCTAACTCATACCTCGAGCGTAAGGTAACCGAGAAATAGCAAGGGAACTGGTCGCCAAAGGAAGGATTACAGGCAGGCAGAGGGCGAGAGCTTGCGAGAGAAGGAATCGCCGAGAATGGAGGATGTCGGCTACAGTGAGTTAATGAGGTTTAAATCATTTCCACTTCCTTTAAATATCGGTCTAAGCCCTCTATTATTACAACTTTGCCACTCGACCTAGTTTAAACCCACATGTAATTAATTACACTTGTCTTAAAATTCTAAATCGCGAAGATTAAATGTTAATGACCGTTAATACAGTTAGGAAAATTACCTAGTCGTAACTCGGGTGTTACACCTCCTCAACGTTGTGGTTGCGCCACAGCACTTTCACCAGTGGAATGTCCTTGTTGCGCAATTTCTTCACTGCATAATCCAATATTTCCACCGGTTTCTCCTCGTAGGACAATGTAGGCTGTACATCGATGTCCTGTTGCATCACGACATACGATGGATCCCTAAGGCACTTTCGCAGCATCGATACGTGAAATACATCATGCACACCCTCCATAGAAGCAGGCAACTCTAATTGATACGCCGTCTTTCCTATTCGCTTTACAATCGGGAATGGACCAACATATCTCAGAGTCAACTTCCCTCTCTTCCCGAATCTCATCACACCCTTAAACGGCGATATCTTCAAGAACACCTCATCTCCTATCTCAAACTCCAGCTCCCGCCTCCTACCATCTGCATAACTCTTTTGGCGACTCTGAGCTGTCAAAATACGCTGCCGAATGAACTGGATCTTATCTGTCGTTTGCTGAACAATCTCCGGTCCAATCAAACCAGATTCTCCGACTTCGTCCCAATAAAGAGGCGATCTGCACTTCCTTCCGTATAGAGCCTCGTACGGAGCCATTCTAATAGTATCCTGATAACTATTGTTATATGAGAACTCCACCAAAGGTATATACCTAATCCAGGAACCCTGAAATTCCAACACACACGCTCGGAGCATATCCTCAAGAGTCTGAATAGTACGCTCATATTGTCCGTCCGTCTGAGGATGAAAAGAAGTGCTGAAGTTCAATTGAGTCCCCATCGCCTTATGTAGACTCTTCCAAAATTTTGAAGTGAACCTTGGGTCCCTGTCAGATACAATCGAAGTCGGCATACCATGTAATCTCAAGATCTCCTGTAAGTAGAGTTCGGCAAACTGATCCATACTGTATGTCATCTTCACTGGCAGAAAATGGGCTGACTTCGTCAAACGATCTACGATCACCCATATGCCATCAAATCCTTTCGTCGTCCTAGGCAATCCAACAACGAAATCCATGGAAATCTAGTCCCACTTCCACTCAGGAACCGGCAATGGCTGCAACTTTCCAGCAGGTCTCTGATGCTCTGCCTTCACCTACTGACAGATCAAACATGTTTCCACGAATTCAGCCACTGACTTCTTCATGCCGGGCCACCAGTAGTGCTGCTTCAGATCCCTGTACATCTTCGTACTGCCAGGGTGCACAGAAAATCTCGACGAATGAGCTTCAGCTAAAATCTCCCTCCGAAGCTGTTCGCTGCTCGGAACATACCACCGATCACGGAACTTCAAGATACCATCGTCCGAGTAGCTGAACTCCGTCCTATCGTCAGACACCATACTCAGCTTAAATTTATTGCACTCCGTATCTCTCTGCTGAGCTTCTCTGATTTTCTCCAAAATGGTAGGCTTCAGAGATAAAGCTGATAACACAGCAGTTACATCGGAAATTAACTCTAAATCAAATCTCTGAAACTCCGTGTTCAACTCCCTAGACATCTCCACCTTCATGGCTGCAACGGATGTAGAAACGCGACTTAAAGCATCTGCAACTACATTGGCCTTCCCTGGGTGGTATTTAATCTCCAGATCATAGTCCTTCACGAACTCTAACCACCGCCGTTGTCTCATATTCAGTTCCTTCTGAGTGAAAAGATATTTCAGACTTTTATGATCTGAATATACCTCGCACTGCTGACCATATAAATAATGCCTCCAGATTTTCAAAGCAAACACCACAGCAGCTAACTCCAAATCATGGGTTGGATAATTCTTCTCATAAGGCTTCAGTTGTCGAGAAGCATAGGCAATCACCCTGTCCTTCTGCATAAGCACACAACCCAGACCAATCCGAGAAGCATCACAATAAATACAAAACTTCTCCTCAGCTACAGGCAACGTCAAAATCGGAGCTGTAGTCAATCGCTGTTTCAACGTCTGAAAACTTAACTCACACTCTTCAGACCATTCATACTTCACGTCTTTTTGTGTCAGACGAGTCATAGGTGCTGCAATTTTAGAAAATCCCTCAATAAATCTTCGGTAATAGCCCGCCAATCTCAGAAAACTCCGAATCTCGCTAACATTCTTCGGTTGAGGCCATTCATTAATTGACTGAATCTTGGCCGGATCCACTGATATTCCGCCACTGCTAATAACGTGGCCAAGAAAGTGCACCTTAGTTAACCAAAATTCGCACTTCGATAACTTAGCATATAGTTGTTGCCGCCTCAGAATTTCCAGAACTATCCTCAAATGCTCCTTATGCTCCTCTTCATCACAGGAATAAACTAAAATATCATCAATAAATACAATCACAAACTTATCGAGATATTCTCTGAACACTCGATTCATTAGGTCCATAAAGGCGGCTGGAGCATTCGTCAAACCAAACGACATAACCAGGAACTCATAATGTCCATACCGAGTCCTGAAAGCCGTTTTCGGGATATCCTGCGATCTGACTTTCAACTGGTAGTATCCCGATCTCAGATCAATCTTAGAAAATATCCAGGCTTCTTGCAGCTGATCAAACAAGTCATCTATCCTTGGCAATGGATATTTGTTTTTCACCGTTAGTTTGTTCAACTCCCGGTAATCAATGCACATTCGAAGTGACCCGTCCTTCTTCTTAACAAATAGCACGGGCGCTCCCCACGGCGAAAAACTAGGGCGTATAAAGCCCTTATCGACCAATTCGTCCAATTGCTTTTTCAGTTCTTTCAACTCAGGAGGAGCCAACCTGTAAGGATTCTTCGACACCGGCTCTGCTCCAGGATAAGTGTCAATTGCAAACTCGATTTCCCTGTCCGGAGGTAGACCAGGCAAATCATCTAAAAACACTTCAGGAAAATCACGAACAATATCTATCTCCTGAAGCTTGACTTCTACCAAAGACTGAGAATCTACAATAGTGGCAAGAAAACACGTAAACTCACCAATAACAGATTTCCGAGCATCCATGGGTGCCATAACTGAGAACCTCTTCATGTTCTTCAAAGCTTGAATTGAAAAATTTTCACCGCTCGGAGGTTGGAAATTTACAGTCCCTGCTCTGCAATCAATCGTCGCATGGTGCCGAAACAGCCAATCCATACCGAGTATCACATCATACCCGGTTATCCCCATAACGATTAAATCAGCAGGTAAAGTCTTCCTTCCGACTGTCACCAAACTGTTAAGAACTACCTGCGCAGAATGCATATACTCGCCGGATGGTAATTGCACAATATACGCACTTTCCGTCGGCTCTACCTCTAACTGTACTTTCGCCACAAATGCTACCGCTACGAAGGAATGGGACGCTCCTGAATCTATCAAAGTAAATGCAGGCACCGAATTAACAAATACAGTACCTGAAATAACGGCTGCTCGATCTTCTCCCTCAGGCTCTATCATCGCGAAGATTCTGGGCCTTGCCTTGACTGGTTCTTTCTTCGCTGTAGGGCAATCCTTTGCCATGTGACCAGGTTTGTTGCAATTAAAACATCGAAGAACTTTCGGCTTCGGGCAGTCTCGAAACATGTGACCAGACTCAAAGCAATTGTAACATTTTCCTTCGTACTGTCCGCACTCTCCCGGGTGCGACTTTAAACATTTTGGACATTGTAGAAACAACTTCCTCTGTTGTGATTGTTGCTGAGGCTTCTTGCCTCCCCTTTGATCTTTCAGATTTCCTCCCGGTCGTTTCGTACCTTGAGACTGAGAAGAGGATCCGCCTCTGCCAAACTGTGCGGTAATATCCTTGAACATCCGTTTTGGTGCTTCTACGGATTTAAGAATCTTACCACCCGATACCTCCACTTCTATAGCTTTAGCCACCACACGGTTAAACGGCACGCCATCAATTCCGAAAGTCTTTACTAACATTTCAATTTCTGGCTTCAACCCTTGTACAAACTGAAAAATCTTATCTTCCTCTCGGCTGACCATATGGCTGGCAAACTTGGACAGTGCTTCAAACTGCTGAATATAGTCCCCCACAGACCCGGTTTGTTTTAAAGCCATGAACTCCGATCACTTTTCGGCTTGAACCGTTCGGTTGTAATATTTCTCATAAAACAGTTCCTTGAATTTTTCCCAATTCATACTCTGTACATCTGTCGTAGCTTTTACGGTTCCCCACCAGCTTTTGGCACTACTAGACAGGTGGAACGTCGCATGTTTCACCTTGTTCTCATCCTCCACCTCCGCAACAATAAACATCTCTTCAACTGTACAGATCCAACTCTCAGCAGCTGTCGGATCCGTCAGACGCCCTTCAAAGGTCGGAGGCTTTAACCTTCGAAACCTTTCTCCACTAGATCCAACTCCAGAGCTGGACCCTGCTCCAAGGCCTCCCTGTAATCCTTGATTCATAAAAACACCGAGCAATTGAGCTTGCATAGTCAAAAGATCCCTGAGTTGTTTATTAGGGTCCTCAGGTGGCTCGGGCTCATTCCGGGGTCGTCCAGGTCGTCTTGGCTGTCCTGGGTTTCTAGGCATTCTCTTTCTATTCCTGTAAAGGTTAGAAATTCTAATCTTAGAAAAGAAACTAACTAAAGTTAAGAAATACTTACAGTCGGTGAAGCACGTTGCACGGCGGCCGGTATTGTCGGGTAATCCTTTGAACGACTCGACCACTAACGCTCTGATACCATCTTTGTAGCGCCCCGAACCCAACCCCGGGCTCGGTTCGTTACGTTGAAACCAAATCCCGTGTTTAAACGATGTTTAAAAGTAATTTAAATAAAATTCCTGACTCGGTTTTCGGGTTTTCCGAACCCTCAATTTTTCTTGGAAAGTGTGTCTAAAATACTTTGAAATACGTTGGAAAAATGTCGGGTTAAAATGGTTTGAAAAAATTGAAGGTTTAAAAAAAAATTTAAAAAAAAACAAGGAGGGGCGCTGATGGGCGCCGCGCGCGCGCCGCCCACGCGCCCCTGGCGCGCGCACAGAGCGCGCCCAGCACGCGCCCTTGCGCGCCTGGCCTGTGTCGGAGGCGATTACTCGCCTCCCGGTGGCGATTACTCGCCACCTTCTTTGCCGTTTTCGCCAAAAATCGCCCCAGAGGCGATTGCTCGCCTCCCCACGGCGTCCACTCGCCACCTCCTCTGGTTTTTGACCCCAAAACGCCCAAAAACTTGACTTTTTCCCCTACTTTTGACTTACCTTCTCTTCCTTCATTTTTCCACGACTAAAATATCTCCAAAAATTCCGAAAATTTAAACATACCTTCCTGACACCTAAACCTTCAAAGCCCATAAAAATTTTGGAGAACCGACTTCAAACGGAGAAATACAAAAATAGAAAACTTAACCCGACGTTAGTTATTTTAAAACCAAAACGGGCGGCGTAACGCCTAAATTTCTTTAAACCAAAACCTGAAAATTTACAGCAAAATATACTATTTCAAACCCCAAACGCTAACAACCATTACAAAAATAGTTTCAACCAAAACGACACACAAACTAAAATCATTTACCATAAAACTATACAACCGGTACTAAAACCTTTATAACAAACCGATCCCCACTTGTTCTATCTTACTTCCAACATACAAAAACATTACAAACGCGAAAACAACCATCTATCAAAATGTTCACCTCCCACACTACCCAAGGAACAGTGGTCCAGACGCCCCGACAACAGCCTGCACCGGCGGACTCCGTACTCCTCCGACTGCGGCCTAATCCTGAGCTGTCTCATCGACCTCACCTGTATAACACTCGTCACCTACACCACAGAACACAAAAAGATAAGCCTAACGCTTAGTAAGTAGGGAAATAATGCACAACAACACACTAAATGCTCGACTCAACCCTAACATGCAGTTTCTACACACTCTGTTGCTTTCTTTTCATTTCGGTTGCAATTATCTTTCACTTTCAGGTGAATCAAGTAGGCACACGCCCCCACACAGTCCAGGACGGCCACGCCTTGATCCACGGAGCTAGACCGGAGGCACACGTCCCAACACAGTCCAGGACGGCCAACACGAATCTCCCCCAATCGATCGTAGAATCCTCATTGTGCACTTCAAGCACGAACAGGTCGAGGAATTCTTACTCACGACACATTACGTACATTAACAGGGAATCTTGAATAGAATCCCTCGCGGGGTGCTCAACGAGCCACTTGCCCGACGAAGCTATTCTACTCGAGACCAAGTTGCATATCACTTCTTATCTTTCTTCCACATCATCCTCACCACTCAAACATGCAAAAACTCGTGATTTCGTAGTTTAGAAAACAATGATGCATGACACCCGATGCATAACAAAAGCAAAACATAACAAACAAACAACCAATCCCTACCGTTCTATGGTGTAGGCCCGAAGGCAACAAACACTCATCCACTACTTACCTGGTTGCTGCTCGATACTTTCTCGTTCACTCCGTCCAACAAAATCACACGTTCGATCACCTAAAAATGATGAGAAATCAACTTAGAAATTTACAAACTCTAAGGAAATTCTTAACCTAACTAATAGAACTATAACACAACCCCCAACCCGATCTTTACCCCAAAATTGACCGTCTAACTTCAAACGGTCACAACTCCCTCGTTTTACAACGGATTTCGACGTGCCAACCCAACTCGGAAACCTCTACACGTCTACTATCAATTGAATCACTCAAATCAACCATCCAAACACAAGGGCTAAGTCGGACATGCCAAAACAGAACCGGTGCACTTTAGGGTAAAAACCGATTTTTCACACTTTCACTTCCAATCTTCAATCCAACCACTCCAACGACTTAAACTAAGTCATTCAACAACCAAATCATCAAAATAAGAAAGAAATCTAACATTTCAACTCAAATTTTCGGAATCCCTAACCTAGGGTTTTCCAACATTCTTAAAATCCAACTAAAACTCCCAAAAACACTCTCAAACTTCATCTCAAACTATGCAAAACAAAACCCAATCAATTTTACCTTGAAATTGCCTTGAAAGATTGAAGAAAGAAGGAGAGGAAACGTCGGCTATGGAGGAAAGGAGAGAGACACGATGGAGGAGAGGAAGATGAGTGAAAAATAAACCATTTCTTTTCTTTTTATTCCTTCATTTAATTCACCAAGTCAATTTACCATTTAACCCTCCCCTTTTCACCTTTAATCCAACGCCAAACCCACCTCTAAACCACCACTTTTTCTTCCCATCACCTTCACAATTTGATTGGTTAACACACATTGACACATTGACAAGTCACACTCAAACTCTCCACCAATCACAATTGGGTTTGACTTGTCAAACTTTCCACTAATCACCTTTCTCTTCTAATAACCTTCTAAACCCCTCACAAAGCACTCTCATACATCACTAACTTAGGTCTAGACACGTAGTCAAAATTTTCCAGGTGTTACAAAGTATAAAAATCTCTCATAGGTTCACTAATTATTTAATTGTTGGCAGGTCTCTTTGTATGTGTTGTCTGAAAAGAGGAGGACTCAATGATATCTATGAATAATTCTACCATACTAGCTACTATAGTTATTGGAGTGTGTAAAGTTCTACTGTATAAAGATAAATATACAGGTTGAATATAGATCAATCTACAATATATATCTTCATATTCATATAGATTAATTCCTATATCTAATGTTAATCTACATAGTATCCCAATTCTATTTCTTTGCTTCATCTATTGATTTCATTTATGTTTATCTTGATTAACATTTTTTTTTAACTCGTTTTTTGTTTTGTACGTCTATACTTCCATGCACTTATTTTACCCAAACAATGCACTTTTTCATTGCTGATGTAAAAAAATGGATAGGCACGTAGGTTATGATTGTGTTGTTTGGTTAGCACAAAATTAGACTAGGAGATTTATGTAATAGTTTTATGTCTATATTCTTATGCTTTCTAGAGAATAGCTTGGTGTTTTGAAATTACTCTCCATACAATACCTCCTATCAACTTATGGTAATGATATTTGTCAAATTTGATTATTTATTTTGTGTTACTTTCAAAATTTTAAGTCTTTAAGTTGAGGTTAGTTATCCTTTTGTAACATGTCTCAACAATAATTTATTTAGGACTACTAAAATTTATCGTTTTAAGTATTTATGCAACATTATAAAAAGCAATACAAGCAATTATGCTACAAGGTTGACAATTGTTTGGCATTGAATATCAAAACTTCGTTCTAAATCTCTCTTGTTATGTGTCAATTAGTCTACTATTTTGAATAAATATGGTTATCATTTAGGTCCCTAATTCTTTTCTCTGTAACATCACTGAATGAATTTGTTGGCATATGGATCCTGGAAACTAATTTGGGTGCCTAAGATTTAATGGCTTTGACACTTTTAGGGTCACAGAATACCTATTATTCTGTTGACTACTAAGAGTTTTGTTACTTTGCTCAATACTTATATTCTTGAAGCTGCTTAATATATATCTTAAAATGCTTTGTTGAAATTATTTTGCATTCTTCTTTGAAGGTAATCATTGAAGTCTTTTGTCTTCTCTATGTTACTGAACTTTCTTCTTGTATTCTTATCGTAGCTAGAAAATATAATAAAATGTGGTGAGTGTTTAAACCAACCTCTAGACCGTAAGTGTGTGGTGAGTGTTTAAAAAATCTCTAGACCTTAAGTGGAGTCTGTTTGTTAAGTTTGTGTTTCATTTCTTGGCTGAGATATGATTGACCTACTCCGGTTTGATACATAGTAGTAGTTGTTTTCATTTTTGCTACTTGGAAAATAAGATTATCTGTAATGGAGCCTTGAGTTTTTTTCTGTAGATCTTTTGTCCATTTGCTGTGTTTTTAGGTGTTTGTTCATCTTATTAGAGATGAATCAATCCATATTATTTCACTCATGAATTCTAAACTTCAAGAGTTTTTTGAAAGATTGTACAAATGAAGTGAAGATTTGTTTAACGAAGAAGAGATTCTGGTGTGCTTCCGCTAATTCTACCAAACTCGTAAGTTGATCTTAAAAGTCTCAAGATATGGGTCATGAAAACATTGTCGAACCTTCCTAGAAGTAGGGATGAACAGAATTGGCCCAGGAAGGTGGGTAAAATTGACTCGGGCTGTTCAGTCCAGTTCGGGTCGATTCTTCAATATTAGTGAACGTTAAAATGTTCAACTTGTTCTGCACCTATGATGTACATGGTGGTTTTCATTAAAAAAATCGTGTGAATGGTTAGAAATTGAATTGTTGTCAAACTCTTTTAAAAAAATAAAAAACCAAAAATTGGCACTCATTCAAGAAACCTTGTGAAATATTAAAAAACCAAATTTTGGGTCTGCTCTTAAAAAAAAAGGCTCCCATTACAACTGGGTCTGAACTGTCAGAATTGCTATGTTACACTTTAATCTTGCATGCTAGACTTACAGATATGTCATTTGAACAAAAACTGAATTCTTTATTTCCATTGTTACATAATTTTCCAGTCAAAGTAATCTTGGACATGTCTTTTCTTCTTGGTCTTTTGCTCAAATCTAGTAAGCTTTTGTCAAATTTGTCTTTATGCCTTCCAATCCATGTTTAGAATTCATCTTTTATTTATACCAGTTAAAGTTTTTGTGTTTATATATTCTGCTTATTTTTTTGGTGATTTCACTGCTTCTGGATCCTTGGACATTCTTGTAGTTAATATATATTTGTTTAATCTCATTCTATGCCAAATTCAAATTTTTCTATCGATTTTGTTTGCATCTAAACTAATGATCTTCATTGTAATGTTACTGGTATTAATTTAGTTATTTACCATTTTTAGTTTCCCTCTCAACGTTGTTTGTATTTGAATTATTCATCATCAATGTGATGTATTTTGTATGGTTTCTTAATTTGTGATGTTGGCCAAGATATTGTTGTTCAAACTTTGATAAGTATGTGGTTTGATACATTGATAGAATTGTGTGTTTTGTTTGTTGCATAAATTTATCTCTTTAATAGTGTTTGGAAAAAAATAATAAATTTGGTAACACCTGGTTCTATTGAACCAATTTATTTTATCAACTAATGGTGTACGTTTTATGGAAGAAATTGGGAGAAATAGTGGTTAGGTTAAAGCGTGATTAGACAAGGGCATAATTGTAATTGAGGATTTATTTGTGGATAATGTATTTAAGGGAAAGGGTTATGTGATTAATGCATAGTAGCCGCCACATTACTTCTCTCCCTTATTTGGTGCTCTACCGACTTCTCTCCCGGCGACTTCCTTCCCGATTTCTCCAACCTAGGTGAGTTTTTGCTTCATTTTCTTGCTGTTTTAGTGGTTAGATAGCAGAGGGATTGTAAATGCGTGTTTTGAGAGTACTGTGAGTGAGAGTTGGATTCGGGTTTTGAGAACAGAATTTTCCAACTAGCTTTCCTTAGATTTCTGGATAGTTTATAATAAATCTTAGTGAAGATTGAATTAATGTTGTGTTAATAATTTTAGGTGAGCAAACTCTCGAAGTAGCTTACAACTAAAAAAAATCTCTCAGGAAGCCAGGTAAGTAGAGTATGTGTGTGCCTTCGGGCCTACATCACAAGACAGTAGGGTTCATGTATGTTTGTATGATTTTTAGTTTGGTATGTATCATGTTTTTGAAAGAATACGAAAATGAATTTACATATATAATTGCATGGTAAGACATGAGCAGATTGAATCAGATTAACTATTAAGGGAATTAATCCGCCCCTTAATCGAGATAGAGAATATTTATACTTTGGGAAAAATGATCCATTTCCCATCGAACAGGGGGATCAATAGCAGCTATTTTGAATCACATTAACTATTAAGGGAATTAATCCGCCTCTTAATCGAGACAAATGATATTTAGACTTTGGGAAAAATGATCCGCTTCCCATCGAACAGGAGGATCAACAGGGAACGAATATAAATACAACATGAGCTATGAGAGTAGAAACTGCATGAATATGGTTTATGTTTCAGCATTTCATTTCATTATTGCTCTGCTTATTTAGTATTAGGCTAATAGATGAGTTTTGTGATGTAGGTGCTGAGGTGACTACAGGTGAATTTTCTGAGTATAATGAAGAATAGGCGCAGTTGGTGGAGCGCATCCATGCCACGATCTGGTGCACTGATGAGGCGGTTTAACCAATGGTAGTATGTGTGGAACTTAGTAGACAAATGTTTAGCTAATGTGTACTGAGAATTTTAATGACAGCGGTCGTTTTAATGTTTTGATAAGTTTTTTTTGAAATTATTCTGATAATGAAACTGTAACACCCGGGATTTTTTTAAAGGAAAAATTTGAGAGAAAATAAAAGAATAATAAAATAGATTGTTTTAATTAATTTTGAGATTTTTACGGGACACAGAGTCGGGGATGTCGGGAAGGTATTGTAAAAAGTTTGGAAAATTTGGAGGTGTTTGACTTGGAGAAAAATTGGGGAAAAGTGAAAAGGGGCGATGTTGGCCGAGAGGGGCGCGCGCTGGACAGGGGAGGCGCGCACAGATGGTGCGTTGGGTGCTCGCGACAAGAGCAAGCAACGCCCAGCGCCGATCGATCGGTGCATTACTATTCCTCGCGTTTGGCGACCAGAGAGGTTGCCGATCGATCGGCACCTCACGCGCGCGGTAGCGTGCGAGGGCTGCTGCTGTGCGCGCGATGCGCGCAACAGGCCCACGCGGTGCGCGCGTGCGCCGACCAAAGCGGACCAGATCGGTTTTTATTTTAAATTTTGATTTTCAAATTTCATTTTAAACGCGGGATTTGTTTGCAAAGTAACGCACCGAGCCGGGGCGGGTTCGGGGGCGTTACTGTAACAACCCCAGTTGGAGTCGCCACGTAATTCATAACTTAACCTCTTAATCAATCGGTTCTTACTTCATGCACCTTGTTCATTATTAGTGTTATATATTTTTTTTTACAAACATCTTCTAAACTGTATCTACCGATAGAGTCATAGACTCACATCGACCGATGGTCACGTTCCCGCCACGCGACACATCTGTTTCTAAACATCTCTTAAACTGCATCTGCCGATAGAGTCATAAACTCACGTCGACCGATGGTCACGAGCGTCTCACGTGATTTGCAGACATCATCCGGCAGAAGACTTATTCACTTCTGCCGATCGCTAGGCGACAAAGAGTATCACTTACATCTACCGGTAGCAAACGACAAATATTATGCTACTTCTACCGATGGTAAAACATCTACTGGTCATTAGACGACAGCACAACACTTACATCATCCGGTAATTGAGATACACAGCATCTACCGATAGACATGTGCAATCCACGTGCCCTTTTAAGACATCTTCCGATAGAAAACATCTATCGGTCACTGCAAACTCATACATCTTCCGATAGAGAACATCTATCGGTGGATGCAAATTCCTAACATCATCTGATAGAGTACAACTATCGGTGGACATAGATATGCACAGACTTCTTACTTCATTGACTAATCACTCTTATAAATGCAAATCAGAGACTCATCCAGAATACATATAGCGGAAGACTTAACAACAGATCATTTAATAATCCTTTTAATCATTCCCAGACTTAGTAGTCAACCAGACAGTTTCAAAACTCAATGTTATAAAAGTAAACTCATCCTGCTTAAACTACCATATTCATAATCATAACAAAATCATAGAGCATTAACCAGGGGTCTCAATCGCCATCCAGCCACAGAATTACACTCTGATTACCTTCCAGCAACAAGACTTAGACATCTTCATTAGCTTTGGAATCCTCACCTGATATCTCGTCACCTACATCATAAGGTCTAAACTATAAGCCTAATGCTTAGTAAGGAATACAATACTAACATGTATATGTGAATGCATAGTTACAAGAAAATCATGATCATGTTCGTTTCATGCTCTTTTTTTTTGTTCTTATTCATGTTCTTGTTCATCACTTTCATCATATAGATTAAGGGAGGATTTGTGCCGTAAAGGGGGGATGACAGTTCAAGTGTACATAGTCCCTTTCGGGCCGTATTCATGGTCCTTCTCTTTGGACAGTGACATACGCCAAACCGCCCCCAACCCTCACTTAATCCGGTTGCATAAGTTTCATATTCATTGTCATATCTTGTTTATGGGAAAAACATGCTCATAAAATATTTTCATATGCTTGAGAAGTAAATCATGATGCATGACATGGATGCTCTTAAATCATCAGACTATAGAAAGTATCATACCAGAACAGTCGACTTCATAGACTCTACCAGAACGTCTCATAACAAAACTCTCAACATTCATAAATCATCCAAGTACGAGAAATCTTGCTAACACAGAACAAGCATCAGACAACTGGAACTAACTTAATATCCTTGTGATGTAGGGCCCTATTGGCCGGAAGTCTTAATACATTCACTTACCTGGTGTCCTTTGCAAATGGAATACTCCTTTCAAATCTTCTTCACCTAAATCATTTCACATTACCAAGTTAAAATAAAATCCTAATAGTGCTAACCAAAAATCATCCTAATGCTTAACCTACTTGTATTTCTATATTCTTCTGCCGAGCACCTTGTGTGCGTGGATTAAATTTCTACAATCTAAATAACCAGATTCAACCCAGTAACTAATTGCATACAGCTATCTAAATGTCCAGAATCAACTCGGAAATGCCTTTACTAAACGCATAATAGAAATGATCCTATTATTACTCTGCTATTAAAGAATCTGAAACCTCGGGTTCTAACCGAAAACAGAGCTCAAAGTATCTACCAGTAACTACATTCATTAAGTCTTACCTGGTAAGCTGAGTATCGGCGAGACCGAAGGAGAATCGGTTGTTGATGAAGAGGGCTACCTGCTGCGAGAGAGGGAGAGTTCTGGGAGGATGGGAATCGCCGAGAGAGAATGTCGGCTACAGTGGGGTTTCTGTGAGGTTTAAGAGTTTCCATTTTCTATTTATACCAACTAAGTTCCTCCTTAATTACAATTCTGCCACTACAATAGAAATCCAATAAGCTGTGGCATATAATTATTAAATAAAAGGTCAAATAAAGGGGTGACCGTTAATTTCGTTAAGAAAATCACCTGACTGAGAATGTCGGGTGTTACAGTTACAACACATATTTATGACATTAATTTCAGTGCTCGGGTGTTTATCACCACTCAGTCTCAAAACACCCCAAAAATCAAGTAAAGATTGGCCAGAAATTTACAAGCTTTAAGAACAAAAAATTAAATGCATCAACAATATTGGAAGAAATACTTATTGAATTTAATTAAACAAAAAAATAGAAAATAAACATCGTCTGGCTACATCGTAGCCCTAGAAGAGAAATTTAGTTCATGCTAGAATAAAGAGACACAATAAATGTAACGACCCGAGGAGGACCGTCACGAAATTCTTGACCTTACTTAAACTTAAATTCATTTTTGTACTCTTTTTTTTTTTGAAAACGTAACTTTAATGAAGTGCATAGCATCTGCCGGCGAGCCATGCAAGCACTTCAGCCAATCGCTAAACGACAAGCTTAGAGTTCACATCTTCCGGTGAGCATGAGCTTAACACGCGACCCATTAAAACTCGCTCGGTGGTGGACATCTACCGATGAACACGTGCAGCTCTCGTGTTCATTAAAACCTCATCCGGTAGGGGACATCTACTGGTGGACACGTGACTCTCTCGTGCTTCATTAAATTTACTCGTGTGATATACTTCTTCCGGTAGAGAATTACACTACCTATACCGGTCACTAGGCGACAAAATAACATCTTTGTCTTCCGGTAGAGAATTACACTACCTCTACCGGTCACTAGACGACAAAATAGCGTTTTCTTCTTCCGATGACGTCAGCCGGGAGACAACCATTTTCCTCTTCCGATGACGTCAGCCGGAAGGCAAACCCATACAACTTCCATCACATTTCTCCTGCCGATGACGTCAGCCGGAAGACAACAATTCTCCTCTTCCGATGACGTCAGCCGGAAGGCAACCATTTTTCCCCTTCCGATGACGTCAGCCGGAAGGCAAACTCATACAACTTCTATCACACTTCTCCTGCCGATGACGTCAGCCGGAAGACAACAATTTTTCCTCCAGCGTCCCTCGGCAGAAGACATCCTGGCTTTTCTCAGACTTAGATTTTAGATAACATAAACTTCATAGCCTCAATCTTAATAACCAGGACTCAAGCGGAATGAACCATAAACTTACTAGAACTCATACAGCGAAAGACTTAATAATTCATTTCATATCCTCATAAATATCCTCAGATTCAGTACTCATACCAGACAAACTCAGAACTCAATAATTCGAAAGTAAAGTCATCATACTTAGACTTCCATAATCATAAACATTACTACTTAAACTTCAGAACTTATAAACATCCTTAAATCATAAAACGTTAACCAGGGTTACTCATTTGCCATCCAGCCACAGATTTCACACTGATCACCTCCAGCAACCTAGCTTAGACATTTTCATCAACTTTGAATTCCTCACCTGATATTTCTTCACCTACATCATAAGGTGTAACTGTAAGCCTAAGGCTTAGTAAGGAATGCAAACTATTATGAGTTCATGAATGCATAACTTGGAGAAAAACATGCTCATAAGTCTTTTCTTTTCATGTACTTATCTTAATCATCATTCATAATCGTATCTCGTATTCATTGTTCATAATCATCATTCGTAGACATGCTCATATTCATCATTCCTTTCGTTATTCATATTCTTCATTACATTATGTGGTTTAAGGGAGGATTTGTGCCGGTAAAGGGGGTTCGACAGTGAGTTTGATCATGGTCCCTACTGCGGGTCGTATTCATATGTCCTACTGCGGACTGTGACATACGCCGAACCACCCCCAACCCTCACTTAACCACGTTGCATAAGTTTTATCTTCTTACCTTATTCATGAGAAAACATATTTCAAAACATTTTCATATGCTTGAGAAGTAAAACATGATGCATAACATAAATGCACTTAATCATCGAACTAAGACAGGGGAGTACATGAGAATAACAGAACCATATCCATCGACATTTCATCAAACATATAGCAGACAATGTTCACTAAATCTAACTTAATCCTTTGATGTAGGGCCCTATTGGCCGGAAACTTAATACATTCACTTACCTGGATTCCTTAGCAACTTGGATCACTTTCTCTTCAACTTCTTCACCTAACACATTTCACATTACAGTAGTTAAATAAAATCCTAAAAGTTCTAATCATAGGTCATCCTAGAATCTAATAGCTAGAGTCATCTCCGAATCCTTAGTCTAAAGCTCTGTGCAGAATCTGAAATCCAAAATAGAACAAAGAGGTTCTACTATTGATTAAATCTGAGTTAGGTTACTTAAAATGACCAGAATCTATTCGGGTTGACATTACTACTCTCGGATTCTAAAATGTTCTAAAACGGCATGGCCATTGATAAACTCCAAGTTCAGATGCTGAGCTGAAAACAGAGCTGATAAACTAACAGATAGCTACATTGTCTATTGCATACCTCGGGTACGAACTTGCAGAGAAAATGCAGGCTGAAAATAGTCGTCAGTGAGGGAGAACGCCGGTAACAGAGAGCAGGAGCTCGGGAGAGAAGAAATCGCCGAGAGAAGGGGTGTCGGCTACAGTGAGGTTTAAATGAGATTTAAGGTTTCCTTTTTCTATTTATACTTAATCCATCAATCTTAATTACAATTCTGCCACCCAACCTAGTTTTACTCAACTTGTAATAAATTTGTCTTAACATCAAATTTAAATCATAAAGGTTAAATAAAAGGGTGATAAATAAAATGGTCAGAAAATCACCTGGCCGAAATGTCGGGTGTTACAATAAAAATAATAAAGATGTTCATAGTTCAGAAGAAAAAGGGAAAGAAAAACTATGCTGAAATTCAGTTATCGAAGCTCTCGCTCCGTTTCGATCTCCGTCTCGCTAGAGCTTCTCTCAATGATAGTCTCCCTCTCTCGCCAAGGCTCGTTCTGAATAATGCTCTATCATAGTTAGTTAACCTAATTCTTAATTAATCTGAAGCCCACAAATCTAAACCTCACAATCAATCTCAACGGTTGAGATTAAAACAATTAAAATAGCTGAATGGCTGGGATTCTTTCTGCTTTCCTTAAAATCCTGCTTTAGCCGATCGATCGTCTAAAATGGCCGATCGATCGGCCACACTTTTTGCTTTTCGTCAAATACCATTTCAACTAATCGATCGCGAGATGTGGGCAATCGATCGGCTAGTCTTCTAGTCACCGCCACAAGTTGATATTTTTATTTCATTATTTTTCTTCATTCTGCACTATATTTATTCTTCGTTGATACTTAACCTGTTAGATTTAATCTTATCTGCACACTTACACCAGAAACGTTAAATTCATTCAAATGCTTGAGAAAAACTTATCGAATCAAGATTAAAGAGTCTGAATAAGTGTGTAAAATACACACTTATCACACCCCCAAACTTGAATGAAATCTTGTCCTCAAGCGAACAAAACTAAGCAAAAATTTTGGCAGATATATTATCCAATCTCATATACTAAGTACAATACAATATAATGGTAAAACAATCATCATCAAAGTTTTTAGTAATTTCTCTCAGCTTCAGCTTGAACAATTCATACTAAAACTATCAAGATTAACACTTTGCAAAAGAATTAATTAATATCAGCACATTGACATTCGCTTACTTAGAAATTATCGTGTGTGTGTGTGTTTTCGTCCTCGTTTACCTCTAACTGTTGGGTCAACTAATGTAGCTATGGGAAAAGAATGCTATCACACCTCACTTGGGATCATTCCATTCACTCTAATCGTTCTGTGGCTTTGTCCATCATCCAACTAATAACAATTATCAATTAAACAAAATAAAAGTCGATAGGTCTTTAAAAGCTTGTAATGTAAGGTTGGGTTAAAGGGTAGGAATTTAATGAATACAAATGAGTAATTAGAGCACAACCCATCATTCTTTATGTCACCCACTTACTATTTTCTTCTCAGCACTCGCTCAAGCTTTCCTTTGATCTCTCACCCCCAAATTTATTTCATTCAATATCAATCAGATTAACTCCTTTGTCATAATTATAAAGTAAAATAAATAAATAAATAAAAACTGAAAATAAAACTAAACTTTCGAACTTTTTTTTTTTACAACTCAGACTAATAATAACACAACAACGTAAAAATAAATTAACAGATGACAAAAGAGTCTTTATCCATCCTCACCACTAAATTCTCCAACTTTCCTTCAAATATATTAATAAACCTCGTGCTCTTTAGAAAAGGTAGGAAAATCTATATGTGGCTAGGCTGAAATAGGTACAATTGAACGGTAAATAATAGGCTCAAAATGGTGACTATGAGTGTTATTAAATGACACAAAAGGATAAGGTAAGAAAGTTCAAACGGTCCAATGATGGCCTAAATCATTCTATTATTTCTGAAAAATTTCAATTTGCATTCGATGATGTTGGGCAAAACCAAGAAGGATTTTCCTTAGTAAGCACTCGTTAACGTTATATTTGACTGGAGCTTCACTCCCTCAATGTGTTTGGGCTTCGATATATGTAACACCCGACATTTCGGCCAGGTGATTTTCTGACCATTTTCATTGTCACCCTCTTATTTAACCGTTATGATTTAAATTTAATGTTAAGACAAATTTATTACAAGTTGAGTAAAACTAGGTTGGGTGGCAGTTTAGTAATTAGAATTGATGGATTAGGTATAATAGGAAATGGAAACCTTAAATCTCATTTTATTACCACTGTAGCCGACATTCCCTCTCGGCGATTTCTTCTCTCCCAAGTTCTTGCTCTCGGCTACCAGAACTTCCCTTTACCGACGGCTGGTTTCGAGCTTGCTCTTCTCTGCAAATCCACACCCGAGGTACGAAATGGACAATGTAGTCATTCATTAGTAAATAGAGCTCTGTTTTCAGCTCGGCACTGAGTTCGGATTTTTAGCAGTGGCCGAGTAGTTTGAGACTTTTTTAAAAATCTGAGAGTAGAAACGTCATCCCGAATCGATTCTGAGCATTTTAAGTAACCAACTCGGATTTAATCAATGGTAAAACCTGTCCACCTAGTTTCGGATTTCAGACCGCAGTGTGTCAAACAGAGGAATCGGAATGACTTTAGCTATTAGATCCTAGGGTGGTTTATGATTAGGACTACTAGGACTTTGTTTTAACTACTGTAATGTACATGTTTTAGGTGAAGAAGTTAAAGAGAGGAAGTTCGGATTGCTAAGGAATCCAGGTAAGTGAATGTATTAAGATTTCCGGCCACTAGGGCCCTACACCGCAAGGGTATTAGGAAATCACTGAGATGTTAGCTTATTGACTATGATTTGTTATTTCCACGATATGAAGAAGTTGTGTAAGTAAATGTAAAGTTACAGGATGTTTTACTTGTCCTCATGATATGACTTCTCTCTATGGACTTTATGTCTATGCACTGTGTCCCTGTTATGATTAAGTTGAGAATATGAAAAGCAAATGTAACCAAGATTATGTGCAGAGCGGGGAAAGGCTATGTTATGTATGACTCGTGAATTCTCCCACTGGTGGAGGCCGAGTTAATGATATGTATGACTCGCGAAATCTCCCACTGGTGGAGGCCGAGTTAATGATATGTACGACTCGCGAAATCTCCCACTGGTGGAGGCCGAGTAAATGATATGTATGGCCCGCGAATTCTCCCACTGGGGAGGCCGAGTGATGTATCATGATTGCCGCGATAGGCAAATGATTATGGACGACTGCCGCGATAGGCAAATGACTATGTACCCCTGTCTTCCTCCCTCGTTCTCTGCCTTAATACATGTTATGTAAATGATAAAGATGAACATGAATGAAGAATAGTTTATGAATTATGTCTCTTTAAATTGTGTACTCATGTATATCTGTCAGCATGCATTCCTTACTAAGCATTAGGCTTATAGTTAAACCTTATGGTGTAGGTGAAGAAGGTTCAGGTGAGGATGTTATGTTCAAAGAGGATGCTTAAGGCTGGTTGCTGGAGGATGCTCAAGGTGACATTGCGGGACTGGAGAGGCGACTTATGACCCCTGGTTAAGACTCTTATGTTACAGTATGTTAAAGGACATGGTAGCTTAAGTAGGATGAGATTATTTTAAAACGTTGAGCTTTGAAACTGTCTAGTGGATCATTGAGTCAGGGAATGATTATATAGATTTATAAATGATCTGTTGCTTAAGTCTTCCGCTATATGCATTTTGAATGAGTTGTGTTTTCTTTCTGTTGGGAGGAGTCATTTGATGATTTAGTGTTCTCTACTGTTAGACGGAAGCTGGATGAGGAAATCTTCCGGTTGACGTCATCGGCAGATGCCGAGAGTTAATTGTTTGATGGTTTAGTCTTCCGGCTGACGTCATCGGCAGATGCCGAAGGGTAGTTGTTTGTTGGTTTAGTCTTCCGGCTGACGTCATCGGCAGATGCCGAAGGATAGTTTTTTGTATGATGGTTTAGTCCCTTCCGATGACGTCACCGGAAGATGTAAATGTGTTTTGTCGCTTAGCGACCGAAGATGTAAATGTGTTTTGTCGCTTAGCGACCGGAAGATGTAAATGTGTTTTGTCGCTTAGCGACCGAAGATGTAAATGTGTTTTGTCGCTTAGCGACCGGAAGATGTAAATGTGTTTTGTCGCTTAGCGACCGGAAGATGTAAATGTGTTTTGTCGCTTAGCGACCGAAGATGTAAATGTGTTTTGTCGCTTAGCGACCGGAAGATGTAAATGTGTTTTGTCGCTTAGCGACCGAAGATGTAAATGTGTTTTGTCGCTTAGCGACCGAAGATGTAAATGTGTTTTGTCGCTTAGCGACCGAAGATGTAAATGTGTTTTGTCGCTTAGCGACCGAAGATGTAAATGTGTTTTGTCGCTTAGCGACCGAAGATGTAAATGTGTTTTGTCGCTTAGCGACCGAAGATGTAAATGTGTTTTGTCGCTTAGCGACCGAAGATGTAAATGTGTTTTGTCGCTTAGCGACCGAAGATGTAAATGTGTTTTGTCGCTTAGCGACCGAAGATGTAAATGTGTTTTGTCGCTTAGCGACCGAAGATGTAAATGTGTTTTGTCGCTTAGCGACCGAAGATGTAAATGTGTTTTGTCGCTTAGCGACCGAAGATGTAAATGTGTTTTGTCGCTTAGCGACCGAAGATGTAAATGTGTTTTGTCGCTTAGCGACCGAAGATGTAAATGTGTTTTGTCGCTTAGCGACCGAAGATGTAAATGTGTTTTGTCGCTTAGCGACCGAAGATGTAAATGTGTTTTGTCGCTTAGCGACCGAAGATGTAAATGTGTTTTGTCGCTTAGCGACCGGAAGATGTAAATGTGTTTTGTCGCTTAGCGACCGGAAGATGTAAATGTGTTTTGTCGCTTAGCGACCGAAGATGTAAATGTGTTTTGTCGCTTAGCTACCGTATTAGCGACCGGAAGATGTAAAATGTGTTTTGTCGATTAGCGACCGGATGATGTTTTAATTTAGCACGCGAGACCCACGTGCCCACCGGAAGATGTCTCCTTTTAGGCGATGTTAAGCGAGTCACGCGTAATGCACGTGATGACCGGATGACTAAATTTCTTAGGGTTGTCAACGCATGCAACTCATGCAAACCCGAGTGGTATTAAGTTAAGAGAATTGAGGGCACCTCCTCTTTTCCCGAAATTGTCAAGAAGCCAATGACCGAGTCTAGTCGCTCGACTCTGTGAAGGTTGAGCCGACGAGGCGTGGGAAGTCGGGCACGAGAGGGTTCGTCTTCCTTAATGGTTCTGCGTTTCTATTACCAGTTTAAAAAAAAAGTATATGTTAAATGTGAAAGTCTGTTGAGAGATAGTAAGTGAATGTAATAATAGAAAAAGTTAAGCAAACGATTAATGAAAGAATATGAACACGTGACGGCGCCTGGCCGGGGTCGTTACAATTGTGGTATCAAAGCAAAACCAGGTTCTAAAACCGATTCTGCAGACTGTCTCCCAGCACCGACTGTCACTTGAGCACACCTCAGCAACTGTAAGTGTTTATGATTTCATGTATGTCATTAAGTTAAGTTATGCCTGTAATGATTTGTCTAGGAATCCCAAGATGGTTAGAGGTCAACAGAGAGAGGCCAATGAGGATAGCAATGCTATTGCTCAATTGACTGAGTTAGTCATGCGCCAATCTCACCAGATAGAACGACTGATGACAGCTAGAGAAGAACAAGGCAACTCCAGTACTAATGCAACTCATGACCATGGGGGTGAACGTTTTCATCGGCTTCGACCCCCGGTGTTTAATGGGTATGTTTTAGATCCTATTCATGCTGAGGAGTGGATCCGAAAGATTGAAGACATGTTTAAATATGCAAAGGTTGACGAAGGGGATAAGGTCACCTATGTTGTCTTTCATTTGGAGTTAAGTGCAAGGCATTGGTGGGACTCGATCCAGAGCACCACTAATGCCGAAGCTATGACCTGGGGGATGTTCAAGACTGCCTTCTTTGACAAGTACTTCAATAGGACTGTTCGGGCCAACAAAAAGAAGGAGTTTATGAATCTACGACAAACTGGCTCTGTGACGGATTATATATGTGAATTTGATGCTTTATCACGGTTTGCTCCCCGTATGATTGAGGATGAGGAAGATAAGATTTACCAGTTTGTTCAAGGACTGAAGCCAAGTCTGTACATGAAAGTGAAGACTGCCGGGATACATAATGTACCTTATGGTGAAGTGACGGCTAAGGCCTTGGAGCTGGAAGAGGCAGAAATGACAGCATATGCACAACGCGAACAGCCAAAGAAACTCATGAAGGACGCTCAGCCGCCACCACGTCAGAACAAAGGTTCGCAGCCACGACAGAACAGGGGACCACAGCAACAACAGCATGGAATGAAGAGGCCCCTCAACCAGAATGATGACCAGGGAAAAGGAAAGAGACCTCTGGCGCCTCTATGCCCTACATGTCAGAGGAACCACCCTGGTGAGTGCAAGCTGCTTTCTGGCCGGTGTTTCAGGTGTGATAAGACCGGACACATGGTCAGAGATTGCCCCATGCCGCCAGACCCGAACAGTGCAAGGGTTGTACCCAGAGTGTATGCGTTGATGGAAGATGAGGGAGCTGTTCAGCATACAGTCATATCAGGTACCGTCATGATCTGTGGTTTTGCTGCTTATACACTCATAGATACAGGGGCCACACACTCGTTTATATCAACCTTGTTTGTATGCAAACATAGCATAGGACCCTTACCAGCTGAAAGGTTATATAGTGTTGTGTTGCCATCAGGGAAGTCCCTACATTCAGAGCAGATTGTTAAGGGTGACGTCGTGTCCTTAGGGGATAAGAATCTCTATGCGGAATTAATTGTCATTGACATAAAAGGGTATGAAGTGATATTAGGGATGGATTGGTTATTTAGACATCATGCCACGATAAGTTGTCGATTTGGAATAGTTGATTTTAGACCCCCAAATGATAACCATTATTCTTTCCAAGCTATTCCTAAAATAAGTAAGATACCAATTATATCCTCACTAGAAATATACCGAATGCTGAGAGGTGGTTGTGAGAGCTACCTGGCTAGTGTAATAGATGACCGGGTGAAGACTAAAATTGAGCTACAGGATATTCCTATAGTCCGGGAGTTTCCCGAGGCATTCTTAGACGACTTACCGGGTATACCACCTGATAGGGAAATAGAATTTGTAATTGATACATACCCTGAGGCATCACCTGTATCCAAGAATCCTTACCGTATGGCACCTGTTGAGTTGAAAGAATTGAAGGTCCAACTGCAGGAATTGGTTGACAAGGGATTTATTCGCCCCAGTAGTTCTCCTTGGGGTGCACCAGTCTTATTTGTAAGGAAGAAGGATGGTTCTCTTAGAATGTGCATAGACTACAGGGAACTAAATAAGTTGACAATCAAGAATAGGTACCCCTTACCCAGGATTGACGATTTGTTTGACCAATTGCAAGGAGCTAAGGTGTTTTCAAAGATAGATTTACGTTCGGGTTATTACCAACTGAAGGTTAAAGAAGGAGATATACCAAAGACAGCCTTCAGAACCCGCTATGGACATTATGAATTCTTAGTCATGTCGTTTGGATTGACAAACGCCCCTGCCGCTTTTATGGATCTAATGAACCGTGTGTTTCGTGAGTATTTGGATAAGTTTGTGATTGTGTTCATAGATGATATCTTGATATATTCTCGAACTGTGGCTGACCATGAAGAACATTTGAAAGTAGTTTTGACGACATTGAAGGAGCATCAACTTTACGCCAAACTGTCTAAGTGTGAGTTTTGGTTAGATAAGGTTAATTTCCTTGGCCATGTAGTTTCTGCTAATAGCATATCTGTGGACCCGACCAAAATTCAGGCAGTAAAGGATTGGCCTCAACCTAAGAATGCCAGCGAAGTCCGCAGCTTCCTTGGACTGGCAGGCTATTACAGGAAGTTCATCAAGGGATTTTCCATGATAGCTAAACCCCTGACAGGTTTAACAAAGAAGGACATTAAGTATACTTGGACTGAAGCCTGTGAAGACAGCTTCCAGACGTTAAAACTGAAGTTAACAACAGCTCCTGTATTGACCCTCCCAACCGAAGAAGGAAAATTTAGTGTTTACTGTGATGCGTCTAAAATTGGTTTAGGTTGTGTTTTGATGCAAGAGGGTAAAGTTATAGCGTATGCTTCTAGGCAGCTAAAGAGTTACGAGCAAAATTACCCCACTCATGATCTGGAATTAGCTGCTGTTGTTTTTGCCTTGAAGATTTGGAGACACTATTTATATGGACAGCAATGTGAGGTGTTTTCTGACCATAAAAGTCTAAAGTACCTCTTCACACAGAAGGAATTGAACATGAGACAGAGACGTTGGTTGGAATTTGTCAAGGACTACGATTTTGAGATCAAGTATCACCCCGGAAGGCTAACTCTGTAGCTGATGCGTTGAGTAGGATGTCAACAACAATGCAGCCCGTGGTTTCAACCATGTCTATACCCTTAAGAACAGAAGTTCAGAAATTTGACTTGGAGATAGTTCCAGAGTTATCAGTCTTGCTCGCTGAGGTAACTATTCAACCAACAATTTTGGAAAAGATCAAGGATGCACAACAGAAGGATTCAGTGGAAAATATCAGCATGATGGATAAGTTGAAGGACACCACCTCCGAGTTCAGTCTCTCCAAGGATGGGATCCTGAGGTTTAGAAATCGGTGGTGCATTCCTAATGATGTGGAATTGCGTAAGTTGATCTTGGCTGAGGAGCACTCCTCTTCCTTTTCTGTACATCCTGGCTGCACCAAGATGTATCGAGACCTGAAGTTACAGTACTGGTGGCCTAACCTAAAGAGGGATGTTGCTAAGTATGTAGAGTCCTGTTTAGTATGCCAACAAGTCAAAGCCGAGCACCAACGTCCAGGAGGTACTCTTCAGCCGTTGCCTATTCCCGAGTGGAAGTGGGAACACATAGCTATGGATTTCGTAGTAGGACTACCTAAGACGACTAAAGGGCATGATTGTATTTGGGTTGTGGTGGATAGATTGACGAAATCAGCCCATTTCTTACCTGTAAGGACCACCTATACGATGGACCAATTTGCTGATCTTTATGTTCAGGAAATTATTAGGTTGCATGGGATCCCTGTATCCATTGTCTCTGACCGTGACCCCAAGTTCACCTCTCGATTCTGGAAAAGTTTGCAAGGTACATTAGGTACAAAGTTATCTTTCAGCATAGCTTTTCACCCACAGACCGATGGCCAGTCAGAAAGGACGATTCAAATACTCGAAGATATGTTGAGAGCATGTGTACTTGACTTTCAGTCAACTTGGAGCAGACATTTACCACTAGTTGAGTTTTCCTACAATAACAGTTATCAGTCCACCATCGGTATGGCACCTTATGAAGCACTGTATGGAAGGAAATGTAGGTCACCCTTTTACTGGGACGAGGTTGGTGAAACAAAACTTCTTGGACCTGATATTCTGCAACAAATGTCAGATAAGATTGCCACTATTCGGAAAAGAATGATGACTGCACAAAGCCGGCAGAAGTGTTATGCAGATCAAAGGAGAAGGGAACTCGAGTTTTCAGTAGGAGATGAAGTATTCTTAAAGGTATCACCATTTAAAGGAGTCTTAAGATTTGGCAAGAAGGGAAAACTTAATCCTAGATTCATTGGACCCTTCCCTGTCTTGGCAAAAATCGGGAGTACAGCTTACAGACTGCAACTGCCTCCATCATTGGATAAAGTTCATAATGTCTTCCATGTGTCAATGTTAAGAAAGTGCATGCGTGATCCGATGCAGGTCATCCAGCCATCGGATATTGGTTTAGAACCGACACTGGAGTATGAGGAGAAACCGATACAGATATTGGAATATGCAGTCAAGACTCTGAGAAACAAAGAGATCCCATTGGTGAAAGTTTTATGGACAAATCACGGCATTGAAGAAGCCACATGGGAAAGGCAGCAGGAGATGTTGGACAAATATCCTAAGTTATTTGCTTGAGCAATTTTCGAGGACGAAAATTTTGTTTAAGGAGGGGTGGATGTAACACCCGACATTTCGGCCAGGTGATTTTCTGACCATTTTCATTGTCACCCTCTTATTTAACCGTTATGATTTAAATTTAATGTTAAGACAAATTTATTACAAGTTGAGTAAAACTAGGTTGGGTGGCAGTTTAGTAATTAGAATTGATGGATTAGGTATAAATAGGAAATGGAAACCTTAAATCTCATTTTATTACCACTGTAGCCGACATTCCCTCTCGGCGATTTCTTCTCTCCCAAGTTCTTGCTCTCGGCTACCAGAACTTCCCTTTACCGACGGCTGGTTTCGAGCTTGCTCTTCTCTGCAAATCCACACCCGAGGTACGAAATGGACAATGTAGTCATTCATTAGTAAATAGAGCTCTGTTTTCAGCTCGGCACTGAGTTCGGATTTTTAGCAGTGGCCGAGTAGTTTGAGACTTTTTTAAAAATCTGAGAGTAGAAACGTCATCCCGAATCGATTCTGAGCATTTTAAGTAACCAACTCGGATTTAATCAATGACTTTAGCTAGTTTCGGATTTCAGACCGCAGTGTGTCAAACAGAGGAATCGGAATGACTTTAGCTATTAGATCCTAGGGTGGTTTATGATTAGGACTACTAGGACTTTGTTTTAACTACTGTAATGTACATGTTTTAGGTGAAGAAGTTAAAGAGAGGAAGTTCGGATTGCTAAGGAATCCAGGTAAGTGAATGTATTAATATTTCCGGCCACTAGGGCCCTACACCGCAAGGGTATTAGGAAATCACTGAGATGTTAGCTTATTGACTATGATTTGTTATTTCCACGATATGAAGAAGTTGTGTAAGTAAATGTAAAGTTACAGGATGTTTTACTTGTCCTCATGATATGACTTCTCTCTATGGACTTTATGTCTATGCACTGTGTCCCTGTTATGATTAAGTTGAGAATATGAAAAGCAAATGTAACCAAGATTAAGTGCAGAGCGGGGAAAGACTATGTTATGTATGACTCGCGAATTCTCCCACTGGTGGAGGCCGAGTTAATGATATGTATGACTCGCGAAATCTCCCACTGGTGGAGGCCGAGTTAATGATATGTACGACTCGCGAAATCTCCCACTGGTGGAGGCCGAGTTAATGATATGTATGGCTCGCGAATTCTCCCACTGGGGAGGCCGAGTGATGTATCATGATTGCCGCGATAGGCAAATGATTATGTACGACTGCCGCGATAGGCAAATGACTATGTACCCCTGTCTTCCTCCCTCGTTCTCTGCCTTAATACATGTTATGTAAATGATAAAGATGAACATGAATGAAGAATAGTTTATGAATTATGTCTCTTTAAATTGTGTACTCATGTATATCTGTCAGCATGCATTCCTTACTAAGCATTAAGCTTATAGTTAAACCTTATGGTGTAGGTGAAGAAGGTTCAGGTGAGGATGTTATGTTCAAAGAGGATGCTTAAGGCTGGTTGCTGGAGGATGCTCAAGGTGACAGTGCGGGACTGGAGAGGCGACTTATGACCCCTGGTTAAGACTCTTATGTTACAGTATGTTAAAGGACATGGTAGCTTAAGTAGGATGAGATTATTTTAAAACGTTGAGCTTTGAAACTGTCTAGTGGATCATTGAGTCAGGGAATGATTATATAGATTTATAAATGATCTGTTGCTTAAGTCTTCCGCTATATGCATTTTAAATGAGTTGTGTTTTCTTTCTGTTGGGAGGAGTCATTTGATGATTTAGTGTTCTCTACTGTTAGACGGAAGCTGGATGAGGCAATCTTCCGGTTGACGTCATCGGCAAATGCCGAGAGTTAATTGTTTGATGGTTTAGTCTTCCGGCTGACGTCATCGGCAGATGCCGAAGGGTAGTTGTTTGTTGGTTTAGTCTTCCGGCTGACGTCATCGGCAGATGTCGAAGGATAGTTGTATGATGGTTTAGTCTTCCGGATGACGTCACCGGAAGATGTAAAATGTGTTTTGTCGCTTAGCGACCGGAAGATGTAAATGTGTTTTGTCGCTTAGCGACCGGAAGATGTAAATGTGTTTTGTCGCTTAGCGACCGGAAGATGTAAAATGTGTTTTGTCGCTTAGCGACCGGAAGATGTAAAATGTGTTTTGTCGTTTAGCGACCGGAAGATGTAAAATGTGTTTTGTCGATTAGCGACCGGATGATGTTTTAATTTAGCACGCGAGACCCACGTGCCCACCGGAAGATGTCTCCTTTTAGGCGATGTTAAGCGAGTCACGCGTAATGCACGTGATGACCGGATGACTAAATTTCTGAGGGTTGTCAACGCATGCAACCCATGCAAACCCGAGTGGTATTAAGTTAAGAGAATTGAGGGCACCTCCTCTTTTCCCGAAATTGTCAAGAAGCCAATGACCGAGTCTAGTCGCTCGACTCTGTGAAGGTTGAGCTGACGAGGCGTGGGAAGTCGGGCACGAGAGGGTTCGTCTTCCTTAATGGTTCTGCGTTTCTATTACCAGTTTAAAAAAAAAAGTATATGTTAAATGTGAAAGTCTGTTGAGAGATAGTAAGTGAATGTAATAATAGAAAAAGTTAAGGAAACGATTAATGAAAGAATATGAACACGTGACGGCTCCTGGCCGGGGTCGTTACAATATATGTAGACTACATGAGTGTGACACCAACAGATCAAATCAAACAAGAATGAAAATGTGCTCATGGTTTTTGAGTCTAACTTTGTAAGCTCAAGTCAATGTAAACTAATACAACTCAATCTTTTACTCAGCATTTTTCAAGAAGCTAAAGCATGAATTTATTCAAAATTTCAATCATAGACACCTAAACTAGATTTCAAATTGCAATAGCAAAATATAGCACAGTACTAAGATACGCTAAAATCACCCTCAAACTTAAAACAAACATTGTCCTCAGTGTAAAAAAAATAGGGTAAAAGCAGCGTACCTCATAACGTCTCGGGCTGGTCGTCAGCGTTGCGGAGCTTCGTTCGAAGGAGCCATCTATCAAGAAGCTTTCTCTTTTTTTTTTTTCTTTTTTTTTTCAATTCTAATAAAATAATAATAATAAAATAAACAAAACTAATGCAAACAAAAATTGAAATAACGAACTAAAAAGCATACTTTGGCGGGTTGCCTCCCACTGAGCGCTTGTTTTATTATCGACAACTCGACATCATACTTCTTCATGTTGGGTCGAAATATATGATGGACTTTGCACTTTCACATGTACTATCCCAATATGGTGTCAATCGTTGCTCATTTATCAACTTATCATTTGCCAGAAGCTTTTCGTAATCGGGTGGTTTCTTAATAGGTGGTATGACCCGTAATGTCGACTCCCCCAAATTTTCAACGTACTGCTTCTTATTAGGCTCAAGAAAGTCATTTGGTTGAAGAGCAGTGTCCTTTGTTACAGTGTTAGGGAGTTCCACCCGAAATATGTCATCGCTAGCTATTGGGTACTCCAATGATTTATACACCTTGAATGTGACATATTCATCTTGTACTTGCAATTTGAGCTCCCCCTTTCTAAGATCAATTACAACACCTCCTGTTGCTAAGAATGGTCGACCTAATATTATTGGGATGCCACGATCTTCGTCCATATCGAGAATCAAGAAATCAGTGGGGAAAATAAACTTGTCAACTTTGACAAGGACATCTTCAATCACTCCATACGGATGTTTGATAGAGCGATCAGCCATTTGTAGAACTACTATCGTGGGCTTTGCTTCACCAAGACCAAGCTTACGAAATATAGAGAGCGGCATTAAATTTATACTAGCATCCAAATCACATAATGCTCGCTCAAAAATAGACTCCCCAATTGCACATGGGATGGCGAAACTTCCCGAATCTTTCAATTTTTGTGGAAGCTTTCGTTGTATAATAGCGCTACATTCCTCCGTCAAAGCGATCATACTGTCTTCTTCAATCTTACGCTTATGGGACAAAATATCTTTCAGAAACTTTGCATATTTTGGCATTTGCTCGAGGGGCCTCTGCGAATAGAATGTTGATGTGGAGCTTTTTTAAGACATCAAGGACTTTAGAAAACTAATTATCAAGCTTCACATTCTTCAGTCTTTGTGGAAACGGCACTTGAGGTGGAATTGATTGTATTGGCCAAGGATGAGATGGTAAAGACCTTTGAGCTTCATTTTCACTTGAACCCCCATTATCAAATTTAGGCACATTTGGCTCTTTTTGCACCGGTTCAATTACTGTTCCATTTCGAGTGATAATGACATTACAATGCTCTTTCAGGTTTACTTCAGTGTTACTTGGTAGCGAGCCTTGAGGCCTTCCATTTATGATACTAGCAAATTGGCCAAGTTGATTCTCAAGACTTCAAATTTGGGTCGATTGATTCTGCATCACCGTACGGGTTTCGGTCATAAATTGCATAAGGGCTGCATCGAGATCATTTTTCTTCTCAGCTTGTTGAGATGGACCCGATTGCAATGGTTGAGGCATAATGTTTTGAGAATTCTGCCATGAGAAATTAGGATGTTGTCGCCACCCTGGATTATAAGTGTTTGAGTTGGGATTTACTTGCCGATTAAAATTCCCCATGTAGTTAACTTGTTCTGCAGATTTATTCGGCATAGGATTTCCCACTTGGCATTTTTCACTCTGATGTGGTCCTTGACACCATTGACAATTAACCATCGACGCTTTTCTCACACTAGCTGCTATATGATACTCTTGTAACTGTTTAGCCAATAAGGCAACTTGTAGTGTCAAGGCTTTCATAGCTTCGATCTCTTGTGTGCTAGGTGTTCGTTTCATAATTGATCGCTCCACAGGACACTGGTCATTATTAAGTGCCAATTCTTCTAAAAGGTCATATGCAGTTTCTTCAGTTTTCCTCATTAAATCACCACCTGCAGCTGCATTTACTAGTATTTTAGTAGATGATGATAATCCTACATAGAAAGTTTGAATATGCATCCACGTTGGCAGGTCATGGTTGGGGCATTTTCTCAGCATATATTTGAATCTCGCCCATGCCTCAATTGACTGAAATTGATTATATCATTTGGAAGCTTAGCAGTATTCTCAAAGGGAAAGAATTTAGAAAGGAACTTTTGGCATAATTCTTCCCATAAAGTAATAGAGTTGGCTGGCAGAGAATTAAGCCAACTCTTCGCACGGTCTCGTAATGAGAACGGAAATAACCGCAATCTCACTGCATCATTCCCCACGTTGTGGTATCTGAAAGTGTCGCATACTTCTAAAAAATTTGCAAAATGTTCTTTGGGATCCTCATGTAACGCCCCGAGTTAATCAACCCAGTTCGCTACTCACATTCACTGGACAAAACTAGAAAATATTTAAAAACTTCACTCAACGGTCAAAATTCGACATTATTTAAAAACATCAAAAACTTGCAGCGGAAAAACATTTGTGTAAAACAGAGTCTTTACGAAAACAGACTAGAGAATTCTTACCGTTTAAATAAGACAATAAGGAAAACGTTCGAAACTTCTCGGAGACATCTACAGCCAGCTCGATGTTATTGTCAATCTAGTGCCTACAGAGTTTGTCGACTCTTACCTTGGACAACGTGCCCATCTACGACTCTGGACGACGAACTCTGGACAAGTGACTTTGGACGACTAGCTCTGAACAAGAGACTTTGGACGACTAACTCTGGACAAGCGACTTTGGACGACTAACTCCTGACAAGCGACATTGGACAACACGATTCTGGGCAACGTACCCAGAACGACTTCGCTTTAGACGATATCGCTACAAACAACATTATTTTAAACGACAACGTTTTGGATAACAATACTCTGGACGACAACTTAGGACGATGACTCATCCACTGTTCTCTACGACAATGTACTTATAACTTTGGACTACTATTCCCGTCATCCACGGCTACATGGGTTTAACGTCTACGGATTTTTGTCCACAGACTTACTTAAGTTTTATCGTCCACGGGCCACGTGACTTTATCGTTCACGGGCCACGTGACTTCATTACTCATGGTTTACAAAGACTTATCGTCCACGAACTAAAGTCCATAGACTTACTTAAATTTGTCGTCCACGGACCACGTGACTTTATCGTCCACGGGTCACGTGACTACTTACTCTAGACGACAACACTTCAGACAAACATGTCCAACTATTTTCACCTACAACTGTGCACGAATATTTTCACCTACAGTTTGGACGACTGTTCTCGTCCACAGAATGGACTACAACTTTGGACGACTATTTTGTCCACAGAACAGATGACTGTTTTCACTTACAACTTTGGACGATGTCCTTGTCCACAACTTTGGACGATAATTCATCCATAACTCTATACGACATTCCCAACAACTAAACAATACTTTAACCGATTATGCACTAATCAGTGGACGATTCTGACTACAAGAGAACTTATAAAATTTGACAGCAACCATTCAAAATAACTTAAATCCATAAATCAAAATCCAGAAAAGAAGACTGCAGTTAAAAACCAACCATGTCTCATTATCAGAATGATTTCTAAAACATATCAAAGCATCTAAAACTACCACTGTCATTAATATTCTCAGCACACTTTAATTAAACATTTGTTCACTAAGTTCCACACCTACTACCATTTGTTAAACCGCCTCATCAGTTGCCAATGTCGTTGCCTGGTTGCACTCCTCCAACTGCCCTTAATACTCAACATGCTCAGAGAACATACCTGTGGTCACTTCTTCACCTACATTACAAAACTCATCTATTAGCCTAATGCTAAATAAGTAGAGCAATAATGAAATGAAAGGCTGAAACATAAACCTTATTCATGCAGTTTCTACTTTCACAGCTCAGTTGTAATTCTGTTCATTCCTTGTTGATCCCTCTGTACGATGAGAAGTGGATCAATTTTCCCAAAATATGTATCCTCTAACTCGATTAAAAGGTGGATTAGTTCCCTTAATAGCTGATCTTGATCCCCCTGTTCGATGGGAAGCGGATCAGTTTTCCCAAAGTTAAATATCCTCTAACTTGATTAAGGGGCGGATTAATTCCCTTAATAGCTGATCTAGTTCAATCTGCTCATACCTTACCATGTAAATTCGTTTTTGTATTCTTTCAAAAACATGATGCATAACATACTGTAAACATACAAACATGCATAAACCCTACTGTTTTGTGATGTAGGCCCAAAAGCACACACATACTCTACTTACCTGGCTTTCTGAGAGATTCTTGGTTGTAAGCTACCTCGAGAGTTTACTCACCTAAAACACAAACACAGTATTACTAACTTCTACTAGCTTCATTCATCAAATTTGCAAAAGGAAACTACTGGTTCATTCCAAACTGACTAAACTCGGGATTAACTAGTTTTTGTCTAACTTCTACATTGCATAACTAGTTCTATGCTTGATCATTTCAGACGATACAAGCGGCTTTGGACTACTTGGAGTGTCTATGTAACGCCCCGTGTTTTATGAACTCGGTTTGTTACTCATAAACCCGAACATAACTAAGAAAATTTCGGACCAAATTTAAAACTTCACTCGAAAGTCAAAATTTGACATTTTCTGAACCACAAAACATTTAAAGAATTGCAGCGGAAATCATTTGAGGAAAATAGAGTTAAACAAAACTATAGAACAATGCTTGAATAATCGGTTGAGATGTTAAGGAGTAATCGTTCAAAAGAAATAAAGGTTTAAATCGCGGAATGCTTTAAAAGTTGCAAAAGTCAAACGCATCTGCCGCTGAACAAAGTCAACGGAAGAGGCTGAAACAGATAACAGAAGGCTCCTTCCGGTGACAAAATGACAAAACTTCCACATCATCTTCCGGTAAGTCTAATACACGACATCCACCGGTCACTAAACGACAAAGGTTTCTACTACATCATCCGGTAAGTTTATTACTCGACATCCACCGGTCACTAAACGACAAAACTTCTACTTATATCTTCCGATGGCTTCCACTGAAGACATCATCCGATGACTGTACTGAAGACATCATCCGATGGCTTTACTGAAGACATTATCCGATGACTATACTGAAGACATCATCCGATGGCTTTACTGAAGACATCATCCGATAGACAATACTGAAGACATCATCCGATGGCACTACTAAAGATATCATCCGATAACTATACTGAAGACATCATCCGATGGCTTTACTGAAGACATCATCTGATAACTATACTTAAGACATCATCTGATGGCTTTACTGAAGACATCATCCGATAACTATACTAAAGACATCATCCGATGGCTTTACTGAAGACATCATCTGATAACTATACTGAAGACATCATTCGATGGCTTTACTGAAGACATCGAATGATAGACAACATGACAACAACAATTTCACTCTAACAAAGAAAACTCTGACTACTAGAAGAACTTGAGCAATTTACTAAAATTCATTCAAAACCACTTAAATTCGGACACTACTCCAACATTTAGTAAAACCTTTATTAACACCAACAGAGTATAATTGTCTGGAAGAAAATCTCAAGATGAGTTCAGAAACATTAAAACCACCACTGTCATGAAAATCTAACATACTTAAATTGAAACATTGTCAATTAAACCTTCACACCAACTGACATCAGTTAAACCGCCCCATCAGCTGCCAGATTGCTGCATAGATGCACTCCTCCAACCAGTCTAGTTCTCAGCAAACTCAGTACACACACCTGCTGTCACCTCTTCACCTACATCACAAAACTCATATATTAGCCTAATGCTAAGTAAGTAAAGCAATAATGTAATGTAATGCTGAAACATAAATTCCTAAATATGCAGTTTCTACTCTCTCATCTCAGTTGCATATGCATCGTTTCTGATCTGATCCCCTGTGTAATTGGGAGTTGGATCACTTCTACCAAAGTATAAATATCCACTGACTCATTAAGGGGCAGATTAATTCCCTTAACAGTAAATCTGATTCACATAGCTGTTTCTGATCCCCCTGTTCGATGGGAAGCGGATCAAGTTTCCCAAAGTCTAAATATCCACTGTCTCATTAAGGGGCGGATTATTTCCCTTAACAGTAAATCTGATTCACATAGCTGTTTCATTATGTTCATTCCTTACCATGCCAACATGCATTCAAATTCATTTTCGTATACTTTTAAAATATGATGCATGACATACAGACACATCCAAGTAAACAAAATCATAATGTTTTGTGATGTAGGCCCGAAGGCACAAGCATACTTCACTTACTTGGATTCCTGGTGGATACTCGGTTAGGAGTTGCTTCGGAATTGCTTACCTAGAACCATAAACAGAGCATTAAGCCAATCCTTACTAATCCTCATTCTAAAGCATTCAGAAAACCTAAGTAGACAGTTAGGAGTTCTATTCACTGAGCATTCCCAAATTCTACACTAAACCCGAATCTACTCTCATTCATGGCAAATCACAAAATACGTATCCACAATCTCCACTCAATCATCCTTAGTCACTAAATCAGTAAGAAATCAAGGTAGAACTCACCTAGATTGGAGAAAGGAATCGGGAAGAAAGTCGCCTGGGGAGCTCTGCTAAGTTGAGCTGAAAACCGTGAGTGAGAACAAACAGTGGCGGCTAAACCTCAATAAATTCTTCTTTAAATAGGTTATCCACTACTAATTTATAATTACTAAAATGCCCTTACTTATTTCTTCATTAACCTAATCAGTAATTCCTCCCAATATCACCTATAAAACATTCACTGCAAGTTAGTAAAATAAATAGTTCAATGAAACCGGGTGTTACAATCTACCCTCCTTAAAAGAATTTTGTCCTCAAAATTCAGTACCTGAATAATTCTTGATATTGGTCCATCATGTCTTGCTGGCGCTCCCAAGTTGTCTCCTCAATGTTCTAGTTACGCCACAAGACTTTCACCAATGGAACTTCTTTGTTGCACAATACCTTCACTGTATAATCTAAGATCTTTACTGGTTTCTCTTCATAGGCAATGGTAGGATGAACCTCAAAGTCTTGTTGTTCCATGACTTGATTTGGATCCCTTATGCACTTTTTCAGCATAGAAACGTGGAATACATCATGTATCCCTTCCATAGAAGTCGGTTGCTGCAACTGATAGCTGCTTTCCCAACTCTCTTCAAAATAGTGAATGGTCCAATAAATCTGGGGTTCAACTTGCCTCTCTTCGCGAATCTCACAACTCCTTTAAATGGTGATACCTTGAGGAAAACTTCATCACCTACTCCAAACTCTAGTTCTCTGCGTATTCTGTCTGCATAACTTTTCTGCCAGCTTTGAGCTGTTAAGATTCTCTGGCAGATGAAGGTAACCTTCTCAACAGTTTGTTGCACAATGTTAGGACCAAGAAATTGTGCTTCACCAACTTCATCACAGTACAAAGGTGATCTACATTTCCGCCCATACAAGGCCTCATAAGGTGCCATTCCTATTGTTGCCTGAAAATTGTTGTTGTAAGAGAATTCTACTAAGGATAGATACTTGCTCCAAGAACCTTGAAAATCCAATGTGCATGCACGAAGCATATCCTCTAATGTTTGGATGGTTCTTTCGGACTGTCCATCTGTTTGAGGGTGAAAGGCTGTGCTAAAGTTGAGCTGTGTACCCATAGCCTCATGCAAACTCTTCCAAAACTTAGATGTAAATCTAGAGTCTCGGTCTGATACTATAGTGCTTGGAACTCCATGCAGTCTAACAACTTCATGCACATACAACTCAGCAAGCTGATCCATCGAGTAAGTCACCTTTATCGGTAGGAAATGAGCTGATTTGGTTAGACGGTCAACTATCACCCAAATTGCATCATGTCCCTTTGCTGTTTTAGGCAATCCCACAACAAAGTCCATCGTTATTTGTTCCCATTTCCATTCGGGAACTGGTAAAGGTTGTAACATTCCTGCAGGTCTCTGGTGCTCAGCTTTAACCTGTTGACAAACTAGGCACGATTCCACATATTCTGCCACACTTCTTTTCATACTTGGCCACCAATAATGTTGTTTGAAATCCTTGTACATCTTTGTACTCCCAGGGTGAACAAAGAACCTGGAAGAGTGTGCCTTAGAAAGAATCTCTTCACGAAGCTTATTTAATGGCAGGAACAAACAATTTATTTCTAAACTTAAGGATCCCGTCGGTAGAATGGTTAAAATCTGACTTGTCCGTAGAATCTATGCTTAACTTGTACTCGTTACACTCATCATCATTCGTCTGAGCTTCCTTTATTTTCTCTAGAATGGTAGGCTTTAAGGTTAAGGCTGTAAGTATAGCTGATACACTTGATACTGCTTCTAGATTAAACCTTTGAAATTCTGACTCTAAGGCTAATGGCATACCGAAATTCATGGTTGGGGTTGATGTTGTTACTCTACTCAGAGCATCTGCCACAACATTTGCCTTGCCGGGGTGATATTTAATCTCAAAATCATAGTCCTTTACAAATTCCAACCATCAACGTTGCCTCATGTTTAATTCCTTCTGTGTAAAGATATATTTCAGACTTTTATGGTGCGAGACTATATCACAAGTCTGTCCATACAGGTAGTGCCTTCAAATCTTAAGTGCGAATACAACTGCAGCTAATTCCAAGTCATGTGTAGGGTAATTCTTCTCATGTGTTTTCAACTGCCTAGAGGCATAAGCTATTACCTTTCCCTCTTGCATCAAGACACAGCCAAGTCCAATCTTGGATGCATCACAGTAAATGCTAAATTTACCATCTTCAACTGGAAGGGTTAAAATTGGAGCATTGTTCAGTTTCTGTTTCAAGGTCTGGAAACTATGCTCACATTCATCAGTCCATATAAACTTCACACTTTTCCTTGTTAATTTAGTAAGGGGTGTAGCAATCTTCAAAAATCCTTCAATGAACTTTCTATAATATCCTGCAAGTCCAAGAAAACTCCTGATATCTGTAGCATTCCTCGGTTGGGGCCATTCCTTAACTGCTTGAACCTTAGCTGGATCGACAGATATACCATCCCCAGAGATAACATGTCCTAAAAAGTGAACTTAGTCCAACCAAAACTCATACTTAGAAAACTTGGCGTATAGTTGGTGCTGTTTTAATACTTCCAACACCAAGGTCAGGTGCCTAGCATGCTCATCCTTGGTACGGGAATAGATTAAAATATCATCGATAAACACTATGACAAACTTATCCAAATACTCATGAAACACTCTATTCATAAGATCCATAAAGGCTGCTGGTGCATTTGTCAATCCAAAGGACATAACCAAAAACTCATAATGTCCATACCTTGTGCGAAAGGCAGTCTTTGGGATATCTTCAGATTTAACCTTCAACTGGTAATAACCGGACCTAAGGTCAATCTTAGAGAAAACTCTAGCACCATTAAGTTGTTCAAATAAATCATCAATCATTGGTAATGAATACTTGTTCTTGACAGTTAACTTATTCAATTTTCTATAATCAATGCACATACGCATTGATCCATCTTTCTTTTTGACAAAAAGGACAGGTGCACCCCATGGTGAAAAGCTAGGGCGTATGAACCCTTTCTCCAATAAATCCTCTAACTGTTTCTTCAATTTCTTAAGTTCTGTAGGTGCTAGTCTATATGGATTTTTAGACACAGTCTCGGCGCCGGGGTAAACATCTACAACAAATTCAATTTCCCTATCTGGTGGTAAACTAGGAAGGTCATCTAGAAATACTTCAGGAAAGTTTTGGACAATTAAAACATTTTGAGAATTTGCTTTTCTTACAAGTTGTGTGTCTAAAACACTAGCTAAGAAGAACAAATACTCTCCACATAGGGAAGATCTAGTGTTAATAGAAGTCATCACAGACATTTCCTTACTCTTCCTTGAAGCTTGAAAGGTATGCTTCGAACTACCAGAGGGTTGGAAGCTAACTATTCCAGTCCTACAATCAATCGTGGCGTGGTGTTTAAACAACCAGTTCATTCCTAGGATTACATCAAATCCCATTATATACATAATAATAAGATCAGTAGGTAGACTTACTTTCCCTACTAACACATCACTGTCAAGCATCACTTGGTTAGAGTGCATGCGTTCACCAGAGGGTAATGCAACATTAAACACATGCATGGAAGGGGTGAGCTGTACATCTAACTTAACAGCAAATGCAGATGCTATAAACGAATGCGTTGCACCAGAATCTATTAAAGTAAAAGCAGGCACAGAGTTGATCAATATAGTACCTGACACCACTGCAGGCTGGTCTTCATCCCCCGACTCCATCATGGAGAATATCCTCATTTAATCATAGCAGGGCCACTCTTAGGAACTAGACAGTCTCTACTAATATGGCCGACCTTGTTACAATTGTAGCATTTGGTGATTCTAGGCTTCAAGCATTCATTGAACGTGTGTCCAACCTCCTCACGGTTGAAACACTTCCCAAGGCCCAGTCTGCATTCGCCTGGGTGGTTCTTCAAACACTTAGGACACTGGGGAAATTTCCTGACATTCTGTACCTTCCCTCCTGTTCCTTGACTATTCTGGCCTTCACTTGGCCTCTTCGTTCCTCTTTGTTGGTGTGGCTGGATAAACCTTTGTGGGATCTCCTTTGGTCCAGCACACTTCCTTTCAGCTTCTTCCACTTCCAGAGTAGTGGACATAACCTTACTGAATGTCAAGCCTTTAATACCACAAAATTTAACTCCTCTATAAATTTCTGGCTTCAGTCCATGCACAAATTTGAACACTTTATCCTCGTCCTTGTGAGCAAAATGTCCGGCAAACCTGGACAAGGACTCAAATTGCCTACTGTATTCGGCCACAGACCCTGTCTGCTTCAAGTTAAGAAACTCTAACTTTTTCGCGGTTTGGACTGTGCTGTTAAAATACTTCTCATAGAAAATGTCCTTGAACTGTGACCAAGGCATCGCCAAAACATCAGTGGTGGTCTCTATTGTTTCCCACCAAAGTTGTGCTTCACCAGCCAAGTGAAATGTTGCCAACGTGACCTTGTCTCCTTCTCCTATGTTGGCACACCTAAACATACTCTCAATCTTTCTAAGCCATCCTTTAGCAATAACTGGATCAGATGACTGTCCATCAAACGTGGGTGGTCTTACTCTCCAGAATCTATCTCCAGACTGTTCATTACTAGAACCCGAGTTGGCACTTCCTTGCACCTCTCGGTTCAACAACACTCCTAGTTGGTCAGACTGTTGGCGCACTAAATCAGTTTGCTGACGCACTAAATCCGTCAGCTGCCTAATCACACTAGGCTCCTCTTCATCTCTCACATTTGGTATTTCTCTTAGCACTCTAGGTCTCCCTGGGCGTCTAGCCATCGTACTAAATTCCTGTGCAGGGTTAATTACACTCTTAAATATCTATTAACTAAGGTTAACATAAACACTTAGAGTTGTTAAAGTACTTCCATGCAACGATTGGCACTGATGAGTAATCTTTTGAACGGTTTAACTGAATGTCTCTTATACCATACTATAACGCCTCAAGTTTTCTGAACTCAGTTTGTTACTCATAAACCCGAACATAACTAAGAAAATTTCGGACCAAATTTAAAACTTCGCTCAAAAGTCAAAATTTGACATTTTCTAAAACCTCAAAATATTTAAAGAATTGCAGCGGAAGTCATTTGAGGAAAATAGAGTTAAACAAAACTATAGAACAATGCTTGAATAATCGGTTGAGATGTTAAAGAGTAATCGGTCAAAAGAAATAAAGATTTAAATCACGGAATGCTTTAAAAGTTGCAAAAGTCAAACGCATTTGCCGCTGAACAAAGTCAACGGAAGAGGCTGAAACAGATAACAGAAGGCTCCTTCCGGTGACAAAACGACAAAACTTCCACATCATCTTCTGGTAAGTCTAATACACGACATCCACTGGTCACTAAACGACAAAAGTTTCTACTACATCATCTGGTAAGTTTACTACTCGACATCCACCGGTCACTAAACGAAAAAACTTCTACTTATATCTTCCGATGGCTTCCACTGAAGACATCATCCTATGACTGTACTGAAGACATCATCTGATGGCATTACTGAAGACATCATCAGATGACTATACTGAAGACATCATCTGATGGCTTTACTGAAGACATCATCCGATAGACAATACTGAAGACATCATCCGATGGCTTTACTGAAGACATCATCCGATAACTATACTGAAGACATCATCCGATGGCTTTACTGAAGACATCATCCGATGGCTTTACTGAAGACATCATCCGATAGACAACAGGATAACAACAATTTCACTCTAACAAAGAAAACTCGACTACCAGAAGAACTTGAGCAATTTACTAAAATTCATTCAAACCACTTAAATTCAGACACTACTCCAATATGTAGTAAAACCACTATTAACACCAACAGAGTATAATTGTCTGGAAGAAAATCTCAAGATGAGTTCAGAAACATTAAAACCACCACTGTCATGAAAATCCAACATACTTAAAATGAAACATTGTCAATTAAACCTTCACACCAACTGACATCAGTTAAACCGCCCCATCAGCTGCCAGATTGCTGCATAGATGCACTCCTCCAACCAGTCTAGTTCTCAGCAAACTCAGTACACACACCTGCTGTCACCTCTTCACCTACATCACAAAACTCATCTATTAGCCTAATACTAAGTAAGTAAAGCAATAATGTAATGTAATGCTGAAACATAAATTCCTAAATATGCAGTTTCTACTTTCTCATCTCAGTTGCATATGCATTGTTTCTGATCTGATCCCCCTGTGAAATTGGGAGTTGGATCACTTCTCCCAAAGTATAAATATCCACTGACTCATTAAGGGGCGGATTAATTCCCTTAACAGTAAATCTGATTCACATAGCTGTTTCTGATCCCCCTGTTCGATGAGAAGCGGATCAAGTTTCCCAAAGTCTAAATATCCACTGTCTCATTAAGGGGCGGATTATTTCCCTTAACAGTAAATTTGATTCACATAGCTGTTTCATTATGTTCATTCCTTACCATGCCAATATGCATTCAAATTCATTTTTGTATACTTTTAAAATATGATGCATGACATACAGACACATCCAAGTAAACAAAATCCTAATGTTTTGTGATGTAGGCCCGAAGGCACAAGCATACTTCACTTACTTGGATTCCTGGTGGATACTTGGTTAGAAGTTGCTTTGGAATTGCTCACCTATAACCATAAACAGAGCATTAAGCCAATCCTTACTAATCCTCATTCTAAAGCATTCAGAAAACCTAAGTTGACAGTTGGGAGTTCTATTCATTGAGCATTCCCAAATTCTACACTAAACCCGAATCTACTCTCATTCATGGCAAATCACAAAATACGTATCCACAATCTCCACTCAATCATCCTTAGTCACTAAATCAGTTAGAAATCAAGGTAGAACACACCTAGATTGGAGAAAGGAATCAGGAAGAAAGTCGCCTGGGGAGCTCTGCTAAGTTGAGCTGAAAACCGTGAGTGAGAATAAACAGTGATGGCTAAACCTCAATAAATTCTTCTTTAAATAGGTTATCCACTACTAATTTATAATTACTAAAATACTCTTACTTATTCCTTCATTAACCTAATCAGTAATTCCTCCCAATATCACCTATAAAACATTCACTGCAAGTTAGTAAAATAAATAGTTAAATGAAACCGGGTGTTACAGTCTACTAACTGAAGGTCAGGACCGTATAACCATATAATGTAGTTGGCTCGGTCGTGGCTCACCAAAACTCAAAACTGTCCCAAAAACAACACATTCAAGATTCTCTATTTTATTCCACCATAAACCGTTCATTAATTAAATTTTCACTAAACTTCACTTTAAACCATCTAGATATCTAAAGAATCTAGTTGGGAACTCTGTTTTTTTGTGCATTCCTCGATTCACCACAAAACCCGAATCAAACTCTTACTCACAGCACTCTCAACATTTTCTATTTTATTCTACCGTAAACCATTCATCAAATGTATATCCTATATTCATCCTAAATCATCCAGCAAGAAGAATTAAGGAAGAACTCACCTGGATTGAAGGAATCAGGCTGGGGAATCGTCGGGAGAACTTGCCGAGCTGAAGACCAAAAAGGAAAGGTGAATAGTGGCAGCCTAAACCCTTAGCTAAACCCTCCCTTTTATACCCTATACTTTATAAATTACACTTATGCCCTTAGTTAACGAAACCTTAACCTAATCAAGCAACTAGTCATATTCATTTAATCCCTTAGGATGTAATTCATGAAATGTTGTTATAATTAGGGCCAATAATTACCGGTTGCTACAATCTACCCTCCTTAAAAGAATTTTGTCCTCAAAATTCGCGGCTTGGTTTTCCCCCAACTTACTCACTCTAACGCTTCCCTCCTGACTTTGACTTACTCAGTTTCAACTCTAGCTTCTCTCCGCGTTAAGTTCATTTAGTTTCCCCCCTCACTACCTCCGTGTCAATCAAACACTTACACAATCCATTCATGCCCTCAACAGATCTTTGATCACATGACACTAAAGACTCAGTAAGTAGACTTCTTATCCTAAATCCTCGATTTTCATTTCCTTTCTACTCTACCATCGATTTTCATTTCCTTTCTACTCTACCATCTCATTTCTACTTATCAATCCCAACTCGAGCTCTCAATACTTAATCTATCAACCATTCCATCAAGGTATACTTTAAGTCTCTACTTCCAACCCGGGTTCTAAATATTCTTCTAGCTCTCCATGTTTGCAACCTTGTTGAAGCTCCCATAACACTCTTAATCGCAATTTCCTTATTGCGTAAAATCTTCACTGCATAATCTAGAATCTCCACGGATTTCTCCTTGTAAACAAGAGTAGGTTGGATCTCAATGTTTTGCTAATCCATGGAAACCACTCATAACATCCAACATTCCGCGGGTTTGGATAACTCCCTAACTACCTGGGCCCTCGTCATCGATCCCCTTCATCATACCTCTTATAAATCTTTCTCTACTCCAAGTTACAAAAGCCGTAGAAAGAAAATAGCTCAACCTGTAAAGTCCCTTAAATTTACCCTTCTACTATTCCTAAAAATCACGTGAAATTAAAACTTTCATCTTTCATTTCATTTTTTTCTTTTTTATCAATCATTTCCCATTTCATTCACATCTATCCACATTATACTAAAGTGTAACTTAATTTACATTCCATGACAAACAGTGAAACCTGGTTTTGGTCAACGCCTATATCCTAGCTTAACATTTAATTCTGCTCGGGTTCCATCAATCTGAATAGTAAAGGTAGATGTTTCTTTCTATCGGGTTTCATCAGATTGAACAGTGGTGGATGACATTTCATTCTATCAGGTTTGGACGAATGGTATAGTGGGGGTCGACGTGGCCATTGTAAGGTGATCATTCGATATCTATAAAACAGGCGGGAATTTAATCCCTCACGGGTTACAATTTATTCGTCCACAAATCTTTATACATGTACCCTCATTATGCTGGCGTTAGAAATCCCTATATACACCGAAACTTTTATCTCCCAAGTAATATTTTCTCGATTGTACCCTCCCATACCTTTGTCATAATTATGCTCGCAACACTCGTTTCGATTCTACTATAATCTTAGTCACCTATTGATCTCTGGAGGTCCCTAAGTCTCCAAAGTTCAAACGACTCTAACTATGTACTTTGACACTCAACCATTTATGCATTCATTGACTACAACTCAATCAATTATAACTTAAGCACTCCAACTTCTTTAACTAGGTTCAGTTCTAGTTTTTCTTGAATTAAGTCCGTTCAAATCCACACGAAGCAGCACAAAAAAATCACTCTCAGTCTTCAATTTTCTCCCCGAACTTCCATATCCATGTTCATCACACTTAACTAACTCTTACCTCATTTATATTCAAACACCACCGAATTTCCCTCGGTCTAATCTAAATCATCATAACTGTACCCTTCTTACATTCAACTATTTATAATTTCTTTGGCTTTAATCAATCTGCTATAACCTCAACTTTCAAAATTATCTGACATAGCTTTATCTCTAAGTCTCTTGAAACAAATTCATTCAACCCTTAAATTTTCTATTTCCAAATCCTTAAAAATTTTCCCCAATAAGCTACGCTACATACGTAGGAGGAACATTATTGTCTTAAGTCTTCAAACAAATACAACTTCTAAGTACTCGAACAATAAATTTCAATTCTCATAAAAATAACATCTAATCTGACGACTCCTTTCACTACCTAAAAACATACACCTATCCACAAACTAAAACATAAGTCCTCAGCTTCATGGTGATAAATTACATCTTCAAAATTTGTTATTATTCATATCTTCTCAACCATTAACCTCATGAATAATGAACCACTCAGCTGATTTGGAACTTAAATACTAACTATTTTGTCTAAACAGGACTTAATTGTAGCTTCAATGGAAGTAGATTATAAGATAACTACTTTATCCTTTTTAAATTCTTCTACTATGTCATAAGACATTTTTTAACACTTCTCTTTCCTTAACTCGTCTTACAACCACTCATCGAGTATTGACAGACCCCTAGGTCTCTAACCTAAATCATTCTAAGCCATACATCATAACACTCAACAGCCCTTCCAATTATTGACTTCACTTTAAGCAGACACTGAATTAATCAACACAGTACCTGACGCCACGGTTGGCTGGTCGCCGACACTCGACTCAATCATAGCGAATATCCTCGGTTCCACTTTAGCAGCACCCTTCTTTAGAGCTGGGCAATCCCTGCTAACATGGCCTACATCATTGCAGTTATATCATCGAACAACTTTGGGCTTCAGGCAGCCTTTGAACTTGTGTCCAACTTCATCACAATTGAAACACTTTCCCAAACTAATTCTGCACTCGCCCAGGTGATTTTTCAAACATGTCGGACCCTAGGGAAACTTCTCGGTATTTTGTACTTTCTTCTTCCTTCCTTGGCTGCCCTGGCCCTCACTGACCCTTTTCATCCTTTGCACTTCTCAGTTCAACAGTGTACTTACCTGCTCAGTGTAACACCCGACATTTCGGCCAGGTGATTTTCTGACCATTTTCATTGTCACCCTCTTATTTAACCTTTATGATTTAAAATTTAATGTTAAGACAAATTTATTACAAGTTGTGTGAAACTAGGTTGGGTGGCAGTTTTGTAATTAAAATCGATGGATTTAGTATAAATAGGAAATGGAAACCTTAAACCTCATTTATTACCACTGTAGCCGACATTCCCTCTCGGCGATTCCTTCTTTCCCAAGTTCTTGCTCTCGGCTACTAGAACTTCCCTTTACCGACGGCTGGTTTCGAGCTTGCTCTTCTCTGCAAATCCACACCCGAGGTATGAAATGGACAATGCAGTCATTCATTAGTAAATAGAGCTCTGTTTTCAGCTCGGCACTGAGTTTGGATTTTTAGCAGTGGCCGAGTAGTTTGAGACTTTTTAAAATCTGGGAGTAGAAATGTCATCCCGAATCGATTCTGAGCATTTTAAGTAACCAACTCGGATTTAATCAATGGTAAAACCTGTCCACCTAGTTTCGGATTTCAGACTGCAGTGTGTCAAACAGAGGAATCGGAATGACTTTAGCTAGTAGATCCTAGGATGGTTTATGATTAGGACTACTAGGACTTTGTTTTAACTACTGTAATGTACATGTTTTAGGTGAAGAAGTTTAAAGGAAAGAAGCTCGGATTGCTAAGGAATCCAGGTAAGTGAATGTGTTAAGATTTCCGGCCACTAGGGCCCTAAACCGCAAGGGTATTAGGAAATCACTGAGATGTTAGCTTATTGACTATGATTTGTTATTTTCACGATATGAAGAAGTTGTGTAAGTAAATGTAAAGTTACAGGATGTTTTACTTGTCCTCATGATATGACTTCTCTCTATGAACTTTATGTCTATGCACTGTGTTCCTGTTATGATTAAGTTGAGAATATGAAAAGCAAATGTAACCAAGATTAAGTGCAGAGCGGGGAAAGACTATGTTATGTATGACTCGCGAATTCTCCCACTGGTGGAGGCCGAGTTAATGATATGTATGACTCGCGAAATCTCCCACTGGTGGAGGCCGAGTTAATGATATGTACGACCCGCGAAATCTCCCACTGGTGGAGGCCGAGTTAATGATATGTATGGCTCGCGAATTCTCCCACTGGGGAGGCCGAGTGATGTATCATGATTGCCGCGATAGGCAAATGATTATGTACGACTGCCGCGATAGGCAAATGACTATGTACCCCTGTCTTCCTCCCTCGTTCTCCTGCCTTAATACATGTCATGTAAATGATAAAGATGAACACGAATGATGAAGGGTTTATGAACTTATGTCTCTTTAAATTGTGTACTCATGTATATCTATCAGCATGCATTTCTTACTAAGCATTAGGCTTATAGTTAAACCTTATGGTGTAGGTGAAGAAGGTTCAGGTGAGGATGTTATGTTCAAAGAGGATGCTTAAGGCTGGTTGCTGGAGGATGCTCAAGGTGACAGTGCGGGACTGGAGAGGCGATTTATGACCCCTGGTTAAGACTCTTATGTTACAGTATGTTAAAGAATATGGTAGTTTAAGTAGGATGATATTATTTTAAAACGTTAAGCTTTGAAACTGTCTAGTGGATCACTGAGTCAGGGAATGATTATATAGATTTATAAATGGTCTGTTGCTTAAGTCTTCCACTATATGCATTTTGAATGAGTTGTGTTTTCTTTCTGTTGGAAGGAGTCATTTGATGATTTAGAGTTCTCTACCGTAAGACGGAAGCTGGAAGAGGTAGTCTTCCGGCTGACGTCATCGGCAGATGCCGAAGAATAGTTGTTGATGGTTTTAGCTTCCGGTGGACGTCATCGGCAGATGCGAAAGAATAGTTGTTGATGGTTTAGTCTTCCGGCTGACGTCATCGGCAGATGCCGAAAGATAGTTGTTGATGGTTTAGTCTTCCGGCTGACGTCATCGGCAGATGCCGAAGGTAATTGTTTGATGGTTTAGCTTCCGGCTGACGTCATCGGCAGATGCGAAGGGTAATTGTTTGATGGTTTAGTCTTCCGGCTGACCGTCATCGGCAGATGTCTTCCGGCTGACGTCATCGGCAGATGCCGAAAGAATAGTTGTTGATGGTTTAGTCTTCCGGCTGACGTCATCGGCAGATGCCGAAAGAATAGTTGTTGATGGTTTAGTCTTCCGGCTGACGTCATCGGCAGATCCGAAAGAATAGTTGTTGATGGTTTAGTCTTCCGGCTGACGTCATCGGCAGATGCCGAAAGAATAGTTGTTGATGGTTTAGTCTTCCGGCTGACGTCATCGGCAGATGCCGAAAGAATAGTTGTTGATGGTTTAGTCTTCCGGCTGACGTCATCGGCAGATGCCGAAAGAATAGTTGTTGATGGTTTAGTCTTCCGGCTGACGTCATCGGCAGATGCCGAAAGAATAGTTGTTGATGGTTTAGTCTTCCGGCTGACGTCATCGGCAGATGCCGAAAGAATAGTTGTTGATGGTTTAGTCTTCCGGCTGACGTCATCGGCAGATGCCGAAAGAATAGTTGTTGATGGTTTAGTCTTCCGGCTGACGTCATCGGCAGATCCGAAAGAATAGTTGTTGATGGTTTAGTCTTCCGGCTGACGTCATCGGCAGATGCCGAAAGAATAGTTGTTGATGGTTTAGTCTTCCGGCTGACGTCATCGGCAGATGCCGAAAGAATAGTTGTTGATGGTTTAGTCTTCCGGCTGACGTCATCGGCAGATGCCGAAAGAATAGTTGTTGATGGTTTAGTCTTCCGGCTGACGTCATCGGCAGATCCGAAAGAATAGTTGTTGATGGTTTAGTCTTCCGGCTGACGTCATCGGCAGATCCGAAAGAATAGTTGTTGATGGTTTAGTCTTCCGGCTGACGTCATCGGCAGATGCCGAAAGAATAGTTGTTGATGGTTTAGTCTTCCGGCTGACGTCATCGGCAGATGCCGAAAGAATAGTTGTTGATGGTTTAGTCTTCCGGCTGACGTCATCGGCAGATGCCGAAAGAATAGTTGTTGATGGTTTAGTCTTCCGGCTGACGTCATCGGCAGATGCCGAAAAATGTGTTTTGTCGATTAGCGACCGGAAGATGTAAAATGTGTTTTGTCGATTAGCGACGGAAGATGTAAAGTGTGTTTTGTCGTTTAGCGACCGGATGATATTTTAATTTAGCCGCGAGGCCCACGTGCCCACCGGAAGATGTCTTCTTTTAGGCGATGTTAAGCGAGTCACGCGTAATGCACGTGATGACCGGACGACTAAATTACTGAGGGTTGTCAATGCATGCAACCCATGCAAACCCGTGTGGTATTATGTTAAGAGAATTGAGGGCACTTCCTCTTTTCCCGAGATTGTCAAGAAACCGATGACTGAGTCTAGCCGCTCGACTCTGTGAAAGTTTGAGCCGACGAGGCGTGGGAAGTCGGGCATGAGAGGGTTCGTCTCCCTTAATGGTTCTGCGTCTCTATTACCAGTTAGAAAAAAAAAATATATATGTAGAATGTGAAAGTCTGTTGAGAGATAGTAAGTGAATGTAATAATAGTAAAAGTCAAGCAAACGATTAATGAAAGGATATGAACACGTGACGGCTCCTGGCCGGGGTTGTTACACTCAGACTGTAGGCGCACTAATTCTGTTAATTGTTTGATCACACTCAGATCCTCCCTACTTCTCAATTCTGGATCTACTCTCGATTGTCTTGGTCTTTCTGGTTGTCTAGGCATTTCGCTATATTCCTAGACAATGTTAATTACTTTCATAAATATCCAATAACTAAGGTTAACATAAACACTTACAGTTGTTGGAGTACTTCCACGCGACGATCGGCACTAATGAGTAATCTTTTGAACGGTTTAACCAAATGTCTTTGATACCACAATGTAATGCCCCAAGTTAATCAACCCGGTTTGCTACTCACATTCACTGGACAAAACTAGAAAATTCTGGGAAATATTTAAAAACTTCACTCAACGGTCAAAATTCAACATTATTTAAAAGCATAAAAAACTTGCAGCGGAAAAACATTTGTGTAAAACAGAGTCTTTACGAAAACAGACAAGAGAATTCTTACAAATTAAATAAGACAATAAGGAAAACGTTCAAAACTTCTCGGAGACATCTATAGCCAACTCGACGTTATTGTCAATCTTGCGCCTACAGAGTTTGTCGACTCTAACCTTGGACAACGTGCCCGTCTAAGGCTCTGGACGACGAACTCTAGACAAGCGACTTTGGACGACTAGCTTTGAACAAGCGACTTTGGACTGCTAACTCTAGACAAGCGACTTTGGACGACTAACTCTTGACAAGCGACATTGGACGACGCAATCCTGGGCAACGTACCCAGAATGACTTCTCTTTGGACGATATCGCTACAAACAACATTATTTTAAACGACAACGTTTTGGATAACAATACTCTGGACGACAACTTTGGACGATGACTCATCCTTTGTTCTCTACGACAATGTACTTATGACTTTGGACTACTGTTCCCCTCGTCCACGGCTACATAGATTTAACGTCTACGGATTTTCGTCCACAAACTTACTTAAGTTTTATCGTCCACGGGCCACGTGACTTCATCACTCACGGTTTACAAAGACTCATCATCCACGGCAATAAAGTCCATAGACTTACTTAAATTTGTCGTCCACGGACCACGTGACTTTATCGTCCACGGGTCACGTGACAACTTACCATAGACGACAGCACTTCAGACAAACATGTCCAACTGTTTTCACCTACAACTGTGCACGAATATTTTCACCTACAGTTTGGACGACTGTTCTCGTCCACAGAATTGACTACAACTTTGGACGACTATTTTGTCCACAGAACAGATGACTGTTTTCACTTACAACTTTGGACGATGTCCTCGTCCACGACTTTAGACGATAATTCATCCATAACTCTAGACGACATTCCCAACAACTAAACAATACTTTAACCGATTATGCACTAATCAGTGGATGATTCTGACTACAAGAGAACTTATAAAATTTTGACAGCAACCATTTAAAACAACTTAAATCCATAAATCAAAATCCAGAAAGGAGGATTGCAGTTAAAAACCAACCATGTCTCATTATCAGAATGATTTCTAAAATATATCAAAGCATCTAAAACTACCATTGTCAGTAATATTCTCAGCACACTTTAATTAAACATTTGTTCACTAAGTTCCACACCTACTACCATTTGTTAAACCGTCTCATTAGTTGCCAATGTCGTTGCCTGGTTGCACTCCTCCAACTACTTTTAATCCTCAACCTGCTAAGAGAACACACCTGTGGTCACTTCTTCACCTACATCACAAAACTCATCTATTAGCCTAATGCTAAATAAGTAGAGCAATAATGAAATGAAAGGCTGAAACATAAACCTTATTCATGCAGTTTCTATTTTCACAGCTCAGTTGTAATTTTGTTCATTCCCTTTTGATCCCTCTGTACGATGGGAAGTGGATCAATTTTCCCAAAGTATGTATCCTCTAACTCGATTAAGGGGCGGATTAGTTCCCTTAATAGCTGATCTTGATCCCCCTGTTCGATGGGAAGCGGATCATCCCAAAGTTAAATATCCTCTAACTCGATTAAGGGGAGGATTAATTCCCTTAATAGCTGATCTGGTTCAATCTGCTCATACCTTACCATGCCATTACATGTAAATTTGTTTTCGTATTCTTTCAAAAACATGATGCATAACATACTGTAAACATACAAACATGCATAAACCCTACCGTTTTGTGATGTAGGCCCGAAGGCACACACATACTCTACTTACCTGGCTTTCTGAGAGATTCTTGGTTGTAAGCTACCTCGAGAGTTTGCTCACCTAAAACACAAACACAGCATTACTAACTTCTACTAGCTTCATTCATCAAATTTACTAAAAGAAACTATTGGTTCATTCCAAACTGACTAAACTCGGGATTAACTAGTTTTTGTCTAACTTCCACATTGCATAACTAGTTCTATGCTTGATCGTTTCAGATGATACAAGCGGCTTTGGACTACTTGGAGTGTCTACTAACTGAAGGTCAGGACCGTATAACCATATAATGTAGTTGGCTCGGTCGTGGCTCACCAAAAATCAAAACTGCCCCAAAAACAGTACGCTCAAGATTCTCTATTTTATTCCACCATAAACCGTTCATTAATTAAATCTTCACTAAACTTCACTATAAACCATCCAGAAATCTAAGGAATCTAGTTTGGAACTCTGTTTTTTTGTGCATTCCCCGATTCACCACAAAACCCGAATCAAACTCTTTCTCACAGCACTCTCAACATTTTCTATTTTATTCTACCGTAAACCATTCATCAAATGTATATCCTATATTCATCCTAAATCATCCAGCAAGAAGAATTAAGGAAGAACTCACCTGGATTGAAGGAATCAGGCAGGGGAATCGTCGGGAGAACTTGCTGAGCTGAAGACCAAAAAGGAAAGGTGAATAGTGGCGGCTTAAACCCTTAGCTAAACCCTCCCTTTTATACCCTATACTTCACAAATTACACTTATGCCCTTCGTTAACCAAACCTTAACCTAATCAAGAAACTAGTCTTATTCATTTAATCCCTTAGGATGTAATTCATGAAATGTTGTTATAATTAGGGCCAATAATTATCGGTTGCTACACCTCAGAAGGTAATCCACTGAACTGAGACTATTGAATCATATGCAAGGTGCTTGGCTTGATTTCAAAATTTGCTGCAATAGCCAGCTTCCGAATACCTGAATGAATCCCGGATACAGTAGGTACAACATAGTCCAGCAATGTCCGGTTCTCAGTATTATCTTCGCCGTTATCTCCCATAATCGCACCGCTGGTTGAATAAATTTTCTTCTCTCTTTACGATGTTGTCGACACGTACGCTCGATCTCAAGATTAAGTAGGAGAAGATTAGCGTTTTCTTCTTTACGCATGCACCAGAAAATAACACGAAAATAAATAAATAAAATAAAAATAATTCAAAATAAAACTAAAAATAATTAATTTGATATTAATAATAAAGTTCCCGGCAACGGCGTCAAAAACTTGTTGTGAAAAATAGTTCACAAGTGTACGAATCGCAACAAGTAATAAAGTGATAATTAGAGTGTCGAACCCACAAGGACTTGTTAATTAATAATCGAATTTATTAGTCTTAATTCTAAATTGAACACACGTTTTATGGTTTCAAGAATTGAAATTAAATTAAACAATCAAAACAATTAAAATAAACTAATGTAAAATATCGAAACAGATAAAATAAGATTAAATCTGATTATTAAAAGCCTAGGTACTACGATTTCACCAAGACAATATTTATTTCATTCCTTCATAATTACATTCATAAATATTCTTCTTATATTGATGATCGATTTCGCTAAATTCTAATACAATCTCTCTCGAGCATTGCTTAGTTTATCTAATTAATGAGTTATCACTTCTTAGTCTCAACTTCTACATTAATCAAATACAATTAAATTGAGAAATCACAATGATCACATTAATACCGTAACTATCTCTAACCTACGCATATTTATGACATTAATTTCAGTGCTCGGGTGTTTATCACCTCTCAGTCTCAAAACACCCCAAAAATCAAGTAAAGATTGGCCAGAAATTTATAAGCTTTAAGAACAAAAATTAAATACATCAACAATATTGGAAGAAATACTTATTGAATTTAATTAAACAAAGAAATAGAAAATAAATATCGTCTGGCTACATCGTAACCCTAGAAGAGAAATTTAATTCATGCTAGAATAAAGAGAAACAATAAAAATAATAAAAATGTTCATAGTTCAGAAGAAAAAGGGAAAGAAAAACTATGCTGAAATTTAGTTATCGAAGGTCTCGCTCCGTTTCGGTCTCCGTCTCACTAGAGCATCTCTCAATGATAGTCTCCCTCTCTCGCCAGGGATCGTTCTGAATGATGCTCCATCATAGTTAGTTAACCTAATTCTTAATTTATCTGAAGCCCACAAATCTGAAGCACACAATCAATCTCAACGGTTGATATTAAAACAGATTAAAACAATTAAAATAGCCAAACGTTTGGGATTCTTTCTGCTTTCCTTAAAATCCCGCTTCAGCCGATCGATCGCCTAAAATGGCTGATCAATTGGCCACACTTTCTGCTTTTCGTCAAATACCATTTCAGCCGATCGATTGTGAGATGTGGACGATCGATCGGCTAGTCTTTTGTTCACCGCCACACGTTGATATTTTTATTTCATTATTTTTCTTCATTCTGCACTATATTTATTCTTCGTTGATACTTAACCTGTTAGATTTAATCTTATATGCACACTAACACCAAAAACGTTAAATTCATTCAAATGCTTGAGAAAAACTTATTGAATCAAGATTAAATAGTCCGAATAAGTGTGTAAAATACACACTTATCAATACCGCCCCAATACGGGTCCAATCTTTGACTGTTAACCTTGAAAGTAGATTGATCTTTATCTTGAATTTCAACGGCGCCATGAGGAAACACTTGAATTACTATGAACGGTCCTGACCATCGTGATTTGAGTTTTCCAGGGAATAACCGAAGGCGAGAATTAAATAATAAGACTTGCTGGCCTGGTGCAAATTCTTTTGGCACAATAAGTTTATCATGCCATGCCTTCGCTTTTCTTTATAGATTTTTGAATTTTCATAAGCTTCTCTTTTAAATTCATCCAGCTCGTTCAATTGTAATATTCTCACTATGTCTGTTGCTTGTGACTCCATGTTTATTTTTTAATAGCCCATAAAGCTCGATGCTCTAATTCCACTGGAAGATGACATGCTTTACCAAAAATCAAACGGTATGGTGACATTCCTAATGGTGTTTTGAATGCAGTTCGATATACCAAAAGAGAATAATCTAGCCTTCGTGACCAATCTTTGCGAGATGAACTTACCGTCTTTTCCATAATTTGCTTGATCTTTCTATTCGAAACCTCAGTTTAACCATTAGATTGCGGATGATACCCGAGAGCCTTGCGATGCTTTACACCATATTTCAACAATAAGGCTTCAAATTGCTTATTACAAAAATGCGTACCTTCATCACTGATAATAGCCCGAGGAGTACCGAATCGGGTGAAAATATTTTTACGAAGAAAATTTAGCACAACTTTAACGTCATTAGTTGGGGTAGCAGAAGCCTCCACCCATTTTGACACATAATCGACTACTAGGAAAATATATTTATGATTGAAAGAAGTAGAAAACGGACCCATGAAATCGATCCCTCAAACATCAAATAATTCTATTTCCAGAATATTGGTCAATGGCATCTCATCTCGGCGCGAAATAATGTTGGTACGTTGGCAGCGGTCACATGACATAGTAAATAAATGAGCATCTTTGAAAAGGGTAGGCAAAAAAAAAACCACATTGTAATACCTTGGCAAATGTTCTCTTGCCACCAAAATGGCCTCCGCACTCTAGTGAATGACAATGCCGTAATATATTTTCCATCTCGTCTTCCGAAATGCACCGCCTTATGACCTAATCCACACAGTAAGGGATCATCCCAATAATATCTTTTAACATCAGCAAAAAATTTCTTTATTTTATAAGATGAAGGCTCTATGGGTAGAACACCACTAGCCAGAAAATTGATGATATCGGCGTAACGTGGTGTATTGTCGACGCTAAAGAGTTGTTCATCCGAAAAGGTATCAACAATTGGTATTTCATCCCCTGGCACATGTTCTTGAGTTGTAGTCTTGACAGATGATCTGCTACTAGATTTTCCGTGCACTTTTTATCTCTAATTTCCATATCGAACTCTTGGAGTAATAAAACCCAACGAATGAGGCGCAGCTTTGCATCTTTTTTAACCATAAGGTATTTAATGGCTGAATGATCAGTGAAAACTATTACATTATTGCCGATAAGATAAGGATGAAATTTATCGAATGCGAATACAACTACAAGTAGTTCTTTTTCTGTTGTAGCATAATTCAACTGGGCTTCATTAAGGACTCGGCTTGCATAGTAAATAGTACGGAAGGTCTTATCTTTGTGTTGCCCTAACACCGCTCCAATTGTAAAATCACTAGCATCGCTCATAATTTCGAATCGATGGTTCCAATCTGGTGCTACTACAATGGGTGCTGAAGTGATCTTTTCTTTCAATAAATTGAAGGTATTTAAACATTCAGTAACAAAGTTAAACTTCACACCCTTTTCCTGTAGGTTACATAATGGCTTGGTAATCTTGCTTAAGTCTTGGATGAATCGACGATAAAATCCTGCGTGTCCCAAAAAACTCCTCACGCCCTTAACTGAGATAGGTGGTGGTAGCTTCTCAATCGTATCAATCTTGGCACGATCCACTTCAATCCCTTTGTATGATACCCGATGGCCTAATATAATACCTTCACGTACCATGAAATGACATTTTTCCCAATTTAATACCAAATTTGTCTCGACACAATGTTGAAGCACCATATTCAAATTCTCCAGACAATGATCAAAAGAAGACCCAAAAACAAAAAAAAAAAAAAAAAAAAAAAAAAAAAAAAAAAAAAAAAAAAAAAAAAAAAAAAAAAAAAAAAAAAAAAAAAAAAAAAAAAAAAAAAAAAAAAAAAAAAAAAAAAAAAAAAAAAAAAAAAAAAAAAAAAAAAAAAAAAAAAAAAAAAAAAAAAAAAAAAAAAAAAAAAAAAAAAAAAAAAAAAAAAAAAAAAAAAAAAAAAAAAAAAAAAAAAAAAAAAAAAAAAAAAAAAAAAAAAAAAAAAAAAAAAAAAAAAAAAAAAAAAAAAAAAAAAAAAAAAAAAAAAAAAAAAAAAAAAAAAAAAAAAAAAAAAAAAAAAAAAAAAAAAAAAAAAAAAAAAAAAAAAAAAAAAAAAAAAAAAAAAAAAAAAAAAAAAAAAAAAAAAAAAAAAAAAAAAAAAAAAAAAAAAAAAAAAAAAAAAAAAAAAAAAAAAAAAAAAAAAAAAAAAAAAAAAAAAAAAAAAAAAAAAAAAAAAAAAAAAAAAAAAAAAAAAAAAAAAAAAAAAAAAAAAAAAAAAAAAAAAAAAAAAAAAAAAAAAAAAAAAAAAAAAAAAAAAAAAAAAAAAAAAAAAAAAAAAAAAAAAAAAAAAAAAAAAAAAAAAAAAAAAAAAAAAAAAAAAAAAAAAAAAAAAAAAAAAAAAAAAAAAAAAAAAAAAAAAAAAAAAAAAAAAAAAAAAAAAAAAAAAAAAAAAAAAAAAAAAAAAAAAAAAAAAAAAAAAAAAAAAAAAAAAAAAAAAAAAAAAAAAAAAAAAAAAAAAAAAAAAAAAAAAAAAAAAAAAAAAAAAAAAAAAAAAAAAAAAAAAAAAAAAAAAAAAAAAAAAAAAAAAAAAAAAAAAAAAAAAAAAAAAAAAAAAAAAAAAAAAAAAAAAAAAAAAAAAAAAAAAAAAAAAAAAAAAAAAAAAAAAAAAAAAAAAAAAAAAAAAAAAAAAAAAAAAAAAAAAAAAAAAAAAAAAAAAAAAAAAAAAAAAAAAAAAAAAAAAAAAAAAAAAAAAAAAAAAAAAAAAAAAAAAAAAAAAAAAAAAAAAAAAAAAAAAAAAAAAAAAAAAAAAAAAAAAAAAAAAAAAAAAAAAAAAAAAAAAAAAAAAAAAAAAAAAAAAAAAAAAAAAAAAAAAAAAAAAAAAAAAAAAAAAAAAAAAAAAAAAAAAAAAAAAAAAAAAAAAAAAAAAAAAAAAAAAAAAAAAAAAAAAAAAAAAAAAAAAAAAAAAAAAAAAAAAAAAAAAAAAAAAAAAAAAAAAAAAAAAAAAAAAAAAAAAAAAAAAAAAAAAAAAAAAAAAAAAAAAAAAAAAAAAAAAAAAAAAAAAAAAAAAAAAAAAAAAAAAAAAAAAAAAAAAAAAAAAAAAAAAAAAAAAAAAAAAAAAAAAAAAAAAAAAAAAAAAAAAAAAAAAAAAAAAAAAAAAAAAAAAAAAAAAAAAAAAAAAAAAAAAAAAAAAAAAAAAAAAAAAAAAAAAAAAAAAAAAAAAAAAAAAAAAAAAAAAAAAAAAAAAAAAAAAAAAAAAAAAAAAAAAAAAAAAAAAAAAAAAAAAAAAAAAAAAAAAAAAAAAAAAAAAAAAAAAAAAAAAAAAAAAAAAAAAAAAAAAAAAAAAAAAAAAAAAAAAAAAAAAAAAAAAAAAAAAAAAAAAAAAAAAAAAAAAAAAAAAAAAAAAAAAAAAAAAAAAAAAAAAAAAAAAAAAAAATATGCATATTTTATGTGCAGAAAGTGTCTTCAGTTTCTAACACTGGTGGTTGCTCATTGGATGGCAACGTGCGTGACGTGCCTTCCCCCAAATTTTCATAATATTTCTCATATTCGCCATACGAATCCATCCATACGCATACCACGTTGTATACCCGGCTTGTACGGATTTCGAATTTAATATATTATATTGATATAATATATTATATTGATATAATATATTATATTGATATAATATATTATATTGATATAATATATTATATTGATATAATATATTATATTGATATAATATATTATATTGATATAATATATTATATTGATATAATATATTATATTGATATAATATATTATATTGATATAATATATTATATTGATATAATATATTATATTGATATAATATATTATATTGATATAATATATTATATTGATATAATATATTATATTGATATAATATATTATATTGATATAATATATTATATTGATATAATATATTATATTGATATAATATATTATATTGATATAATATATTATATTGATATAATATATTATATTGATATAATATATTATATTGATATAATATATTATATTGATATAATATATTATATTGATATAATATATTATATTGATATAATATATTATATTGATATAATATATTATATTGATATAATATATTATATTGATATAATATATTATATTGATATAATATATTATATTGATATAATATATTATATTGATATAATATATTATATTGATATAATATATTATATTGATATAATATATTATATTGATATAATATATTATATTGATATAATATATTATATTGATATAATATATTATATTGATATAATATATTATATTGATATAATATATTATATTGATATAATATATTATATTGATATAATATATTATATTGATATAATATATTATATTGATATAATATATTATATTGATATAATATATTATATTGATATAATATATTATATTGATATAATATATTATATTGATATAATATATTATATTGATATAATATATTATATTGATATAATATATTATATTGATATAATATATTATATTGATATAATATATTATATTGATATAATATATTATATTGATATAATATATTATATTGATATAATATATTATATTGATATAATATATTATATTGATATAATATATTATATTGATATAATATATTATATTGATATAATATATTATATTGATATAATATATTATATTGATATAATATATTATATTGATATAATATATTATATTTTTTTTGTTTTTTTTTTTTTATAGGTTCTGTTTATAGGTTCTGTTTATAGGTTCTGCTTTATTGTCTGAATGTATGCACGTTGGTTGTTTACTTTCTGCTTATATGAACTGTTCATGCATCACGATTTTAAAGCACGCATAGAAAATGAATTTCCGCACAATGTTTTAAAGTAAATGCAAAGTAAAGATGACCCTTCGGTATATAGTTCAAATGACCCTTCGTATATAGTTCAAATGACCCATCGGTATATAGTTCAAATGACCCTTCGGTATATAGTTCGAATGACCCTTCGGTATATAGTTCAAATGACCCTTCGTATATAGTTCAAATGACCCTTCGTATATAGTTCAATGACCCTTCGGTATATAGTTCGAATGACCCTTCGGTATATAGTTCGAATGACCCTTCGTATATAGTTCAATGACCCTTCGGTATATAGTTCAAATGACCCATCGGTATATAGTTCAAATGACCCATCGGTATATAGTTCAAATGACCCTTCGGTATATAGTTCAAATGACCCATCGGTATATAGTTCAAATGACCCATCGGTATATAGTTCAAATGACCCTTCGTATATAGTTCAAATGACCCTTCGTATATAGTTCAAATGACCCTTCGGTATATAGTTCGAATGACCCTTCGGTATATAGTTCGAATGACCCTTCGGTATATAGTTCAAATGACCCATCGGTATATAGTTCAAATGACCCTTCGTATATAGTTCAAATGACCCATCGGTATATAGTTCAAATGACCCTTCGTATATAGTTCAAATGACCCTTCGTATATAGTTCAAATGACCCTTCGGTATATAGTTCGAATGACCCTTCGGTATATAGTTCGAATGACCCTTCGGTATATAGTTCAAATGACCCTTCGTATATAGTTCAATGACCCTTCGGTATATAGTTCAAATGACCCTTCGTATATAGTTCAAATGACCCTTCGGTATATAGTTCGAATGACCCTTCGGTATATAGTTCAAATGACCCATCGGTATATAGTTCGAATGACCCTTCGGTATATAGTTCAAATGACCCATCGGTATATAGTTCGAATGACCCTTCGGTATATAGTTCGAATGACCCTTCGGTATATAGTTCGAATGACCCTTCGGTATATAGTTCGAATGACCCTTCGGTATATAGTTCGAATGACCCTTCGGTATATAGTTCAAATGACCCTTCGTATATAGTTCAAATGACCCTTCGGTATATAGTTCGAATGACCCTTCGGTATATAGTTCGAATGACCCTTCGGTATATAGTTCAAATGACCCTTCGTATATAGTTCAAATGACCCTTCGTATATAGTTCAAATGACCCTTCGGTATATAGTTCGAATGACCCTTCGGTATATAGTTCAAATGACCCATCGGTATATAGTTCGAATGACCCTTCGGTATATAGTTCAAATGACCCTTCGGTATATAGTTCGAATGACCCTTCGGTATATAGTTCAAATGACCCATCGGTATATAGTTCGAATGACCCTTCGGTATATAGTTCAAATGACCCTTCGTATATAGTTCAAATGACCCTTCGGTATATAGTTCGAATGACCCTTCGGTATATAGTTCAAATGACCCTTCGTATATAGTTCAAATGACCCATCGGTATATAGTTCGAATGACCCTTCGGTATATAGTTCGAATGACCCTTCGGTATATAGTTCAAATGACCCATCGGTATATAGTTCGAATGACCCTTCGGTATATAGTTCGAATGACCCTTCGGTATATAGTTCGAATGACCCTTCGGTATATAGTTCAAATGACCCTTCGGTATATAGTTCAAATGACCCATCGGTATATAGTTCGAATGACCCTTCGGTATATAGTTCAAATGACCCATCGGTATATAGTTCGAATGACCCTTCGGTATATAGTTCAAATGACCCATCGGTATATAGTTCGAATGACCCTTCGGTATATAGTTCGAATGACCCTTCGGTATATAGTTCAAATGACCCATCGGTATATAGTTCAATGACCCTTCGGTATATAGTTCAAATGACCCATCGGTATATAGTTCAAATGACCCTTCGTATATAGTTCAAATGACCCATCGGTATATAGTTCGAATGACCCTTCGGTATATAGTTCAAATGACCCATCGGTATATAGTTCAAATGACCCTTCGTATATAGTTCAAATGACCCATCGGTATATAGTTCAAATGACCCTTCGGTATATAGTTCGAATGACCCTTCGGTATATAGTTCAAATGACCCTTCGTATATAGTTCAAATGACCCTTCGTATATAGTTCAAATGACCCTTCGGTATATAGTTCAAATGACCCTTCGTATATAGTTCAAATGACCCTTCGTATATAGTTCAAATGACCCTTCGTATATAGTTCAAATGACCCTTCGTATATAGTTCAAATGACCCTTCGGTATATAGTTCGAATGACCCTTCGGTATATAGTTCGAATGACCCTTCGGTATATAGTTCAAATGACCCTTCGGTATATAGTTCAAATGACCCTTCGTATATAGTTCAAATGACCCTTCGTATATAGTTCAAATGACCCTTCGTATATAGTTCAAATGACCCATCGGTATATAGTTCAAATGACCCTTCGGTATATAGTTCGAATGACCCTTCGGTATATAGTTCGAATGACCCTTCGGTATATAGTTCAAATGACCCTTCGGTATATAGTTCAAATGACCCATCGGTATATAGTTCGAATGACCCTTCGGTATATAGTTCCTCCACCCGAGGCGTGAGCAGTTGAGGGAGAATGGCCCGTGGGAGTGCGCTGAGCAGTCGAGGCGCGTATGACCTGAGGGGTAGTTATGTATGTATTTTGGGGGGAGTTAATGGTTAATATGAATGTATAGTATATTTAGGTTGTTTGGATCTGGATAGGGATTAGATAATGTTTTGATAATTGTATGTAAAATGTTTTGGTTTTAAATGTTACTGAATGTTTTGAAAACGTTTTGAATGGTTTTAGGTTGATACGGTTATGTTCGATGTTTAGATACATCCACGCAGTTGGACTTCGTAAAGTCTGCCGTAAGTCGGTTGAGTTAGCGCATAAGTCGATTTGGTTTAAAGATGTAAAAATGGTAGGAATGTGAAGTTGGTTCTGAGAAAATGGAAGTTGATGGTCTCTGGAATCGGATTCCAGAGACTTGAAGATTTTATTTTTGCTCTCTGGAGAATTCCAGAGAGCAAGTGTTTGATCGCTGCACAGAGTGTGCAGCGATCGATCTCTGCTGCAGCGCAGAGATCGATCGCTGCATGCTGCAGGATCGCTGCACTAAGTGCAGCGATCGATCTCTGCTGCAGCGCAGAGATCGATCGCTGCTGGCTATTCTAGCTGCAGCGATCGATCTCTGCTGCAGCGCAGAGATCGATCGCTGCATGCTGCAGGATCGCTGCACTAAGTGCAGCGATCGATCTCTGCTACTTTTGAGGGCAGAATTCCGATTCTGCCCTCCCTTCTTTTAATTGATTTTAAATGTTTTTAAGTTTTATTTAAATAGTTTTAGTTGATGTTTTAAATGATTTACTAAACGGACTTCGATTTCGATTCCGGTTTCGGTTTCGATTTCAATTCTGGTTAACGTCAAGTTTTAAAGTTTATAAAATGTAAAGATATAAAAAAAAAAAATAATATGGGAAATACGGGTACAGTATTTGGGGCGTTACAGTTATGGTATCAGAGCCCCCGGGTTTTAAAATCGATTCTGTAGACTGCTCGACTGCACAGCCACTACGCGGACATCCTTCATCAACTGTAAGTCTGTTTATAGCTTTATTTGGTTTAGTTTCTTAGAGATTATTTGTTTTAAATTTTATAGGAGTTTTATAGATATGGTTCGAGGAAGGGATCCTAGAGACGACGCGATGGATCGACTTACGAAATTGCTTGGACCGCCAGTCTCAGCAATGGACCGGCAAGCACAACAAATTACGGACTTGGTGAACCGAGAGAATCAGAGGGCCCAAGACTTGGTAGTTCCTGGTAATCAGGGTATGCAAAAGTTCCAAAGCCTGCGGCCTCCAGTATTCGACGGTCAATCGTCGGATCCGACACGTGCCGAGGAATGGATCCGGGTGATGGAAGATATGCTGAGTTATGCAGAGGTCGGCAACGGGAGCAAGGTGGCTTATGCTACCTTTCACTTGGCGATGGATGCCCGTTTCTGGTGGGACTCGATCAAGTCAACGACAGATGTATCAGTTATGACTTGGGATCGATTCAAGTTCTTATTCTTCGACAAGTATTTCAGCCGCACTGTGAGAGTGGCCAAGAGGAACGAGTTTACGCAGCTGAAGCAGACTGGTTCAGTTGCGGATTATTATTCGGAGGTTTTGAGGCATTGTCCAGGTTTGCACCTCGTCTTGTCAGCGATAACGAGGAGAAGGTGCACCAGTTTATGGAGGGACTGAATCCGGAGATTACGGATGCATGTTGTGGTCTCAGGTATTATTGACGTACCCTTTTCTGACGTCACAGCTAGGGCTCTGGATATTGAGGCTGCCAGAGCCACATGTGTTAGGCCGAAGGAACCAGCTAGGGGTTTCTTTCGTGAGACCCAACCTCAGTCATGGGACCGAGACTGGCAACCGAGTGTGCAACAACAGCCGCAGCAACAGCAACGAGATGTGAGGAGACTTCTCGAGGGAGGTAATGATTGGGGTAAGGGGAAACAGGTACAAGGGGCTTCTCAGTCACCTCTTTGCCCTAAATGCCAGAGGGAGCACAGGGGACCGTGCAGAGTAGGCACGAACGTGTGCTATTGGTGCGGAGAACCAGGCCATTTTGCTAAAGGCTGCCCGAATCAGGGTCGGGGTCAGCAAGCAGTGATCAGAGGAGAGTCATGCCCAGGATCTTTGCATTTCATCGAGCCCGGCGACGCCGACGATGTGGCCCAGCCTTCTACGTTTGCAGTATTGTTTAAATTACCTGTATGGCAATATTATTATTTTGATTATAATAATAATGATGATAACGATAGACTTGAAAATAGAAAAGTAAGAAAATAGAAGACGGGTAAGAAGAATTATTAGGTAAACCTCGAGCAGGATGGCTTCCGACCTAATAACGGAGTTTACGCACTTAGGGTTTAGTAACAATCGAGGAATGTACCGATGAGATATGGATTTTAAATAGATAACAATTATGTCTAAGTGACAACCCCTCTTGGAGTATTAGAGTACGACTAATCGATGAAAGATGAAGGTTTAGATACAAACCTATAGAGGGGAGTTAGGTTACGACTTGGAGGTTATTAAGAACCCTTGAACAACAGCCAACCCAATGATGTTAGAAAGTAGAAGTTATTTTAAGGGGTTAAGATAATAGGCAGTCTTTGGGTAAGGACCTATTGATAAGTTCGTAAAGCCTAGCGTTTTGAATGATTGGATATAGACCAACGCGTGCTCAGGTCGTCAGGGACAGGTACGCCAGTTAGAGGGTCGTTGGTTGAGACTTATAGATTGATGAGATTTGAACGCGTAAAACTGAAAGTAAGGACTACAATCGTTGTTGTGCATTCCGAGTTTTGAACAGGATTGAGGAAATTTCGTCGAGGTATGAGCTATCGCCCAGAAATTGGATGGAATTATAGACATTCAATTTGACTGGCGCTAGAAGAAAGACGTCAATAAATAGTGAATTTTGAAGCTAGTATTATTAAGAGATTTAATCTGCGGGTGATTAAGTGAAGGTCGAAGGTTGGTATACGCGTAAGCGTTAAAATGACAAATATGTCGCCAGGTTAATTAATTAGAATGTGAGATTTCCGATGTAAATGGTGCTCAACACCTTAGAAAGAAAGTAAATGATTGAGTCGAAGGTAGTAAATACAAATTTAAGGCCGATGTAAGAGAAGTAGCACAGGGTTTTCGTTTAGAATCACAAATATAACCGTAATTACCGATGATAAATCGAAGGATAAGATCGCAAAACATGGGACGTTAATGTCAAGGACTATAAGCTGGAGCAAAATTTGCGGACAAAATTCTGAATAAGGGGGTAGAATGTAATACCCGGCTTGTACGGATTTCGAATTTAATATATTATATTGATATAATATATTATATTGATATAATATATTATATTGATATAATATATTATATTGATATAATATATTATATTGATATAATATATTATATTGATATAATATATTATATTGATATAATATATTATATTGATATAATATATTATATTGATATAATATATTATATTGATATAATATATTATATTGATATAATATATTATATTGATATAATATATTATATTGATATAATATATTATATTGATATAATATATTATATTGATATAATATATTATATTGATATAATATATTATATTGATATAATATATTATATTGATATAATATATTATATTGATATAATATATTATATTGATATAATATATTATATTGATATAATATATTATATTGATATAATATATTATATTGATATAATATATTATATTGATATAATATATTATATTGATATAATATATTATATTGATATAATATATTATATTGATATAATATATTATATTGATATAATATATTATATTGATATAATATATTATATTGATATAATATATTATATTGATATAATATATTATATTGATATAATATATTATATTGATATAATATATTATATTGATATAATATATTATATTGATATAATATATTATATTGATATAATATATTATATTGATATAATATATTATATTGATATAATATATTATATTGATATAATATATTATATTGATATAATATATTATATTGATATAATATATTATATTGATATAATATATTATATTGATATAATATATTATATTGATATAATATATTATATTGATATAATATATTATATTGATATAATATATTATATTGATATAATATATTATATTGATATAATATATTATATTGATATAATATATTATATTGATATAATATATTATATTGATATAATATATTATATTGATATAATATATTATATTGATATAATATATTATATTGATATAATATATTATATTGATATAATATATTATATTGATATAATATATTATATTGATATAATATATTATATTGATATAATATATTATATTGATATAATATATTATATTGATATAATATATTATATTGATATAATATATTATATTGATATAATATATTATATTGATATAATATATTATATTGATATAATATATTATATTGATATAATATATTATATTGATATAATATATTATATTGATATAATATATTATATTGATATAATATATTATATTGATATAATATATTATATTGATATAATATATTATATTGATATAATATATTATATTGATATAATATATTATATTGATATAATATATTATATTGATATAATATATTATATTGATATAATATATTATATTGATATAATATATTATATTGATATAATATATTATATTGATATAATATATTATATTGATATAATATATTATATTGATATAATATATTATATTGATATAATATATTATATTGATATAATATATTATATTGATATAATATATTATATTGATATAATATATTATATTGATATAATATATTATATTGATATAATATATTATATTGATATAATATATTATATTGATATAATATATTATATTGATATAATATATTATATTGATATAATATATTATATTGATATAATATATTATATTGATATAATATATTATATTGATATAATATATTATATTGATATAATATATTATATTGATATAATATATTATATTGATAAAAACTCGTTAATTGGAATTTCGAATTATCGAACGTTAATTAACGTTATAAACGCTTCGATTGGCTAAATAAAGAATTTGGGAGAGATTCTCTAGTTAAGTTTTTAGAATTGGACGTTATTAGTTCAAATGACCCTTCGTATATAGTTCAAATGACCCTTCGTATATAGTTCAAATGACCCATCGGTATATAGTTCGAATGACCCTTCGGTATATAGTTCGAATGACCCTTCGGTATATAGTTCGAATGACCCTTCGGTATATAGTTCGAATGACCCTTCGGTATATAGTTCAAATGACCCATCGGTATATAGTTCAAATGACCCATCGGTATATAGTTCGAATGACCCTTCGGTATATAGTTCAAATGACCCTTCGTATATAGTTCAAATGACCCTTCGGTATATAGTTCGAATGACCCTTCGGTATATAGTTCGAATGACCCTTCGGTATATAGTTCGAATGACCCTTCGGTATATAGTTCAAATGACCCTTCGTATATAGTTCAAATGACCCTTCGTATATAGTTCAAATGACCCATCGGTATATAGTTCAAATGACCCTTCGGTATATAGTTCAAATGACCCTTCGGTATATAGTTCGAATGACCCTTCGGTATATAGTTCAAATGACCCATCGGTATATAGTTCAAATGACCCATCGGTATATAGTTCAAATGACCCTTCGGTATATAGTTCAAATGACCCTTCGTATATAGTTCAAATGACCCATCGGTATATAGTTCAATGACCCTTCGGTATATAGTTCAAATGACCCTTCGGTATATAGTTCAAATGACCCTTCGGTATATAGTTCAAATGACCCTTCGGTATATAGTTCGAATGACCCTTCGGTATATAGTTCGAATGACCCTTCGGTATATAGTTCAAATGACCCTTCGTATATAGTTCAAATGACCCATCGGTATATAGTTCAAATGACCCTTCGTATATAGTTCAAATGACCCTTCGGTATATAGTTCAAATGACCCTTCGGTATATAGTTCAAATGACCCATCGGTATATAGTTCAAATGACCCTTCGTATATAGTTCAAATGACCCTTCGTATATAGTTCAAATGACCCTTCGGTATATAGTTCAAATGACCCTTCGGTATATAGTTCAAATGACCCTTCGTATATAGTTCAAATGACCCATCGGTATATAGTTCGAATGACCCTTCGGTATATAGTTCGAATGACCCTTCGGTATATAGTTCAAATGACCCATCGGTATATAGTTCGAATGACCCTTCGGTATATAGTTCGAATGACCCTTCGGTATATAGTTCGAATGACCCTTCGGTATATAGTTCAAATGACCCATCGGTATATAGTTCAAATGACCCTTCGTATATAGTTCAAATGACCCATCGGTATATAGTTCAAATGACCCTTCGTATATAGTTCAAATGACCCTTCGTATATAGTTCAAATGACCCATCGGTATATAGTTCAAATGACCCATCGGTATATAGTTCAAATGACCCATCGGTATATAGTTCGAATGACCCTTCGGTATATAGTTCGAATGACCCTTCGGTATATAGTTCAAATGACCCTTCGTATATAGTTCAAATGACCCATCGGTATATAGTTCGAATGACCCTTCGGTATATAGTTCGAATGACCCTTCGGTATATAGTTCAAATGACCCATCGGTATATAGTTCGAATGACCCTTCGGTATATAGTTCGAATGACCCTTCGGTATATAGTTCGAATGACCCTTCGGTATATAGTTCGAATGACCCTTCGGTATATAGTTCGAATGACCCTTCGGTATATAGTTCAAATGACCCATCGGTATATAGTTCGAATGACCCTTCGGTATATAGTTCAAATGACCCTTCGGTATATAGTTCAAATGACCCTTCGTATATAGTTCAAATGACCCTTCGGTATATAGTTCGAATGACCCTTCGGTATATAGTTCAAATGACCCTTCGTATATAGTTCAAATGACCCTTCGTATATAGTTCAAATGACCCTTCGTATATAGTTCAAATGACCCTTCGTATATAGTTCAAATGACCCTTCGTATATAGTTCAAATGACCCATCGGTATATAGTTCGAATGACCCTTCGGTATATAGTTCAAATGACCCTTCGGTATATAGTTCGAATGACCCTTCGGTATATAGTTCAAATGACCCATCGGTATATAGTTCGAATGACCCTTCGGTATATAGTTCAAATGACCCTTCGTATATAGTTCAAATGACCCTTCGGTATATAGTTCGAATGACCCTTCGGTATATAGTTCAAATGACCCTTCGTATATAGTTCAAATGACCCTTCGGTATATAGTTCGAATGACCCTTCGGTATATAGTTCGAATGACCCTTCGGTATATAGTTCAAATGACCCATCGGTATATAGTTCGAATGACCCTTCGGTATATAGTTCGAATGACCCTTCGGTATATAGTTCGAATGACCCTTCGGTATATAGTTCGAATGACCCTTCGGTATATAGTTCAAATGACCCATCGGTATATAGTTCGAATGACCCTTCGGTATATAGTTCAAATGACCCATCGGTATATAGTTCGAATGACCCTTCGGTATATAGTTCAAATGACCCATCGGTATATAGTTCGAATGACCCTTCGGTATATAGTTCAAATGACCCATCGGTATATAGTTCAAATGACCCTTCGGTATATAGTTCAAATGACCCATCGGTATATAGTTCAAATGACCCTTCGTATATAGTTCAAATGACCCATCGGTATATAGTTCAAATGACCCATCGGTATATAGTTCGAATGACCCTTCGGTATATAGTTCAAATGACCCATCGGTATATAGTTCAAATGACCCTTCGTATATAGTTCAAATGACCCTTCGGTATATAGTTCAAATGACCCTTCGTATATAGTTCAAATGACCCTTCGTATATAGTTCAAATGACCCATCGGTATATAGTTCAAATGACCCTTCGTATATAGTTCAAATGACCCTTCGTATATAGTTCAAATGACCCTTCGTATATAGTTCAAATGACCCTTCGTATATAGTTCAAATGACCCTTCGGTATATAGTTCGAATGACCCTTCGGTATATAGTTCGAATGACCCTTCGGTATATAGTTCAAATGACCCTTCGGAAAACGATGCATGATTTCTGAACCCACACGCATAGCATAGCATGTAGTTGCATTTACGTAGCTTACTGAGATTTCAATATCTCATATGTGTCTGTATGGTGTAGGTGACCTCTACACAGGTGAGGATGAGATCCCTCCACCCGAGGCGTGAGCAGTTGAGGGAGAATGGCCCGTGGGAGTGCGCTGAGCAGTCGAGGCGCGTATGACCTGAGGGGTAGTTATGTATGTATTTTGGGGGGAGTTAATGGTTAATATGAATGTATAGTATATTTAGGTTGTTTGGATCTGGATAGGGATTAGATAATGTTTTGATAATTGTATGTAAAATGTTTTGGTTTTAAATGTTACTGAATGTTTTGAAAACGTTTTGAATGGTTTTAGGTTGATACGGTTATGTTCGATGTTTAGATACATCCACGCAGTTGGACTTCGTAAAGTCTGCCGTAAGTCGGTTGAGTTAGCGCATAAGTCGATTTGGTTTAAAGATGTAAAAATGGTAGGAATGTGAAGTTGGTTCTGAGAAAATGGAAGTTGATGGTCTCTGGAATCGGATTCCAGAGACTTGAAGATTTTATTTTTGCTCTCTGGAGAATTCCAGAGAGCAAGTGTTTGATCGCTGCACAGAGTGTGCAGCGATCGATCTCTGCTGCAGCGCAGAGATCGATCGCTGCATGCTGCAGGATCGCTGCACTAAGTGCAGCGATCGATCTCTGCTGCAGCGCAGAGATCGATCGCTGCATGCTGCAGGATCGCTGCACTAAGTGCAGCGATCGATCTCTGCTGCAGCGCAGAGATCGATCGCTGCCTCAGTGCAGCGATCTCTGCTACTTTTGAGGGCAGAATTCCGATTCTGCCCTCCCTTCTTTTAATTGATTTTAAAGGTTTTTAATTAAATGTTTTTAAGTTTTATTTAAATAGTTTTAGTTGATGTTTTAAATGATTTACTAAACGGACTTCGATTTCGATTCCGGTTTCGGTTTCGATTTCAATTCTGGTTAACGTCAAGTTTTAAAGTTTATAAAATGTAAAGATATAAAAAAAAAAAAAAAAAAAAAAAAAAAAAAAAAAAAAAAAAAAAAAAAAAAAAAAAAAAAAAAAAAAAAAAAAAAAAAAAAAAAAAAAAAAAAAAAAAAAAAAAAAAAAAAAAAAAAAAAAAAAAAAAAAAAAAAAAAAAAAAAAAAAAAAAAAAAAAAAAAAAAAAAAAAAAAAAAAAAAAAAAAAAAAAAAAAAAAAAAAAAAAAAAAAAAAAAAAAAAAAAAAAAAAAAAAAAAAAAAAAAAAAAAAAAAAAAAAAAAAAAAAAAAAAAAAAAAAAAAAAAAAAAAAAAAAAAAAAAAAAAAAAAAAAAAAAAAAAAAAAAAAAAAAAAAAAAAAAAAAAAAAAAAAAAAAAAAAAAAAAAAAAAAAAAAAAAAAAAAAAAAAAAAAAAAAAAAAAAAAAAAAAAAAAAAAAAAAAAAAAAAAAAAAAAAAAAAAAAAAAAAAAAAAAAAAAAAAAAAAAAAAAAAAAAAAAAAAAAAAAAAAAAAAAAAAAAAAAAAAAAAAAAAAAAAAAAAAAAAAAAAAAAAAAAAAAAAAAAAAAAAAAAAAAAAAAAAAAAAAAAAAAAAAAAAAAAAAAAAAAAAAAAAAAAAAAAAAAAAAAAAAAAAAAAAAAAAAAAAAAAAAAAAAAAAAAAAAAAAAAAAAAAAAAAAAAAAAAAAAAAAAAAAAAAAAAAAAAAAAAAAAAAAAAAAAAAAAAAAAAAAAAAAAAAAAAAAAAAAAAAAAAAAAAAAAAAAAAAAAAAAAAAAAAAAAAAAAAAAAAAAAAAAAAAAAAAAAAAAAAAAAAAAAAAAAAAAAAAAAAAAAAAAAAAAAAAAAAAAAAAAAAAAAAAAAAAAAAAAAAAAAAAAAAAAAAAAAAAAAAAAAAAAAAAAAAAAAAAAAAAAAAAAAAAAAAAAAAAAAAAAAAAAAAAAAAAAAAAAAAAAAAAAAAAAAAAAAAAAAAAAAAAAAAAAAAATAATATGGGAAATACGGGTACAGTATCAGGGGCGTTACAGTTATGGTATCAGAGCCCCCGGGTTTTAAAATCGATTCTGTAGACTGCTCGACTGCACAGCCACTACGCGGACATCCTTCATCAACTGTAAGTCTGTTTATAGCTTTATTTGTTTTAAATTTTATAGGAGTTTTATAGATATGGTTCGAGGAAGGGATCCTAGAGACGACGCGATGGATCGACTTACGAAATTGTTGGACCGCCAGTCTCAGCATATGGACCGGCAAGCACAACAAATTACGGACTTGGTGAACCGAGAGAATCAGAGGGCCCAAGACTTGGTAGTTCCTGGTAATCAGGGTATGCAAAAGTTCCAAAGCCTGCGGCCTCCAGTATTCGACGGTCAATCGTCGGATCCGACACGTGCCGAGGAATGGATCCGGGTGATGGAAGATATGCTGAGTTATGCAGAGGTCGGCAACGGGAGCAAGGTGGCTTATGCTACCTTTCACTTGGCGATGGATGCCCGTTTCTGGTGGGACTCGATCAAGGCGACGACGGATGTATCAGTTATGACTTGGGATCGATTCAAGTTCTTATTCTTCGACAAGTATTTCAGCCGCACAGTGAGAGTGGCCAAGAGGAACGAGTTTACGCACTTAGGGTTTAGTAACAATTCGAGGAATGTACCCGATGAGATATGGATTTTAAATAGATAACAATTATGTCTAATTGACAACCCCTCTTGGAGTATTAGAGTACGACTAATCGATGAAAGATGAAGGTTTAGATACAAACCTATAGAGGGGAGTTAGGTTACGACTTGGAGGTTATTAAGAACCCTTGAACAACAGCCAACCCAAATGATGTTAGAAAGTAGAAGTTATTTTAAGGGTTTAAGATAATAGGCAGTCTTTGGGTAAGGACCTATTGATAAGTTCGTAAGCCTAGCGTTTGAATGATTGGATATAGACCAACGCGTGCTCAGGTCGTCAGGTGACAGGTACGCAGTTAGAGGTCGTTTGGTTGAGACTTATAGATTTGATGAGATTTGACGCGTAAACTGAAGGTAAGGACTACAATCGTTTGTTGTGCATTCCGATTTTGAACAGGATTGAGGAAATTTCGTCGAGGTATGAGCTATCGCCCAGAAATTGGATGGAATTATAGACATTCAATTTGGTTGGCGCTAGAAGAAAGACGTCAATGAATAGTGAATTTTGAAGCTAGTATTATTAAGAGATTTAATCTGCGGGTGATTAAGTGAAGGTCGAAGGTTGGTATACGCGTAAGCGTTAAAATGACAAATATGTCGCCAGGTTAATTAATTAGAATGTGAGATTTCCGATGTAAATGGTGCTCAACACCTTAGAAAGAAAGTAAATGATTGAGTCGAAGGTAGTAAATACAAATTTAAGGCCGATGTAAGAGAAGTAGCACAGGGTTTTCGTTTAGAATCACAAATATAACCGTAATTACCGATGATAAATCGAAGGATAAGATCGCAAAACATGGGACGTAATGTCAAGGACTATAAGCTGGAGCAAATTTTGCGGACAAAATTCTGAATAAGGGGGGTAGAATGTAATACCCGGCTTGTACGGATTTCGAATTTAATATATTATATTGATATAATAATAATGATGATAACGATAGACTTGAAAATAGAAAAGTAAGAAAATAGAAGACGGGTAAGAAGAATTATTAGGTAAACCTCGAGCAGGATGGCTTCGACCTAATTAACGGAGTTTACGCACTTAGGGTTTAGTAACAATTTGAGGAATGTACCCGATGAGATATGGATTTTAAATAGATAACAATTATGTCTAATTGACAACCCCTCTTGGAGTATTAGAGTACGACTAATCGATGAAAGATGAAGGTTTAGATACAAACCTATAGAGGGGAGTTAGGTTACGACTTGGAGGTTATTAAGAACCCTTGAACAACAGCCAACCCAAATGATGTTAGAAAGTAGAAGTTATTTTAAGGGTTTAAGATAATAGGCAGTCTTTGGGTAAGGACCTATTGATAAGTTCGTGAGCCTAGCGTTTGAATGATTGGATATAGACCAACGCGTGCTCAGGTCGTCAGGTGACAGGTACGCAGTTAGAGGTCGTTTGGTTGAGACTTATAGATTTGATGAGATTTGACGCGTAAACTGAAAGTAAGGACTACAATCGTTGTTGTGCATTCCGATTTTGAACTGGATTGGGGAAATTTCGTTGAGGTATGAGCTATCGCCCAGAAATTGGATGGAATTATAGACATTCAATTTGGTTGGCGCTAGAAGAAAGACGTCAATGAATAGTGAATTTTGAAGCTAGTATTATTAAGAGATTTAATCTGCGGGTGATTAAGTGAAGGTCGAAGGTTGGTATACGCGTAAGCGTTAAAATGACAAATATGTCGCCAGGTTAATTAATTAGAATGTGAGATTTCCGATGTAAATGGTGCTCAACACCTTAGAAAGAAAGTAAATGATTGAGTCGAAGGTAGTAAATACAAATTTAAGGCCGATGTAAGAGAAGTAGCACAGGGTTTTCGTTTAGAATCACAAATATAACCGTAATTACCGATGATAAATCGAAGGATAAGATCGCAAAACATGGGACGTTAATGTCAAGGACTATAAGCTGGAGCAAATTTTGCGGACAAAATTCTGAATAAGGGGGGTAGAATGTAATACCCGGCTTGTACGGATTTCGAATTTAATATATTATATCAATATAATATATTATATTGATATAATATATTATATTGATATAATATATTATATTGATATAATATATTATATTGATATAATATATTATATTGATATAATATATTATATTGATATAATATATTATATTGATATAATATATTATATTGATATAATATATTATATTGATATAATATATTATATTGATATAATATATTATATTGATATAATATATTATATTGATATAATATATTATATTGATATAATATATTATATTGATATAATATATTATATTGATATAATATATTATATTGATATAATATATTATATTGATATAATATATTATATTGATATAATATATTATATTGATATAAATTTTATTAAATATCACAAATTCCCTCTCTCCCCTCATTCTTCTTCTTCTCCTCTGCCCGCGCACGAAACAGAGAGCAAGCTCTCCCTTTTGGCCGCCGGCGATTTCCTCCTCCGAGCTCCGATTCGAGCTCCGTTCGTTTCGTTTTCTTCACGGTTCCTCCTCCTCTCGCTATCCTAGGTATGTATCTACGTTCTTAGAGCTTTAAATTCGGTTTTCGGATCGATTTAGCGTTAGGGTTCCGATTAGGGTTTCGATTAAATCTCGTCAAAAACGCGAATTAGGGTTCGTAATTAATAGGTTAGCCTTGATTAAGTATGTATTGAACGTATTTAACGTTATTGGACGAAGAAAAGTCAATTTGCGAAAAAGTTAAAATTGGTTAATTTTCCGAGTTTTTGAGAAAACTCGTTAATTGGAATTTCGAATTATCGAACGTTAATTAACGTTATAAACGCTTCGATTGGCTAAATAAAGAATTTGGGAGAGATTCTCTAGTTAAGTTTTTAGAATTGGACGTTATTAGTTCAAATGACCCTTCGGTATATAGTTCAAATGACCCTTCGGTATATAGTTCAAATGACCCTTCGGTATATAGTTCGAATGACCCTTCGGTATATAGTTCGAATGACCCTTCGGTATATAGTTCGAATGACCCTTCGGTATATAGTTCGAATGACCCTTCGGTATATAGTTCAAATGACCCTTCGGTATATAGTTCAAATGACCCTTCGGTATATAGTTCGAATGACCCTTCGGTATATAGTTCAAATGACCCTTCGGTATATAGTTCAAATGACCCTTCGGTATATAGTTCGAATGACCCTTCGGTATATAGTTCGAATGACCCTTCGGTATATAGTTCAAATGACCCTTCGGTATATAGTTCAAATGACCCTTCGGTATATAGTTCAAATGACCCTTCGGTATATAGTTCAAATGACCCTTCGGTATATAGTTCAAATGACCCTTCGGTATATAGTTCAAATGACCCTTCGGTATATAGTTCAAATGACCCTTCGGTATATAGTTCGAATGACCCTTCGGTATATAGTTCAAATGACCCTTCGGTATATAGTTCAAATGACCCTTCGGTATATAGTTCAAATGACCCTTCGGTATATAGTTCAAATGACCCTTCGGTATATAGTTCAAATGACCCTTCGGTATATAGTTCAAATGACCCTTCGGTATATAGTTCAAATGACCCTTCGGTATATAGTTCAAATGACCCTTCGGTATATAGTTCGAATGACCCTTCGGTATATAGTTCAAATGACCCTTCGGTATATAGTTCAAATGACCCTTCGGTATATAGTTCGAATGACCCTTCGGTATATAGTTCGAATGACCCTTCGGTATATAGTTCGAATGACCCTTCGGTATATAGTTCGAATGACCCTTCGGTATATAGTTCAAATGACCCTTCGGTATATAGTTCGAATGACCCTTCGGTATATAGTTCAAATGACCCTTCGGTATATAGTTCAAATGACCCTTCGGTATATAGTTCAAATGACCCTTCGGTATATAGTTCAAATGACCCTTCGGTATATAGTTCGAATGACCCTTCGGTATATAGTTCGAATGACCCTTCGGTATATAGTTCAAATGACCCTTCGGTATATAGTTCGAATGACCCTTCGGTATATAGTTCAAATGACCCTTCGGTATATAGTTCAAATGACCCTTCGGTATATAGTTCGAATGACCCTTCGGTATATAGTTCAAATGACCCTTCGGTATATAGTTCAAATGACCCTTCGGTATATAGTTCGAATGACCCTTCGGTATATAGTTCGAATGACCCTTCGGTATATAGTTCAAATGACCCTTCGGTATATAGTTCGAATGACCCTTCGGTATATAGTTCAAATGACCCTTCGGTATATAGTTCAAATGACCCTTCGGTATATAGTTCAAATGACCCTTCGGTATATAGTTCGAATGACCCTTCGGTATATAGTTCAAATGACCCTTCGGTATATAGTTCAAATGACCCTTCGGTATATAGTTCGAATGACCCTTCGGTATATAGTTCGAATGACCCTTCGGTATATAGTTCGAATGACCCTTCGGTATATAGTTCGAATGACCCTTCGGTATATAGTTCAAATGACCCTTCGGTATATAGTTCAAATGACCCTTCGGTATATAGTTCGAATGACCCTTCGGTATATAGTTCAAATGACCCTTCGGTATATAGTTCAAATGACCCTTCGGTATATAGTTCAAATGACCCTTCGGTATATAGTTCAAATGACCCTTCGGTATATAGTTCAAATGACCCTTCGGTATATAGTTCGAATGACCCTTCGGTATATAGTTCGAATGACCCTTCGGTATATAGTTCAAATGACCCTTCGGTATATAGTTCAAATGACCCTTCGGTATATAGTTCGAATGACCCTTCGGTATATAGTTCAAATGACCCTTCGGTATATAGTTCAAATGACCCTTCGGTATATAGTTCGAATGACCCTTCGGTATATAGTTCGAATGACCCTTCGGTATATAGTTCAAATGACCCTTCGGTATATAGTTCGAATGACCCTTCGGTATATAGTTCGAATGACCCTTCGGTATATAGTTCGAATGACCCTTCGGTATATAGTTCGAATGACCCTTCGGTATATAGTTCGAATGACCCTTCGGTATATAGTTCGAATGACCCTTCGGTATATAGTTCGAATGACCCTTCGGTATATAGTTCAAATGACCCTTCGGTATATAGTTCGAATGACCCTTCGGTATATAGTTCAAATGACCCTTCGGTATATAGTTCGAATGACCCTTCGGTATATAGTTCGAATGACCCTTCGGTATATAGTTCAAATGACCCTTCGGTATATAGTTCAAATGACCCTTCGGTATATAGTTCAAATGACCCTTCGGTATATAGTTCGAATGACCCTTCGGTATATAGTTCAAATGACCCTTCGGTATATAGTTCGAATGACCCTTCGGTATATAGTTCGAATGACCCTTCGGTATATAGTTCGAATGACCCTTCGGTATATAGTTCGAATGACCCTTCGGTATATAGTTCGAATGACCCTTCGGTATATAGTTCGAATGACCCTTCGGTATATAGTTCAAATGACCCTTCGGTATATAGTTCGAATGACCCTTCGGTATATAGTTCAAATGACCCTTCGGTATATAGTTCAAATGACCCTTCGGTATATAGTTCGAATGACCCTTCGGTATATAGTTCAAATGACCCTTCGGTATATAGTTCGAATGACCCTTCGGTATATAGTTCGAATGACCCTTCGGTATATAGTTCGAATGACCCTTCGGTATATAGTTCGAATGACCCTTCGGTATATAGTTCAAATGACCCTTCGGTATATAGTTCAAATGACCCTTCGGTATATAGTTCAAATGACCCTTCGGTATATAGTTCGAATGACCCTTCGGTATATAGTTCAAATGACCCTTCGGTATATAGTTCGAATGACCCTTCGGTATATAGTTCGAATGACCCTTCGGTATATAGTTCGAATGACCCTTCGGTATATAGTTCGAATGACCCTTCGGTATATAGTTCAAATGACCCTTCGGTATATAGTTCGAATGACCCTTCGGTATATAGTTCAAATGACCCTTCGGTATATAGTTCGAATGACCCTTCGGTATATAGTTCAAATGACCCTTCGGTATATAGTTCAAATGACCCTTCGGTATATAGTTCGAATGACCCTTCGGTATATAGTTCAAATGACCCTTCGGTATATAGTTCGAATGACCCTTCGGTATATAGTTCGAATGACCCTTCGGTATATAGTTCAAATGACCCTTCGGTATATAGTTCAAATGACCCTTCGGTATATAGTTCAAATGACCCTTCGGTATATAGTTCGAATGACCCTTCGGTATATAGTTCAAATGACCCTTCGGTATATAGTTCGAATGACACCTTCATAGCACAGCAAAGTAAAGCAAAGTAAAGTAAAGTAAAGAAAACGATGCATGATTTCTGAACCCACACGCATAGCATAGCATGTAGTTGCATTTACGTAGCTTACTGAGATTTCAATATCTCATATGTGTCTGTATGGTGTAGGTGACCTCTACACAGGTGAGGATGAGATCCCTCCACCCGAGGCGTGAGCAGTTGAGGGAGAATGGCCCGTGGGAGTGCGCTGAGCAGTCGAGGCGCGTATGACCTGAGGGGTAGTTATGTATGTATTTTGGGGGGAGTTAATGGTTAATATGAATGTATAGTATATTTAGGTTGTTTGGATCTGGATAGGGATTAGATAATGTTTTGATAATTGTATGTAAAATGTTTTGGTTTTAAATGTTACTGAATGTTTTGAAAACGTTTTGAATGGTTTTAGGTTGATACGGTTATGTTCGATGTTTAGATACATCCACGCAGTTGGACTTCGTAAAGTCTGCCGTAAGTCGGTTGAGTTAGCGCATAAGTCGATTTGGTTTAAAGATGTAAAAATGGTAGGAATGTGAAGTTGGTTCTGAGAAAATGGAAGTTGATGGTCTCTGGAATCGGATTCCAGAGACTTGAAGATTTTATTTTTGCTCTCTGGAGAATTCCAGAGAGCAAGTGTTTGATCGCTGCACAGAGTGTGCAGCGATCGATCTCTGCTGCAGCGCAGAGATCGATCGCTGCATGCTGCAGGATCGCTGCACTAAGTGCAGCGATCGGTCCCTGCTCTGCAGCAGAGACCGATCGCTGCTGGCTATTCTAGCTGCAGCGATCGATCTCTGCTGCAGCGCAGAGATCGATCGCTGCCTCAGTGCAGCGATCTCTGCTACTTTTGAGGGCAGAATTCCGATTCTGCCCTCCCTTCTTTTAATTGATTTTAAAGGTTTTTAATTAAATGTTTTTAAGTTTTATTTAAATAGTTTTAGTTGATGTTTTAAATGATTTACTAAACGGACTTCGATTTCGATTCCGGTTTCGGTTTCGATTTCAATTCTGGTTAACGTCAAGTTTTAAAGTTTATAAAATGTAAAGATATAAAAAAAAAAAAAAAAAAAAAAAAAAAAAAAAAAAAAAAAAAAAAAAAAAAAAAAAAAAAAAAAAAAAAAAAAAAAAAAAAAAAAAAAAAAAAAAAAAAAAAAAAAAAAAAAAAAAAAAAAAAAAAAAAAAAAAAAAAAAAAAAAAAAAAAAAAAAAAAAAAAAAAAAAAAAAAAAAAAAAAAAAAAAAAAAAAAAAAAAAAAAAAAAAAAAAAAAAAAAAAAAAAAAAAAAAAAAAAAAAAAAAAAAAAAAAAAAAAAAAAAAAAAAAAAAAAAAAAAAAAAAAAAAAAAAAAAAAAAAAAAAAAAAAAAAAAAAAAAAAAAAAAAAAAAAAAAAAAAAAAAAAAAAAAAAAAAAAAAAAAAAAAAAAAAAAAAAAAAAAAAAAAAAAAAAAAAAAAAAAAAAAAAAAAAAAAAAAAAAAAAAAAAAAAAAAAAAAAAAAAAAAAAAAAAAAAAAAAAAAAAAAAAAAAAAAAAAAAAAAAAAAAAAAAAAAAAAAAAAAAAAAAAAAAAAAAAAAAAAAAAAAAAAAAAAAAAAAAAAAAAAAAAAAAAAAAAAAAAAAAAAAAAAAAAAAAAAAAAAAAAAAAAAAAAAAAAAAAAAAAAAAAAAAAAAAAAAAAAAAAAAAAAAAAAAAAAAAAAAAAAAAAAAAAAAAAAAAAAAAAAAAAAAAAAAAAAAAAAAAAAAAAAAAAAAAAAAAAAAAAAAAAAAAAAAAAAAAAAAAAAAAAAAAAAAAAAAAAAAAAAAAAAAAAAAAAAAAAAAAAAAAAAAAAAAAAAAAAAAAAAAAAAAAAAAAAAAAAAAAAAAAAAAAAAAAAAAAAAAAAAAAAAAAAAAAAAAAAAAAAAAAAAAAAAAAAAAAAAAAAAAAAAAAAAAAAAAAAAAAAAAAAAAAAAAAAAAAAAAAAAAAAAAAAAAAAAAAAAAAAAAAAAAAAAAAAAAAAAAAAAAAAAAAAAAAAAAAAAAAAAAAAAAAAAAAAAAAAAAAAAAAAAAAAAAAAAAAAAAAAAAAAAAAAAAAAAAAAAAAAAAAAAAAAAAAAAAAAAAAAAAAAAAAAAAAAAAAAAAAAAAAAAAAAAAAAAAAAAAAAAAAAAAAAAAAAAAAAAAAAAAAAAAAAAAAAAAAAAAAAAAAAAAAAAAAAAAAAAAAAAAAAAAAAAAAAAAAAAAAAAAAAAAAAAAAAAAAAAAAAAAAAAAAAAAAAAAAAAAAAAAAAAAAAAAAAAAAAAAAAAAAAAAAAAAAAAAAAAAAAAAAAAAAAAAAAAAAAAAAAAAAAAAAAAAAAAAAAAAAAAAAAAAAAAAAAAAAAAAAAAAAAAAAAAAAAAAAAAAAAAAAAAAAAAAAAAAAAAAAAAAAAAAAAAAAAAAAAAAAAAAAAAAAAAAAAAAAAAAAAAAAAAAAAAAAAAAAAAAAAAAAAAAAAAAAAAAAAAAAAAAAAAAAAAAAAAAAAAAAAAAAAAAAAAAAAAAAAAAAAAAAAAAAAAAAAAAAAAAAAAAAAAAAAAAAAAAAAAAAAAAAAAAAAAAAAAAAAAAAAAAAAAAAAAAAAAAAAAAAAAAAAAAAAAAAAAAAAAAAAAAAAAAAAAAAAAAAAAAAAAAAAAAAAAAAAAAAAAAAAAAAAAAAAAAAAAAAAAAAAAAAAAAAAAAAAAAAAAAAAAAAAAAAAAAAAAAAAAAAAAAAAAAAAAAAAAAAAAAAAAAAAAAAAAAAAAAAAAAAAAAAAAAAAAAAAAAAAAAAAAAAAAAAAAAAAAAAAAAAAAAAAAAAAAAAAAAAAAAAAAAAAAAAAAAAAAAAAAAAAAAAAAAAAAAAAAAAAAAAAAAAAAAAAAAAAAAAAAAAAAAAAAAAAAAAAAAAAAAAAAAAAAAAAAAAAAAAAAAAAAAAAAAAAAAAAAAAAAAAAAAAAAAAAAAAAAAAAAAAAAAAAAAAAAAAAAAAACACTGTTCAATTACTGTTCTCTTTCGAGTGATGTTGCATACAATGATCTTTTGGATTCACCTCTGTGTTACTGGTTAGTGGCCTTGAGCCCTTCCATTAATTACGCTCTCAAATTGACCAAGTTGTTTTCAAGATGCAAATTGGGCGATTGAATTTTGCAGCAATACAGTCTCGGTCAAAAACTGCTAGGGCTGTTTCAAGATCATTTTTCTTCAACCTTGTTGACCGGACCGGGTTGAGCTGCTGAGTTGGTTGCATAGCTTTTGAGAATTTCACCATGAAAAATTTGGGTGTTGTCCACCATCCTGGATTATAAGTATTGGAGTTGAGATTACCTTGCGATTAAATTACCCATATAGTTAGCTTGCTCTGCGTGTTCATTCACTGGGATTTCCCTCTTGACATTTCCTCCACTCAATCGTCCCTTGACACATCGACGTTTAACTTTCAATGTTTTTCCCCTGACACTCACTGCATAATGAGACACCTGTAATTCTTAGTTTAATGTAGGCACTTGTAGAGTAAAGCTTTCAGATGCTCGAGTTCGGAGTACCCGTTGTGCGCTCATAATTCATCGCTCCCTGGACATTGGCATTGTTAAGCGCTATTCTCTAATAGATCTAGCAGCTCTAAGTTTTTTCCTCATAAAGTACCACTGCAACTCTTGACTCAGTTTTAAGTAGCGGCCGCAATCTACATAAAAGTTTGAAATCATCCACTTCGGTAGGCCTGGTTTGGACCTTTCTTAATATATCCTTGAAGCGTTCCATCCTCATATAATGTTTTCCATCGAAGTTGATTATATCGTTGCCGAGCTAGTGGTCTTCTCGAAGGAAAGAACTTGGAAAGAAATTCTTGGGCCTGCTCTTCCCAAGTATTAATAGAATTATGCTAGCAAGAGTTAAGCAGTTTTCTTTGCACGATCCCCGTAAGAGAATGGGAATAGGCGTACCTCACTACATCATCCCCTACATTGTGAATCTGAAAGTACGCATACTTCTAAAAATTTGTAATAGGTCTGGGGGTGGTCAAAGGTAAACCACTAATTGAGATTGCTGATCTGTGCAAGGTGCCTGGCTTATTTCAAAATTGCAGCGATGGGCTGGTTTGTGAATACTGATTTGCCTCCAGATATTACCGTAGGTATAACATAATCTATAAGGTCCGGTTGGCTATTGTCTTCCTCGTTATCTCCTATATGCATCGTTTGTTTGAAAATAATTTCTCTTATCCTTTCGATGTTGTCGACACTACGTTCGATCTCAGATTAGTCGGGGAAGATTGCCATTTCCTTCTTTACGCATGCACCTGAAATAACATGAAAATAAGAATAAATAAAAAGAATTCAAAATAAAACTAAATATTATAATCGTATAATAATAAATTCCCCGGCAACGGCGCCAAAAAACTTGTTGTGAAAAATATTTTGCAAGTGTACGGTCGCAACAAGTAATAAAATGAAAATAGAGTGTCGAATACCCACAAGGACTTGTTAATAATAATCAAATTTATTATTTTAATTCTAAATTGAACACACAGTTTATGATGTACGTAATTGAATTTAACTAACACCAAAACAATAAATAAAATGATGTAACAATAACGAAACAGATAAATGAAGAGAAATTAAAGAAATTTATAATAAAAACCTAGGATACATTTCACAAATCAAGTTTATTTCGTCTTCCTAATATATTCATAAATATTCTTCCTAGTGATGATAGATTTCCACGATATCCCCCCTAATACAATCTCCTCAAGCATGCATAGTTTAAACTGATTATAGGTGTCATTCTCAGTCTCCAAATTCTTCATAATCAAATACAATTAATCAAGGTCACTGACCATCAATACCGTAACTACTCTAGCCTACACATATTATGACATTAATTCCATCTCAGATGTTCATCACCTCTCAGTCTCAAAACACCCCAAAATCAATAAGATTGGCCATAAATTTACAATATTAAACGGAATTAATGCGCCAACCAATATTTGAAGAAATACTTATTGAATTTAATTAAACAAAGAAAAAAAAAAAAAAAAAAAAAAAAAAAAAAAAAAAAAAAAAAAAAAAAAAAAAAAAAAAAAAAAAAAAAAAAAAAAAAAAAAAAAAAAAAAAAAAAAAAAAAAAAAAAAAAAAAAAAAAAAAAAAAAAAAAAAAAAAAAAAAAAAAAAAAAAAAAAAAAAAAAAAAAAAAAAAAAAAAAAAAAAAAAAAAAAAAAAAAAAAAAAAAAAAAAAAAAAAAAAAAAAAAAAAAAAAAAAAAAAAAAAAAAAAAAAAAAAAAAAAAAAAAAAAAAAAAAAAAAAAAAAAAAAAAAAAAAAAAAAAAAAAAAAAAAAAAAAAAAAAAAAAAAAAAAAAAAAAAAAAAAAAAAAAAAAAAAAAAAAAAAAAAAAAAAAAAAAAAAAAAAAAAAAAAAAAAAAAAAAAAAAAAAAAAAAAAAAAAAAAAAAAAAAAAAAAAAAAAAAAAAAAAAAAAAAAAAAAAAAAAAAAAAAAAAAAAAAAAAAAAAAAAAAAAAAAAAAAAAAAAAAAAAAAAAAAAAAAAAAAAAAAAAAAAAAAAAAAAAAAAAAAAAAAAAAAAAAAAAAAAAAAAAAAAAAAAAAAAAAAAAAAAAAAAAAAAAAAAAAAAAAAAAAAAAAAAAAAAAAAAAAAAAAAAAAAAAAAAAAAAAAAAAAAAAAAAAAAAAAAAAAAAAAAAAAAAAAAAAAAAAAAAAAAAAAAAAAAAAAAAAAAAAAAAAAAAAAAAAAAAAAAAAAAAAAAAAAAAAAAAAAAAAAAAAAAAAAAAAAAAAAAAAAAAAAAAAAAAAAAAAAAAAAAAAAAAAAAAAAAAAAAAAAAAAAAAAAAAAAAAAAAAAAAAAAAAAAAAAAAAAAAAAAAAAAAAAAAAAAAAAAAAAAAAAAAAAAAAAAAAAAAAAAAAAAAAAAAAAAAAAAAAAAAAAAAAAAAAAAAAAAAAAAAAAAAAAAAAAAAAAAAAAAAAAAAAAAAAAAAAAAAAAAAAAAAAAAAAAAAAAAAAAAAAAAAAAAAAAAAAAAAAAAAAAAAAAAAAAAAAAAAAAAAAAAAAAAAAAAAAAAAAAAAAAAAAAAAAAAAAAAAAAAAAAAAAAAAAAAAAAAAAAAAAAAAAAAAAAAAAAAAAAAAAAAAAAAAAAAAAAAAAAAAAAAAAAAAAAAAAAAAAAAAAAAAAAAAAAAAAAAAAAAAAAAAAAAAAAAAAAAAAAAAAAAAAAAAAAAAAAAAAAAAAAAAAAAAAAAAAAAAAAAAAAAAAAAAAAAAAAAAAAAAAAAAAAAAAAAAAAAAAAAAAAAAAAAAAAAAAAAAAAAAAAAAAAAAAAAAAAAAAAAAAAAAAAAAAAAAAAAAAAAAAAAAAAAAAAAAAAAAAAAAAAAAAAAAAAAAAAAAAAAAAAAAAAAAAAAAAAAAAAAAAAAAAAAAAAAAAAAAAAAAAAAAAAAAAAAAAAAAAAAAAAAAAAAAAAAAAAAAAAAAAAAAAAAAAAAAAAAAAAAAAAAAAAAAAAAAAAAAAAAAAAAAAAAAAAAAAAAAAAAAAAAAAAAAAAAAAAAAAAAAAAAAAAAAAAAAAAAAAAAAAAAAAAAAAAAAAAAAAAAAAAAAAAAAAAAAAAAAAAAAAAAAAAAAAAAAAAAAAAAAAAAAAAAAAAAAAAAAAAAAAAAAAAAAAAAAAAAAAAAAAAAAAAAAAAAAAAAAAAAAAAAAAAAAAAAAAAAAAAAAAAAAAAAAAAAAAAAAAAAAAAAAAAAAAAAAAAAAAAAAAAAAAAAAAAAAAAAAAAAAAAAAAAAAAAAAAAAAAAAAAAAAAAAAAAAAAAAAAAAAAAAAAAAAAAAAAAAAAAAAAAAAAAAAAAAAAAAAAAAAAAAAAAAAAAAAAAAAAAAAAAAAAAAAAAAAAAAAAAAAAAAAAAAAAAAAAAAAAAAAAAAAAAAAAAAAAAAAAAAAAAAAAAAAAAAAAAAAAAAAAAAATTTATCCTATTGAGTTTAGTTGTTTTACCTCAAACGACTCTCATTCTTTCATGATTAATCGGGAGAATTTCAATTGTTGTTAGAGGAGTAGCATCAACATGAATATTTTGTCATTTATTTATTTTCTTTCTAGACTTTATTTTATACTAGAGATTAAATTTCATTGAAATCTTGTAAATTTTTAATTTATTAACTTTTATCCAACACATTTATTTTTGACTTATTCCTATCTCCAATTATGTGGATATACTTGTTGAATCTGATAGTCCATTGTTTTTTTTGCCCTGACGTCTATTTAACTTTTAATTTTCTGTTATCTTAAAACATTTTGGAACATTGGGTCGAGCAATTTGGTCCGTTTTAAGTTGGATCATTCTCTGTTATGTCTTCGGTCACTTTTGAGACATGACATGTTAGAGGACTATAAGTCCTTATGGTTTCCTACAATCTTTGAGAAACAGGTGGAAGTAGCTCAAAAGAAAAATAAATCAGATGAGTTGATGAAGCGACGCAACGTGAATCTTGAAGAGTGTTTTGATTGTCTTTTCTTGTATTCTATTAGTATGACCCAAGTATATAATATAAATTTTTATAAAATCTTATATATAGACTTGTGAATTATCTGTGGGTTGATTTTCATCTTTCACGCGACCCATTATATATATTTTTTTTTTTTTTTTTTTTTTTTTTTTTTTTTTTTTTTTTTTTTTTTTTTTTTTTTTTTTTTTTTTTTTTTTTTTTTTTTTTTTTTTTTTTTTTTTTTTTTTTTTTTTTTTTTTTTTTTTTTTTTTTTTTTTTTTTTTTTTTTTTTTTTTTTTTTTTTTTTTTTTTTTTTTTTTTTTTTTTTTTTTTTTTTTTTTTTTTTTTTTTTTTTTTTTTTTTTTTTTTTTTTTTTTTTTTTTTTTTTTTTTTTTTTTTTTTTTTTTTTTTTTTTTTTTTTTTTTTTTTTTTTTTTTTTTTTTTTTTTTTTTTTTTTTTTTTTTTTTTTTTTTTTTTTTTTTTTTTTTTTTTTTTTTTTTTTTTTTTTTTTTTTTTTTTTTTTTTTTTTTTTTTTTTTTTTTTTTTTTTTTTTTTTTTTTTTTTTTTTTTTTTTTTTTTTTTTTTTTTTTTTTTTTTTTTTTTTTTTTTTTTTTTTTTTTTTTTTTTTTTTTTTTTTTTTTTTTTTTTTTTTTTTTTTTTTTTTTTTTTTTTTTTTTTTTTTTTTTTTTTTTTTTTTTTTTTTTTTTTTTTTTTTTTTTTTTTTTTTTTTTTTTTTTTTTTTTTTTTTTTTTTTTTTTTTTTTTTTTTTTTTTTTTTTTTTTTTTTTTTTTTTTTTTTTTTTTTTTTTTTTTTTTTTTTTTTTTTTTTTTTTTTTTTTTTTTTTTTTTTTTTTTTTTTTTTTTTTTTTTTTTTTTTTTTTTTTTTTTTTTTTTTTTTTTTTTTTTTTTTTTTTTTTTTTTTTTTTTTTTTTTTTTTTTTTTTTTTTTTTTTTTTTTTTTTTTTTTTTTTTTTTTTTTTTTTTTTTTTTTTTTTTTTTTTTTTTTTTTTTTTTTTTTTTTTTTTTTTTTTTTTTTTTTTTTTTTTTTTTTTTTTTTTTTTTTTTTTTTTTTTTTTTTTTTTTTTTTTTTTTTTTTTTTTTTTTTTTTTTTTTTTTTTTTTTTTTTTTTTTTTTTTTTTTTTTTTTTTTTTTTTTTTTTTTTTTTTTTTTTTTTTTTTTTTTTTTTTTTTTTTTTTTTTTTTTTTTTTTTTTTTTTTTTTTTTTTTTTTTTTTTTTTTTTTTTTTTTTTTTTTTTTTTTTTTTTTTTTTTTTTTTTTTTTTTTTTTTTTTTTTTTTTTTTTTTTTTTTTTTTTTTTTTTTTTTTTTTTTTTTTTTTTTTTTTTTTTTTTTTTTTTTTTTTTTTTTTTTTTTTTTTTTTTTTTTTTTTTTTTTTTTTTTTTTTTTTTTTTTTTTTTTTTTTTTTTTTTTTTTTTTTTTTTTTTTTTTTTTTTTTTTTTTTTTTTTTTTTTTTTTTTTTTTTTTTTTTTTTTTTTTTTTTTTTTTTTTTTTTTTTTTTTTTTTTTTTTTTTTTTTTTTTTTTTTTTTTTTTTTTTTTTTTTTTTTTTTTTTTTTTTTTTTTTTTTTTTTTTTTTTTTTTTTTTTTTTTTTTTTTTTTTTTTTTTTTTTTTTTTTTTTTTTTTTTTTTTTTTTTTTTTTTTTTTTTTTTTTTTTTTTTTTTTTTTTTTTTTTTTTTTTTTTTTTTTTTTTTTTTTTTTTTTTTTTTTTTTTTTTTTTTTTTTTTTTTTTTTTTTTTTTTTTTTTTTTTTTTTTTTTTTTTTTTTTTTTTTTTTTTTTTTTTTTTTTTTTTTTTTTTTTTTTTTTTTTTTTTTTTTTTTTTTTTTTTTTTTTTTTTTTTTTTTTTTTTTTTTTTTTTTTTTTTTTTTTTTTTTTTTTTTTTTTTTTTTTTTTTTTTTTTTTTTTTTTTTTTTTTTTTTTTTTTTTTTTTTTTTTTTTTTTTTTTTTTTTTTTTTTTTTTTTTTTTTTTTTTTTTTTTTTTTTTTTTTTTTTTTTTTTTTTTTTTTTTTTTTTTTTTTTTTTTTTTTTTTTTTTTTTTTTTTTTTTTTTTTTTTTTTTTTTTTTTTTTTTTTTTTTTTTTTTTTTTTTTTTTTTTTTTTTTTTTTTTTTTTTTTTTTTTTTTTTTTTTTTTTTTTTTTTTTTTTTTTTTTTTTTTTTTTTTTTTTTTTTTTTTTTTTTTTTTTTTTTTTTTTTTTTTTTTTTTTTTTTTTTTTTTTTTTTTTTTTTTTTTTTTTTTTTTTTTTTTTTTTTTTTTTTTTTTTTTTTTTTTTTTTTTTTTTTTTTTTTTTTTTTTTTTTTTTTTTTTTTTTTTTTTTTTTTTTTTTTTTTTTTTTTTTTTTTTTTTTTTTTTTTTTTTTTTTTTTTTTTTTTTTTTTTTTTTTAAGTAGCGGGTGAAGTCACGCCCGCCAGTGTTCCAGGAGTTACATGCAAAGCACACCAGACGCACCATGGTCACCAAGGAATGAGCACGATTTAACGAATTGGCGTTTAGGGAAGGTTGTGCACGGGCCAGAGAAAGAGGCACACATGAATAAAAGGACTGCCAACAATGCAAGCAGGGGAAAGGAGTCATCCAAGCTGTACCGTCAACGTGGACGCCAACGGCTATATTCAGCCGGCCATTAATGGCTATCATTTTCTTGCATTTTCCTTTTTAGAGCCTTCCGTTGTTTTCTGAAGGCTATATAAACTCTTTGAACTCCATTGCAATGGCATCTTTGGATCAATGAAATTATAGTGAAGTTTTATCTTTGTTTTCAGAAGTGTTCATCGGAACCTTCTCTGTTCGGTGCGTTATCCGAACTGTCGGAGTTCTCTTTCGGTCGTCAATATCCAACGGGTTTCACCGTCGTTTCCTGCTAAGTTAGGGCTAACATCCTAACTGGGTTCCTTCGTGCGTCATATCCGAAGACGTCCTCGTCGCTGCTCTGACGAAGCTGTTTCCACCTTGACGTGCTGAAATTGCTGAACGGCCGGCAGTGACTTTCACCACGTTCATCATCCCATCGGAGTCCTCTGAGTGAGTTTCACCAGGTTTCCCAATCACCCATTCATTCACCTCCACCATCAATTTACGTTCTCTGTTGTGGTTGTTTTCCGGTTGAACCCGAGAACAACAGTTTACTGATCGTTTTATTACTTCTGCGTGTCTTTGTTCCTGCTTAGCAAGATCGCAGGACCAAAGTCTATCAGTTGTTATCAGAGCCGAAAGGCTCCTATGTGTCTCTTTTTCTGTTTGTTATTTTGCGTTTTCTTTATCAATTGTCTTGTTGTTTGTTTTTTTTTTTTTTTTTTTTTTTTTTTTTTTTTTTTTTTTTTTTTTTTTTTTTTTTTTTTTTTTTTTTTTTTTTTTTTTTTTTTTTTTTTTTTTTTTTTTTTTTTTTTTTTTTTTTTTTTTTTTTTTTTTTTTTTTTTTTTTTTTTTTTTTTTTTTTTTTTTTTTTTTTTTTTTTTTTTTTTTTTTTTTTTTTTTTTTTTTTTTTTTTTTTTTTTTTTTTTTTTTTTTTTTTTTTTTTTTTTTTTTTTTTTTTTTTTTTTTTTTTTTTTTTTTTTTTTTTTTTTTTTTTTTTTTTTTTTTTTTTTTTTTTTTTTTTTTTTTTTTTTTTTTTTTTTTTTTTTTTTTTTTTTTTTTTTTTTTTTTTTTTTTTTTTTTTTTTTTTTTTTTTTTTTTTTTTTTTTTTTTTTTTTTTTTTTTTTTTTTTTTTTTTTTTTTTTTTTTTTTTTTTTTTTTTTTTTTTTTTTTTTTTTTTTTTTTTTTTTTTTTTTTTTTTTTTTTTTTTTTTTTTTTTTTTTTTTTTTTTTTTTTTTTTTTTTTTTTTTTTTTTTTTTTTTTTTTTTTTTTTTTTTTTTTTTTTTTTTTTTTTTTTTTTTTTTTTTTTTTTTTTTTTTTTTTTTTTTTTTTTTTTTTTTTTTTTTTTTTTTTTTTTTTTTTTTTTTTTTTTTTTTTTTTTTTTTTTTTTTTTTTTTTTTTTTTTTTTTTTTTTTTTTTTTTTTTTTTTTTTTTTTTTTTTTTTTTTTTTTTTTTTTTTTTTTTTTTTTTTTTTTTTTTTTTTTTTTTTTTTTTTTTTTTTTTTTTTTTTTTTTTTTTTTTTTTTTTTTTTTTTTTTTTTTTTTTTTTTTTTTTTTTTTTTTTTTTTTTTTTTTTTTTTTTTTTTTTTTTTTTTTTTTTTTTTTTTTTTTTTTTTTTTTTTTTTTTTTTTTTTTTTTTTTTTTTTTTTTTTTTTTTTTTTTTTTTTTTTTTTTTTTTTTTTTTTTTTTTTTTTTTTTTTTTTTTTTTTTTTTTTTTTTTTTTTTTTTTTTTTTTTTTTTTTTTTTTTTTTTTTTTTTTTTTTTTTTTTTTTTTTTTTTTTTTTTTTTTGTAAGTCTGTCATGTTCCTGTTTTGCTAAAACAAAGCATTCCACGTTTGCATGAGATTTTGATTTGTTTTCTTCAGATAACAGAAAGAACTTCGCATGCATAATCAACAATAAATATGTTTAGTTTACAGGTTGTCTTTTGTTCGTTCTTCAATAACTTTCTAATCTGATCGCAAACTATTTCTGTTGCTAAACTGAAGTAACCCACTTGCATAACTTTAATTGTTCATCTGTTGAATTAACTTGTCTTCTGTTTAGCATCTAATATACATCATTTATAAAGAATATTTCTACGATCTATTTGATTATTATTCCACTGTTATTGTGCTGAAACTCTTGGTGAAGTGATTTCCAGAAACGAAAGATCATTTTAAACTTTCATGAGTTTCTGGTTAAGTTAACTCATAGTAGCCCACTTTGCATAACTATTGTTTTGAGTTTTTATTGATCCAATATCCATCAACTGCATGCAGGTAAGCATTGTTTAGTGTTCTTCTGGATTGTTGTTGTAATCTTCACGAACTTTTGTCTTTTTGAGACATAGGTACATCAAAAGATAAAATTTGCATGAATATTATCTCTATTTTAAAAACTGTCCAGTAAAGTTCTGTATTTCATGCTTTTATTTTGCTAAACTGAATACCCATGAACTATTACCTGTTTTAGTCAACAGTTGTTCCATTTGTGATGTTATGTTTGCTTGAAATTATTGATTCTATTTCTATACGTAGTTGAAGTAATTCTCATGCAAAATCTACACATATTCTGCTGTGGACTGTTGGCTTGTTAATTTGAATATGTGATTTTTAACTTGCTGAATTGTTGGCTGTTTTGATTTGATTTCTAGTATAAACTTGCTGCACCTTTTATTTACTGCATATTGCTGTGTTTTAACAAGAATTAGCAAACTATTTTGCGCTGTTTAATTGCTTTGGTTTGCAGTGATTAATAATTGAATGCCACTCAATCATTTGCTGTAAGTGTTAATCAAAAATTGGAAATTCTCTTAGATTGAGTAATCTGTTTTTGCTTGCTTTTTGTTATCTCTCTCTGTTTCTGTTTACCGAAGACTTGTTAAAGTTGAATAGTGTGATTTCTTTGTTGGGAATATTGAAAATGATTAGGAAGAAGCAAATTCCCTATCCCCGAGAACAATATGATTTTAATGAACAAAACTATGGTTATTTTGATAATTATAAGGGTAGGGAAAATAATAACAAATATTATCAAGAACCTCTTAAGAAAAATCAATCCACCTATTACCAAGACCTTTATGATTATGATCAAAACCGAAACTCAACGTACCAAGATCTGTATGATTATGAGTATCACCCAAGGCATAGGAAATCCATTTCTACCAAGGGAAGGTTTGAAGAATTTTACATTCCTATTTTTAGAGGTTTAGATGATAAAAGAGAACTTAGTCATTGGTTGGATAAGACCGAATTGTATTTTATTGGTAGAGGATATTCGGAAAGGACTAAGGTTAGACTGGCCATCGAGAAATTTAGAGATTATGCTAGACATTGGTGGGAAAACCTCGTAGCAAAAAGGAAGAAAAATTATGAGGATGAGATTGAAACTTGGAAAATGCTAAAGGATGTCATGAAGAGGAAGTTCAATCCAAATAGCTATCTCTTAGATCCAAGTCCTAGGATTCCCTCAAGAAGACCAAGCCCACCCGAACCACTACCTTATTTGGATTCCTTCCATGGTGAATTTTTGAAGAAGGCCCTTTACAAAAGAGATGAAAAGCCAATTTTAATTGAAGAAACCCCAAAGCTAAGAGCTAGGGACATCAAGTGTACCCAATACTTTGGTCGTGGACACTTAGCCAATGTATGTCCTAGTCCTCCACAACCGAACTTAGAAGAAAGCACCTCAAAGCCTAAAACTAAAATGGTTAAATGCTTTTATTGTCTTGGTTTTGGACATGTAGCATCCTTATGCCCTTTCAAACCCTCTAAGAAATTATTAGAGAATCCTAAGGAAGTGGATAGTAAAGAAAACTTAGAGGAACCATCCAAGGAAAAGGAATCTTCTCAAGATTGCCTTAAGAAAAAGCAAATTGATGGAGAAATTGTTTCCTTGGTAGCAAACATAGGAGAAGAATTAGCCATGGATGAACCCTGTGAAAATTTGGCTAATGGAAGTAAAATCAATTTGGTAGAACTACCTATTCCAATCAACCTTGTTAACAATTTTAGTGTTTTTGAGCAAGTTGCAGATCAAACTAAAAGAGAGGACAACAAAGTTGTTGCCATAGCTGAAAATTTGAAGGAAGAAGTAGATAACAATCTCAAATCGGCTCATGAAGGTAAATGGATGCACTATATGGTAAAAATAACAAATTCTCTTGCACCGAGGTATGTGCCACTAGAAACTTTGATAAATTGGTGTTTAGAATTGGATGGACTAGCTTGCATGATAATGATTTTAGCTTAAGTTATAATGCTGTTTTGTTACAAATTTTGAAATCATTTCATATCTTTTGCTTAAATGTACAAAAAAATAGTGGGTTTGTTGCTGGTTCTTTAGAGCTCAGTTATATTGACTTTCATGAAACTAAAGAACTTGACTTCATGATAGTTAAACAATGTTATTATGATCCTTTTTTGTGCAAAACTGAAATTGATTCATATGTGTTAAAGAAGGAATATTTTTCTATTTTAAGTACTAAGAATAGCAACAACTTTTGGAGAACCTCATGTCTCGCCAAACCCCTAATGAAAGTTGCCAACCGTGGAACCACTAGTAAGCCAATTGGTATGTCTAGTACAAGGTATGTACCTCTTGAAATCTAATTGAATGGTTGTTTAAAATTGGTTGGACGGCGAATTGTTTGAATGGTGGTATTATTTTAATTCCTTGGCATTATGTTTTTAAATCTGATCTTTATCTTTCATCAATTCTTATTAATATGGCTTCATACCATTTTTCTGCATCACTTTTTATTCTTTGTTTTGCATTAATTGGTTACGATGTTAATTTTGGTTTGGCCACGCATGATTATGAAATAATGAAGAGAACTAGGAAGAAAGTAACCAAAGGTAAGTCTCATAAGGAAGATGTAAGCTTCCGGCTCCATAGATATACTTTGGTATTTGAAATGAAGTTTAGCTTGATTGAATTTACATGCCTTAAGTCTATCAAATTGATGAATTTAATACATATAGATCATTGTCATGTTGTTAATTGGTGGCCATACTTTAGTATTATTCCAAACTTCGTTTTGTTTGTGAATGGTTTGAAATTAATAGATATAAGCTTTTGTTACTCTCAACATTTAAATATGGATCTTAATTTGTCTTGCATACCCAATTTTGAACGATTCGTTACTTTCATTTTGAATAAAATATTTTGGGGGTTATCTTTGAAGGAGATCCAAAAATTTTTGGTACCAAAGAAACATGGTATCATACTATTAACTAAGGATGACCAAGCAAGCCATCCTTGGGCAAACCCATGGCCCGACCCATTGGATAAAATGTGCATCTATTTTGTAGGGCTGAACGATCACATTCATCATTTGGCAATATCACTTCCCTTTGATCCGGGCAAGGAAGAATTAATGCAAGGAGACACCCTCCCAGATTTGAGGTCAAATCCTCAATCGCCCCGGGAGGATGATAAGCTATGGATTATCATAATCCGAGAGAGGCCAGATCCATGGCCAAATTTTCAAATTAACATGTTTGTTCATTTTGTAGGTAGTCAACTTGGGGAGTTAAAAATAACATTCATCCAAGTCAAAAGGGTTCAAGGAGGGCACCCTCTAGATTTGAGGTCAAATCCTCATTCACCTGGAGAGGATGATATGCTTCGGGGCCCGATGTCACATTCTCAAGGTAAGTATGCCTATCTACCTTTTTAATGACTAATTTTGTTCGTTAATTTTTCAGGTTTTAGGCCATTTTAGTAGCGTGAAGTCGGTGTTTGGAGTTGACATGCAAAGCAAGGACGCACATGGTAAAGGAATGACGCACGATTTAAAGAATTGGCGTTTAGGGAATGTTGTGCACGTGGCCAAGAGAAAGAGGCACACATGAATAAAAGGACTGCCAACAATGCAAGCAGGGGAAAGGAGTCATCCAAGCTGTACCGTCAACGTGGACGCCAACGGCTATATTCAGCCGGCCATTAATGGCTATCATTTTCTTGCATTTTCCTTTTTAGAGCCTTCCGTTGTTTTCTGAAGGCTATATAAACTCTTTGAACTCCATTGCAATGGCATCTTTGGATCAATGAAATTATAGTGAAGTTTTATCTTTGTTTTCAGAAGTGTTCATCGGAACCTTCTCTGTTCGGTGCGTTATATCCGAACTGTCGGAGTTCTCTTTCGGTGCGTCATATCCGAACGGGTTCACCGTCGTTCTCTGCTAAGTTAGGTGCGTAACATCCTAACTGGGTTCCTTCGGTGCGTCATATCCGAAGACGTCCTCGTCGCTGCTCTGACGAAGCTGTTTCCACCTTGACGGTGCTGAAATTGCTGAACGGGCCGGCAGTGACTTTCACCACGTTCATTCATCCCATCGGAGTCCTCTGAGTGAGTTTCACCAGGTTTCCCAATCACCCACTTCATTTCCACCCTCCACTTAATTTACGTTCTCTGTTTTGGTTGTTTTCGGTTGAACCCGAGAACGAGTTTTACTGATCGTTTTATTACTTCTGCGTGTCTTTGTTCCTGCTTAGCGAGAGATCTGCAGGACCAAAGTCTATCAGTTGTGTTTATCAGATTTGGTCCGTTCTTTTCTTTTTATTTTTTATTTTTCATGTTTAATATAAGTTAGACAAAGAATTTGGCTTTAGAAGATGAACAGTGGGAGAAGCTGGTTGAACCAAAAGGAGTGTTTCCAACTTTATTTCAAGCTCGAGTTGGGTTTCAATGACAGCGACTATGACTATGAGATCAAACAGATTTAACCTAATCAAAGTGAACGTCTATATCGCCAACTATTTGGTTGTTGAATTAAGAGAAGGCTTTGAGACGACCCAACATTTGATGTTCTTATGATCAGAGAAAAATCAGAAGTACACAGCCGGCTAAAGTTGTGGATCAAATAACATATTTGGTTGTCCTTTTAACTTTCATAAATATGCATAAAATGTCATGAGATTTTAAAATGAATCTTATAGTTGATTACTTGATTAGTTAGTTAGGCATTCCAAGCATTGTACATTGTACAAATTCATCCTGATAACGGAAAAAGATCTTTAGATAAAAGATACTAAAAGCTCATCTTGCCAATACAATATTATTTCTCTTTGTACTGTATTCCACATGGTTATTGTTTCTAGGTTTTATCCTAAAATGCATCACATCACTCGTAGATGGATCTTACTTACTAATCAATCAACTCAACTATATTTAAATAATGTGATATTATGCATTTTCATTTTGATAATTTGGTTGGATCTTGATTTTGATACTATTTATAAAAATTCATCTCGCTCGTATGATATTGTCAATTTTGCATCGAATTCTGCTTAATTTTATTATCAGTTTTTACTTCAAAATGTGTCGTCGTAATTTAGAAATACATCCAAGTTATGAATCACTCAAACCAACCACAGCCAAACCATGTGTATTGTGAATCTTAGTGCTTTGGTGAAGCCTGTACAGTTTAGTCTAATGTTGGACCATTTGGATCCGGCAGCACGGACCACCACAAGACCTTTGTGCAGCCACTTTATTTTGGAAAGTAGTAATTGAAAAGCAGATCAGGCGGAGGAAAGAGCTAGGAGTTATAAGCAGAAACTTCCATTTTCTGCATAACTGAAAAGCTAAAAGCTTAGCCAATCATCCGTTTAAAAGGGGCAGGAAGAAAAAAAAGTAGAGAGAGAGAGTAGCACTACATCTTCCATTGAAATGAATTTTAAAAGGTCCACATTTTTCAATTAATTTATGATTATTAGAATCTAACTTTCTTTATAAATTACTGTCGAAAGCTAGAAAAAGGAATGGGCCGATGGCTTAAGGTAGAAACATCAAAAACTTCTATGAACCTCTGATCACAAACTCTAGCTTTAGCGGCTGCAAACCGTTGGTACTCGGAAAATACAGATGATAAGCACCATCTCTGCATTTTACGCAGGCATCCTACCAAACAACCAGTTCGATGCTGGATTTCAAAGCAAAAAATATAAACATAAATAACAAGGAGAAAGCATAAAATATATAGAAGAAATGACGTACCTTTCCTCTGTTACAGTGAATTAGAAGTGGGTGATTCCTGACGTCTGCAATTTTAAGAAAGAAATAGAAAATGAGTAAATAATTGCTGAGTTCAGCCAGAATTAAAGTGATTTAAATCAACAAAATGTTTTATGCTTGCCATACCAAGCATAACTTTCAGTGCCTCGCGAATTTTTTTGTCTGGGATGTTTACATAGGGCTCCTGAATGAAGAAATGATCATCAATATCTAAAATAATATTAATGATTGAAACAAAAATTCATTACTTGAGTTTTGAGATAGATTTTGAAAGACTACAATATCAAAGATACGCATCAAATGCAAAACAACTTAAGATTCCATTAATTGTGAGGGCACAATCGATATTAGTGGGATGATTAATCTCACATTGCTTGAAAGTGTGAGAAATGAATGGTTTATTCTCTTTGTCTAGTACAGTACGTTTTGTGTTAACCTTAAGAATAAAATCGTACATTCTCGATTCAAAGACAACAATATTATATTGGGAGGTCTGGAGATTCCACAAATAGTATTAGAGTCAAATCCTAACCAGAAGTGCAGCCGAAAAGGATGCAAAGCCCCTAAGAGAAGGAGATTGCACAACCCGCTCCAATCAAGGTAAGAACGATTCAAGATTCCGTTGATTGTAAGGGTTCAACACATAGTAATGGAAGTGCATAATCTCACATTGATTTGAGAGTGAAAATTGAATGATTTTTAAGAAAATCATATTCTCTGTATAGTATAATGCGTTTTGGTCTAACTTCAAAAATAAAATTGCACGGAACTTTATAAAAAAAAAATAATATTGTATTGAGAAGACCCAGCACTACATAGTTAAGATAGCTAAATCACATCAAGTGAAGTCAAAATCTGTTATGCTTTTAAATAAAGAAGAGAAAGCAATCAGCATCAATAATTCACATATGAAGCGTATTGACACTCAATACTCATATTTTACGTTAAAAAAAAAAAAAAAACTGGTATTTGATGATAAGTGCAGAATAGTATATACATGTTTGGGTTGATCAAACAATACCCTTTTAGCTTGATGTTTGGGTTGATTGATAGGAAATGTATCAATATATTATAGTGGGACCCTAATTAAACAACTGTTTCATTAAAATCATCAAGAAAAGACAAGAGGACGATCAAACTAAAAGGTTTATGTTTCAAAAAAGAATTACTTATTTAGAGTAAAGGGAAAACACACCTTATGGCCTTCAATTCCAAATTGATACAAAGTGATCCCATTAGACTTGACAAACTCCATATTTGCCTCAGGATAAGGCTCTGGACACAGGTATCTAAATCCAGATCAACATATAATCACTTCAAAATTAGCTACACAATTAAAAGATTCTCCAATTTTCAGTCATGGTGGTAAGTCTAAGTAAAATATTTCTTACATGATGGAGCGGAGCCCTAGGGTTTGAATAAAGGAGAAGTTAGCGTAATCGGGGAAGCCGGAGCGAAAAATACCGGCTTCGACAGCCGAGAAGTTGAGAGGAGGAATCAAGAGGCCCTCCCCATCATTGTCAGAGTTATCAACGGCGGTAACTGGCTGAACCTCCGACGAAAAACGGAGGCCACGGTCAAGGTTCACCTCATGGAGTTCGATACTCGTGCACATCTGTTTGATCTCTTCATCTTGTTGCTTCAGTTTCATCGTACGGTGATTGGAAAAGGAAAATATATATATATATATTGAATAAAGACACCCAATTAAGAGAATTGTTCTGATGGAATCAAGAGGGATATTCGATTGTATGTGCCTCTCTCTCTCTCTCTCTCTCTCTCTCTCTCTCTCTCTCTCTCTCTCTCTCTCTCTCTCTCTCTCTCTCTCTCTCTCTCTCTCTCTCTCTCTCTCTCTCTCTCTCTCTCTCTCTCTCTCTCTCTCTCTCTCTCTCTCTCTCTCTCTCTCTCTCTCTCTCTCTCTCTCTCTCTCTCTCTCTCTCTCTCTCTCTCTCTCTCTCTCTCTCTCTCTCTCTCTCTCTCTCTCTCTCTCTCTCTCTCTCTCTCTCTCTCTCTCTCTCTCTCTCTCTCTCTCTCTCTCTCTCTCTCTCTCTCTCTCTCTCTCTCTCTCTCTCTCTCTCTCTCTCTCTCTCTCTCTCTCTCTCTCTCTCTCTCTCTCTCTCTCTCTCTCTCTCTCTCTCTCTCTCTCTCTCTCTCTCTCTCTCTCTCTCTCTCTCTCTCTCTCTCTCTCTCTCTCTCTCTCTCTCTCTCTCTCTCTCTCTCTCTCTCTCTCTCTCTCTCTCTCTCTCTCTCTCTCTCTCTCTCTTTGGTATTTGAAAGAAGATAACAAACTTCCTTCAGAGAATGTTGATCATCTGCAACTATCTATCCACAGAAAAGAGAATGGAAAAGTTGCTGAAAAGCGAGAAAGAGAAGCTGGGCTCCAAAAAATATTAATAGTTAAAAATGGCGCACGAGATATTAATTAATCTTTGGAGTAATCCATTAGAATTTATTATAGCAGCTATTCAACGAAAAACTTGTTTTAGGATGAACATTAATGATTATATAATTGTAAGATGATATTACAAGTCAAATTACAATGTCAGTGTGAACAGCAAGTCTATCAAGAGCGCCAGCCGAGTTCACCAGATACACGCTAACTACATGAATGCATTTAGAGTATTGATACAACCAATTGAAATAACTTATATGATTAATAATATTATGGTTTTATTAATAAAACATCGACCGATCACGTTGTCAAAAAAGGGTATGTCATGTTACGGAAGATGTCACGATAATACTATCACAAATTAAATTGGTGAGAGTTAATATATGATTAATCGTGTGTTTTAAAGTGCAGAGCACCACTTGAACACCACGTATAAATAACAATGTATAATAATGGAGTTCTTTTTTCTCTTTGTGGAGGTTTGCATGGGAGTTATTAAGGAGCACATTCTGGACAGGAGTTGGAAGAGTACCTTCCCAAGAATATCCTATGACTCACAAAACACATTCCAATTTGTTCATTTTAGTAGCTTGGAAATGCTACATTCTTTTTTGTATCTGAAACATACTCGTTGAAAAGAGAAAATGATAAGAAATAGTATCGATGTTTACATGACAATCTTTGTGAGAAAAACAAAATTCGGGAACACGAGAGAAATTCTCTTGAAAATCGAAATGTCGCAAAGTTTTCATTCGAACAGAAAAAATGAAAACTTAGAAAACACAGTGAAAGATATGAAATAAAGAAGATTCATACAAATAACTCATCTCTGATTTTGAAAATATCAATTATTTTGTTTTTCAACTACGTCACACTGTGTACTTTTCAGACACCGCACCAGACAGAATTTGAGCGACCAAACTTTATCACTATACTTACATAGTTCAGGTGACTTGTGACTCATTCCATTAATTGGTAATTTAATATAATATAATGTGCATAATTCGGCAAACAAGGAAGATTTATGAGTGGAAAATGTGTTTTTAATTGGCAGTTTGACTTAGATTAATATGATGTTTCAAAGTTTTTACTTTTCAAAAGAATACAAGGTAGCTTTTGCGATTACAATTTGAAAAAGGGATTCAATCTTATTTGTTTAGTTATGAAGGCATGTCATTGCTTACTTAATTCAGAATATTGGGAGAAAAGTTATCACGAGCATTCAAACTTTTCTAATTTTGTATTAAAGTGAAGGAGGTGATATTACTACTAAAATAAATACTTATAATTTATAGCTTAATTGTGGCAGCCCGTATTGTAAAAACAATAACGACCCAAGATTCTCTTTAATTAGGGTCTACCCATACCAGTGAGGGTACACAATCTCACATCACTTGGGATAGTGGTGTGAGGTGTGCTTCATTAATTTTGTAAGTGACTAGTGCGTGTAGAGTGTGAGCATATTGGTAATTTTGGTTAGAGTTGTATAAAACATTTTTATTGTTCTTTATTTTTCAAGTTTTTTATTTGAAGAATAAAATAGAAGGCAGAGAAGGGTTAGTGATTGACTAGGGTTTCGTGGTCTGTGAGATCAAGGTAAGACTCTTTGGTTTCAATCTCTGTGTTTTTGCTTCCCAATGGTGTTCTGGCTGTAATTTACTACTTGTGGTTAATAATAGGAGATGGACAGTATTTGGATACAAAGATGCAGAATAAATTTCGAGCCCGTTAAATATCATGTTTGATCTTTCATTTAATTTTTTGCTCGAATAATTGGAATGATGATTTGTGTTCGTGTTCATTTCCACTCACATTTACAATTGGTTCAGTGAGCGTGGATGACGATTCTGAATACGAATATTCTATTCTTGAGGGGGTTTCAATTTTCTGGTTTCAAAAAAAGATTTATTTAAGGCATCTGATTTTCTCGTTAAAGAAATGATTTAAGATTTTGAATGACTAAGTTTGAGGTGGATAAGCTCACCAGAGATAACGATTTTAGCCTATGGAGGATTAAAATGAAGGCGCTGTTTATACATCAGGGCCTAGCTCAAGTAATTGACAAAGAGGCCATGGATAAGCTGAAAATTAGCGATAACATTAAGGCATAGACACATAATGCAATTTTACTTAGTCTCGGTGATGAGGTTCTTAAAGAAGTAACCGAGGAAGAACATGCCCTTACTGCATGGATGAAATTGGAGGCATTGTACGTGAAGAAATCTTTAGCAAACAAATTATATTTAAAGAAAAAATTGTACACATTGGCTATGGACGACAATAAGGAGATAAAGAGGCATCTTGACAACTTTAACAATATAATACTAGACTTAAACAACAAGATTGCCAAGGAAGATCAGACAATTATTGTGCTTAGCCCCTTGCTGAGGGTGTTCAAATACTTTGTGGATACAATACTGTACGAGAAGGAAACTCTTACAATGGCCGAGGTAAAGGTAGCTGATAAGTGTGTAATTTACACACTTATTTATGTTCTTTTGTACTTGATACGATAAATTTTTTTTCTAGTGATAATGAGAATTTGACATTTTCTGAGTAAGTGCGCAGATTAATGAAATATAGTAGGTTAAAGTTTCAACAAAGATAATTAGATGGTTCTGGTGCATCATGAGGCAAAATTTGTCAATTTTGGAGATATAAACCCGAGAGGGTGCCGATTGATCTCCATATTGGAGGCGATTAATCTCATATCTGAGCCGATTAATCTCCTACACAAGAGGATCAATCGGCTGTCGCATTTTAAAAGATACGATTTAGGGGTTTTTTAATCGAAATAATCTCAGCCGTTGATTATATGGACACTGAATTTACTCTAGAATTAGGTTATAAATCATGGAAGAGGCCAAGAGGCAAGGATTATCAAGGTGACGGCTAGAGATGGCTAGAGAGGAACAAAGAGGAGATCGCTTCCGTCAAGAATTCACATTCAAAAGCATAGTTTTCTCTCCCATTTTTCTTTGCAACTATGAACATCATCACTTTGATTCTTGTTTCTTTTTGTTATTATAGCATTAACTAATTTTCTTCTCTAGAGCAAGATGTAGCAGAATTGATATGCCCCGGGTTCCAAAGACTCACCATAATGTGCCTACAGTTCGAACCGTTTAAACACAAATCAAGGTAAGTATATATCTATTTTATCTATCTAATGGATTTGTGGAATTATGTAGGTAAACTGGCTTTCCGAAGCTTGGAATGAAGAAGGAATTTGTTTTCCTTAAATTCAACTTTTGTAACCAAGCTTTCGTTTTATTTTATTTGTAATTTAAAATACTTTAATTTTGTTTAAGACTTGTAAATTGGCAAACTTTTAGCCTTTTGAATGTATGTTTGTAATAGTCTTCAAAAGGGGATGTTGAACCGAGGTGAACCAAGGCTGAACCGGCTGAACAAAGGAGAACTAAAGCTTGAACCGGACTGAACCAAGGCTAAACCAAGCTGCAAGGAGTGAACCGGCCCTGGAGAAACACTGCCCAGTGAACCGGTTGCCAGCTTTCTGCAGAAGCTCCAACGGCTACAAATCGAACCGTTGCCCGACGATTTCCAGAGCTTCTCTTCTCTCCTTCTTCTTTCCCGAATTCTTCCTCTTGTATTTAATCTTCTCTCCACCTCTGTAATCAGGTTAGCCATTGATACATATTTTTGGAATTGCAAAGGAGTTTTCTTCTTGTTTGGAACGCTCTCCGCGAGCGACAGAGAGATTTTCTCTCGGTGCTTCATCGGCGCACAGCGCCTGGATGAAGCCCCCCGATTTCATCCCGAGCTCGTGGCTGCTAGGGGGTGATCTTAGTCCCTTTCTTCCTCTTCCAGGCAATGGAAGCAATGAAGAAAAGGGGCGAATGCCATAGTGCCCTCCGCCGAGAATCCTTCGCTGGCAACGACGGATTTCTGTCACCCAAAACGCCGAATCGTTTCTGGGTCGGTTTGGGGTCTTCAATCCACTCCTCCATCATTTCTGCACCATTCTGCACAGCCCCCACTTCTTGGAAGCTCGGTATCACTCTTCTCCCCCTCTCGCCATTTTCAATTTCTTATTGCCCTGTTTATCGATTTTCTGTTCTGTTTTGTGGTGTTCCTTTGAGCACCGATCATTGTCTCATTTTGCTGTCTTCCGCATGTGCATTTCTAACCCCATTGCAGGCCTGGAACCTATCATTTGGTATCAGAGACTTAGTGCTCTTCATGGATTGCATTTTCTCTGTTCTGTCGTCTGCATGTGTGTGTTGTGTTTGTGTTATTGTTTTTCTGTTTTTTGCTGTGTTTTTAGTGTCTCATAATCATTCTTGTTTCACCCACAACACTAATGTTTAATTTCGTTTTCAATTCTGTTTAGGAATACATTTCCTCTCTGTTTCTTTTCTGTTTCTGTCGTTCTGTTTGTTATGGTCATGTGTTCATGTTTGTTTCACCCACCAGTGCACTTGTTTGATCACGTTTAGTTGTCTGTAGTGTTAATTATTCTGTGTTGTTCTCTGTTAGTTTAGCTGAACTGAGCCTCATTGAACAACATGTTATTGTTCTGTTTAGCTTAGGATTGTTTCTGTTTTGGTTTACAAAATTCTGCTCTATTCGATGCTTGTGTGTTCTGTTTCCTTTTGGTTTTTTTTGTTGAGTTTCTGCAGCAAGAGTTGATGATCTATTTTCTTGTTGTTTCCTGTTTAGCTGTATAGATTTGTCTCATGTTAAGTCCTAGCTTGTGTTCTGTTTTAGAGTCAGCATGATGTTGTTATTTGTTGCTGTCCTATTTAGAAAATTTTCAGAGTGTTTTTCTGTTTGTTTTCTTCTTTGGTTTTGTGATTCTGTTGCTGTTCTGTTTTGTTACAAAAATAAAAAAAATAAAAAAATAAAAATTTGCTGCTTGCTGTTGTTCTATTTTGTCCTTAGTTTTTAGGATGATTAAAAGCCGTGTAGTATTGTGTTTGTTAGCTTTTAAGTCTGGTTTTTAGAGTCAAAAGCTAGGACTTGTTTGCTGAATTTTTCAGCATGTTCTTGTTCTGTTTATTACCTTTTGTTTTGGGATTTCCAAAATGTATTTTTCTTTTGTTCTCAATTGTTTAGGTTCTATTTTAAAACCCAGAAATCCTGCTTTAAGCTTGCTAAATGCCGTGCTTGAACTTCTGATCTAAATGGTCCAAATGTGTCTCATGCTTGAGCTATATCTTTGGTTCCAAATTGCTAAAACTTTTCTGGTTTTAAAACTCTTTTCTTGCTGTTTTTCAGTTGAAAATTTATGTTATTTTCTTTGTTTTTCTTTGCTGATTTTTTTTTTTTTTTTTGTTGATTTTCTTTTTCTGTTTTTGTCAAAGCATGTGTTTCTGTTCTGTTTCATTTCTGATTCCACCCACCAGCATGTCTAGTTTTATTTTAGTGTGTTGTTTAGCATGATAGATTGTTCTAGGATGCTACAACTGTTGAGCATGTATGTTTGTTTGCTGTTGATTGTGTCTAGTTTAGTGTCCTAGATTGTCCATGTTTAGGATTAAATTTTGTTTTAAAAAAAAATCTGTTCTGATTGGAAACAATTTTCTGCATTTTTTTTTATGGTCTGTTGTTTTCTGCAGCTTGTTTTGGTCCATTTTCTTGAGGTTTTTGCGGCACCTTTGCTGCTCTTTTAGAGTCAATCACCAAGGAAAATTCTGAGATTTAATTGATAAATTTGCAGCATCCATCTTCTGGTTTTGGTGAAAGTTTGTTTAGCTTTTAGGTTGATTTGATTTCAAATCTATTTTTCTGCATTTCTTTCCACAGTTTCGAATCAGTTTTTCTGCATCTTTTTGCTCATGTTTAGTGTCCATTCACCATGGTTAATTGTTGAACTTAATGCCACATATTGGATAACAAATGTATTGAATTGGTGATAGTTTTGTCTAGTTTTTAGGCTATGTTTGTTTATGTTTTAAACATTTTCTCCACTGTTTTCTTGCTGTTTTTATTGTTCTTCTTATCTTGTTTAGGAGCATGTTTAGGTGTTTTGTTTGTTGTTTAAATTGCTAAGAGGTTTTGCATTTGAACCTTGCATTATTGTTTAGTTCTAGGTTGCTATTTTTGCATATCTTAGTCTCTGTTTGTGTGTGTTTTTTTTTTATAACATTTGTTGTGCAGTTTTTGTACCCACTTTCCAAGGCAAGAAGCCTCCTTAATTGGCAATTTTGGAGTTGCTCATTGCTTTGCTTAAAGGTACGTTCCTGTCCACTTTTAGTTTAAGTCTGTTGGGAGACTCTTCGGAACTGTTGACCGAGAGCAAATTCTGTTTAGTTTTATTTTCTGTGTGGAGACTCTTCGGAACTGTTGACCGAGAGCAACTTGTGTTTTATGTTTGTCTGTGCCTGAACTTGTTTCTTTGGATTACATTGTTATGATAATTACCTGATATGATTTTTCCATATTAACCTCATGTTACTGATTAGATAGCATGAATTAACCATGGTCCGTATCTGTTTAATTTCACAATGTTTTCTTGAAAAGCATGTTCTTTTGTTTGTGTTTGCATTTGCTGTTTATTTGGATATCATTACTGTGAAATTATATGATATGACTTTACCATTTTAACCTCATGTTTCTGGTAAGCAAGCATGAACTAACCATGGCCCATATCTGTTTAATTTCGGGATGTTATTCTTGAATAAAAGCATGTTCTAATGTTGTGTTTTGAGTCATAATTTCGATTTCGTTTAGGTGAATGTTTATAGATATTTGTTTCTGTTTTAGAACCATGTTTAGTTGTTTAGGACGTGTTGGCAAAATTAATTTACATAGAGAATGGATTTGAAAATGAAATGCTAAAATTGAGTTCTCATGTTAGTTTACATTTGCTGAAATTATTGTGTTGGTTTGGCGTTTTTCCAAATTGATTTGGCATGTGTTTTTAACTTGTGTGTCTAATTGTGTTTAGTGTCAAGTCTTTGAGTCCTTGATGTTAAGTTAAATTTAGAATAAAAGCATGAATTAAAATTGCATGTTAAATAGAGCTTGGCAAATTCTATTCCACCATGTTTTTATAAATTCTGTTTTGAACTCTTGTTTGATTGCATCAAGTTGAGTGTTTTTGTTTTGTTTAGGACTATTTTAACTTGAGGTCCGATATTTTAACAAAAGCATGTCATATACTATCTTGTTAGTCACTTAGGATTCACTTGTACGTCGAGTGATTTGTGTTTGTGGCCAAGAGCTTTCCTCTGTGGGCCGTTGGTATTGTCCGAGGTTTACCGCTGGCCATTGGGCCCGACAGATCGCCGTGTGAGGCAGTCGCCTTTAAAGGGTGTGGGATAGTGTGACGATTTCCACAAAAGTTCTAGAGGGTTGCCTAGACCCAATAGCTTATCATTGATATTAGTTGCAAGTCTATTTTCTTTGATTAACTTGCTTGATTTGTTGTGCTGTTTGATTAAATGTTTAGGACTTTTAGGTTGAGTCTTGTGACTTAGTTCCTTGTGTTGTTTGTTTGTCTTTGTTTAGGAATTAAAATTTAGAGTCTCACTTTAAAGTCTAGTGCTGGGTCAATTAGTTTAATTGTTGTTGGCCAAGGTAAATGTAAAATCAAATATATATGCATATTGTTTTATCTTTTGAGGATTGTTTAGCTTTCTACTCCAATTTTGAGCATTAGCTATGGATGAACCAAGGAGTTGGATGGATTTTTGGCAACAAGGTATGTACCCATGAAACCTTACTTGAATTTCTTTTGAAATTAGTTGAATAGTAGGTTGATTGAATGAACTATATGTTTGATATCAACTTCTTGTATGTTCTTGCTATAATTGGATATCATGTTAATTTCTCCTTGTCTAAGCTTGATTTAATTTGTTGAAAGAACTAAAGAGTAATTTTGTGATCAAATTGTTGTTGCCTTTTGTTTTTGAAGTGATAAATCCTCACTCTATCGTTAAAAGGAGAATTGTTTTCTTGAGTTTTGGATTTAAGTTGAACTTATGCTAAGCTTGATTTTAAACTCTTATTTTTTTAAAATTAGGTGAACCAAGTGTTGTTTTTAAAATGGTAATTTTCATATTTGTGGTTCACTATTTGTTTGATAGCTTAGCTAGAAAATGGAATTGTTCAATTATGCTTGCTTGAATCTTATGTCATTATCATGTATATGCTTTTAAATTTTTTACATGAACATTTCAAATTTTTGCAATTATTGAGACCATTGTGGATGGTGAAATGATTTTTCAACTTAGGATAACTATGTTTTGTGCCTAATGTGGATTGTGCTTAAATATTTTAGTAGAGAAATTTTATCCTAAGTGTTGTAATGTCCCCCGATGAGTCAATCATTGGATTTGAGGTCAAATCCTCAACAACCGGGAGGGGATGATATGCCCCGGGTTCCAAAGACTCACCATAATGTGCCTACAGTTCGAACCGTTTAAACACAAATCAAGGTAAGTATATATCTATTTTATCTATCTAATGGATTTGGGGAATTATGTAGGTAAATTGGCTTTCCGAAGCTTGGAATGAAGAAGGAATTTGTTTTCCTTAAATTCAACTTTTGTAACCAAGCTTTCGTTTTATTTTATTTGTAATTTAAAATACTTTAATTTTGTTTAAGACTTGTAAATTGGCAAACTTTTAGCCTTTTGAATGTATGTTTGTAATAGTCTTCAAAAGGGGATGTTGAACCGAGGTGAACCAAGGCTGAACCGGCTGAACAAAGGAGAACTAAAGCTTGAACCGGACTGAACCAAGGCTAAACCAAGCTGCAAGGAGTGAACCGGCCTTGGAGAAACACTGCCCAGCGAACCGGTTGCCAGCTTTCTGCAGAAGCTCCAACGGCTACAAATCGAACCGTTGCCCGACGATTTCCAGAGCTTCTCTTCTCTCCTTCTTCTTTCCCGAATTCTTCCTCTTGTATTTAATCTTCTCTCCACCTCTGCAATCAGGTTAGCCATTGATACATATTTTTGGAATTGCAAAGGAGTTTTCTTCTTGTTTGGAACGCTCTCCGCGAGCGACAGAGAGATTTTCTCTCGGTGCTTCATCGGCGCACAGCGCCTGGATGAAGCCCCCCGATTTCATCCCGAGCTCGTGGCTGCTAGGGGGTGATCTTAGTCCCTTTCTTCCTCTTCCAGGCAATGGAAGCAATGAAGAAAAGGGGCGAATGCCATAGTGCCCTCCGCCGAGAATCCTTCGCTGGCAACGACGGATTTCTGTCACCCAAAACGCCGAATCGTTTCTGGGTCGGTTTGGGGTCTTCAATCCACTCCTCCATCATTTCCGCACCATTCTGCACAGCCCCCACTTCTTGGAAGCTCGGTATCACTCTTCTCCCCCTCTCGCCATTTTCAATTTCTTATTGCCCTGTTTATCGATTTTCTGTTCTGTTTTGTGGTGTTCCTTTGAGCACTGATCATTGTCTCATTTTGCTGTCTTCCGCATGTGCATTTCTAACCCCATTGCAGGCCTGGAACCTATCAAGAATTATGATTGATTGATATTTACTTTAATTTAAGTTATTACTGTTCTTATTTTTTACAATTGTCTGATCAACAATAGCATATTCATAGGATTGTTTTGAGACCGAGAGGTAAAAAATAATTATGCAATAGATAGTTTGCTATGAAAATGCTCTTAGACTAGGGATAGCTAAGGCGTTCATGTGGTAGTTTGATTTCTCGTTCGTAATGTATTCAATTAATGGCTAAGGTTTGAGACCAATAGGTGATAATCTGTTAGTTGGATAAGTGTATCATTACTCGAGAGTGATTGATATATATTTGTGAAATTGCCATCAATACAGGAAAATATGTATTAATAAATTGAATTAGTAATGTCAAACATGATTAATTAAGGTGAAATCGAAAGCTCAATATTTTTCTTTCATTAAATTCTATAACTTTATTCAATTTTGTTTATTTAATTAAGTTCTATTGTTTTCTTTCAATCAAAATCATCAAAATTACGTTGTTCATCTACAATTAGATTTAAAGTTGTTTAATAATTAGTGGAAATAGTCATCATGGGTTCGACTCTTATTTATTCACTTTATTATTTTTGTGACATATGCGCTTGCGTTATATTATTCGCAACAGCAACCTTGAATTCAAAGGAGCTTCAGAAATGTTATGATGGAAAGGATGGTTTTGAAGGGGAAGGTCTTACTGCGAGAGGAAAGTTTCGAACAAGGGAGTTCAAAATGCCGAAAGAAAAGGGTAGGTCAAAATTAAAGCAAGGAAGAAAATGTTTCTTCTATCATAAAGAGAGACATTATAACTAAGGTTGTTTTGAGAGGAAACTAAAGCTTGCTAAGAAGAAAACTGACAAAGGTAATACATTGGTTGCTTCGGCTGGGTATGAGTTCTCATATGTTTTGGTGAGTTCTGAATTAGAGTCGGGAGAGCAATGAGTTTTAGATTTTGGTTGTTCATTTTACATAAGATTGGTTAATTAATTACCATAAGACTTCGAGTGGCAAGGTGTTGTTAGGATATAACAAATCTTGCCTAATAGAAGGTCAAGGCTAGGTGCAAATCAAAATATTCGATGGATGTCTTTGAATAATTCAAGAAGTTACATATGTATTGTAGTTGATGTTAGATTTGATGTGACTCGAATTCTAATTGGGCTGGCTGGTTTCGGCCCATGTTAGGAATATCAATTTGATTAGGGTTTCTGTTTATGTATAAATATGTGCTTGAGTTGTAAAACTCATTGTACCGATTTTGATTAATGATTTCTCTCTGTTGCCAGTAGTTTTTTCTCGATGTCCACTATTTTCTCGTTTTCTTTTTTGGTTTCTTGTTCGATATACCTCCGATAAATCGAAAAACTTGACTTTCACAAAACCTTCAACTACGCTCTGATACCAATTGTTGTCTTGTGAATCGTTCTCCGTTGTCTACTCTTGATAAGAAAACTGCTGAAGAGGTATGGTATGGTACTGTAAGGCCCTAAGCGTAAAACTAATTTTATTTTATTTCTATTTTTATAAAACATTGCAAGCGTATTTTATCTTCTAACATTCGTTGAAACGTTTTGAAATACCAATTTCTTGCTTTAAAAAAATTAAAAATACTGCGGAAGACTTTTCATCTTAAACTTAACACAATCTTTAATACCAAAACAGTAAACTTTATAGATCAGTTTACATAAGTTTTTATACTAACAAAACGTTTATCATAAAAGTATTAGTTAAAAACGCATAATTCTCCTTGATTCTCATTTCTCGATGTACCTTTAATCCTCTATAATTCATTGGTCCATGAAACAACAACACGATCTAAGCATTCATCAACTAAAACAGCTCCTCGACTTCGTCATCAACCAAATCGATCTGTATGTAAATTCTCATTTTGTTTTTCACCTACATCACATAATTCGTCTATGAGCCTAATGATCAGTAAGCAATGTCTAACGTAAATACAAATTTAATGCAAGTGCCACATGCTTCTATAAAACATAACATGTCATGATTTTACAATTTTTCATTTGTTTTCACTAAACCATTTGATCGATGGGGCAACCATCAGAAGAGAGTAGGCACAATTTGGTTCACCTCACGAGACTACCTAACTGGAGCTCCAGGGAAAGAGTAGACACCATTTAGTCCATCTCTTGGGACAGTCCAACTCAACCCCGCCCACAATGCCCATTACGTATGTTTTTATCGTTTCTGTCTTTCTTAATGAAAACATATGCATAAAAACTTTTCTTTTTCCTTTCTAAAACATGATGCATGACTTAACATAAGTGAATTAATCATACATGGTAACATATAAATATCAAGTTAAAATTAACAAAACTGAATGTAAACAATAAAACAATCAAACCATTAATCTTAGCATCCCGTGATGTAGGCTGGAAATTCACATACTTGCAACACTACTTACCTAGAAATCTTAGCATAAGTATGCAACTACCCAATTTATCACTTCTCGTTGGAGGACCTTTCAAGAGAGAGTAAAAAGAAACTACAATTTTTGTGGGTTTGAATGAAGGGCTCATGTAATACCCGGTTTTACGGGATATTAATATTATATTATACTATGGCATTTTTGTGAATATGTCAAATCAAGTCTGTTTTGCAAAAAGAGAGATTCATTACAATCCTAACGATTAATAGGAATTTTAAGGAATTTACAAGAATTTTCGGAGTAATAACGCTATATTTCGAGTAATTAAGTTTCTCGAAATATAAAGGACGTTTTAGTAAAAATAGTAAACGAGGTCCGTTTTGTGAACGGACAGTTTTAATAGAACCCAAATAATAAGTCGGAGTTATTGGTGAAATAAGGAAATTTGGAGAACCCGAATCCTTAGCAAATTAACGAAATAAAGAACGAACAAATAGAAAATAAGTAAAAATGGCAAAAAGGTAAATTTGCAAATCAAATTAATAAAAACAGATTTATTTTCTCTCCTCCCTCATTTCTTCTCTGCTCCACGAACCAGAGAAGCTCTCTGGCGATTTCTCCCTCACGCACGCAGGTGGTTCTCCCTCGATCGACACTGATTCCTCCTCCGATCAACGCCGCTCCTTCACGTTTCCTTCCCCAATCGACGCCCTAGGTATGAATCTACGATCTTAGAGCGTTTACTTCGATTTTGACGGAGTTTGAACAATTAGGGTTTCGTTTAGGTTTCGTTTAAAAATGCGATTTAGGGTTCGAAATTTATAGATTTGCCGTAATTAAAGATATAGTGAACGTATTGGACGTTATTGGACGAAGTTAAATTGATTTTTGGAAAAAGTTAAAATTGGTGAATTTTCAGGTTTTTAGGAAAACTCGTTAATTGTGATTTTGAACTATCGAACACTAATTGGTGGTTTAAATGCTTCGATTAGTTAAGTTAGAACTTTTAGGAATTTCTTTAGTTAAGGTTTTGTTAATTTTGACGTTTAGAAGCTTAAATTAATTTTAACGTCGATGTTGTGTTCTGCCTCAGACAAACAACGCTCGTGGACGGAGCTTGAGCTCCATCGGACACGAGGTAAGTTCTTGTGATCTTCTCTGGCCGATTGGCTTACATCGTACGTCGAGGTCGTCTTGAGGAGTTTTGGTGACGTGTTTATTTAATCGCTTTGGTTGGGTAGTTAGGGTTCGATCATTTTATAGGTTGATGTTGTGTTTTGATGGTATGCTCCGCATGTATGTTTACTTTCTGTCATATTGAACTGTTCACGCATCACGTGTTTTAAAAGAACATAGAAAATGAATTTCCGCATGATGTTTTAAAGAAAATGGCGATGTGGCCTGGAGAGGGGCATGACCTAGTATGGAGACCGATTACGGGTTTGTCACAATACCACATCTTTTGCATACTCATACAGTTATACAGTTACAGGTCATGCGAGATGGGGCTCAGGCAAGGCTGTACGTGTTGTAAGCGTGTACCCCCCTTCCCCGTCTAGCTGGAAAGAGTAGTCCGACCGCTGGATGTGCTCTCTCCGGTTAGGAGGCTGAGATCTCGGTGACACTCACAGAATAAAGATAAAGAAAATGCTGCATGATTTCTGAACTCATATGCATAGCATGCACGTACATTTACTAGAACTTGCTGAGATTTTTATCTCATAGGTGTCTGTATGGTGTAGGTGACTTCGACATAGGTGAGGACGAGATCCCTCCACCTGAGGAGTGATGCAGTTGACGAAGGATGACTTGCGTGGTGTGCTGGCACAGTCGATGCTTACCTGACCCGTGGGGATGTATGTATAGGTTTTGGGGTTATCGGGATCATCTGGGCTGATGGTTGTATATACATTTTAGGATGTTTGGATCTGATAGTGGATAGGTTAAATGTTTTAAGCGTTTTGGAAACTGATTTATAATTGTTTTGAAAATATTTTATTGAAAGTATTTTGTAACTGTTTAGTGATTTTAAAACAGGAGGATATGTTAGACTTTCAAACGGAATCACGCGATTTATTTTCGTGAAAACATGTTTCGTTTTATTTACGTATGGAGTCGGTTTCGGACGGTATTTCGGAAGATGTATGAGTGTTGAGAGATTTGATGTTGAAATGAATGATAAGGATGTAGTTAGAGTTGTGTTAGTAAATAGTGAAGAATATGTTTAAGTGTTATGCAGGCAAATAAAGAAAAGAGAAAGGGTGAAGGGAGAGGGAGCCGCGCTCTCTGGAATTTTCTAGAGAGCCTGGCGATCGATCGTCCAGGGAGGGCGATCGATCGCCCTCTTCTCTGCCGAAGCAATCGCTGGTGAAGCGATCGCTGGTGAACGCGATCGCCAGGGGCGATCAACCAGGCGAGCGATCGCCTGGTTGTGATCGCCATGGGCGATCGATCGCCAGATTTTGGGCGATCGATCGCCCCTCATATATTTGGGACGAAAGTCCCTTTTCCCCTCTGAGCGCTGGCCGATTTTTTTATTCAATTTTAATTGATTTAATGGTTTTATTTAAATTGTTTTAAGATTAATTTAAATGGTTTAACATCTTAGACTTCAATGATTTTAATTCCAATCCCGATTCCGATTTTAAAGTTTTATTTTCGCTCAAACGATAGGTTTAAAGTTAATGAGGATAAAAAAAAAATATGTACGGGAAATTGGGTACAGTATTAGGGTCGTTACATTTATGGTATCAGAGCCCTCGGGTTTTAAAATCGGTTCTGTAGACTGCTCGACTGCACAGCCACTACGCGGACATTCTTCATCAACTGTAAGTATGTTTATAGCTTTATTTGATTTCTAGTTTCTTAGAGGATTTGTTTGTTTTAATATTTATAGGAGTTACATAAATATGGTGCGTCGAGGAAATAACCGAGATGACCGAGACGATACGATAGACCACCTTAAGAAGTTCATTGCCCAGCAATCCCGACATCTTGACCAACAAGCTCGATACATAGACAGACAATCCCATCAGCTTGACATATTGATAAATTGAGAAAAACTTAGGACTCAGGAGGTGAGTGCTCCCAGCAATCACGATGTGGAGGGGTACCTCAGGGGATTTCAACTTCACCCAATAGAGGAAGAACAGCGAAGAGGTGTTAAAAGAGTATATGACAGAAGAAAGGACCAGAACAAAGGAACCCGGGCACAAGGAACTTCTCGAAAACCTTTGTGTCTGAAATGCCAGAAAGAGCATTACGGAGATTGCTGGATGGGTACGAATAGGTGCTATCGGTGTGGAGAGGCTGGCCACTATATCAAGGATTGTCCACTATTGAACCGAATTCAGCCAGGTAAGGATCAAAAGAGAGGTTCACCGAGGGTAATTACCCCGATCGAAGCCAGGAAGGCTGCCCCACCGTCAGTCGCTTCAGGTATAGTTTTATCTTCACGGTTAACGGAGTGGAGAACAATAGAATAAAAAGTATAGTTTGAGAGATTGTTTTATGACAAAAGCTGTACGATAGATAAAAAGTAGGTTTGAAAAATAGAGAGGTAAAATATAGTAGAAGGTGGGTAGAAGGAGTTCCTAGGAGTACCACGGTGAGAAGACAGTAGGCTAAATATAGAACGATAAGGACTTATAGAAAGAGAGTTATGCATTAATCTGACTTAACCACAAGAAGATGTACACTAGAATTAGTTACTATTAGAGGGACGTAACTTACAAAATGTAAGGTCTAAATAAATAGAAATTGGACATTAGTTGACGAACCCTCACAGATTTAGAATGTGATCAATAAAAAAAAAAGGAGTTAAAGATTAGATGTAAGGTTTACTAAAGGATACCTAAATTGTCAAAGTATGATAATACGACCTAATATGAACTTGTATAATTTAGTGTAATGCCCCGAGTTATCTGAACCCGGTTTGTCACACCATGCCTATACATGACTAAAAATTTCAACCGTATTTTTTTTTTTTTTGAAACTTGCAGCGGAAATCGTTTAAGTAAAAATAAAGTTAAACAAAGCTATTGTACAATACTTGAATACTCAGTTGGAATTTTGAGGAATAATCGGCAAAAGGAATAAAATATTAAATCGCAGTATACTTCATAAGTTTCAAAAGTCAAACACATCGCCCGCTGGACAAAGTCAACAAAAAGGGGCTGGAGCAGAAAATGGAAAACATCATATGATGGCAAAATGACAAAGTGCTCTCTACATCATCCGATGGGTTTACACACGACATCCACCGGTCACTAAACGACAAAAGACTTTCTGCATCATCCGGTGGATCTACACACGGCATCCACCGGTCACTAAACGAAAAAATGCACTCTACATCTTCCGATGACGTCAGCCAGATGATTTTCTTCATCCGATCGACTTTGCTCTACATCCACCGGTGACTAAACGACAAAAGTTTTTCTACAACTACCGATGACGTCAGCACGCATTTGCCGATGAGTTTACTGAGACATCATCCGATGGACTTAAACCTACACCTTCCGATAGACACATAACTATAACCCGACATCTACCGATAGACTTCGTCTACCGATAGTGAGCAAAACAACATCTTCCGATAAAACAAGCTACATATACCGATCACTAAACGACAAATTTCGTTCTATATCATCCGATGGCTTCCACTGAAGACATCTTCTGATAGACAACAGAACAACAACTCAACCTCTGCAGATAGACTTCATCTAACGATAGAGAACAGAACCACATTTCATCTACTCTTTGGTATACAAACACAACGCTAAATACCGAAAAGGATTTACTCACTTCACTGAGACCGTTCAAAACATTTCAACCATTACATTACTAAAATCCAGTGAGTGCCAACACTATAACCAAACAGAACACTATTATCCGAAGAGGAAACTCAAAAACGTATTCAAAACGTTGAAATCACTACTGTTATGAAAATTTAACAAGTTTAAATTGAAACACTGTCAACTAGACTTTCACACCAATTGAAATCAGTTAACCCGCCTCATCAAGTACCAGATCCGTGGCATGAGTGTGCTCCCCCAACCATCCTATCCCTCAATGAACTTAGAGGATTCACCTGCTGTCACTGCTTCACCTACATCACAAAACTCATCTATTAGCCCAATGCTAAGTAAGTAAAGCAGTAATGAAATGAAATGCTGAAACGTAAAATTCCTAAACATGCAATTTCTACTTTCTCACTCAGTTGCATTCACATACGTTCATAAGTTGATCTGATCCCTCGGTTCCCTTGGGAAGTGGATCAATTTTCCCAATGTTATACATCCTCTACTCGATTAAGGGGATGATGAATTCCCTTAATAGCTAATCTGATCCCTCTGTTCCCTTGGGAGTGGGATCAATTCTCCCAATGTTATACATCCTCTACTCGATTAAGGGGCGGATGAATTCCCTTAATAGCTGATCTGTCACATTCAGTTCATACCTTATCGTTCTTACATGGAAATTTATTTTCGTAATCTTTCAAAAACGTGATACATGACATACAAAACCATTTCCAAAATACATAACCCTACTGTTTTGTGATGTAGGCCCGAAGGCACATGCATACTTTACTTACCTGGTCTTCTGGATGGTTTGGTTGAAATCTCCTCCGGGAATTAGCTCGAACCTAAATCCATAAACCGATCATTAATTAAACCTTCACTAAACTTCATCCTATTCAACCAGAGACCTAAGGAAACTAATTGAGAACTCTGGTCATAATGCATTCCCGATACTGCACTAAACTGAAATCGACACTCATCTATAGCATCCTCGAAACCCTCGCATTGGACTCCCTCGGTTATCAGACTGCTAAAATATAAGAAATGGGGAAAAACTTACTTAGATGAAAGAAGAGTCTGGTGGAAGATTTGTCGAGAGCTCCGCTGAGCTTGAGCTGGACACCGAAAAGGAATAAATGATAAAACAGTGGCGGCTACAGTGCATAAATCTCTAAACCCCTTCCCTTAAATAGGTAATCTACTTTTAACTTGCCAAATTTACATAAATGCCCTTACTTAGTCACTCTTTAACCTAACCAATAACTCTCCCAATTCTTCCATGAATTTGCACATCATTAATTGATAAGTTAAATTCGGTTTAATTGAAACCGGGTGCTACAATCTACCCTCCTTAAAAGAATTTTGTCCTCAAAATTCAGTACTTGAATAATTCTGGATGTTGGTCCATCATGTCTTGCTGGCGCTCCCAAGTGGCTTCCTCTTTGTTCTGGTTGTTCCATAAGACTTTTACTAGTGGAACCTCTTTGTTGCGCAATACATTTACTACATAATCTAAGATTTTTAGTGGTTTCTCCTCATAAGTAAGAGTAGGAAGAACTTCGATACTCTGCTGTTCCACCATCTGTGAAGGATCTCTAACACACTTCTTTAGCATGGAAACATGAAACACATTATGAATTCCCTCCAGAGAGGCTGGTAACTGAAGTTGGTATGCTGACTTCCCAATCCTCTTCACGATTTGGAAAGGTCCAATATATCTGGGGTTCAACTTGCCTCTTTTCCCAAATCTCACAACTCCTTTGAAAGGTGACACCTTAAGAAAAACTTCATTACCAACATCAAATTCTAATTCTCTTCGTCTTTTGTCTGCATAGCTTTTCTGCCGGCTTTGAGCTGTTAAGATTCTTTGTCGGATAAGAGCAATCTTCTCCACTGTCTGTTGCATAATGTCAGGACCAATCAGTTGTACTTCTCCAACCTCATCTCAATATAATGGAGATCTGCACTTTCCTCCATATAATTCCTCGTATGGTGCCATGCCTATTGTTGCTTGAAAACTGTTATTATAAGAGAATTCAATCAATGGTATATACTTACTCCAAGAACCTTGAAATTCCAGTACACATGCACAAAGCATATCCTCCAACGTTTGTGTCAAGACCCTAATACTGTACCCAATTACCGTACTATATATATATTTTGTTATCCCAATAATTACTTTAATTAAACTCTAAGCGGAACCTAAACCGAAATCGAAACCAGAATCGAAATCGGAATTTAAATCTAACTTTTTAAACATTTAAAACAACTTTAAAAAAATTAAAAAAATTAATTAAAAACTATAAAAACAATTAAAGAAAACAATTAATTAAAGGGAGGGCAAAAATGTCCAGCCGACCCATAAATCAGGGGCAGCGACCAGTCGCTGCAGCAAATTTGTCATTCGTTTCGTTAATCGTCCAACGATTCGACTTTTCCAAATTTCCATATTTCGCCAATAAGTCCAACTTATTATTTGGGATTCATTAAAACTGTCCGTTCGCAAATCGGACCCCATTTACTATTTTTACTAAAACGTCATTTACATTACGATGGAGGTAATTACTCGGAATATAGCGTTATTACTCCGGAAATTCTCGTAAATTCCTTAAAATTCTTATTATTCGTTAAGAACGTAATGACGCTTTCTTTTCGTGAAACGGACTTGATTCGACATATTTGCAAAAATGTCATCCAATAATATAATGATAATATTCTAAAAATCCGTACGAGCCGGATATTACATTCTACCCTCCTTATTTAGAATTTTGTCCACAAAATTAAATTATACAAATAACTCAGGATATCTAGTCATCATATCCTGCTGTCGCTCCCAAGTAGCTTCTTCCACCTCGTGGTTACGCCACAAAACTTTGACCAGTGGAATCTCTTTGTTGCGTAAGACTTTGATAGAAGACTCCAAAATGCGTACAGGTCTCTCCTCGTAGCTCAGGGTAGGCTGTACCTCAACCTCGGTTGCCTCCACAATATGCGACGGGTCTCGCAAACATTTTCGAAGCATAGATACATGAAATACGTCGTGGATACCCTCCATAGAAGCCGGAAGCTGCAATCTGTACGCCAACTTCCCGATCCTCTTCAGAATAGGAAAGAGCCCCACATAACGAGGGTTTAACTTACCCCTCCTTCCAAATCTCGCAACACCTTTGAACGGAGAAACTTTAAGATAAACTTCGTCACCTTTCTCGAATTCTAGCTCTCTCCGTCTCGTGTCAGCGTAGCTCTTCTGTCTGCTCTGAGCTACCTCGATACGCTGTCGAATAATGGAAATCTTCTCTGCCATCTGCTGTAGAATCTCAGGACCAATGATGCTGGCCTCGCCAACCTCGTCCCAATATAGTAGAGATCTACATTTCTGACCATACAAAGCCTCGTACGGTGCCATGCCAATAGTAGTCTGAAAGCTGTTGTTGTACGAGAACTCAATCAGAGGCAAATATCGGCTCCACGAGCCCTGAAACTCCAGCACACAAGCTCTGAGCATATCCTCCAAAATCTGATTCGTCTTCTTTGTCTGACCATCAGTCTGAGGATGGAATGCCGTGCTGAAATTAAGCTGAGTCCCAATAGCTCTGCGTAAACTCTTCTAGAACTTCGATGTGAATCTCGGATCTCTGTCTGAGACAATAGAAACTGGCACTCCGTGCAATCTCACAATCTCCTGTACATAGAGCTCTGCGAGCTGATCCATAGAAGACGCCATCTTCACAGACAAGAAGTGGGCCGACTTTGTCAATCGGTCCACAATAACCCATATGCCGTCATGGCCCTTCGTTGTCCTCGGGAGCCCCACAATAAAATCCATGGAGATCTGCTCCCATTTCCACCCCGGAATCGGCAGTGGCAATAATGTTCCGGCCGGTCTTTGGTGCTCTGCCTTCACCTGTTGACATACTAAACAGGTCTCAACGTACCTGGCAACCTCCCTCTTCATGTTCGGCCACCAGAAGTGTTGTTTCAAATCCCGGTACATCTTGGTACTCCCCGGGTGCACAGAATATGCCGAAGAATGTGCCTCGGCCAATATCTCCTTCTTCAGGTCCTCGTCGCTAGGCACGCACCACCTATGCCTGAACTTCAGAATACCATCCTCCGATAAATGGAAATCCGACGAGTCTCCCAATGTCATGCTAGATCGAAGCTCCTCACACTCCGTATCATTCTGCTGAGCCTCACGTATCCGATCCAGAATAGTCGGCCTTAGTGAAATGTTGGTGAACGTACTGGACAACTCTGCCACTATCTCAACGTCGAACCTCTCAATCTCAGACCGCAGCGTATCTGACATCGCTGCTAATGAAGGCTGACTTGCAGAAGGCACTCTACTCAAGGCATCAGCAACCTTGTTCGCCTTTCCTGGATGGTACTTGATATCAAAATCATAATCTTTGACGAACTCAAGCCATCGTCTCTGCCGCATGTTCAGCTCCTTCTGCGTAAATAGATACTTCAGGCTCTTGTGGTCAGAAAATATCTCGCACTGCTGCCCATATAAATAATGTCTCCATATCTTCAGTGCGAAGACCACAGCTGCTAATTCAAGGTCGTGCGTAGGGTAGTTCTGCTCGTACGGCTTCAGTTGCCGAGAAGCATAAGCAATAACTCTCCCCTCCTGCATCAATACGCAACCGAGTCCCACTCCAGATGCATCACAATAAATACTGTATCTGACACCCTCAGCAGGTAACGCCAGTACTGGAGCGGTGGTCAATCTCTGCTTTAACTCCATAAAACTATCATCACAAGCAGACGACCATATAAACCTCTCGTTCTTCCGAGTCAACCGTGAAAGAGGAAGTGCGATCTTCGAGAATCCCTCTATAAACTTCCGATAATAACCAGCCAACCCGAGAAACCCACGCACCTCACGTACATTCTTTGGCTGTGGCCAATCTCTGACCGCCTGAACTTTGCTCGGATCAACAGAAACTCCATCCTGCGATATGACATGGCCAAGAAAACTGATCTGATCCAGCCAAAATTCACATTTGGAGAACTTCGGATACAACCGGTGCTGACATAGGGTCCTCAGAACAATCCTCAGATGCTCCTCGTGTTCTTCCTTCGTCTTGGAGTAGATCAGAATGTCGTCGATGAACACCACCTCGAACTTGTCCAGATATTCCTTGAAGACACGGTTCATCAAATCCATAAACGCTACAGGGGCATTAGTAAGTCCAAAAGACATGACAAGGAACTCATAATGCCCATACCTCGTTCGGAATGCCGTCTTCGGTATATCATCCTTCCGGACCTTCAGCTGATTGTAACCCGAGCGTAGATCAATCCTCGAAAATACTCGGGCACCCTGCAGCTGATCAAATAAATCATCAATCCTAGGCAGTGGATACTTATTCTTCACCGTCAATTTGTTCAACTCCCTATAATCAATGCACATCCTGAGGGTCCTGTCTTTCTTCTTGACAAACAGAACGGGCGCACCCCAAGGCGATACACTAGGCCGAATAAATCCCTTCTCTAACAACTCATCAAGCTGAGTTCTCAGCTCTCTCAACTCAGCTGGTGCCAATCGATACGGGTTTTTAAACCTCGGTGCGGAGTTTGGGTAGACATCAATAGTGAACTCGATCTCTCGGTCTGGTGGTAACCCGGAAAGATCATCAAGAAAGATCCCAGAGAACTCTCTGACAATAGGAATGTCGCTCGGCTTTTCTCCGCTGAGCAACTGACAATCAAATACAGAGGCCAAATAAATAGAGCATGCACCTTTAAACTGTTCGTTGACCTTCATGGAATAAGAAATAGGCGAGCCACTCTATCTTCTCATCGCCTGATAAGAAAACTCGGCTTTACCCGGGAGTCGGAAGGTCACAATCTCGGATCAACAATCGATGGTGGCGAAATGCTGTGATAGCCAGTCCATCCCTAAGATAAGATCATAGTGCTCGATGCCTATAACAATAAGGCGAGCATAGAGGGTACGATCCCCAATCGAGATAATATTACCCTGTACTACACGACCTGACTGCATACGCTCTCCTGAAGGTAGCATCACACTATACTCGCACTCTGCTAACTCAGGCGCAAGCCTCAATCTCGTCACACAAGCGATGGAAACAAAAGAATGCGTAGCTCCCGTGTCTAATAAAGAAAATACAGGAACGCCAGTAACCAATATAGTACATGCTATCACGGCAGGCTGATCCTCGTTATCAACATCACCAGGCTCGATAAAAGCGAAGATCCTGGGCATAACTCTCCTCTGGTGGAAGATTCGTCGAGAGCTCCGCTGAGCTTGAGCTGGACACCGAAAAGGAATAAATGATAAAACAGTGGCGGCTACAGTGCATAAATCTCTAAACCCCTTCCCTTAAATAGGTTATCTACTTTTAACTTGCCAAATTTACATAAATGCCCTTGCTTAGTCACTCTTTAACCTAACCAATAACTCTCCCAATTCTTCCATGAATTTGCACATCATTAATTGATAAGTTAAATTCGGTTTAATTGAAACCGGGTTCTACATTTAGATCTGAGTGAGATAAAGATAATTAGATGAAAACGATATTCGAAGGAGAATCGGTTCTACTGAGGAATGTTAGGGAATGTAATTGGTCAATGTTAAATTATGGACAAAAGACTAAGGCATAGCTTAGGCGTGTTCGTACTGGCCAATGCCATGAAGAAAATAGATGGATCAAGTTGAAACCAAGACGTTGATAAATTTCGAGGGCATTAAGGGATGAGTAAAGCATAGACATGTTGGGCCATCGGTACTGCTCGATCAAGGAATGTGAGACTAAACATAAGGGTTAGACTATTTTAGAAACCCAAATACAGTAGCTAATTAAAGAAGGGTTTAACGCCTTGAGTTAAAAGTCATATTTAGAGGCTAAGTGTGACGTGTGCGACGTTAATAGGAAATGGTTAATCAACAAGAGTGTGTATCGCATGTGGAATAAGGTGACAAAGTAAGCAATTGTAAATTCCTTTGACTCAAAAGTATAGGGGATTTAATTATGGGCCTATAGTTAATACAGTTCAAGTTAAAGATCACAGCCTGAGACTTACCTCCGGTATGGAAGTAGAAACATCAGTGTGCGTTGGTCTACGAGAGTTAAACTTAACAAAAAGATGTTTCTGAATCCTTCTTTTGGAGAAATAGGAGAATAAGTTTTGGGAACTTGAGAAAATTCGGATTAAAGATGTGAACACGTCTACAACAAATTTTTAAACAAGAAGACCGTGGGATGAATTATTTCACGAAAGTCGAATAATATATCTAGAACTCGACTAGGAAGAACGAAAGAGGGCAAATCGTTTGGTAACTTCAAAGAAATCCTTATGTGATATAAGGAGTAAGTGAAGGAGATTGTTGGACTAAATAAAGGGTAAGGTTGGAAGTTTAGACCGGCGTTGCACGGCATATGATTTGTGAGTTTAGCAATTTAAAGAATAGAAAGAATGAGGATTGCAATGAACCCATTTAAATAAACTTAGAGAGAGACTAAGTTTGAAAAGTTCCAAAACTTTGACGGTTAACAAGTCGATACCGATGGACACATTAATGATCTAAGGTTAAAATAAACAGCTTAGAACAAGTCTATGGCAAAACTTGAGAATTAAATTGTGTCTGGAGTTAACAAGGATTCGAGTCAGGCAGATGAGCATAATATAGATAGTGAGAAAAATTAGTTAAAGCCATAGCGATAGAATTCATTGAGGTAGTTTAGAACGAAATATGATGTTTAGGATATCCTAGTTACAATGGGACCTGAGTCCCTAGCGGGTAGTAAATTTAACTCCAGTTAGACTCGCCGAGACCTCGAGGTAATCTCGACGAGATGGTTTGTGAAATTTAGAGATTTAAATCGTAGTTGAGAAATTTTGTTAAGACCTGCAAGGAGCCCAAGGAAGTGTACAATTTGGATACTGTTGACGGAGAAGTTCTAAGGGAACCTTACTGATAGATGGGTAAGGTCATAAGGTAAATTGAGACTTAGCGTTGGAGTAAGTGATTTGATAATGCTCTGAGCGCGTAAAGTGGTTAGGTACATATTCGGTAAACACGAGATTAAGAAGGATAGAAACTAAAGGAACTCAATTTGAGGAGTTGAAGTTAAAATAGAAAGGAGTTCGGATTGCAACTTGGGTGTTGTTAGGAGTCCTTGAACGATAATCAACCCAAATGACGTCGGGAAGTTGAAGTTATTTCGAGGATTGAGGATAAGAGAAAATCTTTAGTAGAAACCAATTAATAAGTGAGAGAGAGTTTAATATTTTGGGTGACTAAATGCAAACCAACACGTGCTCGGGACGTTAAGTGTGAAGTACACAGTTAGAGGTCGTTTGGTTAAGACTTAGAGATTTGGTAAGATTTGATGCGTGAACCGAAAATGAGGACTACGATTAGGAAGTTAATGTAGAAATTTGGTTGGTGTGTATCCCGATTGTAAACATGATCGAGGGAATTGCGTTGAGGTATGGGTTACGGCCCAGAAATTGGATGAAATTGTAGGCATTCAATTTGACTGGCTTTAGGAAGCTTAGGTATAGCTCTGACTTAAAGGGACAGCGGAAGAAAGACGTCGATAAAGAGTAAATTTCGAAGTTAGTATTATTAAGAGATTTAATCTGCGAGTGATTAAGTGAAAGTCGACAGTTAGTACATGCGCAAGTGTTAAAGTGACAAGTATGTTGTCGGGTTAATTGATTGGGATTGAAGAATTTGGATTATGTTTGGTACGTGAGTGAGGACGTGTAAGATCAATCGAAAGTGGGGAGTACGAAGTTAGGGTCAATGTTGGAGAATATAGTAGGGTTTTGGTTTAGAACCACGAAGAAGGACCGTAAGTACAGACGATTAACCGACGTAAAACGCCACAAGACATGAGACAGAATGCCAAGGACCACAATCTAAGTCAAATTTTGAGGACAAAATTTTAAATAAGGTGGATGAAATGTAATACCCGGTTTTACGGGATATTAATATTATATTATACTATGGCATTTTTGTGAATATGTCAAATTAAGTATGTTTTGCAAAAAGAGAGCTTCATTACAATCCTAACGATTAATAGGAATTTTAAGGAATTTACGAGAATTTTCGGAGTAATAACGCTGTATTTCGAGTAATTAAGTTTCTCGAAATATAAATGACGTTTTAGTAAAAATAGTAAACGAGGTCCGTTTTGAAAACGGACAGTTTTAATAGAACCCAAATAATAAGTCGGAGTTATTGGTGAAATAAGAAAATTTGGAGAACCCGAATCCTTAGCAAATTAACAAAATAAAGAACGAAACAAATAGAAAATAAGTAAAAAGGTAAAAAAAGTAAATTTGCAAATCAAATTAATAAAAATAGATTTCTTTTCTCTCCTACCTCATTTCTTCTATGCTTCACGAACCAGAGAAGCTCTCTGGCGATTTCTCCCTCACGCACGCCGGCGGTTCTCCCTCGACCGACGCCGATTCCTCCTCCGATCAACACTGCTCCTTCACGTTTACTTCCCCAATCGACGCCCTAGGTATGAATCTATGATCTTAGAGCGTTTACTTCGATTTTTACGGAGTTTGAACAATTAGGGTTTCGTTTAAAAATGCGATTTAGGGTTCGAAATTTATAGATTTACCGTAATTAAGGATATAGTGAACGTATTGGACGTTATTGGACGAAGTTAAATTGATTTTTGGTAAAAGTTAAAATTGGTGAATTTTCAGGTTTTTAGGAAAACTCGTTAATTGTGATTTTGAACTATCGAACACTAATTGGTGGTTTAAATGCTTCGATTAGTTAAGTTAGAACTTTTAGGAATTTATTTAGTTAAGGTTTTGTTAATTTTGACGTTTAGAAGCTTAAATTAGTTTTAACGTCGATGTTGTGTTCTGCCTCAGACAAACAACGCTCGTGGACGGAGCTTGAGCTGCATCGGACACGAGGTAAGTTCTCGTGATCTTCTCTGGCCGATTGGCCTACACCGTACATCGAGGTCGTCTCGAGGAGTTTTGGTGACGTGTTTATTTAATCGCTTTGGTTGGGTAGTTAGGGTTCGATCGTTTTATAGGTTGATGTTGTGTTTTGATGGTATGCTCCGCATGTATGTTTACTTTCTGTCATATTGAACTTTTCACGCATCACGTGTTTTAAAAGAACATAGAAAATGAATTTCCGCATGATGTTTTAAAGAAAATGGCGATGTGGCCTGGAGAGGGGCACGACCTATTGTGGAGACCGATTACGGGTTTGTCACAATACCACATCTATTGCATACTCATACAGTTATACAGTTACAGGTCATGCGAGATGGGACTCAGGCACGACTGTACGTGTTGTAAGCATGTACCCCCCTTCCCCGTCTAGCTGGAAAGAGTAGTCCGACCGTTGGATGTGCTCTCTCCGGTTAGGAGACTGAGATCTCGGTGACACCCACAGAGTAAAGATAAAGAAAATGCTGCATGATTTCTAAACTCATATGCATAGCATGCACGTACATTTACTAGAAGTTGCTCAGATTTTTATCTCATAGGTGTCTGTATGGTGTAGGTGACTTCGACATAGGTGAGGACGAGATCCCTCCACCTGAGGAGTGATGCAGTTGACGAAGGATGGCTTGCATGGTGTGCTGGCACAGTCGATGCTTATCTGACCCGTGAGGATGTATATATAGGTTTTGGGGTTATCGGGATCGTCTGGGCTGATGGTTGTATAGACATTTTAAGATGTTTGGATCTGATAGTGGATAGGTTAAATGTTTTAAGCGTTTTGGAAACTGATTTATAATTGTTTTGAAAATCTTTTATTGAAAGTATTTTGTAACTGTTTAGTGATTTTAAAACAAGAGGATATGTTAGACTTTCAAACGGAATCACGCGGTTTATTTTCGTGAAAACGTGTTTTGTTTTATTTACGTCTGGAGTCGGTTTCGGAAGATGTATGAGTGTTGAGAGATTTGATGTTGAAATGAATGATAAGGATGTAGTTAGAGTTGTGTTAGTAACTAGTGAAGAATATGTTTAAGTGTTATGCAGGAAAATAAAGAAAAGAGAAAGGGTGAAGGGAGAGGGAGCCACGCTCTCTGGAATTTTCCAGAGAGCCTGGCGATCGATCACCCAAGGAGGGCGATAGATCGCCCCCTTCTCTGCTGAAGCGATCGTTGGTGAACGCGATCGCCAGGGGCGATCAACCAGGCGAGCGATCGCCTGGTTGTGATCGCCAGATTTTGGGCGATCGATCGCCCCTCATATATTTGGGACGAAAGTCCCTTTTGCCCTCTGAACGCTGGCCGATTGTTTTATTCAATTTTAATTGATTTAATGGTTTTATTTAAATTGTTTTAAGATTAATTTAAATGGTTTAACATCTTAGACTTCAACGATTTTAATTCCAATCCCGATTCCGATTTTAAAGTTTTATTTCCACTCAAACGATAGGTTTAAAGTTAATGAGGATAAAAAAAATATATGTACGAGAAATTGAGTACAGTATTAGTGTCGTTACAGCTCAACCCATCTATTTATAGTGGTGTAAGTGATGAGTCATCTCATGAGGTGTCACTTAACTAAAGCCATGAGTCATGGACTAAGGTGTTATCCATTTGAGGTAGTGAGTCATGGATTTAGGTGTCATCCATTTGAGGTAGTGAGTCATGAGTTTAGGTGTCATCCATTTGAAATAGTAAGTCATGGGTTTTAGGTGTCATCCATTTGAGGTTGTGAGTCACGAGTTTATGTGTCATTCATTTGAGGTTGTGAGTTACGAGTTTAGGTGTCATCCATTTGAGATTGTGAGTCATGAGTTTAGGTGTCATCCATTTGAGGTAGTGAGTCATGGATTGAAGTGTCATCTATTTGAGGTAGTGAGTCATGGGTTGAGGTGTCATACATTTGAGCTACTATGTTATAGGTTGTGGCGTCATCCATTTGATATCATGAGTCAGCAGCTGAGGTGTCATTAAATTTCATTTTGATATCATTAAATTCATTAAATTTCAACCACCACGTATTCACAAATGTTAATACATATTTAAAGTTTTGGGAATTACAGGTACTCCTGCTGATTACTCTGTTTTAAGAATATTTGGTTGCACTGCATATTCTTATGTGGATGATGGGAAGTTAGAACTAAGATTAAAAAAATGTATATTCCTTGGGTACAGGACTAGTGTCAAGGGATACAAGTTATGGTGTCTAGAATCTAGGAAAGCAATAATCAACAGAAATGTGATATTTGATGAGGCTTCCATGATTGCTAATTCACCTCCCAAAGTCTTGTTTGAGAAGAATAAGAATGTTCCCAGTAACGATGTTGAAGTTGAAATTGGATCAGGGTCAACATAAGAGTCTTCGGATCATATCAGCTCAGATATTTAGGTTGATATTGCTTTCGTACAGTCACCCGTATTGGCTTCACAACAATATTGTATCACCAAGAATAGGCCAAGAAGGGAGATTAGACCTCAACAGAAATATGGTGAAGCAGATTTAGTCGCTTATGCTTTGAGTGTAGCTGAAAATATTGATTCTAGTGAAGAACCGTTTACCTATTTAGAGGTAGTGAGTTCAGTGATTCTGAAAAATAGATGATTTCCATGCATGAGGAGATGTAGTCTTTTCAGAAAAATGGCACGTGGGACTTAGTTAAATTACTAAAGGACAAGAAAGCAGTTCGTTGTAAATGAGTGTTCAAAAGAAAGGAAGGTACACTGGGTGTGAAAGAAGACATATATAAAGAACGTCTTGTTACTAAGGGTTATAGTTAGGTTCCAGGTGTAGACTTCACATATGTGTTTTTTCTAGTGGTTAAACATAGTTTGATTCAAGCTTTGCTGGGTGTTGTGGCTATGCACGACTTTGAACTTGAGTAGTAGGATGTTAAAACTACATTCTTACATGGATAGCTTAACGATGACATATATATGCAACAATCAGAAGGTTTTGTATTCTCGAGAAAGGAGAACTACGTTTGTTCCTTGAAGAAGTTCCTTTATGGTTTGAAATAATCGCTAAGGCAGTAGTATAAGAGATTTGATTCATTCATGCTTTCTCAGGATTTCAAGAATAGCAGCTATGACAATTGTGTCTACATAAAAGGGAATGAGAATGGGTCAGTTGTTTATTTTCTCTTATATGTTGACGACATGTTGATTGCAGCTAAAGATAGAGATGAAAACAGAAGGGTTAAAGCATAGCTGAGTAATGAGTTTGAGATGAAAGATTTGGGAGCAGCCATGAAGATATTTGGTATGGAGATACAGAGAGATCAAGAAGCTGGTAAATTGTACCTAACTTAAAGGGGGTACATTCAGAAAGTTCTCTATAGGTTCACCATGAACAAGGCAAAATCTATCAGTAATTCGCTAGCAGCTCATTTTAAACTTTTATTTGACTTATGTCCGCAATTAGATGATTAAATTTAGTACATGTTACAAGTTTTGTATTCTAGTACAATGGGATCTCTCATGTATGCTATGGTTTGTGTTGTGCCCCATATGCCCATTACACGATCTCAGGCCCGAGCTCATGATTTAACTAACTCATGCACTTACACACTTGTCTCTTTTGCAGGTAATGGATCGTGCGAAAACATGGAGGATATCGTGGGAGACTTGAAGTGGGAGATTAAAGCTATGGACGTGGACCAACCAAAGCATCTCATTATGTGAAAGGACAAGAGAGGCGACTTTAATACTCACATGAGAATTTGTCTTCTCGAGCTTTTATATTTGTAATTTTTTTTTATTTCAAACTTTTTGGAAAACGTTAGCCTTTTTTTTAAACTTTATTATATGCATGCATGTTAGGCATTTTAAGATTATATGAATGTTAGGATTAGTTGGTGGCTTGGTTAAAGGTTTTGCCCACTTGAAGTTGAAGACATGGCTTGCAAGCTCAAATGATGGCTCAAATGAAGGCCTAACCCACTCAAAACCCTAGCCTACCACTATTAGGTCTATTAGCTTGTAAGTGAGGATTTTTCCATCTTCTTCTCCATTCTCTTGAGAGTGAAAAGCAGCAAGAAGTGTCCTTAATCGGTCCTTGAATCGAGTTTTTTTCCTTGGAAAAAAACTTTTGCCAAAAGCTTCATAATAGCATCCATTGGCTGATTCTCAGAAACATTCAATAACTTATTCATATCAACGAATCTGGACCATGTCTTCCACCAGCACACACCTCACGCACTTCACTAAACTCACCTAAAATTTTGTTTCATTCCGAGCACTTTTGTTATTCCATTTGCATTTTTTATTTTTGAATTTCTCAGTTTTGCTAACCAGGGAACTAACAGTCTTCTTTCGAGTTTCTTGAACCATGTTTGCAGGTAGGAGCTCAACAGTTTTCATATGCAATAAGTGCGGTTAGTAGGTACATGTCAAATTCGAGAAAGGAAAACTAAAAAACTGTTCAGTTGATTATTAGGTATTTGCATGGGACTAGTGATGTATGTCTTTAGTTTGGAAGAACTAAGGACTTGGTAATTGGGTATGTTGATTCTGACTATGCGAGAGACATTGATAAGAGAAGATCTCTTACAAGATATTTGTTTACAATTGAAGGTTATTCTAACAGCTGGAAAGCTACCATACAGGATATTGTTGCATTGTCTACTACAAAGGCAAAATATATGGCTATCACTGAAGCATGCAAGGAAGTCATATGGTTAAAAGAGTTGTTTGGTGAGATCAAGGTAAGACTATTTGGCTTTGTTGATAGCTTTGGGGTTTTGCTTCCAAATGGTGCTATGGCTGTAATTTTTTTTATTTTGGTTAATAAGAGAAGATGGACAGTATTTGGATCCGTGGATGTAAGATAAATTTCGAACTACGTTAAATATCATGTTTGATCTTTCATTTAATTTTTTGCTTGAATAATTGGAATGATGATTCATGTTTGTTTCCGCTCACATTTACAAATGAAAATTGAGTGATTTATAAGTAGAGTTTTTCTCCTTATAGAGTTTTTCTCCTTATATAGTACAACGTGTTTTAGGCTAACCCCAGAATAAATCCGTGTGGGCCCTGACCCCAAACGAACAATATTGTATTGGGAGCACTGGGGGACTCCACAAATAGTATTAAAGATGATTCTCAACCGAAAGTGTGGCCGATGGGGACGTAGGGCCTCCAAGATGGGAGATTGTGGCAACCCACCCTGTGAAGGAAATGACGATCCAAGACTCTGTTTGATTGTGAGAGCCCAACCTACATCGCTTGGGAGAATGAGAATTGAGTGCTTCATAAGTAGAGTTCATTTTTCTACCTGATACAACGCATTTTGGGTTCATCCCAAAAACAAATCTGTGCTGATTTTGGCTCAAAATAGACAATATTATACTAGGAGTATCATGAAACTCCACATTGGTAGTATGGATGACTTTATTTTTGTATGAATATAAAAAGTAAGATCATTCTTTTACGATAAGTTTTTAGATAAATATTAAAATGAAATTATAAAAGCTTTGACTAAAAGCTGACAATATTATATTAGGAGGTTGAGTTTGTTGGAGGTTGCTCTCTTTATGATGAGAAAACACGAAGACCCACCTCATTTGGTTTGACAAAAAAAAAAGATCAAGTATTAGGAATTTTCAAATAATTCTTGCTAAGGTAGAGATAGAAACCAAAAAAAAAAAAACCTTAACGATGTCAAAGTTAATAATTGTTGCGAGTATATGCGGTCATTTGAACAATTGAAAGAGCAATAAACTCAAACTTGAGAAAATTGTGTCTAAAAATTAGCATACGAGATTCTGAATGAAGTGACAAAGAGAATAAATCGGACATTTCAAGAAATGATCAAGTGTATGCTATTTAATGCCATGTTATCTAAAATTTTTTGGTCAATTTTTTGAGAACTACAATTGACTTACCATCTTTCTCCTTCACCTCCATTAGATGTTTCTAAAAGAATATGCACAAGGAAAGATGTTTATCACTAGAGCTTGAGAGTGTTTATGTATAGAGGCTATTTTCACATTTCATAAGATGAATGATCCAAGTTGGATGATAAAGCCAAAGTGTATCCTTTTGGGATATTAGCATGACAAATTTGGATACGTAATTTAGGATGCAATTGTTAAAACGATAGTGAGAAGTAGAGATGTTGTCTTCTTGGAAGACTAGTTAGTTGAAACTAATAAAAGATAAAGGTCTCACTTAATTTCAGAATTTCCTACTAGTTTGAATCTTGTTAAAACAGTTCCAAAATTAAGAATTATAACGGAGTTAGAGAAGAAAACTATAGTGATATTATTTATCAGAATATTCATACAAGTGATGAACTTCAGCTGATTGATCAAATTAAAAAAAAAAAAAAAATTTCTTTTACATTGATATCAAAAAGAAGATTAACGAGAGATAAAGAAACTAAAGAAAAGTTTATACAGCTTGAAGCAAATACCAAGACAATGGTACAAAAAACACGACTCTTAGACAAGTTAAGGGTCAATAGAAATAATTCTGACCACTATGTATTTATGACAAGAGACTCTAGCAATGATTTTATAGTTCTACTATTGTAGGTAGATATATGTTAATTGTGGGTTAAGATGCCAAGAAGATTGACTTATCGAAGATAAAGTTGAATAAGTATTTTAAAAAAGACTTTTTACTCACAAAACAAATTTTGGACATGAAAATTACTCTTGATGTGATTATCTCCGGAAAATTACAATAAAAAAGTACTTGAGAGATTCAATATGAGCAAAGCAAAAAAAAATAAAAAACAATTTCTTCTCAACATGCAAGTCACTTATATTACATTCGAAGTATAGTTCTACAAGTGATAAAGAGAAAAAAGATACGAGAAAAGTAATTGATACATCAACAATTAGTAGTTTGATGTAAGTTATAGTGTGCACTCAACCAAATATTATTTACGCCGTTGGATTAGTTAGTCGATTCCTCTCTGAATCATGTAAAGAACATTGGGGAGCATTTAAATAAATTTTAAGATATCTCAGAAGTATTTCTAAAACATGTTTTTGTTTTGCTAATGGTAAGCTTGTTATGAATTATTATACAGATTATAATTTACCAAGTGCCGTCGATTCGAGAAAATCATCTTCTGGACATATGATTACTTTTGTAGAGGGACCTATATGTTGGCGGTTAAAATTACAAAACCGTGTTGCTCTATCGACTCCAGAAGTAGAATATTTAGCTATAACTGAATCTTCCAATGAAGTTATGTGGATTGAAAGGTTCCTCCTACAAGAGTTGAGACTTTAACAAAAAATAAATAAATTCTATAATCAAAGTGCTGTTCATCGATGCAAGAGTTTGATTTTTCATGCTAGATCTAAACATAATAATGTTTGATAACGTTGGGTGCAAGATAAAGTGCATTGTTTGTTGACAATATTCACATAGATGAGAATGAGTTTGATATGATAATAAAGTCATTACTTAAGAATAAGGTTTAGAATTGCATGCAAAAAGCAGGGATGGTGAGTTCTGCTTCATATTTGAGGTGGGTCCATCACATCACATAATTAAGAAAAAAAGGTAAGTGTTGTTTTTTAAAAACAAATTTGAAGGGAGAGAAAAAGATAGAGGATGAAATTGGAGTGAGAGTAATCTACAGAGAGAATAATCTACGTAGAGAAGAAGAAAAAGAAAAAGAAAAAAGAAAATTTTTCTTATGGATTTTTTTTATCTTTGCATGCAATATCGAACAATCAATTTTTCTCTATTTCTGTAAAAATTTTAGGAGGTTCTTGTATATACAAGGTCTACCATTCTATCGGTTCTTATTTTAGAATAACCTATGTCACTTGATTTGTGTTATCAAATAGTTTTGTGAGATCGCTCATAGGATTCCTCATCTCCCTCTTCGTTTCTTTCTTTGCCAAAGGAGGCAGTCCATAAGCTTTTTATAGAACAATTTTTCAAATTCTTTTATAAAATTATGATTATATACACATTGGTTGTTTGCCTCATTCGAGGTGGACCCATCGCATCACCTAATATAAAAATAATGAGACAAGCGTTGGATTAAAAAGAGATTTCGAGAGAAAGTTCGATAGAGAAATTTTTTTAGTGTGAGCACTACAGAGAGATAAAGAAAAGAGAAAAAAAAAAATTCTTAGGATTTTTCAATTTTTGTGTGCAGCATCGAGGATCGATTTTTTATTTATTTTTTATTCAATATTGGAGAGGTTCTTCATATAGACAAGATCTGCAATACTATCCGTACTGATTTTTGAATAGTCTCAGTTACTTGGGCTATGTCATCAATTAGTTTGCTTTCGTTATTGTTGCTCCTAGTTTATTCTATAAAGAATTAATGTGTACTTACTATTATGTAGTGGAATATCATATCAAATTTTAGTTTTGTAGACGTAGGCACATTGTCAAACTACGTTAAAAATTTAGTGTCTCGTAATTTTTAACTTTATTTTTTAAAATCTATTTTAAATTAACAAGTAGAAAAAATGAATTTTTCTACTGCGTAGTCAAATTTATAAACTGTTTTTCTAACAATACATAATCTCTTAATTTCTGATTAGTTGGAAAGCTAGACATTTAGATTTCTAAAGGATAAGAAATTAAGGAATTATGTATATCAACAGCACTACCCATTTAAAACTATCTCAAATTCTTACAACCCCAGTAATTTTTACTTTTTACCAACCTTGTCTAATTAACACAGTGATACATTTCGACAATTTGACTAATTAAATACAAAACATTTAATCGAAATTTCATTTATTTACAAAATTGCAGATTTTTCAAACGGCAAGTTGTTCATCTATGGAGCCCCTCATTAAAATATCCTAAAGCTTGCCGGGCTCGTTTAGGTCGTTGGGTTTGCTTATTTGCGCATTTGGTTAGAAGGATGAAAACGATGTGATTACTGAAACTAAAAGGCAATCATATAATTGGCTAAGGAAACAACACAGTTTTTATTATGAAACGTGGAAGTCGTGGCAAACTACACATCAGAAAGCAATGAAGACTTTGTTTTAGCTTTCAGGTAGGTGAAGACTACGGTAGAGTTGCAGTAAGAGAAGCAACCCTCCTGACATTGTACGACTTTTCATTGTCTTCTTAACAGTCTTCAAACTATCCAAGTACCCCACGCTTCAAGTAATCATTCTCACACAAATATCTTATATTTTACGTCAGTATCTTCTTCAGTATTCTCCTACCCCTCTAATGGCGACGAACAAACTACTTGGAAACTTTGGGTTAGATTCTATTCTTAATGCATTAGGCTCTGGAAGAAACGTGGTAATTCATGACTGGATCTCCATAATCGAGGATCCAATCAAAGTTTGCCATGCAGACAGCCCATGACAGTGAAACATGAACAGGTTTCGTGCGTTAGAAATGTTCATTTAACCCTTTGACAAGGTGTTAGTGGTCGAACCAAATACATTTCTTTAAGCATATATTAAGACATTTTTGAAGGTCACTTGTTTATTAAATTGGAAAGGGACTTGCACCTTGACAAGTTGAATATTCAGGATATTTAAAATAAATATTACTTAATTGATAATAATCTTAATAACACGACATTTAGCAAATAGTTGTAACGCTACAACTTATATTAATTGAATTCAAAAAGGTAAATGATTAAAAAATTCGACCTAATTATGTTAATTTTGGTCAATTCAAAGTTTTAATATTGCCATTAAATATTTTTTCATGTCTAGTTTTAAAATATTATTTTTCTAAATCTTGATAATTATATTAAAGGTTTATCCAAAGGATTGATCCCATGGATTGGTCCAAATGAAGATATGCAGACCACACCATTGTTTGGACTAAAGGTAACAGGGCAGTTTGAGAGCTACCACGCGGACTTTTGATTGGTTGGCTCAAGTTTAAACAACGGAGGTTGAATTTTCTTGGGTCGTGGCTCGAGCCTTGAGGGACGCGGCCCAACCTTCTCGGGTTGCGCTATTTGGAGCTCTTTTTCTGCTGTGGCTCAGAGTCTGTATTGAACTAAAATAAAAGAGTCTGTATTGAACTAAAAATTTATTCTTCGACCCAATTATTCTTGGATCGTTTTGGGCTTAAATATTTGGATTTAAAATTTATGGAAGCTGAATCCTAACCCATGATGATATATGTTTAGGTTCAGAGGCTCAAGACATTTATTTGAGCTCAAGGAATGCTAAGCTTGGACTTCGATTTGGAACATTATCTTTTGGTAGGCCCGTTACGAGGTAAAGATCATTTTTATGTCCAATATCATTATTTTCAAAAATATTATTTGAGATGTGTTCATATATGAATTACGTGTTCATTTTATGGTTTATCAATTTTATTTAAATTATTTATCTATTTTCATTGAACATTTTTATTTTGAGCATGTATTATTTCCTTATTGCACCTTCGTCAAGTGTACTAAAAATGATCGATCCGTGAAGGGGTTTGGTTTTCTTTATGCACATTCAACTATTGAAAAATTTATTTGTTTATGTTAAATAGAGTAATGAGATAGTTGACATTGTGTCATGTCTCCAGGTACAGAACCTTAAACCCGATAACGATCTTATTTTCGTGGCTTTAGTGATCGTCAAGTATCACCATTATTAATATGCCTATGACATAATGTGCTCGGATTCCGTTAGTGACTTCATTTTCATCGACGTTTTTATAATGTAAAGTAGAGTTTATTTTATATATGTACCACATTATAGTGTGTTGTTTTTAATGATTGCCCTGCTACTTGTTTCATAAATCCGTTTTATAAAATCTTTCAAATTTGACATGCTGCACTATTTTATTTAAATTATAAATGCTGGATATAAAATTTTACCCTTATTGAGTTAAGTCGATTCATTCGAAACTACTTCCCATTTTCAGGTGTTAGTAAAAAAGACCACCAGTTGTCGACTCAAGACTAAGCTCGATGACTCCTTTTTATTTCTTAATATTATTATTTCCCTGTTCGAGAGACTTTTGTGAGGTCTGACTTTGTTATAGACTTCTATTGTTATTTTACTTTGTACTTATATTATTACTTTATCTAATATGTTATTTTATGAACCTTGTTTTAATCCAATTGGACTTAGACCCCGACTTTTATTCTTATTCAAGTCTTCTGCTAATAAATAAATTCAAATTAAGGGTCGAGCGACTCAATTTATTTTTAATCCATGTCATTTTCTATTCTATCTCGATCCCATTTGGGACGTGAGAGAAACTTTGGTATCCGAGTCTGATACCCAATGACGTGATTCAATCAATGGATGATGGTTGAAACACAAAAGACTCGGTTCACAAAACAGTTTTTGGATAAAATTTATAGTGAACTTCCAGAATGCATAACTCTATCAAAATAGCTCCACTGAAGCTGAAATTTTGATGGAACCTTACCCTGGAAGTGATGAAAATATCCTCCAAATTTCAAGGGCTAACTTGATGAGGGGGGATAGATATGGATGAAACGGTGCTCATTGGTTCGAGAAGTGATAAAGCTGCAGTCCTTGGGGATTTGGTTCTCTTTGTGGAAGAACACTCCCACTTGCTATGAGGAGAGCTTTTTGCACCATTGATGATTGTTCTACCTTCAGGGAAGAGGCAGAGAAGGGATGCAATAAAAGGATTTCGCTACACCCACAAAGGTGGAAACGGAAACACACACATACACTCGGATACAACTCACCAAGGAGAGGCGATTATTTGTTGCTTGGAAGCTTCAAGATTTGGAAAAAGATGAACTTCAGTTTTTGATTCAAAATAAGCTCCAATAGCAGTCCATAAGAGTGGTATAAATACCACAACAAGATTAGGGTTTACAACCTAAAGAGAAGACTAATACAAAAAGGGTAAGATGAAAGTAGAAGAATGGGGTGTTCGACCAAAAGGAGTAACCAATCACGTTATGGTCTTCTCTTACCATGTGGTTCTCTCTTACTCACAAGATGGTCTCCACCATAAAAAATACAAAATATGAAAGCATAATGTTCAGCAAAGATTCAAATTAAATAAACACACAGTTGGATTAAATGAGCTTTTTTTATTTCGGCCATGGCTCTCATCCATTAAGATTGTTGGTTCCAAATTGCTCTTGAACTTGGCTTCCTTGGTGTCTTCAAAATATGCCAAGTATTTGAGTCTTCTCTTGGCTCCCTTAAGCTTGGTCCTTCCTTCAAGTGGCCATGGTCCTCAAACTTTAAATTAACCTCAAGAGTTATGTTGCATTTGGAGAAGATACTCGGATTGGGTTTCATGCTAATGGTCAAAGAATCCGATTGGTTTGTCTTCTCCTTGTTCCTTGTAATTCCCTTGCATTTAGAGCTTGACTTCTCCTTCAAGTGGTTAGAAACTCATTGGCCCGGAATCTTATGAGTGGTTTCCATGGCACATCAGGTTACCTTCTTGAAAAATGACATCTATAAGATAGATAGTTATAGTATAAAAGAATTTTATAATTATTATGCTTGAGGACATGTCCTAAACGGTACCATGAATTTTTCAGATTGAAAATGCCTCCTAGAAGAGACCCTAGTAATCGTGCACCTACAGCACCAACAATGCAAACTACTAAATCGCAATCGACTGACCTTTTGATAGCCCTAAGAGATGTACTTTAAAGTTTGTCCCAAGATTGCGAGGTTTAGAACTCATTATTTCATTGTATGGATTGTTTAAGAGAATTAGGGCATTTAAATCCACTAAATGAGGACCAAACCCTTTGCTTGCAGAAAGCTAGTCAAGTGTCATGGAAAGAACATTGATGCTATTGATGTTTCAATTGAATACAGAGTAGGACTTGTAGTATTTTAATTTGAGAAGATAGCTGCTATATGGTGAAAGTTAAAACTTGATTACTTGGTCAGCGAGATGGGCTGAGATTGTTTCGAGGCTATTTCCAAAGATAGTAGTTGCAAATCGAGTCATAAGCAGAACATAATTTGTGTTTTTCACAACTTTACGTAAAAGAACTTCATTGTCATAGAATATCATGTCAAGTTTGAGTTTTCTCAGTATGTTAATGATATGGACCCAATGGAGAGGATGGTAAATTTTTAAAAAATTTTAAGCCTAAGATCTACTATTGATTTTCAGTTTCAAAGTTCAATAATATTTTTGTGGTTGTGGCTGTTGATCAATGTGTTGAGATCGACATTGATGAGTTCTTTGAAGTATGCAAAGGCAAGGGGAATAAGAACAATCTGTGGGTGGATAGATGAACAAAAAAGGATTAGAATAAAGGATAGAACAAAGGTGGAAATACTCAAAGTGGTAGTAGTGGACAACCTGGTGGAGGTTCTTTTAGTACTGGGCATTCAAGTTATTATGTTTGTCACACTTACAGAAATCCTGGGTATTTGAGGAAGAATTGCCCCATGAATCAGAGGCCTCCCCAAGCTAATTCAATATTGACTTAAACAATTTCCCCTAGTCTTGGTTTTGGAGTTGGTAGAGGATTTTTTTTGTCAAGGTCAATACAGTTATTTTGGATTGCAGATCTTTACTTCTCAGTATCTAGTAGGTTACAGGCCACCATATTAGCATCATTATCATGCTAATGGTATTGACTTTCAAAAGTCTACTTGGTATTAGCAAAGTTTCACATATACTCCCACTCTTGCATGATTTACTAGCCATATTGGATAATTAGTTCGAAGTTCATCGAATGGTGGTTTCGGGGACAATAGGAAGAGGAAGGAGAAGGTGACTAGTTATGCTTATGGAGTATTAAGGCTGAGAATTTCGACCAGACTAGCCAGGGCATCATTGGTTGTATGCTCCCTTTCTTTAATTCTATTGCGCATGTACTGTTTGATATTGGTGCGCCACATTCTTTTGTTTATGAATTATTTGTGCATGATATAAGTATGGAAATAAAGAATTTAGAAAATCTGTTGATATTGAGTACCCCTATGAGTAAGAATTTAAAGATGAATTTTATTGTTCATTCTACTACTCTCATTGTTGATCAACACAAATTATCAGTTAATCTGATAGTAATGTCTTTAGGTTAGTTTGATGTAATCTTTGATATGGAATGGTTAAGACACTATAAGGCTAAAATTAATTGTCACCAGAGGAGTGTAACTCTTACACTGGAAATGGAAGAGTTCTTTTACACCCTAGTAATAACAATATGTTAACTGCTAATCCTATTTTACGAGGTTTTTTGGATGGTCGGAGGTGATTAGAGCCTTATGAGAGTGTTTTTGCTATTAGAGATGACCATGTTTTGGTAAGGCATGATCGTGTATTATCAGTGGTTTGTGATTTTTTTGATGTTTTTTCTGATAATCTCCCTAGGTTACCACTCGACTGCGAGATTGAGTTTTCAAATGACTTAGTGCTCAAAACTGCTCTAGTTTCAATAGCTCTGAATCTCATGGCTCCGACAGAATTGAATGAGTTGAGAACTCATTTAAATGATCTATTACATAAAGGATTTATGTAACACCCGGGATTTTTATAGAAAATGTTGTAAAAAGAAACGTTAATAAATTTTGGTGGAACTAATGGTTTTATTTAGGTTCGGGTATTCCCAGTGAGATTAAGCCGGGGTAAATAAATTAAGAACAAGATTTAATGAAATTTAAAATGGTTGAAAACACGGGAGGGCAAAACGGTAAAATGTTTTGATAGAAATGGAATTATAATTGTTATTATTATTATTATTATTATTATTATTATTATTATTATTATTATTATTATTATTATTATTATTATTATTATTATTATTATTATTTATTATAAAAAAATAAATAATAAATCGACAGAATGGCCGAAGCCATTCTGTCGTTTGCAAAGGCTGAAGGCAGGGGAGAGGGAGACGCACGACACGAGCGACGATTGACGGCCGTTCACCGCCGATTTTCGATGCTCTCTGGCCAGACGGCGGCGACGAGTGGTTTCTGGCCAGACTCCGCGCACGAACCGATGGGAAGGCTCGGTTTTCTCCCTGTTTTTCGGTTTGTTTGAGGCTGTGAGTAACGAGCCGGTTTTGACTCCGATCACCGGCCAATTTTGGTCCCCTTTGGCGTGGGTTTGCCGACCCTTGGATCGGTTTTGGTCGCCTGGCCGTGATGAGCCCGTTTTGGGCGAAAAACAGCAGGCTATGTTTTAGGGCATTTCGGTTTTAGTGTGTATAGCTCGGGATTTTGGTTAGATTATTCAAATTGAAGGTAAGGGTGGTCGATTGGTGAGGAATTGGGTGGAATTTGATGGAAAATCGGAAAGGGTGGAAATTTCCGGGTGAAGGGTAGTTCGGGTTTGCCAGTTTTGACCTAGCTACGGTCGTTTGTTTTAAAATTCCTTCATGCAGGTTAAAATAGGTTACTAGAGGAGTACGTGGCCGCTGGAATCGTTAGATTCCAATAACCGACGCGAAAGTTACGCGCGTTTGAAGTTTTGGGTCGGTTTTTACCGAACCCAAATTAGTGGCCTGTTTAGTTAGGTTTTAGTTGGATTATGCTAGAAATAGTAGTTTGAGAGTAATTGGTGGATGTATGATTGATTTTAATAAAGTTTGACTATTTGTCATAGGTCGAGCCATAGGTGACGTGATGTGCTAAACCCAGCGAGCTAGGACGCAGGTAAGTAATGGATTGTGTGTTTTGTCACCTTCGGGCCTACACCACAGAACGATAGGATTTATTGTTTGTTAATGTATTGTTAGTGTTTGATAAATTGCTGGGTTGTTATGATTTGATGTTTGAGTGTTATGTGATGAAATTCTTGGTTGTTGTTCGGTGTTTGAGCATTGTGTAAGTAGGTTTGCTGTTTGAGTGTTGTCTAGAACGGTAGGGAATGCTTGTTTGTTTGTTTGTTTGATATGTTCGTTTATTTGCTATGTTTTAATTGTGTCGTGTGTCATGCATCGTTGTTTTCTAACTACGAAACCACGTGTTTTACATGTTTGAGTGGTGGGGATGAATGGAAAGATAAGAAAATTTATAGGCAAGATGGCCTAGAGTAGAATCGCCTTGTCGGGCACGTGGCTCGCTGAGCACTCCGCAAGGGATTTTACTGTAGAATCGCCTCGTCGGGCACGTGGCTCGCTGAGCACCCCGCGAGGGATTTTACTAGAGATGGCCTAGAGTAGAATTGCCTTGTCGGGCACGTGGCTCGCTGAGCACCCCGCAAGGGATTTTACTGTAGAATCGCCTCGTCGGGCACGTGGCTCGCTGAGCACCCCGCAAGGGATTTTACTAGAGATGGCCTAGTGTAGAATCGCCTTGTCGGGCACGTGGCTCGCTGACACCCTGCAAGGGATTTTACTGTAGAATAGCCTCGTCGGGCACGTGGCTCATTGAGCACCCCGCGAGGGATTTTACTAGTAATGGTCTAAAGTAGAATAGCCTCGTCAGGCACGTGGCTCGTTGAGCACCCTGAGAGGGATTTTACTAGAGACAAATGCAATCAGAACAAAAAAAGAAAACAACGGAGTGTGTAGAAACTGCATGTTTTGGTTGAGTTAAGCATTGTTGGTTGATTACTTTGTTTTGTTTGGAAATTGTTGATGGATGTATGCTTTGGGTGTATGGTGTGAGCTGTACGCTGGGTGTCTCGAGTAGAATGGAATTTTACAAGAGACGTACGTCTACGATTCGGTAAATGAGAATGGATTGAGCGAAACCGAGCGACTAGAAATAGCATGTGTTAGGGTTGTGTGGGTTGTGCATTGGGCTTGTTTATATTTGCTATTCCCTACTTGCTAAGCGTAAGCTTACGTGTGTGTGTGTGTTCTGTGGTGTAGGTGACGACAGGAGTACAGGTGAGCTTGCTAAAGGAACCAAGGATTTGGGGCAGTCGGAGATTCACGGAGCATGCCGGTGCGGGCAGTTGTCGGGGCGCCTCGACCATGGTCTTCGGGGAATGTGGGCTTTGTCCTTTGGTAGTTTGTTGTAAATGTCTGTTTGTAGAAATGATGGGAATGCGTAACTTTCTTTTTGATTGATGTTTTGAGAGTTACGGTATAGCTATTTGTCGTTGTTGTATATAGTTAAGTTAAGGGTGATGTATTGCCCTATATTGTGGACTTTCTTCGCTTAGGGATGTTCGTATTTTAGTTTACCTCTTTACTGCTCTTTGGAGATTTCGTATGCTGGATAGTTGAGTATAGGTATTCTGGATTTGGTTGCGATTGGACTGTGTGCAGGTACTTAGCATTTTGGAGGCGCCATTTTCAGGCGTTACTTTGCTGAAATTTTCGGGAAGGACGCCGTGGTGCTTAAAGGTTAGGATTAAGGGAAATTAGTGAGTCTAGGCAGTTAGGTATAACATAAGAGAGTTTTGAGAGACATAGATTTAATTTAGATTATGTTTTAACGTGGGATTGGTTAGCAATGTAGCGCACCGAGCCAGGGTGGGTTCGGGGGCGTTACAATTTATTTGAAATAGTACTTTGCCTTAGGGTGCGCCAGTTTTATTTGCAAAAAATAGGATGGTTCACTTCAACTAAGTATTGATTACCAAAATTTGAATCATACTACAGTCAAGAATAAATATCAGTTGCTGAGGATTGATGACATTTTTTATCAGCTGGGTGGATCTATGTACTTCTCAAAGATTGATTTGAGGTCTTGTTACCACCAGTTGAAAATTTGAGAAAATAATGTTCATAAGACGACTTTTCGAACTTGATATGGACACTTTAAATTTTTGGTGTTGTCGTTTTGATTGACTAACGCACCAGCTGGCTTTATGATTTAATGAATTGATTTTTTTCCCTTATCTTGACCAATTTATTGTGGTGTTCATCGACGACGTTTTACTTTATTCAAAGTTTCATGATGAAAATATGAAGCATCTAAGAATTATTTTGCAGACATTGCATGAGCATCAATTATATGCAAAGAAAGAAAAGTTCAGCTTCTAAACGACTGAAGTAAAGTTTTTAGACCATGTAGTTTCTCAAAATAGCATATTTGTAAATCCGACTAAAATTGAGGTTGTGTTGGATTGGAAGCCACCTGAAAATGTCATTGAGGTGCCTAGTTTCTTTGGCTTGGTAGGTTATTATCATCGATTCATTGAAAATTTTTCTTCTTTTACAATGTCGATGACTCAATTGACTAAAAAAGATGTGAAATTTAATTGGAACGTCAAGTGTTAGACTGTTGTTGAAGAGCTTAAATAGAGATTGATAAATGCGCCAGTTTCGGTAGTTCCGAATCAAAGTTTACCTTATAAGGTATATACAGATACATCAAAAGTTGGTTTGAGTTATGTTCTGTTGCAGCAGGACAATGTGATAGCCTATGCATTTCGGCAATTAAAGACGCATGAGAAATATTATCATACCCATGACTTGGATCTTGCGGCTATTATTTTCTTTCTAATAATTTGGCAAAATTATTTATATAGTGCAAAGTTTGAAGTATTTTCTGACCATGAGAGTTTAAAGTATCTTTTCACGCAAAAGGATTTGAACCTCCATCAACGTCAATGAATTGAGTACATGAGCAATTACTATTTTTCTTAAGGGTATCACCCTAGAAAGGCCAATATTGTGGTTGATGCCTTGAATTGTCAACCTCAAAGGTCCCTTTCTTGTCTTGTGCTCGAGGATTGGAATAGATGTTTCATTATTGGCAATTTTGAGATTTAATATTTGGATGATGGTCAGATAGTGCAAGTGTTTCCCTTGGTAGCGACTCCTACACTTCTGCAGTGTGTCAACAATTTGCAAAAGTCCTATAATGAGTTAAAAAAAAGGTTTGAGAAGATTTGAGTTGGGAGATCATCTCAGATAATTTCTATTCTTCAAGGGGCGAGTTGTAGTGTCCAACGATCCAGACTTGAGACATGTAGTTTTAGCGGAAAGTCATAACTCCAAATTTGTTATTCATCTTGGTAGCGCTAAAATGTATCATAATCTGAAGTGTCTATATTGGTGGGTTGAAATGAAAAAAGATGTGGCAGAATACGTATCCAAGTGCTAGATTTGTTAGCAGGTTAAGACTTGTTATATTTGTAGTTTCAATGATTGACAATGGATGTTTATTAATTCTAAGTTAATGCATGCGTATTGTTGCGAAAAATCTTACGCAAGTGAACATGTCGCAAAAGTAATAAAGTTCGTAAGTACGAGTCGATCCCACGAAGACTAGTTTCACTAATTATAAAACGAAATTAATTTCAATTTATAATGAATACAGAACTTTGATGATTTTAGATTTAATAAAACACAGCAAAATAATTTAATTAAATCGCAGAAATTAAATGAGTTTGAGAATATAATGAGAAAACTCTAGGGTTTTTGATTTCACCAAAATTAATCATATTTAGTATTCTTAATCCAATTCATTATTTTCTATTTCTATGTATTGATGGCAATTTCACAATAGTATTTATCAATATCTCTTGAGTAATGACAAACTTATCCAACTAATGAATTATTACCTCTCGGTCTCTAATCTTGAAAATTAATTGAATACATTAAGAACGAGAAATTAAAATACCACATAAATGCATTAGCTATCTCTAGTCTAACATTATTTTCATGGTAAATTATTCAGTGCACAATTATTTATTACCTCTTAGTCTCAAAACAATCATACGAACATGATATTGTTGATCAGGCAATCGCAAGCTTTAAGAACAAGATAATTTACTCAACGCAATATTGAAACAGAAAATTAATAACTTGAATTAAAGGAAAAACTAAATAGTCATAATTCGGCTACATCGTAGCCCTAGAAAAGAAAATTAGTTCATGCTAGAATAAAGAGAAACAACGAAAATAATAAAGATGTTCATAGTTCAGAAGAAGAAGAGAAAGAAAAACTACGGTTGTCGATCTGAAATCTCCTTTCTCCCTTGCTCTTGCTCCCTTTCAGTCTCCGTCTCTCTCGGGCCTGAATGATTTCTATCTCCTCTTTTTTCCTCTTTTAACCTAATCTCATATTTTCTATTTGATCGACGGTCCAGATTAAGACATTTAAAATAGCTGATCGATCAACGGTTAGGAATAAGACAATTAAAATAGCCGATCGATCGGCGATGCTTCTGTTCACCACACACTTTAATAGTTGATGATTAACCTGTTAAATTTAATCTTATCTGCACACTTATACACTAAACGTTAAATTCATTCAAATGCTTGAGAAAAACTTATCAAATCAAGTATAAAAGAGCATAATTAAGTGTATAAAATACACACTTATTACACCCCCAAACTTGAACGAAAGGCTGTCCTCAAACGAATAAAATTAAGCAAAAATCTTAACAGATATATAATCAAATCTCATATACTAAGCACAATACAATATCATGGTAAAGCAATCTTCATCAAAGCTTTTAGTAATTCGTCTCAGCTTGAACAATTCATACTAAAAGCTACCAAGATTAATACTAAGCAAAAGAATTACTCATACTAGCGCATTGACAGCCGCTTACTTAGAAATCCTCGTGTGTGTGTGTGTGTTCATTCTTATTTTCCTCTAACTGATCGGTTAACTAACATAGCTACGGAAAATGAATACACCTATAGCTCACCAAGGATCACTCCATTCACTCTAATCATTCATCGGCTTTGCCCACCATCCAACTAATAGCAATTATTATTTAAACAAAATAAGAGTCGATAGGTATTGAAAAGCTTGTAATGTAAGGTTGGGTTAAATGGTAGGAATTTTATGGATACAAACGAGTAATTAGAGCACAACCCATCCTTCCTTATGTCACCCACTCAATATTTTCTTCTCAGTACTCACTCACTCATTGAACTCACTCAATCTTTCCTTTGATTTCTTACTCCCAAACTTATTTCATTCAATATCACTCAGATTAACTCATTTGTCATAATTACAAAGTAAAATAAATGCAAAAAACCTAAAAATAAAACTAAACTTTCGAATTTCTCTTTTTTTTTAACTCAGACTAATAATAACAAAGCAACGCAAAAAATAAATTAACAGATGACGAAGGAGTTTTTATTCATCCTTATCACTACATTCTCCTACTCTCCTTCAAATATATCAATAAACCCTATGCTCTTTAGAAAAGATAGAAAAATATATGTGGCTATGGTAAAATAGATACAATTGAATGGTTCATAATAGGCTCAAAAGGGTGACTATGGATGTCATTAAATGACACAAAAGGGTAAGGCAAGAAAGCTCAAACGGTTCAATGATGGCCTAAGTCATTTTCTTAATTCTGTAAAATTTTAATTCGCATTCGTGGATGTTAGGCAAAACCAATAAAGATTTTTATTTTAATATCACTCGTTAAGTTTTTCTGAAGCTACTCCCTTATCGTGTTTACGCTCTTTTCACTCCCTTACTGTATTTGAGTTTCGATATATGCAAACTACATGTATATAACTCAAACTGATTAAGTTAAACAAGAATGAAATGTGCTCAGGATTTTAAGTTTAACTTCGTAAGCTAAAGTCAATGGAAACTAAGACAACCCAATCTTTTACTCAGCATTTTTCAAGGAGCTAAAGCATGAATTTACTCAAAATTTAAATCATTGACACGTAAACTAAGACTTCAGATTGCAAAACCAAAATATAGCAAAGTACTAAAGTACGCTAAAATCACCCCCAAACTTAAATCAAACATTGTCCTCAATGTAGAAAATAAAAATAAGGTAAGAGTAGCGTACCTCATAGCGTCTCGGGCTGGTCGTCAACGAAACAAGAGTTGTGGAGCTTCGATCGAAGGAGCAATCTATCAGGAAGCTTTCTTTTTTTTTTTTTAAACAAATAATAAAAGATAAAAATAAAATAAAAATAAACAAAACTAATGCAAAAAAAAAAAAAAATTAAAATAACGAACTAAAAAGGATACTTGGGTGGGTTGCCTCCCACCAAGCGCTTGTATTTATTGTCGACAGCCCGACATCATATTTCTTCATGTTGGGTCGAGATATATGATGGATTTTGCACTTTCACATGTACCGTCCCAATATGGTGTCAATAGTTGCTCATTTACCAACTTATCATTCGCTAGAAGCTTTTCGTCTAGAAAATTATCTTCGATTGACTTATCGCTATTTGGTGCATGAACTTGAATCTTCAAGTCGGGTGGTTTCTTATTAGGTGGTAAGACCCGTAATGGTGATTCTCCCAAATTTTCAACGTACTACTTCCCATTAGGCTCAAGAGAGTCGTTTGGTTGACGTGAAGCTTCCCTTGTTACAGTGTTTGGGAGTTCCACCCGAAATATGTCATCGCTAGCTTTTGGGTACTTTATTGATTTGAACACCTTAAATTTCACTTCTTCACCTTGTACTCGCAATTTAAGCTCACCCTTTTGTACGTCAATTAATGCTCCTCCAGTTGCTAAGAACAGTCGGCCTAAAATAATGGGGATGTCACAACCTTCTTCCATATTAAGAATCACGAAATTAGCGGGAAAAATAAACTTGTTGACTTTGACAAGGACATCTTCAATTACTACGGATGCTTGATATAGCGATCAGCCAACTATATAAGTACTCTCGTGGGCTTTGCTTCGCCAAGATCAAGCTTTTGAAAAATAGATAGTGGCATTAAATTCACACTAGCCACCAAATCGCACAATGCCCGCTCAAAAATTGACTTCCCAATTTCACATGGTAAGGTAAAAATTCCCGAATCTTTCAGTTTTTGTGGAAGCTTACGTTGAATAATGGCACTACATTTCTCAGTCAAAGCGATCGTGCCATATTCGTCAATCTTTCGTTAGTGAGATAAGATATCCTTTAAGAACTTTGTATAGCTGGGTATTTGCTCGAGAGCCTCAATGAAAAGAATGTTAATGTGTAGCTTTTTGAATATTTCCAAAAATTTTCCGAATTGTTTGTCCATCTTTATATGCATTAGACGTTGAGGAAAAGGAACCTTTGGTATTACCTTAGACAGATTTTGAGATGAGGATTTTTCCAACCTCTGCGCTTCACTTTCAACCGGAGATGATCCTGAATCTATATTTTTATGTTCATTTGTCTTCTTAATGTCTTGTCCCGAATTATCAATCACCGTGCCACTCTTAAAGGTGATTGCATTGCATTGCTCTTTTGGATTCACTTCTGTGGAACTCGGTCATGCACCTTGAGGTCGCCCATTGAGTGCATTAGAAATTTGGCCCATTTGAATCTCCAAATTTCGGATCTGAGCCGATTGATTTTGTAAGGTAGTGCGATTCTCTGTCATGAACTTATTAGTTTGCTCACCCATTTTAGCGACTATATCCTCAAGATTGGGGTTTTTCTCGTGGAATGACTGAGCTTGTTGGGAGGATTGCGGCATTTGCATGGCATTTTTCGGATTCTTCCATGAGAAGTTCGGGTGATTATTGTGTGCTCCTGTGTAGTAATTATTCAAATTTTGAAAATTTGGCCTATTGTAATTCCCAACGAAGTTAGCTTGCTCAGAAGCGTTATTTGCCATTTGATTTCCTTCTTGGCATTCATCATTTGCGTGTGGTCCTTGACACCATTGGCATGTCCCCATCGAAGAGTAGATCGAATTAACCAGAGATTTGTTATTATGTAGTTGCTTGGTTAGAGATGCAATTTGAATGCTCAAAGCTTTTATTGCGTCCATCTCAGGAGTGCTCGGTTGCTTTTTCAGAATCTGCTGCTCAACCGGACATTGGTCGTTATTCAATGCTAATTCTTCCAATAAAGAAAATGCTTCTACTTCTGTCTTTTGGAGAAGTGATCCACCTGTGGCTGCATTCATTAGAGTTCTTGTAGAGGCTAATAAACCAATGAAGAAAGTTTGGATTTGCATTCAAACTGGCAAACCATGTTGTGGGCATTTCCGTAATAGTTCATTGAAACGAGCCCATGATTCATATAGTGTCTCCCCGTCAAATTGGCTGAAATTAACAATCTCAATACGGTACTTTACAGTCTTCTCAAAAGGGAAGAATTTAGATAGAAACTTTTGCCATAGTTCTGCCCATGTGGTGATGGAATTAGCCGGCAACGAATTTAACCAACTTTTTGCTCGGTCTCTTAGTGAGAATGAAAATAATCGTAGCCTTACAGCATCATCTGAAACATTATGAAACTTGAAGGTATCACACACATCCACGAAATTGGCAATGTGATCCTTTGGGTCCTCAGATTGCAAGCTGCTAAATTGTAACTGTTGAATCATATGAATGGTTCCCAGCCTGATTTCAAAGTTGTTCCCCATAATTACCGGTTTGCGAATTGCCGATTGGATATCGACCACAGATGGCATCATATAATCGAGTAACATTCGTGTCTCAGCTTCTTCAATTTGTTCGAGGTCCATGGCTACTTTTCTTTTTTCCTTTCGATTCTTACGACAGGTCCATTCTATCTTAGATCGATTGGAACTAGATTGGCAGCATCGTGTTTTCTCATACACTTGAAAAATAAAATAAAATAAATTGAATTCAAATATAAAATAGAATTAATTAATTAATATAATAACAGAAAAATAAATAGTCCCTAGCAACGACGCCAAAAACTTGTTGCGAAAAAATCCTACGCAAGTGAACGTGTCGCAAAAGTAATAAAGTTCGTAAGTACGAGTCGATCCTACGAGGACTAGTTTCACTAATTATCAAACGAAATTAATTCCAATTTATAATTAATACAAAACTTTGATGATTTTGGATTTAATAAAACACAGTAAAATAATTTAATTAAATCGTAGAAATTAAATGAGTTTGAGAATATCATGAGCAAGCTTTAGGGTTTCCGATTTCACCAAAATTAATCATATTTAGTATTCTTAATCCAATTCATTATTTTCTATTTATATGTATTAATTGCAATTTCACAATAGTATTTATCAATCTCTCTCGAGTAATGACAAATTTATCCAACTAACAAATTATTACCTCTCGGTCTCTAATCCTGAAAATTAATTGAATACATTAATAACGAGAAATTAAAATACCACATAAACGTATTAGCTATCTCTAGTCTAACATCCTTTTCATGGTAAATTATTCAGTACACGATTATTTATTACCTCTCGGTCTCAAAACAATCCTACGAACATGCTATTGTTGATCAGGCAATCGCAAGCTTTAAGAACAGAATAATTTACTCAACACAATATTGAAACAGAAAATTAACAACTTGAATTAAAGGAAAAACTAAATAGTCATAATCGGCTACATCGTAGCCCTAGAAAAGAAAATTAGTTCATGTTAGAATAAAGAGAAACAACAAAAATAATAAAGATGTTCATAGTTCAGAAGAGGAAAAAGAAAGAAAAACTAGGGTTGTCGATCCGAAATCTGCTTTCTCCTTTGCTCTTGCTCCCTTTCGGTCTCCGTCTCTCTCAGACTTGAATGATTTTTCTCTCCTCTTTTTGCCTCTTTTAACCTAATCTCATATTTTCTGTTTGATCGATTGTAACATCCGACAATTTCAGTCATGTAATTTCTTTCCTTAAAGAAACTGATTTAACTGTCACCTTTTATCGACCTTTTTATTTTAAATTAATGCTTGATTTATTGAATTCCAAGTGGTGTGAAACTGGGTTGGGTGGAAAAATTGTAATTAAGATGGATTTTAATTAGTATAAATAGGAAATGGAAATCCTTAAACCTCACTAAAACCCCACTGTAGCCAACACTTCCTTCTGCGATTTTCCCATTCTCTAGAGCTCTCCCTCTTCTTGCCAGTGACTCCTCCATCGACGACCGATTCTTCAGTCTCCACCCCCGACGATACACGCTCTAGGTAAGATTTAGACAATGTAGTTGCTGTTTAGTTACTTGGAGCTTTGTTTCCAGCTAGAACTTGAAGTTTTGGATTCTTCAATGGCAGAGTAATAGTAGTGACATTTGTAATCTGTGGTTAGTTACTAGGTTGAATCTGGTTAGTTTAGGTTCTGGAAGTTTAATCTACGCACACAAGGTACACGACTAAGAAGATTTAGAAATATATGCGTTAGATTCTAGGATGACTTTTGGTTAGAACTTTTAGGATTTTGTTTTAACTCTGTAATGTGAAATGTTTTAGGTGAAGAAAATCTGAGGTGAAGTGCTCAAGTTGCTAAGGAAACCAGGTAAGTGAGTGAGTAGGAATCCGGGCCATTAGGGCCCTACATCACAAGGGTACTAAGTTAAAGTTGATTATGATGTCCGAAAGCTGTTTGTGTTATTGTCTGTATGGTTATGATATGGGAGTTAGCAACATGATTTATTGTTGAATGATTGATCTGTCCTTTTAGTCCGATGAAATAAGAGTACTCATACTCATGCTTCACGATTGTTTCCTCTTCAAGCATATGAAAATGTTTTAAGTGCATATTTTCCTTCACGATCAAGATATGAACATGAAACTTATGCAACAAGGATTAAGAGAGGGTTGGGGGCGGTTTGGCGTATGTCACTGTCCAAAAGAAGGACCATGAATACGACCCGCAAGGGACTATGTACACTTTCACTGTCAACCCCCTTTTCAGCACAAATCCGCCCTTAATCCACAAGATGTAAACAATGAACAAGAACATGAACAAGAATATGAACATGAATATGACGAGAAATGATTATGAAAATGTGTTCCTTTCAACTGTGCATTCATGCATACATGTTAGTATTGCACTCCTTACTAAGCATTAGGCTTATAGTTTAAACCTTATGATGTAGGTGACGAATTATCAGGTGAGGATTTCAAACCCAATGAAGATATCTAGGACTGGTTGCTGGATGGTGCTCAGGGTGACAGTTTGTTGCTGGAAGGCGAATACAACCCCTGGTTACTGCTGTTAAGATGTTAGTAAAGATTATGAATACGTATGACTAAGTAGGATGAGATTTTTCTTATAACGTCGGATTTTGGAAATTGTCTAATTCAATTCCTAAGTTTGAGGATAATTATGAAGAAGTAGGATGAGATTTTTCTTATAACGTCGGATTTTGGAAATTGTCTGATTCAATTCCTAAGTTTGAGGATAATTATGAGGATATAGAATGATCTGTTTTATTTAAGTCTTCTGCTACACGTATTTTGGATGAGTCTATGGATTATATTGTGCAAGTTTACGTCAGTCATGTTAAAGTCTGTAAAAGTCAGGATGTTTTCTATAGGTAGATGTTGTTTATTTCTTTCGGTAGATGTTAGGGGGTTCTGTTTACCAGTAGAAGTTTTCTATCGGGCGATGTTCAATGAGTCACGTGAGATGCACATGTCAATCGGTAGATGTAGATTTTCACTATCGGTAGAAGTGAGTATTATGTCTTGTCGTTTTGTGATCGGTAGATGTTGTTTATTTCTATCTGTAGATGTTTTTTATTTCTATAGGTAGATGTTGTTTATTTCTTTCGATAGATGTTAGGGGCTTCTGTTTACCGGTAGAAGTCTTCTATTGGGCGAAGTTCAATGAGTCACGTGGGATGCACATGTCAATCGGTAGATGTAGATTTTCACTATCGGTAGAAGTGGGTATTAGGTTTTGTCGTTTTGCGATCGGTAGAAGTGGCTTGATTCTTGTCATTTTGCGATCGGTAGAAGTGGATTGAATCTTGTCGTTTTGTGACCAGATGATGTGTTCTCTAGCGTAGCCGCGGATGATTTTAGTCAAGTGGTTTGTGGGCATTTTTGCTGCCCGATTACGTTGTGGAACTGATGTCCGAGTCTTATCGTTCGACTCTATGAATGAATGTGTTGTCTGTTTTATGAGGGAGTCGAGTTCGAAGAGTTCGATTTCCGGCAGCTACTGTATTATCCCCGAGTTCTGTTTATGGTGAGGAAAAAAAAAATAATAGAAAGGGAAACCTTAGTATAAAGATAGTCGAGGCATAAATGGTCTAAAGTAAGTAATGAAATACGAACGACCCTACTGGGGTTGTTACATCGACGGTCCAGATTAAGACATTTAAAATAGCTGATCAATCAACGATTAGGATTAATACAATTAAATAGCCGATCGATCGGCGTGCTTCTGTTCACCACACATTTTAATAGTTGATGATTAACATGTTAAATTTAATATTATCTGCACACTTATACCAGAAACATTAAATTCATTCAAATACTTGAGAAAAACTTATCAAATCGAGTATAAAAGAGCATAATTAAGTGTGTAAAATACACATTTATCACGTATATGAATAATTCGTTATTATACATTATTATATGAATAGAAAATACTCTTGTAAAATGGAATTTGAAATGTCTAATGTGTGTAATGAGTTATGTTTTAGACTTAGAAAACTCATACTTTCATGCACTGGCGATTTTGCAAAACTCTGAGTTTTAAAGGGGATGTCCGCTTCAATAAAAAATGACAAAATTAGAAGTATGTGGAGTTCCTTTATAAAGTGATGACCATTGGAGAGCCCCTATATTTTGACTTTTGTGGAACTCCTGGTTTCAAAGCGGAAGTTCGCGTCAATGTAAAAATGTAGAAAATCAACTTATGCGGAGTTCCAGTCTAAAGCAAATATCTTGGCAGAGTTCCAATACTTGAAGTTTCGAAACTCTGGCTTCAACAATGGAGTCTCGTACCCTATAGACTAAAGAAAAATGAAAATGTATGGAGTCCCAGGGTAGAGAACCATATCGTGCGGAAGTCCATGAAAAATTAAAAATCCCCTTTTTATGCAAAAGAAGAGTCCCGAGTTGCAAAGCGAAAGATCACGGTAGATGATATTTTCGAAGAAACGGAAGTCCACATTCACTTTTTTTGTGCCTAATGGATCTAATGCAGAGTCTCATTCCATACATGTGGAGTTCTTCTCGTTGAGATTTTTTGAAAAGTCTATAAATAGAAGCACATTTCAAATTGCAAATAAACCTAACTCGCAAATCCAAAATGAAGTGCTGCCAAATTTACCAAAAAAAAAAAGTTTACTCTCTCCTACTTTGTGATCCCATCTCTCTACCCACAACTTGAGATTCTTACTTGTGAGAGATTTGGGTATTGTTATTCAATTTGCATAAACTCTTGTATTTTGGTGAAAAAGTAAAGGGTGACGCACTATAAAAGAGTTATTGTAAAGACATTGGATTTACGCCTAGAAGTTCAATCCATCAAATCCAAAGTTAGAGTTGGAAAGGAATTTTCAAGTAAGAGCATTGAAGCACGAACATATGCAAGATTAGCTGAACCGCATGACATGCCTAGGGACCCAATCACACGAAAATCTGATAAAGGCCCAAACTTTATTTATTCTCTCAACTCATTACGTGTTTTTTTGCGGATATGAATCTATGGGAGGAATGCACATGGAAAGTTTACTTGATGGACATGGATCAACCTCTTCACACCTTAACTGGGATGCACAGATGGATTCAACTCAAGGCCCAAAGGGAATTTGTCTTCCCAGCCTCAACACCGTGTAACTATTTATTTGTTTTTCTTATGTGCAAACATTAGCCTTTTTGTGTTAGCAAACAATTAGTCATTTGAGTCACATGTATGCATTTAGATTGTGTGGTTAGGATTAGATATATGATGGTGGCTAATTTGGGTTAAGTTCATGGGATGATGCTAGGCCATGAAGGAAGATTGTATGCAAAGCTCCATAAATTGCACCAATGAGGATTTAGCTTAAAGGAGACATGGATTTGTGACTTGGCAACAAGGACAAGAAGTAATGCTCACAAGGATTGATGATATGGCACAAGGAGGGCACTTGATGACTTTTTCAAGGGAGGAAGCTTCACCATTGGATGAAGCACAAGCACAAATGATCTCGGTCGCCCATCTCCATTTGATCAACGGTGATTGTAAAATCCTAGCCACCTAGGTTTCTATTTAAGCATGGTTATTGGTGTTTGTAGAAACCTTTTTGTCAACTTTGAATAGAATTTTGTTTTCCTTTTGAGCATTGCTCTTGGAGTCCACGGTTTGTGCCAAAACCGTGAAGGAATGAGATCTCCATTGATATCCAAGCCTAAAAGTGCTTAAATATCTCTTACCCTTCTTCTTCCTCTCTCTTTGGAGAGCATATAGGTTGAAGAAGACAAACCTTCCCCAAGGTGGTTGGTGTTTTCTTTGAGAAAATACCTTTGCCTCAAAGCAAAACATAAGATATCTTTGGGGGCCTCTAAAGGGGCTATCAATCACCATAATTTTTCATCTATTTTCGTTCATTTTTTCGCATTATCATTGTCACGACTTATCTTCCTCACACATTTCTCTACATTTCATCTTTTTATTGCATTTAATTTCGACCTCATCTTCATCCTCATTTTTTCACAAATCCGAGAGCACACTATCACTCGAGCACCTTTAGTTCTTTGTGGGCTTTGAGCTAACTCTTTTTTGGGGCTTGGATCATCAAGTGGTATCAGAGCTTGTAGCTTCCTCTAAGCATTTTTCTTGCAAAAAAAATCATTTAAAGTTTCAGCCCAAAATCGCTTTTAAATTATTCAAAAATTGGGTGAAGAACAAAAGGGTGTTTAGCGCATTTCAAAAAATGATTTTCTAAAGCTACTGTTTTATTGATTTAAAATCCGATTTTCATCAATTTTTCTTCCCTTTTTTTAGTTCTCTCTCTTTAGATTTTCATCCCCTACTAATCTCTAGTTGACCATTTTTCAGATTAATGAGAGTCGATTAAAGTTTTGAGCACATTTGTGGCTGCGGGTGTGGGTGTCACTCTACCCAGTTCTAACTTTCTTTTTTTTACTTTATCTTCTTTTATGTTTTGTATTTTACATTTCCAGCATCATATTCTATCATATAACCATTCTAAGTGATAATATAACTAATCTATTAAGAGTTTTGTCAAAAGAAAGTTAAGTGGGATCAATTTTGTGTAAACAAGCAACAAAACACATTTTGTCCAATTCCATATTGTTGATTTGTGTTATTTTGTGTTGCTTTTTTTATTCTATTTTTGTTCTAATATTAATAGAGGATTATTCTGAATATAATGTGGTTATTCATGTTTAAAAATTTGGGTGCTTGATTATATAAATTGAATCGTACAATTTAGTACACTAAGATGCTCAACAAGTGTTTGATCTAATGTGACACTAAGATTAAGTCATTTGAAATTCCATGTATTGGTTCAATTTGTGTTCTCGTCACTTTATTATCGATTTTGATGCATGTTAAAACTTATCCACAATTTAATTAATAGGTCAATTGAATTAATTTTGCATTTAAACTGGTAGTTTGTTGGGCACACATTTTTAGAAAAACTAACTTGATTCATTATTTAGCATTCTAGAACTATCAACTTTATTTATTAATTTTACTATATTTAAACTTTATTGTCTTGCATTAAAGTTATATCATCTAACTAAGACATAAAGTTATCAAATTGGGTAAAAATTAAATTAATTTAAAGGTGCTCAAAATCAAATCTACTACATTGAGAATTGTGTCTATTTGTTGTTTTGTGTATTTATTTTAAATTTTTATTTCTAGTCTCTGTAATTGCATCTAGTTTTGATTAGGCGTTTTTCATATATTAATTAGATAAACATATCTCTAATCCTCTCTAAAGTAATCAACTTTAAATTAAAAAAATAATTAAAATTTAAATTAAAAAAATAAATTAAATTTAAATTTCCCTCCATAACTCTTAAGACTTAAAGTTAATACCTTTCCTATCCTAAACTTTAAGTACTTCAACACTTAATGTAATTATTCTTTCCTAAGCTATAAATGGTGAAAACGAGGAGTGGTATCATCCAAGATATCCTACGAAACATGGAAACCGACCGAGGTAAAGAGGTACCCTAATCCAACGAAGGATGCAATGCCCCCATGGAAGAAATTATCGCCAAGATCCTCCAGATCACCAAGAGGATGATGAATGGATTGAACGCCCAAGAAGAAGAAGATTCCAAGGATATGACTATTCGGAAGATGATGAATGGATGTTGGATGAAGAGAAGAATTACCATCCACGTAGCCGTAAAGATGATCACGATCTACGAAATGCCAAATTGTCTATCCTACCATTCAATGGGACATGTGACGGAAACACATTCTTAGATTAGGTAGACAATGTTGAAAAGGTCTTCGAATGCCATGAATACTTCGAAAGAGTGAAGATCCAGTTGGTCTCTCTCGAGTTATCGGGCCACGCCGCACTATGGTGGACCAGTCTCAAGGCCAAGAGGTTACTAGAGTATGGCTATTCTATCACTACATGGAGGGAGATGAAGGCCCTCATGAGAAGGAGGTTCATACCAAAGCACTAGAAGCATGCGCTTTACTAACAATTACACAACCTCCGATAAAATAGCCAAACCGTTGATGAGTACCTCATGGAATTCGAGACACTTAAGATGCGTTGTGGATTAGACGAGCCTAAGGAGCAAGAAGTGGCTAGGTTCATTCGTGGACTTAATCGAGATATTGGCAACGTTGTGGAGTTGTAACAATTGGAGACTATAGATAAGGTCATCCAACTAGCTCTCACCCTTGAAAGGCAACTCAAGAGAAAGAAAGCAAGTCATTATCCTTCTAGATTCACACCTAGGCCCCAAAATTTCAACAAAACTACCATTACTACAAGAAATGATGAAAAGAGACCTTTTAACCGTATTTGGCCCACTAAAGAAGTTAGTAGCTCGATAAAGCCCGTAGATAAGGCCCTAGTCAACAACCCCACTACTCAAAGGGCACGTGAAGTCCAATACTACAAAAGTTTGGGAAAAGGTCACTATGCCAAAGAGTGCCCTATTAGAAGAGTAATGATGATAAAGGAATCCACTGGGGAGTGGGACAGTGAGGACAACGATGGTCAGTACGACATGGAAATAGATGAGGAGATCAAAGGGGAGAGTGGCACCAATGGTGATGATTGTCCACCTCAAGACGGACCTCTACTCTTATTAATTTGACGAGCACTTCTAACTAAGGATACAACAGAGGACTGCCAAAGGGAAAACATTTTTCATAGTCGTTGTGTAGTTAAGGATAAAGTGTGTTCCCTTGTAATTGATGGTGGAAGTTGCGTGAATGTTGCTTCGCAAGAAACGGTCAACAAGCTAGGCTTACAAACGGTCGAACACCCTCAACCATACAAGTTGAAATGGTTGAATGATAGAAATGGCATAAAGTTGAGCGAACAAGTAATCATTGATTTCACCATTAGCAAGTATAAGGACTCAATTCTTTGTGATGTAGTGCCAATGAAGGCGAGCCATCTTTTATTAGGACGACCATGGCAATTCGACCATAAGGTTACCCACGATGTATTTCTCAACAAATACACTTTGGAGTTTAGAGGTAGAACAATTAAATTACTACCTATGACTCCTGAGCAACTAGCACAAGACGAAGTAATTCACAAATGAGCGAAAAACAAGGAAACCTTTCTAATGTATAAACATGAGTTAAGAGGCTATTCCTCACAAGGACACTTCGATATCAATTGGTATCAAAACTCTCTTTTTGAAGTAGTATCCGCTCTGCGACCTTCAATAATAACCAATGAACTTAGGGTAGAGGCGGTGGATGAAATAGAGAAGTCTTACCTCTTGAATAAAGAGTCAATCTGGCATTTGCCTTATCAAGACAAGAAGAATTTTTGTGGGGAGAACATCTTTGGGATCGGTAATATGATCATTAGTCCATTGTATTCCGCCCAAAGAGTTGATGATAGGTTCACCATTTTTGAAGGACTAGCCTAGTGGTCAAAATTGTATAAGGAAGATATCTCACATGCAGGATTCTGCTACTGTTGAAACCTTCACTCCACCACCCAACAAACACCATTCGACGTAGTATTTGAACTCTATCCTCCTATCCTTACCAACAAACTCTGTGGAAAGACCACCTGATGTGCCCCAAAAGGCCGTCACTCAATCGCAAACCAATCCCAAGCATTATCTAACCTATTTACTAACAAGCCCAATTATTTTGCAGGACTTGAAGGCCTCTTCACGAATTTGGATTGGGAGCCGAGCACGAGGGACCTGGATCAACCTGTGCACTTGCTAACTTGGGAAATAACGATGGAGGCGCTTAAAGATGGAGGCACTTGAAGAAGGGATTTGTCTCCCTTGGGATTAAAATTGTAACCGAACGCTTATCTTTTTTTCTTATTGTTTTGGCAAACTTTTAGCCTTGTATTTTGTTGGCAAACACTGGTCTTTCATGTAATATTTTATAGTTGCATGCATCCTTAGACATTATGATTAGATGTATGCTAGTTTAGATGGTGGTTTGAAAGATGGTTCAAATGAAGAGTGTGTTGTTACACTAGGCCAAGGCTTTAGCCCATTTTGAAGCCCATTTCGAAGCCCACTTTTCCAGCCACCCTAGGTCAATAAAAGCATGGTTATTGGTGTTTGTAAAGGTTGTTGATGCTATGAGAATAACCTAATTCCAGCTGAGTGCTAGGAGCTTGAAGACCGGTGAACGATAAGGCTCGTTTCGGTCAAGAACCGAGAGGAGTTCTCTTCTTTATGCTTTCAAGCCCACGGTTGCTTGAATAGCTATTGTTCCACACTTCTTCCCTCTTGTTTCAGAGTTGGATACACGAAGAAGGTGGCCATTAACCCGTTCCATTTGCTGCCATTCTTCTATGGAAGAGTGTATGTTGAAAGGTTACAAAATATTGTTTATCGGACAGCATCTGGTGTTCGTCTTGTAACTTTCGATTTACTCATCATCTGGACCTGAAACTTTAAGAACATATTCTTAACTCATATTCAAAGTAACTCCTTAAAATTTCATTGAATTTGAATATCGTTTGGTTGGTGAAATTGTCATTTGTATTTGCTGGTTTTTCCGTTTTTCTATCAAGAATACTATTGGTGGTTGAAAGGATTTCAACTCTACACCTTAATGAAGGACTACACCCTTATCATGTTTAAGTTTAAAATCTTAGCGAGTTTAGTTGAGACCCTTGTTACTAATTTGGGAGAGAAGATCATCGGAAAGAAGCCAACCAATGGATTTGAGGTCAAATCCTCAAATCACCATGAGAGGATGACATGCCTAGGGGCCCAATCACATGAAAATCCGATAAAGGCCCAAACTTTATTTATTCTCTTTACTCATTACGTGTTCTCTTTTGCAGATATGAATCTATGGGAGGAATGCACATGGAAAGCTTATTTTATGGACATGGATCAACCTCTTCACACATTGACTTGGGATGCATAGATGAATTTAACTCAATGCCCAAAGGGAATTTGTCTTCCCGGCCTCAACACCGTGTAACTATTTATTTGTTTTTCTTATGAGCAAAAATTAGCTTTTTTTTGTGTTAGCAAATAATTAGCCATTTGAGTCACATGCATGCATTTAGATTGTGTGGTTAGGATTAGATTGAATGGTTAGGATTAGATGTATGATGGTGGCTAATTTTGGTTAAGTTTGTGGGATGATGCTAGGCCATGAAGGAAGATTGCATGCAAGGCTCCATCAATTGCACCAATGAGAATTTAGCTTAAAGGAGGCATGGATTTGTGACTTCGCAGCAAGGACAAGAGGTAGTGCTCAACGATGATTGTAAAACCCTAGCCACCTAGGTTTCTATTTAAGCATGGTTATTGGTGTTTGTAGAAACCTTTTTGCCAAATTTGAATAGAATTTTGTTTTCCTTTTGAGCATTGCTCTTGGAGTCCACAGTTTGTGCCAAAATCGTAAAGAAGTGAGATCTTCATTGATATCCAAGCCTAAAGGTGCTTGAATATCTCTTACCCTTCTTCTTCCTCTCTCTTTGGAGAGCATATAAGTTGAAGAAGGCCAACCTTCCCCAAGGTGGTTGGTGTTTCCTTTGGGAAACCACATTTGTCTCAAAGCAAAATATAAGATAGCTTTGTGGGCCTCTAAGGGGCTATCCTTCACCATAATTTTTCATTCATTTTCCTTCATTTTTTTGCATTGTTATTGTCACGACTTTTCTTCCTCACACACTCCTCTATATTTTATTTTTGTATTGTATTTCATTTCGACCTCAGCTTCATCCTCATTTTTGCACAAATCCAAGAGCACACTATCACCCGAACACCTTTACTTCTTTGTGGGTTTTGAGCTAACTCTTTTTAGGGCTTGACTCATCACCGCATTAACAAAGTTTTTTCACTCTCTTACTCTTATTTTTTAATTTATTGTTTGTGATCATTATTAAGCTTAGAATCTTCTAATAAACTAAAACATATAATCTACTTGACACATGCAAATTAAATAATCAATCCTATAATTGGTATCAAAGAAAAGTCTTAAACTTTGGTGATTGAAATCTTGATTTTTATTGTGTTGGATTATTATGGCTTTTATTTTGAACTCTTCGCATGTTGAGGGGCAATGAATCACTAAACCTCGTTTCTTTAATGTTAGTGATTATGCCTATTGGAAAGCTATGATGAAAATTTTGATTATGACTTATAGAATGTTATTGAAATGGACCTTATATTCCCATCAAACAAGAAAATAGATTAAGTGAGACGACAATGATAATAACAAATTAAACATGTGTTAAATCTATGAATATATTATATTGTGCACTTAATAAAAATGAGTTCAATAGAGTGCAAGGATGTGATAATGCATTTGAGATTTTGAGATTGGTTGAGATCACACATGAGTGGACTAATCAAGTTGAAAAAAGTAAATTGAGTATGTTAGTACATGAATATGAGTCATTCACCATTGATAAAGATGAAACTATTAGTTTAATTTTTACTCGTTTTACTAACATTACTAATAGTTTGAAAGTTTTTGGTAGATGTTATCCAAATGAATATCTTGTTAAGAAAATTCTTCAATTCTTTCAAGATCATGGAAACCTAAGGTGATGTACTTTGGACCTGCAGATCTCTCGCTAAGCAGGAACAAATACACACGGAAGCAATAAACCGATCAATAAAATTTGTTGTTCTCGGGTTTAACCAAAAACAACCAAAACAGAGAACGTAAATTGTGTGGAGGATGGAAATGAAGTGGGTGATTGAGAAACTTGGCGAAACTCGCTCAGAGGACTCCGATGAGATAAATGGATGTGGTGAAAGTCATTGTCGGCCCGTTCAGCAATTTCGGCACCGTCAAGGTGGAAACAACTTCGTAAGAACAGTGACAAGCACGCCTTTGTATATGACACACCAAAGGAACCTAGCTAGGATGTTACGCACCTAACTTAGCAGAGAACGACGGTGAACCCCCGTTCGGATATGACACACCGAAAGAGAACTTTGACAGTTCGGATATAACGCACCGAACAGAGAAGGTTCCGATGAACACTTCTGAAAACAAAAATAAAACTTCACTATAATTTCATTGTTCCAAAGATTATTACAAAGTATTCAGAACAAAGATAAATAGCCTTCTCAATGATTGAGAGCTTCTGGAAAGAAATAGAAAAGGAAAAACTTCATCAACGAAAAATAGCTATTGACGACGATATAGCTGTTGGAGCGTCGACACTCTGGGCCACGTAGGGGCAACCTTGCTGCCCAGTTCACTCAGCTGCTACCCAGTTCCCTGATGTTTGGGTTCTTTGCAGCTGTCTAGTTTATTTTTTAACTTGGTTCTGTAGCACCTGGCACTATTGACATGGTTTATTTCAACGATTAATGGTGTACGTTTTATGGAAGAAATTGGGAGAAATAGTGGTTAGGTTAAAGTGTGACTAGGTAAGGGCACAATCGTAATTGAGGATTAATTAGTGGATAATGTATTTAAGGGAATGATTCTGTAAGTAAGGCTTTGTAGCCGCCTCCTCAGTTCTATCCTCTTTTCTTTTTCAGAGCTCGGCAGACTCCTCTCCAGCGGATTCCGCCCAGCGATTTCCTTCTCGATTTTTTCAACCTAGTTGAGTTTTACTTCGATTTCTTGCTGTTTTAGTGGTTAGTTTATAGAAAGGTTGTAGATGAGTGTTTTGAGAGTGCTGTAAGTGAGAGTTGGATTTGGGTTTTGTGGTGAATCGGGGAATGCACAAAGAACAGAATCCCTAACTAGCTTTCTTAGATCTCTAGATGGTTTAGAATGAAGTTTAGTGAAGATTTAATTAATGCTCTGTCTATGGTTTTCTGTTTGAGAAAACTCCCGAAGTAGCTTACAACCAAACAATTTCCAAGAGGCCAGGTAAGTAAAGTATGTGTGTACCTTCAGGCCTACATCACAAAAACGTAAGGTATATGTATGTTTTGTATGATTTTCAGTTTGACATGTATCATGTTTTTGAAAGAATACGAAAATGAGTTTACATATATAGTGGCATGGTAAGGCATGAACAGATTGAATCAGATTAACTATTAAAGAAACTAATCTGCCCCTTAATCGAGTCAGAGGATGAACAGATTGAACCAGATTAACTATTAAGGGAACTATTGCGCCTCTTAATCGAGTCAGAGGATGAACAGATTGAATCAGATTAACTATTAAATAAACTAATCCACCCCTTAATCGAGTCAGAAGATGAACAGATCGAATCAGATTAACTATTAAGGGAATTAATCCGCCCCTTAATCAAGTCAGAAGATGAACAGATCGAATCAGATTAACTATTAGGGGAACTAATCTGCCCCTTAATCGAGTCAGAGGATGAACAGATCGAATCAGATTAACTATTAAAGGAACTAATCCGCCCCTTAATCAAGTCAAAGGATGAACAAATCGAATCAGATTAACTATTAAGGGAACTAATCCGCCCCTTAATCGAGTCAAAGGATGAACAGATCGAATCAGATTAACTATTAAGGGAACTAATCCGCCCCTTAATCAAGTCAGAGGATGAATAGATTGAATCAGATTAACTATTAAGGGAACTAATCCGTCCCGTAATCGAGTCAGATGATATTTATACTTTGGAAAAAATGATCCACTTCCCATCAAACAAGGGGATCAAGAACAGCTATTAAGGGAACTAATCCGCCCCTTAATCGAGTCAGAGGATACTTATTTTGGAAAAAATGATCCACTTCCCATTGAACAGGGGGATTAAGAACAGCTATTAAGGGAACTAATTCGCCCCTTAATCGAGTAAGAGGATACTTACTTTGGGAAAAATGATCCGCTTCCCATCGAACAGAGGGATCAACAGGGTACGAACATAAATACAACATGAGCTATTAGAGTAGAAACTGCATGAATAGGATTTATGTTTCAGCATTTCATTTCATTATTGCTCTACTTATTTAGCAATAGGCTAATAGATGAGTTTTGTGATGTAGGTGAAGAAGTGACCACGGGTGAGTCCTCTGAGCATGTTGAGGAATAGGGGCAGTTGGAGGAGTGCATCCAGCTACCACTTGGTAACTGATGAGGCGATTTAACCAGTGGAAGTATGTGTGGAATTTAGTGGACAAATGTTTAACTAATGTGTTCTGAGAATTTTAATAAAAGTGGTAGTTTAAATGTTTTGATACGTTTTTGAAATTATTCTGACACTGGAACATGGTTGGTATTAACTAAAGTTTTTCTGGATTTTGAGCAAGTTATGGATTCACGTTGTTTTGGAATGTTTGCTGTCAAAATTTTAAAAGTTCTCTTGTAGTCAGAATTGTCCCCCGATTAGTGTATAATTGGTTAAGTTATGTTTCTGTTGTAGGATTAGGAGTAGTCGTCCAAAGTTGTAAGGGAAAACAGTCCTCCATTCTTTGGACAAGAGTAGTCTTTCAAAGTTGTAAGGGAAAACAGTCGTCCATTCTGTGGACAAGAATAGTCATCCAAAGTAAGTAGTCACGTGGACAGTGGATGTTAAAGTCACATGATTCGTGGACGACAAACTAAAGTAAGTCTATGGACGTTCTTTTGTGGACGATGAATTTATGTAACCCGTGGATGATGAAGTCACGTGGACCGGGGACGTTAAAGTCACGTGGTCTATGGACGATAAGTTTATGTATCCGTGGACGACGAGGATCTGTTGTCCTAAGATATAAGAAAATTGTCATAGAGATTAGTGGAAGGTCATCGTCCAAAGTTGTTGTCAAGAGTGTTGCTGAAACGGTGTCGTCTAAATTAACGTTGTTTGAAGTGATATCATCCAAAGCGATCTCGTTCAGCATACATCGTCCAAAGTCGCGACGTCTAAGGTCGCCTGTCTAGAGTTTGTCGTCCAGAGTTGTAGACGAGTACGTCGTCCAAGGTTGTGACGACAGACTCTGTAGACGCTAGATCGCTGAGTATCATTTAACTGGCTATAGTTGTCGCAGAGATGTTTCGAACGATTTTATATTTAAAATTTATTAGTCTGTTTTCGTAATGACTCTGTTTTACGCAAATGTATTCCGCTGAAGTATTTTAATCGTTCAAATGACAATGTTTTATATCGATGGATAAAGTTTTAAATTTTTTCAGAACTTCCTAGTTCAGTTTAGTGAGCGTGAGTAGCAAACTGGGTTGATTAATTTGGGGCGTTACAGTATGGTATCAGAGAAATTTGAATAAATCGTTCAGAAAATTACTCATCAATGCCAATCGTCGCGTGAGAGTGCTCCAACAACTGTAAGTGTTTATGTTAACCTTAGTTATTATTTATTTATGAGAGTAATTAACCTTGTCTAGGAATATAGCGAAATGCCTAGACAACCAAGAAGACCAAGACAATCGAGAGTCGAGCCAGAATTGAGTAGTGGGGAGGATCAGAGTGTGATCAGACAATTAACAGAATTAGTGCTCCTACAGTTTGAGCAGATAAGTACACTGTTGAACCGAGATGTGCAAGGGATGAAAAGAGTCAGTGAGGGCCAGGGCAGCCAGGGAAGGGAGAAGAATGTACAAAATACCGAGAAGTTTCCTCAGTGTCTGAAATGTTTGAGAAATCACCCGAGCGAGTGCAGAATTAGTTCAGGAAAATGTTTAAATTGTGATGAAGTTAGCACGTTCAAAAGATGCCCGAAGCCCAGAGTTGTTCGATGCTATAACTACAATGATGTAGGCCATGTTAGCAGGGATTGCCCAGCTCTAAAGAAGGGTGCTGCTAAAGTGGAACCAAGGATATTCGCTATGATTGAGTCGAGTGTCGATGACCAGCCAGCCGTGGCGTCAGGTACGGTGCTGATTAATTCAGTGTTTGCTTAAAGTTGATTAAAGTGAAGTTAACAATTGGAAGGGCTGTTGAGTGTTATGATGTATGGTTTAGAATGATTTAAATTAGAGACCTAGGGGTCTGTCAATACTCGATGAGTACTTGAGGCTATAGTTAACGAGATTGAGAGTAGTGAATATAGCCGTGGAGATAGTTTGAGATACATGATAAAAAAAAAAGATGGTCCGAGTAAACTTCGATGTAAGGCTAAGTCAGTCGTTATCTAAAAGTTTGACTCGCTCTTGACAAATTCGAAGTTGATTATTTTGTGAACGATTTGGATAATTTAATGTTTAATCCAAGGATTTGATAGTACTAAGGGGTAATCGAAATTAAATGGGACACTTAGAAATGAGTGGTTGAAAGACGAGTTAAGGAAAGAGAAGTGTTAAAATATGTCTTATGACATAGTAGAAGAATTTAAAGAGGATGAAATAGTTATCTTATAATCTACTTCCATTGAAGCTACAACTAAGTCCTATTTCGACAAAATAGCTAGTATTTAAGATCCAAATCAGCTGAGTGGTTCATCATTCATGAGGTTGAATTCTATAAAATGGAAGATGAACGATTAGAATACATACCTTATATCCCCGGTTTTACGAGATTTTATAATTTCACTATATAATGATATTTTTGTAAATATGTCAAATTAAGTCCGTTTGGTGAACGGAAAGTTTTAATGGAACCATAGTAACAAATTAGAATTTATGGCGAAATAAGAAAATTTGAAGAAAATGGATCGATAGATCAATTAACAAAATAGGCAAACAAACAAATAGAAAATCAAACGGAGGGCAAAATGGTTATTTAACCACTCAAGCTTTTATTAAAAGGCAAATGCCTTCCACGATTTTTCATTCTGAAAAATTGTTCTCCAGAGGACTTAGGCGATTTCTTCCCCTCCCACGTTCTTTTTTCCGACAACCTACGTTTCACTTTGATTATCGGTTTTCTTCGCGCTTTCTTCTTCCATCGCGATCCTAGGTAAGACTCTAACATTTTGGAAGTTATTATCCGGGTTCTCCAAAACTGATAATCGGCTAGAGTTTCTTAGGGTTTCATTTGAATTTGTTACGTGAAGATAGAAATTATTGGCTATAGAATCGTGGATGATAATGAGTTGTTTACGATTATGGAGGATAGATAAGTAGAACTAATGGAGTCCGATTGGTTTAGACTCGGTTTTAATGTTGTGTGTTATGAATTGATTAAGGTGAACAAAGCTCACGGATATTGCTCGGTGTGCTGAGGAACCGAGGTAAGTCTTCGTGACTTGTTTGGCCGATTTGGCCTACACCATGGATGTGCTTTGTTGATCGAGGATAATTGGTGAATTTGTTGTTTAAGTGTAGGTTGGATGGGTAGTTTAGGAGAATTGTGTGTTAGAACGTTTTTTAAATAGGTTCTATGTATTGTTTATGATTTCCTTACTTTTATTGCACAAATCCATGTCCATGCATCATGTTTTACGAACTAGCGTGAAAAATGAATTTCCGCAAATGTTTTTCATGAAAAGAAACGCTAAATGAAAAGATATGAAATGTATGTAGGGGTGGGGTTCAGACATGGCTGTCGTGAGAGGAGGAGCATGTTTTCCCCTCTACAGATGGAAATGGCTATCTAACCGCGAGATGTGCCATCTCTATCTAATGAGTCAACTCCCGGTGACACCTCCCGCTATGAAACTAAATGATGAAAATGTAATGCATATTTTTACAAACCCTGCACGCATAGCATGCATTCCCATTTACGAGACTTGCTGAGCTCTGTAGCTCATAATTTATTTTCTATGGTGTAGGTGACTTCGAGAGAGGTGAGGATGAGATTCCTCCACCCGACGCATAAGCTGGTCGAAGAGGTGTACCCGTGGGAGTGTACAGTGCAGTCAGAGCCAAATTGATCCGTGGGAGCATTAGTTAAGTGTTTTTGGGATTTTAGGTTTATGTCGGGTTGATGGGGGAAAGTATATGAATTGTTAAAACTCATTTTAAGGTGTTTGATGTCTAGATAGTGTAGATATTTAAGTCGATGAAATGGAAGATGATTTTTGATGTTTAATGTTTTTAGAAATTCTGGGTGAATGATGTGTAGGTACAGGGAAAAATAATGTGAATGCAGCTCTTTGGACAAAATCCAGAGAGCTAGCCGATTGATCGCCAGTAAGGGGCGATCGATCGGGTATTGCATGGTTTTCAGTCAGAATTTTATAAGTCTAGATGTCGTCCAAGGTCGTTGTCCAAGTTCCGTGGACAAATAGCCAGTGGAAGAATAGGGTTTAAGTAGCCTGTGGACAAGTAAGTCACGTGGACGAATAAGTCTCGTGGACGAATGTGGACGATAGATTTTAGTTAAGTATTCTGTAAGAAAGTCATCGTCCAAAGTCTATGGACGATAAATTTTAGTTAAGTATTCTGTAAGAAAGTCATCGTCCAAAGTCTGTGGACGATAAAGTTTAGTTAAGTACTCTGGCAGAGAAACTCAGTCATCCACACTGACTACTGTTTTCAATCGTCCACACTGCCTACAGTTTTCAGTTGTCCACACTGCCTACAGTTTTCAGTCGTCCACGCCTCCTTCTGCTTTTGTCGTCCACGTCCAAAGTGTTACGCCTTCTTAGGTTTTGTCGTCCACGTCCAAAGTGTTACGCCTTCTTAGGTTTTATCATCCACGCCTCCTTCTGCTTTTGTCGTCCACGTCCAAAGTGTTATGCCTTCTTAGGTTTTGTCGTCCACGCCTCCTAAGGTTTTTGTCGTCCAAACCCGATAGAGAGAAATATCCTTGTAACACCAGAAAATTTTTTTCAACGAGGGTTGGCTTAGGTTTAATTAGGTTTTGGGTGTAACACCCGGAGTCTTCCTAGCGTGTGTAGCAATAGATTAGACTGGTTATAAGAGTTTAATATATACAAGTTTGATGTTATGCTTAAAGTGTAATTGATGAGAAGAGAGAAGAAAAGGATGTTTGACAAGTCAAATTAGAAAGTGTGGTTGAAAAGTCAACAAATCTATTAACCAATAGAAATGCTTGGAAATGAGAATGAGAAGTAATTGCAAAGGGCTTTATTGAGTGATTCACGTTGGAAATACTTTGGAGAGAAGGAAGTGTGGTGATTGGTGGAAAATGTAAGGTTTGAATATGTAAGGTTGAAAATTCAAACCTTGGAAAAGTCAAATTTCCTAACCAATCAAAAATTGGTAAAATTGAAGGAAAAGTGGTGAGTTAAGGTGGTTCACGTGGGTTGCTAAAAAGAGGAAGGGGAGGGTTTAAATGTAATTTTAAAGGGTTATTAAATGAATAAAATAAAAAGGGAAAAGTGGTAATAAATGTGAAGTTTTTTTCATTTTCTTCTTCTCCATCGTCACTCTCTCCCTTTCCACCATAGCAGACGCCTCTCCCTCTCTTTTCTTCAATTTGTTAAGGTATTCTAAGGTAAAACTTTATGGGGTTTTAATTATTTGCAAATTGTGAAGATTAAGAGTGTTTTTAGTGGATTTTGTGAGAGTTTGAGTATGATTTGGAAACCCTAAAGGGAGCACTCCGAATTTTGAGTTCCTTGCTGGTTTTCTCTTTAATGTTTGATGCTTTAAGCTTAGGATAGGTTAGTTAGGTTGTTGATAAGGTTAGATTAGAGAAATAGAGTGAGTTTGTGAAAAACCAGGTTTTGAATGTTAAGAAGCAGAATCTGTTTTTGTGGTTTTCGAATTGGTCAAATGGTTTGGTTGTTGAATTTGAGTATTTCATTGGATAGTAGACGTGCAGAGGTTTCCGAATTGGGGTGGCGCGTTAAAATCCGTTGAAAAACGAGGGAGTTATGACCGTTTGAAGTTCGACGGTCAAATTTGGGTAAAAATCGGGTTTTGGGTTTTAAGAGTGAAATGTATTTTAAGTGTTGTTAGTTTTAGTTGGAAAATTTCCTTAGATTTTATATTGGTAACTTATTAAGCTAAGTTTCGGTATTTTAGGTCGTCGAACAAAGGAATTGATCGATAGAAGTCAGAAATTGGGAGCCGAGCAATCAGGTACGTAATGGATTGTGTGTTTTGTCGCCTTCGGGCCTACACCACAGAACGGTAGGATTTATTGTTTGTTAGTGTATTGTTAGTGTTTGAGTATTGTTTGATAAATTGCTGGGTTGTTATTATTTGATGTTTGAGTGTTATGTGATGAAATTCTTGGTTGTTGTTTGGTGTTTGAATATTGTGTGATAGTTGTGTTGTTGTTCAGTGTTTGAGCGTTGTGTAAGTAGGTTTGGTGTTTGAGTGTTGTGTGGAATGGTAGGATTTATTGTTTGATAGTTGTGCTGTTGTTCGGTGTTTAAGAGTTGTGTGAGTAGCATGAAATGTGTAAGAAAAGCACTAGAGAGTTAAATGCCTCGTCGTTAAAGTGCAAGAGCACTAGAGGGTTTAACGTCTCGTCGTTAATGTGCTAGAGCATGCACTAGGGAGTTGAACGCCTCGTCGTTAAAGTGCAGGAGAACTAGAGGGTTTAACGTCTCGTCGTTAATGTGCTAGAGCATGCACTAGGGAGTTGAACGCCTCGTCGTTAAATTGCAAGAGCACTAGAGGGTTTAACGTCTCGTCGTTAATGTGCTAGAGAATGCACTAGGGAGTTGAACGCCTCGTCGTTAAGTGCAAGAGCACTAGAGGGTTTAACGTCTCGTCGTTAATGTGCTAGAGCATGCACTAGGGAGTTGAACGCCTCGTCGTTAAAGTGCAAGAGCACTAGAGGGTTTAACGTCTCGTCGTTAATGTGCTAGAGCATACACTAGGGAGTTGAACACCTCGTCGTTAAAGTGCAGGAGCACTAGAGGGTTTAACGTCTCGTCGTTAACGTGCATGAGCAAATAGTAAAAAAAAAACTGTATGTGTTAGGGGGTTGTGTGTGCATTGTGCTTGTTTATATTCGTTATTCATTACTTGCTAAGCGTAAGCTTACGTGTGTGTGTGTGTTCTATGGTGTAGGTAACGACGTGGTTACAGGTGAGCTAAGCGAGTGAGCCAGGACTTGGGAGCAGTCGGAGACGCACGGGGCATGCCGGTGCGGGCAGTTGTCGGGGCGACTCAACCATGGTCTTCGGAATGTATATAGGATTGGGTAGTTTATTCGATATTTTGGTACTTTATTGTAAATGTCTGTTTGTAGAAATGATGGGAATATGTAACTCTTTTTAGTTGATGTTTTTAACAGTTACGGTATAGCTATTTGTATCGGTGTATATAGTCATAGTTAAGGGTGATGTGTCGCCCTATACTGTGGACTTTCTTCATTAGAGATGTTAGTATTATAGTTTCCCTCTTTACTGCTATTTGGAGATTTCGTATGCTGGTTAGTTAAGTAGGAGTATTCTGGATCTTGTTGGGGGATTGATTTATTGCTGGTACCTAGCATTGTGGAGGCGCCATTTTCAGGCGTTACTTTGCCGAAATTTCGGGAAGGACGCCGTGGTGCTTAAAGGTTAGGATTTAGGGAAATTAGTGAGTCTAGGCAGCTAGGTATGACATAAGAGAGTTTTGGGAGATTTAGTTTTAAATCCAGCTGTGTCAGTTTCCTTTTATGTTTGGGGTTTATGAAAGTTATATTAAATTATGTTTTAATGTGGGATTGGTTAGCAAAGTAGCGCACCGAGCCGAGTCGGGTTTAGGGGCGTTACAATCCTCCTCCACTGTTTAAATTGATGAAACCCGAGAAGAACTAAGTGATTATTTATTCCGAGAGAAATTAAGAGATAGAACCCGAAAGGAAATTTTCACACATGAATAGTCTTCTGTTGAACGGGGTTGAGCACCCTTATTCATGCATGATCAAAATACGAATAAAAGTTTAAATTTCATGGGATTTTTAGGAATAGTACAAGGGTTTAATTAAGGTTCGTTACAGATCCTATGTTCACTTCCAAGTTTTGGAGAGTTTTGCAGAAGGCACTTGATACTAAATTGAATCTTAGTACAACACATCATTCTTTGTAACACCCGGTTTTATCAAACTAATTCTCTATTCTTTTAAATTAGTGGATGACTAGGCAAGGGCATAAGGGTAATTAGAAATTTTAAGTGGATAACCTATTTAAGGAAAGAGGGTTGGGTTTAATGCACTATAGCCTCCACCATTTCATACTTTTCCTCTTCGGGTTTTCAGCTCAAGCAGCAGAGCTCTCTAGGCGATTTTCTTGCTCGATTCTCTTTCAACTTAGGTACTTTTTTCCTTATTCTCTTGCGTTTTAGCAGTTAGATAACTGAGGGAGTACAATGTGAGGATTTCAAGGATGCTGTAGATGAGAGTAGGTTCGGGTTTTTGGGATGAATGGGAATGTGCAAGCAGTAGAGTTCTAAACTAGTTTCCTTGTTCTTCTGGTTAATTTTTGGTAAAGTTTAGTGAAGGTTTGATTGATGTTCTATTATGAACTTAGGTGAGCGAGCTTCTAAAGTAGCTTACAGCCGAGCGATTTCCAGGAGAGCCAGGTAAGTGAAGTATGCATGTGCCTTCGAGCCTACATCACAAAACAGTAGGATTATGTATCGTGTGAATGAGTTTGTATGTCATGCATCATGTTTTTTTTGAAAGATTACGAAAATGAATTTCCATGTAAGGAATGGTAAGGAGTGAGCTGAATGTGACAGACAAACTATTAAGGGAACTAATCTACCCCTTAACTTATGAAGGGATTTATAACATTGGGAGGATTGATCCCACTCCCAAGGGAACTGAGGGATCAGATCAGTTATTAAGGGAATTCATCCGCCCCTTAATCGAGTAGAGGATGTATAACATTGGGAGGATTGATCTCAATCCCAAGGGAACCGAGGGATCAGATCAGTTTATGAATGAATGTGAATGCAACTGAGATGAGAAAGTAGAAATTGCATGTTTAGGAATTTATGTTTCAGCATTTCATTTCATTACTGCTTTACTTACTTAGCATTAGGCTAATAGATGAGTTTTGTGATGTAGGTGTTGAGGATACTGCAGGTGATTTTCCTGAGTGCATAGATGAATAGATGAGGTTGGAGGAGTACATTCATGCTTCGGCCTGGTAAACTGATGAGGCGGTTTAACTGGTGTCAGTGGATGAGAAGGTTTAGTGAACTATGATTCAATTTAAGTATGTTGTGAGTTTCTATGACAGTGGTAGTTTTGATGTTTGAACTCAATTTGAGACTTTTTTGATAATGATACTTTGTTGGATTTAATAGTGGTGTTTACTAAAGTTTGGAGTAATACACGGATTTAAATAGTTTTGAACGATATTTATTAAAATGCTCAAATTTTTTTGGTAGTCAGAGCTTTCTTTGTGTAGAGAGAAAATGCTCGATGAGTTGCTATATAAAGTTGTTGTGCTGTTGATTATCGGAAGATGTCTTCAGTAAAGTCATTGGATGATGTCTTCAGTAAAAGCCATCAGATGATGTCTTCAGTAAAGTCATCGGATGATGTCTTCAGTGGAAGCCATCGGAAGATATAAGTAGAAAATTTGTCGTTTTGTAACCGGATGATGTCGAGTAATTTATCCATCGGATGATGATGGTAAAAGTCTTTTGTCGTTTTGTAACTGGATGATGTCGAGTATTTTATCTACCGAAAGATGTGAGTAAGTATAGTTGTCGTTTAGTGATCGGCAGAGGCTAGATGGAAGATTCATCCGGCTGACGTCATCGGTAGATGCGAGTAGCAAAACTTGTCGTTTTGCGATTGGCTGAAGTTGGAAGAGTGATTCTTTCAGCTGACGTCATCGGCTGAAGTTGGAAGAGTGATTCTTCTGGCTGACATCATCGGTGGAAGTCTTCAATTTATTTCTTTTTGTTGACCTTGTCTAGCGGCAGATGTGTTTGACTTTTACAATTTTCACGTTTCCAAGCTTAAGTCTTGGTCGAACCAATTCCTACTATTTCAATTGATATTTCCAAATAATGATTTACAACCCCGTTTAATCTCTACTTGTTTTCAAATGATCTTTCCGCTCTGAATTTTAACGTTGTGGTTTCAGATAACATCGAGTTTTGACTTTCAAGTGAAATTTTAAGTTCGGTCCAAAATTTCCTAGTTATGTTCGGGTTTATGAGTAACGAACTGACTTTAGAAAACTCGGGGCGTTATATTCTCATACAGATTGACAGTCTAAGCATACCATTCAGACTTTGGAGGATATGTTGCAAGCCTGTATTCTAGACTTTGGAGATAGTTGGATCAACCATTTGTCGTTGGTTGAGTTTGTTTACAACAATAGTTATCAGGTCAGCGTTGGAGTTTCTCCTTTTGAGGCGTTATATGGCAAGGCTTGTTGCTCGCCCTTATGTAGGGCCGTGGAGAAAGAGAGGGTTACTCTTGGACCCGAGTTGATTTAAGAAAACATAGAGAAAATTCAACTTATCAGAGAGAGGTTGAAGACAGTGCAAAGTAGGCAGAAGAGCTATGCCGATCTCAAGAGGTGTGATGTTGAGTTTGAGGCTGGTGATTTTGTTTTCCAGAAAGTCTAGCCAAGGCGTAGTGTTAGTCAGTTTTCGGTTAAAAGGAAGTTAGCCCAGAGTTATATTGGGTCGTTCCAGATTGTGGATCGGATTGGTAACATGGCATATTGACTTGATTTACTTCTCCAGCTTAAATATGTTCATAATGTCTTTCACATTTCCTTGTTGAGGAAGTACATGGCAGATCCTTCGCATGTCATCTCTTGGACTGACGCCCTATCTAGGACGATGTCTTCTATGAGGAAGCACCAAAGTGAATCCTTGGAAGAGAGGTACGAATCCTTCGTCGTAGGGAGATTCCATTAGTTCGGGTGTTGTGGAAGAACCACACCAAGCGGGAAGCGACTTGGGAGCTCGAGTCCGAGATGTTCCAGACGTACCCTCATTTATTTAATGTTTGCTTTTGCGTTTGTACTGAATTTCGGGATGAAATTTCTTAAAGTGAAGTATGATGTAAAACCTAATATTTTTATATTAATTAAATTTCTACGTGTCAAGATTTTAACTTTTAACTGACGACGTGTCATGGGTTGACTTCTTTGACTTGTAAATGGCCACGTTAGATTTTTTGGAAATCCGGGTCATTAGTAATTAGATAAATTATCATGTGATTAATTTAAGAAAAATTAACATCGGTAAGTGGAATTTACCTCGAGTCATTTAAAAAAAATGTTCGGTTGTTAACGAATTAAGGATTTTTGTTTATGATAAAGTATGAGTAAATTTTATAAATCAAGAAAAGTGTGGGGTCAATGTGTGAATAATAGAAAGTTTGATAAATAGAGTTGGAAACCATATGCCTCTTCTCACTTGGCCGTCGCTAGAGAGAAGAAGAACAAGGGAGAGTAGACCAAGAGCAGAAGGAAGAAGAGAAGAGGTTTGGACCTTTGATTCATGCAACCAAAGTGAAGGACGTCGGGTTTTGACAGCAAGCTTTAATGGTAAGTCTGTTTTTCTCCTCCATTTTCGGATTATTAGATTAGGGTTTATGTGTTTGATCAGATTTGAGGAAAGGAGCCCGAATCCCTTGGTGTTTTTTGGATGTTTTGAAAGTATATTGGTATATGTAAAGTCCTTGCAGGATAATTGGCCGAATGGGTGCAAAATCAGAGGAGAAAGGGTACAATATCTGCGACATTCCATTGATGGTAACGTCGCCCCAGTCGCTGCGACGACTGCACGAGAAGTCAATTCAACCAATGAAATTCGTGGACTAGTCCGGGCGACCGCGAGGTCAACCGCGGACTAGACAGGGCGACTGTGAGGTCAATTGTGGAATCGGTCCGAGCAATTGTAAGGTCGACTGCGTATCGATCAAGGTGGCCGCATACCAGTCCGTACGATGGCGAGGTCGACAGCAAGCTGGTAGGTCGACCGTATGACGATAGATGTAGACCACACTGTAACACCCCTATGTCCGTACCCACTTACCCGTATAAATTTTTCATTTTATAATTTTTTACTTTTCTATTCTTTAAATAAAACTTACTGTGTAATCTAAACTGAGGTTGAAATCGGAACTGAAATCGGAATTAGAACTAAACTTTAAAAGCATTTAAAACATACCTTTAATAAATAATTAAAACTTAAAAACATTTATTAAAAACTTTTAAACAAATGAGAAGAAGGGAGGGCAGAATCGGAATTCTGCCCTCGATAAGGCAGTAGCGCTTGGTCGCTGCCCTGTGCAGCGACCAGGCGCTGGTCGCTGCAATGTGTGCAGCGCCCAGTCGCTGCGCAGTGTGCAGCGACATCGCTGCACTCAGCAGCGACATCACTCTCTGGAAATTTTGAGATTTCCAGAGAGCAATCAACCTTGTACTCTAACATTTTCACCTCTCTGGAACGTGATTCCAAAGAGCAGAATTCCACATTTTTCCATTCTTACACACAGATCACAAAATACGCTCTATACACACTTTTAACCGGATTAATCTTAAGAAAACAAATCGCGTGGTTATATCTAAAAACTGAGTATCCTTCAATACCGAGCCTTTACCAAAATACATTTCAAAACGTTTTCAAACATCAAAATAACCTATCAACTACCAGACCAAACATCCTAATATGTTCTATACAGTTTATCATCAATCCAAAATGTCTCAAAAACCCCCAGAATACATACACAGACGATCCCCCACGGGTCAAAAGCGCCTCGACTGCCCAGCGCACTCCCACGAGCATCATCCATCAGCTGCTCCTACATCAGGAGGAGGAATATCATCCTCACCTGGGTCGACGTAACCTAGAACGTCACCTACACCATACAGACACATATGAGATATTGAAATCTCAGTAAGCTACGTAAATGCAGATGCATGCGTGCGTATGCCATTCATAAAACGTGCAGATTACAGATTCATATTCAGATACATTTTCATTCCTTTCAGATACAGAAACAGATACAAGATTCAGATTACAGATTCATTTTCATTCCTTTCAGATACAGAAACAGATACAGATTCAGATTACAGATTCATTTTCATTCCTTTCAGATACAGAAACAGATACAGATTCAGATTACAGATTCATTTTCATTCCTTTCAGATACAGAAACAGATACAGATTCAGATTACAGATTCATTTTCATTCCTTCAGATACAGAAACAGATACAGATTCAGATTACAGATTCAGATTACAGATTCATTTTCATTCCTTTCAGATACAGAAACAGATACAGATTCAGATTACAGATTCAGATTACGATTCATTTTCATTCCTTTCAGATACAGAAACAGATACAGATTCAGATTACAGATTCAGATTACAGATTCATTTTCATTCCTTTCAGATACAGAAACAGATACAGATTCAGATTACAGATTCATTTTCATTCCTTTCAATACAGAAACAGATACAGATTCAGATTACAGATTCATTTTCATTCCTTTCAATACAGAAACAGATACAGATTCAGATTACAGATTCATTTTCATTCCTTTCAATACAGAAACAGATACAGATTCAGATTACAGATTCATTTTCATTCCTTTCAATACAGAAACAGATACAGATTCAGATTACAGATTCAGATTACAGATTCATTTTCATTCCTTTCAATACAGAAACAGATACAGATTCAGATTACAGATTCATTTTCATTCCTTTCAGATACAGAAACAGATACAGATTCAGATTACAGATTCATTTTCATTCCTTTCAGATACAGAAACAGATACAGATTCAGATTACAGATTCATTTTCATTCCTTTCAATACAGAAACAGATACAGATTCATTTTCATTCCTTTCAGATACAGAAACAGATACAGATTCAGATTACAGATTCATTTTCATTCCTTTCAGATACAGAAACAGATACAGATTCAGATTACGATTCATTTTCATTCCTTTCAGATACAGAAACAGATACAGATTCAGATTACAGATTCATTTTCATTCCTTTCAGATACAGAAACAGATACAGATTCAGATTACAGATTCATTTTCATTCCTTCAGATACAGAAACAGATACAATACAGATTCAGATTACAGATTCATTTCATTCCTTTCAGATACAGAAACAGATACAGATTCAGATTACAGATTCATTTTCATTCCTTTCAGATACAGAAACAGATACAGATTCAGATTACGATTCAGCTTACAGATTACCGATTCATTTTTCATTACGTCACAGACAGATTGTTACCGAGATCTAGCCCTCTAAATGGAAAGGATAATTCCGCGGTCGAACTACCACTTTCCACCTAGAGGAGGGGGGTACATGCTCACAAACCCTACAGCCATGCCTGAGCCCCACCTTGCGTAACCAGATACAGATACAGATTAGTACATAATTACAGAGGTTCTTTCTTTCCTAAACACGTGCGGAATTCATTTTCTATGCCATGAATACGTGATGGCATGAACAGTTAATTCAGCGGAAAGTAAACAAACAACATACATATCAATAAGACAATACAACATAACTTATAACCAACTAACCTGCTACCCAACCTAAACAACGTAAACCAAGGAACCCTCAAGGATCCTTGATACAACGACGAGTATGGTGTAGACCTTTCGGTCAAGCAAATCACGAGAACTTACCTTGAGCGCGCTGGATCTCAAGCTTCGTCCACTAGAGTCGCGTGTCTGAGGTAAAACACGATATTTGCCGTTAAAACCGAATTAAGCTATTAAACGTCCAAATTAACAAAACCTTAACTAAAGATATTTCCTAATGCTTTAATTCGATTTATTAAGCTAATTCATCGAGCAATCGAACTTTTTCCGAAAACCCTAAAATTCTCGGATTTTTAAACTTTTTCACAAATCGATTTATCTTCGTCCGATAACGTCAAATACGTTCAATACATACTTAATCATAGCTAACCTATTAATTACGAAGCCTAAATCGCGTTTTTAACGGAAAACCTAATTTAAACACTAACCCTAAATCGAACCAAAACTCGAAATAAACGACCGAAGACTAAAGCTACATACCGAGGGTAGCGAGAGAGGAAGAAAACGTGAAGGACGGAGGAGAAACAGAGCTTGAACGGAGTCGGAACGGAGGAAACACGCCGGCGGCCGAGAGAGAAATTGCTCTCTGTTCGTGGGTAGCCGAGAAGAAAAGGAGAGAAAGAGAGAAGTGAGGGGAAATGAAGGAATTTGTGATGTTTTAATATAATTATTTTGCAAATTACCATTTTGCCCTTCTTACTTAATTCTATTTGTTTCGTCCTTCGTTTCGTTAATCGTCCAACGATCTGGATTCTCGAAAATTCCATATTTTGCCAATAACTCATATTCGTCGTCAGGGCTTTATCAAAACTGTCCGTTCTCCATTTGGACCCCATTTGTTATTTTTACTAAAACGTCATTTATATTACCATAGAGGTAATTACTCGGAATATAGCGGTTAATCACCGAAAATTCCCATAATTTCCTTAAAATTCCAATTAGTTGTCAGGATCGCAATGACGCTTTCTTTTCGTAAAACGGACTTGATTTGACATATTTACCAAAAATGTCACATTCTATTAAAATATCAATAAAATATATTATATCAGAAATCCGTACAAGCCGGATATTACACACACAAATTAGTTTTTAGGGAAAAACTTCGCAGCCGCTCATAGGTTTTTTGATTGGATTCGTAGTCCAGGTACATGCTCATCCTTGTGTCTTCCCTTAGTGTTAAGTGTGATATTCATGGTTTTAGTTGGCAATTACAAAAGTATGAAGAGTCTAGTCGCCAGCATGTCGATTTTTACAAGTATATGTACGTATAATTTTCTCAGCATCACATGATTTGGGTTTTATTGTGTTATATTGGTGTAACATCCGGAACTTTTGAATTATGACTTTTGTGTGATATATATTAATGGAAATATAAAAAAAAAGAGAAGGAAAAGAAAAATCAAACTAAAGTTCAACCAAACAAAGTATTTAGTTAGAAACCAATGGAGGGGCAAACTAGGAAGTGAAAGTGAGTGGTTGGGAGCATCCAATAAGAAAGTGACATGTGGCAAAGCTTGTGGAAGAAGCTGCTTTTCTTGCTTCTTCTCTCCCTTACGTGAAACCACCTTCATTTTCATACTTCCTCCTATTTTCTTGCATCGCCGAGAAGAAACCCTCCCCTCCTTCCCACGAAATTTCTCTCCTCCACATCTCAGCCATCTTTGAAGCTCCTAAGGTGACAAGGCTCAAGTAAGATATTTGGACTGCTAAGGAAAACAGGTAAGTCTTCGTGACTTAATTTTGCCGATAGGCCTATGCCATAAGTCGAGTTCGTCATTGAGGACTTTGGAGTTATGCATGTTTTTTTTATGCTTTGGTTACGTAGTTCAGGATTAGATTTTTATAGGTTATGCTTGCTATGTTCTGATGGTATTCACGATATATGTTTACATTATGTTAATTATGATCTGTACATGCATCACACTTTTCCAAATTAGCATGAAAATGAGTTTCTGCACAGTTTTGAGAAAAAAAATGAATTAAAGAAACGATGTACGTAATCTGTAATTTGTAATCTGAAATCTGTAATCTGTAATCTGGTCACGACGGGATGGGGTTCAGACATGGCTGTTACGGATGGAAGCATGTTTTCCCTCCCGGTAGATGGAAAGGGCTATCTAATCGCCAGACGTACCCTTTCCATTTGGTGAGAGTTAGACCACAGTGACAATCTGATCTGTAATCTGTTCTGTAATGAAACAACAATCTGATCTGTAATATGTTCTGTAATGAAACAACAATTGGTTCTGTAATCTGTTCTGTAATGAAATGTCTGCATGGTTTACGAACATCATATGCACAGCATGCATCTGCATTTACGAAGCTTACTGAGCCTTTAGCTCATAGTTGTCTTTATGGTGTAGGTGATTTTGAAACAGGTGAGAATGACATTCCTCCACCCGAAGTATGAGCAGGTTGAAGGAGAATGGCCCGTGGGAGTGTGCTGTGCAGTTAGAGCTAAATCGACTCGTGGGAGCGATGATTAAGTATTTTGGAGATTTTGGGTTTATGTCGGGCTGAAGGGTAGAAATATATGAATTGTATAGTTGGAACATTTTAAGATGTTTGGTATCTGGAGAAATAATGTATAGATGTTCTGATGTTTTTGGAGTTTTATGGATAGATGTTTCTTTTAGGTGAATTATTGGTTTCTATTATGCGTGTGTGGGAATTGATGAAATAGATTGTTATTTTGAGTCAGTTTTGATTGTCTTAGGCTGATGAACATTTGAGGATGATTTTACAGAAATATGTATGGTTTAGAGTCGGGATTCTTAAAGTTTAGTTAAGTATTCTGTAAGAAATTCATCGTCCAAAGTCTGTGGACGATAAAGTTTAGTTATGTGTTTCTGTAAGAAAGTCATCATCCGAAGTTTGTGGACGATAAAGTTTAGTTAGGTATTCTATAAGACAGTCATCGTCGAAAGTCTGTGGCCACTGAAGTCACGTGGATTGTGGACAACAAAATCACGTGGTCTGCGGACGAAAAGTCTTAGTAAGTCTGTGGACGATAAAGCTTAATTAAGCATTTTGGTAGAGAAAGTCAGTCATCCACACTGACTTCTGTTTCCGGTCGTCCACACTGCCTTCTGTTTTCAAACGTCCACACTGCCTTCTGTTTTCAAACGTCCACACTGCCTTCTGTTTACAAACATCCACGATGCCTTCTGTTTTCAAACGTCCACACTGCCTTCTGTTTTCAAACGTCCACACTGCCTTCTGTTTTCAAACGTCCACACTGCCTTCTGTTTTCAAACGTCCACACTGCCTTCTGTTTTCAAACGTCCACACTGCCTTCTGTTTTCAAACGTCCACACTGCCTTCTGTTTTCAAACGTCCACACTGCCTTCTGTTTTCAAACGTCCACACTGCCTTCTGTTTTCAAACGTCCACACTGCCTTCTGTTTTCAAACGTCCACACTGCCTTCTGTTTTCAAACGTCCACACTGCCTTCTGTTTTCAAACGTCCACACTGCCTTCTGTTTTCAAACGTCCACACTGCCTTCTGTTTTCAAACGTCCACACTGCCTTCTGTTTTCAAACGTCCACACTGCCTTCTGTTTTCAAACGTCCACACTGCCTTCTGTTTTCAAACGTCCACACTGCCTTCTGTTTTCAAACGTCCACACTGCCTTCTGTTTTCAAACGTCCACACTGCCTTCTGTTTTCAAACGTCCACACTGCCTTCTGTTTTCAAACGTCCACACTGCCTTCTGTTTTCAAACGTCCACACTGCCTTCTGTTTTCAAACGTCCACACTGCCTTCTGTTTTCAAACGTCCACACTGCCTTCTGTTTTCAAACGTCCACACTGCCTTCTGTTTTCAAACGTCCACACTGCCTTCTGTTTTCAAACGTCCACACTGCCTTCTGTTTTCAAACGTCCACACTGCCTTCTGTTTTCAAACGTCCACACTGCCTTCTGTTTTCAAACGTCCACACTGCCTTCTGTTTTCAAACGTCCACACTGCCTTCTGTTTTCAAACGTCCACACTGCCTTCTGTTTTCAAACGTCCACACTGCCTTCTGTTTTCAAACGTCCACACTGCCTTCTGTTTTCAAACGTCCACACTGCCTTCTGTTTTCAAACGTCCACACTGCCTTCTGTTTTCAAACGTCCACACTGCCTTCTGTTTTCAAACGTCCACACTGCCTTCTGTTTTCAAACGTCCACACTGCCTTCTGTTTTCAAACGTCCACACTGCCTTCTGTTTTCAAACGTCCACACTGCCTTCTGTTTTCAAACGTCCACACTGCCTTCTGTTTTCAAACGTCCACACTGCCTTCTGTTTTCAAACGTCCACACTGCCTTCTGTTTTCAAACGTCCACACTGCCTTCTGTTTTCAAACGTCCACACTGCCTTCTGTTTTCAAACGTCCACACTGCCTTCTGTTTTCAAACGTCCACACTGCCTTCTGTTTTCAAACGTCCACACTGCCTTCTGTTTTCAAACGTCCACACTGCCTTCTGTTTTCAAACGTCCACACTGCCTTCTGTTTTCAAACGTCCACACTGCCTTCTGTTTTCAAACGTCCACACTGCCTTCTGTTTTCAAACGTCCACACTGCCTTCTGTTTTCAAACGTCCACACTGCCTTCTGTTTTCAAACGTCCACACTGCCTTCTGTTTTCAAACGTCCACACTGCCTTCTGTTTTCAAACGTCCACACTGCCTTCTGTTTTCAAACGTCCACACTGCCTTCTGTTTTCAAACGTCCACACTGCCTTCTGTTTTCAAACGTCCACACTGCCTTCTGTTTTCAAACGTCCACACTGCCTTCTGTTTTCAAACGTCCACACTGCCTTCTGTTTTCAAACGTCCACACTGCCTTCTGTTTTCAAACGTCCACACTGCCTTCTGTTTTCAAACGTCCACACTGCCTTCTGTTTTCAAACGTCCACACTGCCTTCTGTTTTCAAACGTCCACACTGCCTTCTGTTTTCAAACGTCCACACTGCCTTCTGTTTTCAAACGTCCACACTGCCTTCTGTTTTCAAACGTCCACACTGCCTTCTGTTTTCAAACGTCCACACTGCCTTCTGTTTTCAAACGTCCACACTGCCTTCTGTTTTCAAACGTCCAACTTACTGTTTATTTGAGGAAACCGAGAGAATTTAACTATCTTTAAATGAGTAAGAGGAAAAGGATAAAATAAAAGTTTAAATTTTACGTCATTTTTAGGAATAGTGTTATGGGAAATCTGGGTCGTTACAGTTATGGTATCAGAGCTCCTGGGTTTTAAAATCGATTCTGTAGACGGCTCGACTGCGCAGGCCACTTCACGGACATGCTTCTTCAACTGTAAGTACGTTTTTTTTTTGTTTCTTGTTTTTGTTTCTTGGAGTTATTGTTTCTAACTTTTATAGGTTTATAAAATGGTGCGTCGGGGGAATGATAAAGACAAATGAGTTGACACTATAGACCAGTTAAGAGAGTTTATAGCTCAACAATCCTAACACTTAGAACGACAGGCACAACACATGGAAAAACAATCCTAACAATTGGACACTTTGATAAACCATGAGGGCAATAGAACTCAGGAGGTGGTAGCTTCTAGTAACCGAGGAATGAAGAAGTTTCAAAAGCTACAACCATCGGTGTTCAATGGACAATCTTCGGATCCCTCTTTAGCCAAGGAGTAGATTCGAACCATTGAGGACATGCTGGCCTATGCGAATGTAGAGGATGGGGAGAAAGTCGCGTTTGTCAGCTATCACTTGGCTCTGGATGCCCATTTTTGGTGGGATTCCATCAAGGCAACCACAGATGTTACAGTACTGAGTTGGGAGCATTTCAAGACCGTGTTTTATGATAAGTATTTCAGCCGTACCGTGCAGGAAGTGAAAATGATGGAGTTTATGCAATTGCGACAAGCTGGTTCAGTTGCAGAGTATGTTAGAAAGTTTGAGGCCCTATCTCGTTTCGCACCACGATAGGTCAATAATAACGAGGACAAGGTACGTAGGTTTATGCAAGGGCTTGGTCAAGAGATTTGGAAAAGTCTTATCATATCAGGAGTATGGAATGTGCCCTATGCGGAGATCGTGGCGAGAACATTGGAGATTGAGGACGCTGAACCGACGTATGTCAGACCGAGAGAGCCAGCTAGAGGGTTCTTTCGGGAATTACAGCCTCGACCTCAAAATAAGGCCTGGCAGCCAAGAGGGCCACCACAACCACAACCACAAAGGGGCATCAAGAGGCCTTATGAAGGAGGTAACGATCAAGGGAAAGGAAAGCAAGTTCAAGGGGCTCCTCAGATGCGCTGGTGCTCTAAATGTCAGAAAGAGCATACTGGCGAATGCCGAGTGGGCACTAATAAGTGCTATCGGTGCGGAGAGGTTGTCCATTACGTTAAAGATTGCCCGAAGCCAGGCCAAGATCAGTCGAGCAGAGATCAGAGGAGAGTCATGCCGAGGATCTTTGCCTTTATCGAGCCTGGCAACGTCGACGACGAGACCCAGCCTTCGGTTATCGCAGGTACCATTTTAGTTGCTGGCATAGCCGTATTTTCTTTGATAGACATGGGAGCTACGCACTCCTTCATTTCAACTGCTTGCATGACTAGATTGGGGTTAGTGTCTGAGTTAGCAGAAAATGAGTATTGAGTAATGCTGCCTTCGGGAGCACATATGCAGTCTGATCATATTTTCCAAGGCAATGTTGTCTCAGTGGGAAATAATACCATCTATGCCCGGTTGATAGTGATGGGTATAGAGGTGTATGATCTTATTTTGGGGATGGACAGACTGTTTTTCCATTTCACCACCATTGACTGCAGATCCGGGATGGTAACTTTTCGCCCCCCAAACAAAAAGGAGTTCACCTTCCAAGCAATGAATAGGTTAAGTGGACTGCCTACTTCCTATTCAATGATGGTCAGAGAGAAATTTAAAGATGGATGCTCAATTTATGTGGCCGCGGTGGTCGATACTCGATGGCTTAATCGGGTGAGGCCAGATGACCTCCCAATTGTTAGAGAATTCTCAGGGATTTTTCTCGATGTTCTCCCTGGTTTACCACCAGACCGGGAGATCGAATTTGTGATTGATGTTTATCTTAGTTCGGCACCTGTGTCCAAGAATCCGTACAGATTGGCGCTTGCCGAACTGAAAGAGTTGAAGTCTCAGCTAGAGGAGTTTTTGGATAAAGGGTTCATCCGACCTAGCTTTTCTTCTTGGGGTGCGCCGGTCCTGTTCGTTAAGAAAAAGGATGGGACTCTCGGGATATACATTGTTTAGAGAGAGTTGAACAAGTTAACGGTGAAAAATATATATCCATTGCCCCGAATAGATGACTTGTTTAATCAACTACAGGGTGCCCGAGTGTTTTCAAGGATTGACCTACGCTCAGGTTATTATCAGTTAAAGGTCCGAAAAGAAGATATTGAAAAGATGGCGTTTCGAACGAGGTATGGGCATTACGAATTTCTTGTGTTTTTTTTTGGACTTACCAATGCCCCTACAGCGTTTATGGATATGATGAATCGCGTCTTCAATGAGTATTTGGACAAGTTCGTCGTTGTTTTAATAGATGACATCTAGATCTTTTCTAAGACGAATGAGGAACACGAAGAACAATTACGGATTGTCTTGGGAATTTTAAAGAAGCACCAATTGTACCCAAAGTTTTCTAAGTGTGAATTTTGGCTAGACCGAGTTAGTTTTCTTGGTCATATCATATCTTAGGAGGGAATTTCAGTGGACCCGACCAAAATTCAAGTTGTCAAAGATTGGCCGCAGCCTAAGAATGTGCAGGAAGTACGAAGATTTCTTGGATTGGCCAGGTATTACCGAAAGTTTATAGAGGGGTTTTCGAAGATTGTTGTTCCCCTCTCACGCTTGACCCGGAAGAATGAGAAATTTATGTGGTCGACTGCATGCAACAAGAGTTTTATGGAGTTAAAACAAAAATTGACTACAGCTCCAGTATTGACACTACCTGTTGAAAGTGATATGTTCAGCATATACTGCGATGTGTCTGGAGTTAGACTTGGATGCGTGCTTATGTAGGAAGGAAGGGTTATTGCGTATGCTTCTCGGCAGTTGAAGCCGTATGAGCAGAATTATCCAACGCATGACCTAGAACTAGCAGCAATTGTCTTCGCACTAAAGATATGGAGATATTATTTATATGGGCAGCAGTGCGAGATATTTTCAGACCACAAGAGCCTGAGGTATTTGTTTACACAGAAAGAGCTAAATATGCGGCAACGAAGGTGGCTGAAATTTGTTAAAGATTATGATTTTGAAATCAAGTACCATCCGGGAAAAGAAAATAAAGTCGCAGATGCCTTGAGCAGGATGCCCACTTCGAGTCAGCCTTTGCTTGCAACAATATCGGTGATGTTGAGGTCCGAGATTGTGAAGCATAATGTGGAGATTGTCTCGGAGTTGTCCACCATACTTGCAAATATTTCGCTAAGGCTGACGATTTTGGACAAAATCCGAGGAGCTCAACAAAAGACTCAGAATGCGAGAAGTATCAATTGATTGCAACATCCGAGGACTCATCTGATTTCAACTTGTCGGAGAATGGTATTTTAAAATTCAGGCACAGGTGGTACGTGCCTAACGACAAAGGGTTAAAGAAGGAAATTTTGACTGAGGCACACTCTTCAGCATACTCTGTACATCCAGGAAGCACAAAAATATATAGAGATTTGAAACAGCACTTCTGGTGGCCGAACATGAGGAGAGAGGTCGCCAAGTATGTGGAAACCTGTTTGGTTTGCCAACAGGTTAAGGCAGAATACCAAAGGCCGGCCGGAACATTTCAGCCACTGCCGATTCCGGAGTGGAAGTGGGAGCAAATCTCCATGGATTTCATAGTTGGACTCCCAAGAATGACAAAAAGGCACGATAGCATTTGGGTGATTGTGGACCGTTTGACAAAATCAGCCCATTTTCTACCAGTGAAGATGACTTATTCTATGGATCAGCTTGCCGAGCTGTATGTGCAGGGGATTGTTAAACTACACGGAGTGCCTACTTCGATTGTCTCCGATAGAGACGCCAGGTTTACTTCAAAATTTTGGAAGAGTCTACATGCGGCTATGGGAACTCAGTTGAATTTTAGCACAGCGTTTCATCCTCAGATTGACGGGCAGATAGAAAGAACAAATCAGATTCTTGAGGACATGCTTAGAGCTTGCGTGTTGGAATTTCAGGGCTCGTGGAGCCGATATTTACCCTTGATTGAGTTCTCGTACAACAATAGCTTCCAGGCTACGATTGACATGGCTCTGTATGAGGCGTTGTATGGTCGAAAATGCAGGTCTCCGCTATATTGAGACTAGGTCGGCGAAGCTAGCATAGTTGGCCCAGATATTTTACAGCAAACAGCGGAGAAGATCACTGTTATCAGGCAACGTATCGAGGTAGCACAGAGCCGCCATAAAAGTTATGCTGACACCAGACGGAGGGAATTGAAGTTTAACGAGGGTGATGAAGTTTATCTGAAGATTTCTCCATTCAAGGGTGTGATGCGATTCTAAAAGAGGGGCAAGCTAGGCCCTCGGTATGTGGGGTCATTCCCTATTTTGAAGAGGATCGGAACTATGGCGTACCGGTTATAGCTGCCGGCATCTATGGAAGGTATTCATGATGTGTTTCACGTGTCCATGCTCAGAAAGTGTGTACTTGATCCATCTCATATTGTGAAAGCAAGGGAGATCGAAGTACAACTAACACTGACTTACGTGGAGAAGCCAGTACAGATTCTGGAGTCCTCCATCAAGGTACTATGCAACAAGGAAATTCCGCTAGTAAAAGTCTTGTGGCAAAACCACGACGTGGAAGAGGTCACTTGGGAGAGGCAACAGGATATGATGTCTAAGTATCCTGGACTGTTTGTGTAATAAAATTTTAATTAAGGTGGATGGAATGTAACATCCGGAACTTTTGAATTATGACTTTTGTGTGATATATATTAATGGACATATAAAAAAAAGAAGGAAAAGAAAAATCAAACTAAAGTTCAACCAAACAAAGTATTTAGTTAGAAACCAATGGAGGGGAAAACTATGAAGTGAAAGTGGGTGGTTGGGAGCATCCAATAAAAAGGTGACATGTGGCAAAGCTTATGGAAGAAGCTGCTTTCCTTGCTTCTTCTCTCCCTTACGTGAAACCACCTTCATTTTCTTACTTCCTCCTGTTTTCTTGCATCGCCGAGAAGAAACCCTCCCCTCCTTCCCACGAAATTTCTCTCCTCCGCATCTCAGCCATCTTTGAAGCTCCTAAGGTGACAAGGCTCAAGTGAGATATTTGGACTACTAAGGAAAACAGGTAAGTCTTCGTGACTTAATTTTGCCGATAGGCCTACGCCATAAGTCGAGTTCGTCATTGAGGATTTTGGAGTTATGCATGTTTTTATTTATGCTTTGATTGGGTAGTTCAGGATTAGAGTTTTATAGGTTATGCTTGCTATATTCTGATGGTATTCACGATATATGTTTACATTATGTTAATTATGATCTGTACATGCATCACACTTTCCAAATTAGCATGAAAATGAGTTTCTGCACGGTTTTGAGAAAAGAAATGAATTAAAGAAACGAATGTACGTAATCTATAATATGAAATATGTAATCTATAATCTGAAATCTGTAATCTATAATCTGGTCACGACGGGGTGAGGTTCAGACATGGCTGTTACCGATGGAAGCATGTTCCCCCCCCCCCCCCCCCCGGTAGATGGAAAGGGTTGTCTAACTGCCAGACATACCCTCTCCATCTGGTGAGAGTTAGACCCCGGTGACAATCTGATCTGTAATCTGTTTTGTAATGAAACAACAATCTGATCTGTAATCTGTTCTGTAATGAAACAACAATCTGATCTGTAATATGTTCTGTAATGAAACAATAATCTGATCTGTAATCTGTTCTGTAATGAAATGTCTGCATGGTTTACGAACCTCATAGTTGTCTTTATGGTGTAGGTGATTTTGAAACAGGTGAGGAAGACATTCCTCCACCCAAAGTATGAGCAGGTTGAAGGAGAATGGCCCGTGGGAGTGTGATGTGCAGTCAGAGCTAAATCGACCCGTGGGAGCAATGGTTAAGTATTTTGGAGATTTTGGATTTTTGTCGGGCTGAAGTGTAAAAGTATATGAATTGTATAGTTGGAACATTTTCAGATGTTTGGTATCTGGAGAAATAATTTATAGATGTTCTGATATTTTTGGAAGTTTTATGGATAGATGTTTCTTTTAGGTGAATTATTGGTTTCTGTTATGCATGTGTGGGAATTGATGAAATAGATTGTTATTTTGAGTCGATTTTGATTGTCTTAGGCGGAGGAACGTTTGAGGATGATTATACAGAAATATGCATGGTTTAGAATCGAGATTCTTTAAGTTTAGTTAAGTATTCTGTAAGAAAGTCATCGTCCAAAGTCTTTAGACGATAAAGTTTAGTTATGTGTTTCTGTAAGAAAGTCATCGTCCAAAGTCTGTGGACAATAAAGTTTAGTTAGGTATTCTGTAAGAAAGTCATCGTCCAAAGTCTGTGGACAATGAAGTCACGTGGATTGTGGACAACAAAATCACGTGGTCTGTGGACGAAAAGTCTAAGTAAGTATGTGGACGATAAAGTTTAGTTAAACATTCTGGCAGAGAAAGTCAGTCGTCCACATTGACCTCTGTTTCCAATCGTCCACACTGCCTTCTGCTTTCAAACGTCCACACTGCCTTCTTTTTTCAAACGTCCACACTGCCTTCTATTTGCAAACGTCCACACCGTCTTCTGTCTCAAACGTCCACACCGTCTTCTGTCTCAAACGTCCACGCCGTCTTCTGTCTCAAACGTCCACACCGTCTTCTATCTCAAATGTCCACGCTGTCTTCTGTTTCTGTCTTTTATTTTAAACGTCCATTCTGCCTCTCAGTTCTGTCGTTCATCTCTTTGATGAAACCCGAGAGGAAAAACACAATTCCTTCAACGAAACCCAATAGGAAGAGTCGACTTTGCTGTTCATTTGAGGAAACCCGAGAGGAATTTAACTGTCTTTAAATGAGTAAGAGGAAAAAGATAAAATAAAAGTTTAAATTTTACGTCATTTTTAGGAATAGTGTTATGGGTAATCTGGGTCGTTACAGTTGGTAGGATGAATCATTTTGATACTTTGAGCAGTCTTGGCGTCAAAGTATCACGAGTCTATCCCGCTCACCTTTTGTTGCGCAAAGATGGTACTGTTTGTACATACGAAAAACTAGCAATAGGACGGTGATGACGCGCTCTTTGGGTTTTGAATCCATAAACTTGATTAGGGTGTTTATGGTTCGAGTTGATGTTGTGGTTGACTATCGGTCGTAGGTCACTCGGGTGATAGACTAGATCTTCATATCACCGTCACAGTTTCCTTCGATCTCATCAGACATTATTTGGTCTTCGGATCACCATCTTTCTGTGGTAGTGTGCTAGGGTGGTCTTTGTATGACACTCCATTTTCACTAATGATATTTTCTGTTGAAAACAGTGAGGGTCATTTGTTGTATAGTCACTTATATACGTGACATATTTTATAACTACCTCACTAAGAGTTCATGGAGGCAATTTTGTTAAGAGGAAGGAAAGAGCTTTCTATAACTGTTTTATAACTCATGCATAGGTTGAAGTGTAATAATCGTTTTAAAATAAAGATAGAAAACACATTTTGAAACAAGATGTATTAGGTGTAATGTTTCTACTGAGTTAGTCACTATCTGGACAACGTTTCTACTGGATAATGTTGTTTAAATATTTATCTTTATTATACTATCTGCTTAAAATTTCATGTTGTGGGCTTGGCTGTAAATATTCCTAAAACTTCTGCTGTCAAATCTAGCCTTGGGTTGGGTGATCGGTCGCCTGACCCAGCATTTCTGCTCCGACCTGTCCCCGGCTCATGACAATCTTTGTATCGGTCATCCACGTTACAACTGCGTTTGTTCGAATATTGTCCTCTGCCCATTCCCATGGTAAGTTCTTGGTTAGTTGGTTTATGGCTCCTACAACTCACAGATTGAACAAGTTACCTTTATTTTACTTATTTCATTGATTTTGTAGACCTACGCAAATAAAAGTTAGATGTTTGAATACTGAGATATAACGAATATTGTGTAAGGGAGGTACCTGTAGATGCAGAATAGATGGAAGTTCTAGGAATAGCAGCGGGTCCAGCAACAGAGGATAGGAAGACGATACTTCAACTAGTCGAAGTCTTCAACAGAGGATATGCTAGTTGACAAAGATGAAACGGAGATTCGAAATTACTGCTCACTATTTCATAGAGCTCTTCCATTGATTGCTCTGCAGCTTCTTTCACCTTTGCAAGTGCTGCATTGTTTACCTGAAATGGCAGAGGTTTCAGACTTCAACTAATTAGAACTTTTTTTTTTTGGGTTTTGTCACCATGAATTATTGAAATATCAAAAGAAATTTATTAATAGATGAGCTTACAAGTATGTTGAGCTTTCCCTTAAAAACAGAGGAGACTGTGTTGATCACCTCCACTCTCTGTATTTGTTATGCCAGATCACAAACTGATCCTAACCCTTTTACTAGAAACTCTTTCACTTTCTCTTTCAGCTCTGCTCCGTTGCGTGAACAAGTATGCACATTGGCTCGAAGAATGGCAAGCTCTTCCACTATGCTATACCTGAACCCAAAAACAAACTCAACCAGGAGAGAGAGAGAGAGAGCTTACCCAATGCCTCTAGATCCTCCGGTGACGAGGGCAGTCATACCCTTATGAGACCATCTTTGAATTCCGAAGCTGGCTGTTATTCCGCCATTATTATACAGCTTTAAATAAATGAACTGGGAGAGAGCGTGAATTCAACAACGATATATAGTGCGAGAGAGAAGAGAAAAGTCAATAAACGTGAAAAATAATGGAAACCACCCTAACGGGAAGAGTCAGAGTCAAACCTAGAAAGTCTGGGAGCAAATTCAGCCTTTACAAGTTGAGCCTAGGTATGGTTGCCGTCTAATTTAGCCGATGAGTTATATCTCACCAGAAGCAACGACTCCCCCATGGTTCAATCGCTACTTTATCAACGATACTTGAGTTACTCTCTCTTGCACACCTCCACTAGGGGTCCGCAAAACCAGATCAGAACTACACTTGAATGGGTTGGATTCGATGCGGTTCTCATCTTTTTAGCAACCATACCATATTTTAACATAGAGAAACTATGGCTCGAGCTTAGATTCACGATTTTTAGGGAGTAAAAATGGTTACAATCGAATCAAACTAAACTCTGAATCAAACCAAACTGCGAATCATAAAATTGTTCTTAAATTCGATTCAAACCTAAAAATAACTCATGATTCAACTCAAATTCAATAAAATGGGTCCAACATTACATTTATCTATTTTAATAAAATATCATCATGATTTCAATCTCAGTTTCAAAAACTAGGAACTAGGAGTCTACGATTTGGTTCGAATTCAGAGCAGAATCAAACCATTCACAGCCTTAATGCCCATGTGACAGAAGAGTGGTCTCAAACAAGCCTAACAACCATATCACAATCAAGCCTAAATATATCTCATTAACCAAACTTAATGAGCTTCATAAAATGAACAATCAAAATATTTTAATTTGTAAAACATTAATATTTACTAAATTACATTCATAATTTACCTCACACCAATATGATTTGTTCATATTTAAAAAAATAGTTACCATTGACTATCAAAATATATACAACAACACTAACTAAGGTATACCTTAAAATAGCAAAACATTTAGATACCTACCAAGATTGATGCTACAGTTTGAGAAGAAAGACCTTTTAAAATTTTACCTTAGTATTGCACGACCTTTATCATGACGAGTATGCATGTTTAGCATACTTAAAAAAATCTTATTTAAACTATCTTTTTAAGAGGTTTGTTAAACTTTTAAAGCAGGAAGCAACAAAGATTGAAGCTACGGTTAGGTAAGAAAGTTCTTTTAACACTTTAAATTAAAATTATGCGATTTTTTCATGGTGAGTGCACTTACTTGGAAGATTAAAAAAATATCTTATTAAGAGTATCATTTTAAGAATTTTGTTAAACTTTTTTAGTATGGACCAGCCAAGATTGGAACTACAACCGAGGAAGTAAGGTGTCTTAAAAATTTCTGATATCATCGTATGATCTTTGCCATGATGGGTGCGCTTGTTGGCATATCAAAAAAACATCTTACTAAAATTATTTTATTAAGTACTCATTTAAAATTTTCAAGTAGGGAGCAATAAGGATTGACAATATGATAAAGGAAGGAAGGTTTGCTAAAATTTCTCCTAGCATCATATGACCTTTGCCATGACGGGTGCGATTGTTTGTCATGTCGAAAAATCATCTCAATAGGGATATCTTATTGTGCATTTTTTAAACATTTTCAAGTAGAGACCAATCAAGATTGATGCTACATTTCGGAAAAAAGATCTTTAAAATTTTATCTTAGGATTGTATGACTTTTGTCATGACGAGTTCGCTTGCTTGGAAAACTAAAAAAACATCTTATTTAAAAATTTGTTAAACTTTTGAGGTGGGGAGCATCAAGATTGAAGCTATGATTAGGAAAAAAGGTCTTTTAGGTAGAATTGTATGACCTTTGTCATGACAGATGCGCTTACTTGGCAGGTTAAAAAAATATATTAATACAACTATTTTACTAAGCATCTAGTTAAATTTTCAAGTAAAGATACGCCAACATTGAAGGTACGGTTGGTGTAACACCCGAAATAACGACCAGGTGATTTCCTTAACCGTTTTAACGGTCGTGTTTAGTTAATTTTTTTGGATTAGAATATTATGTCGAGCTTAATTAATTACATGTGGATTTAAACTAGGTTGGGTGGCAAAGTTGTAATAATGGAGGTTTGAGGCCGGTATTTAAAGAAAATGGAAAGAGTTCAAATTTCATTTAAACCACTATAGCCGACATCTTCTACTCTCGGCGACTTCTTCTCTCCCGAGCTCTCGCTCTCTGTTTCCAGTGATCCTTCTCGTCGACGACCGGCTTCAGGCCTGCATTCCCTACGAATCCACCCCCAAGGTATGAAATAGGCAAGGTAGTTATCTGTTAGTTGTTAAGCTTTGATTTCAGCTCGGTGTTGAAGTTCTGGATTCTTCAATGGCCGAGTATTAATAAGGATATTTTAGAATCTGAGAGTGGTAATGTCATTCCGAATCGATTCTGGACATTTAAAATAACCAACCCTGAGTAATCGATAGTCGGGTCTGTCTATTTCGGTTTTTGGATTCAGACTGCACAGAGTATTAGACTAAGGATTCGGGAATGACTTTAGCTATTAAATCTTAGATTGACTTGAGATTTAGAACTACTAGGATTTTTTTTTAACTACTGCAATGTGAATGTTTTAGGTGAAAAAAGTCTGAAGAAAAGGAGCTCAAGTTGCAAAGGAAAACAGGTAAGTGAATGTACAGGTTTCTCGGTCATTAGGACCCTACATCAAAGGATGCTAGGTAGAAACTCATACGATGATTTGTAGTTCCCTTATGTTACTGTCTAACATTATGTTGATGATTAGCTCAATGGTAAGTCTCATGTTGGATAGTGCTCTATTCTGTAGCTTGATGATTTAAGAATTTCCATGTACATGCATCATGACTATTTTATGCATATGAAAATGTTTTAAGAGCATGGTTTTCTCATGAACAAAGTAAGAAGATAAAACTTATGCAACGTGGACTAAGTGAGGGTTGGGGGCGGTTCGGCGTATGTCACAGTCCAAAAGAGAGACATATGAATACGACCCGCAATAGGGACCAAGATCAAACTCACTGTCGAACCCCCTTTACCGGCACAAATCCTCTCTTATTCCACACAACTTAAATGAAGAATATGATCAAAGATTATGAATGATGAATATGATCCATGACTATGAATGATGATTACGACCAAAGATATGAACAACAAAAGACTCATGAACATGTGTTTTTTCGAATTATGCATTCATGCATCCGTGTTAGTGTTGCATTCCTTACTAAGCATTAGGCTTATAGTTAAACCTTATGATGTAGGTGAAGAGCTAATAGGTGAGGATTTCCAATCCAGAGATGATGTTTAAAGTTAGTAGCTGGAGGATGCTCAGTATGACAGTGCAAGGCTGGACAGGCGATTAAGTCCCCTGGTTATGCTCATAGTATGTCAGTAAAGTTTATGATAAACAGATGCCTAAGTAGAATAGAATTTCTTATAACAATGAAGTTCAGATTTGATTGATAGACTTCAGAGTCTGATAATGATTTTAAAGATTATCGAATGGTCTTTTTGCTTAAGTCTTCCGCTATGTGTATTCTGGATGAGTCTATGATTCTCACTCTTTGAAGTTTATAGTTACTAAGTTAAGATTTGGGTGAGTTGTGGTACTTTCCAGTTGAATGAAGTTGTTTGATGATTATAGTGTTTCACTGCTGTACGATAGAAGCTGGATGAGGCAATCATCCAGCTGACGTCATCGGCGGATGTCAAATGATAGGAGTTGAACAATTAGTATGTTTCCTCACCGGATGATGTAGTATGTTAGTCACCGGATGATGGGAATGTAGTTGTCGTTTAGTCACTGGATGATGAAAATGTAGTTTTGTCGCCTAGTGACCGGTAGATCAAGTGTATTTAGGTTACCGGATGATGTAAATGTCATTTTGTCGTCTAGTGACCGGTAGATGTAGAGTATTTCAAACATCGGATGAAGTAAGTGAGTCACGTGCATTGCACATGGTAACCGGATGATGTAGGTTTTCACTACCGGCTGAAGCAAGCTCTGTGCTTGTCGTCTAGCGATCGGCATGTGTGAGCCTTATGTTTCACTGGTTGGTCATCGGGCGATGTAGTGTATTTTAATCACCGGTAGATGTACTCCATCGAAAGATATATTAAGGGAGCATGTGGTTTGCACATGTATATCGGTAGATGTCTACTGCTGGAAAGAAATTGATGTGTTATGTGGCGGGCACGTGACCGTCGGTAGATGTAGGTTTATTTCTCTATCGGTAGATGCAGATTAAAAGCTGGAGCTTCCGCTCATCGGCTGAAGTATTCTACACTGCCCGTCGGCAGATGTGTGTTGTATTTCATTAATTGAGCAATGTTTAATAAATCGAGTGAAGTGTCTTGAGTTAAGTTCGATTGTTTTTTTTTTAAAAAAAAAAAGAAATGAACAGGGGCATATCCTAAATAAGAACAGTAAAGATATACAAACAAGTTTAAAGGAGTCATGGTTTGGTCTCGGCTCTACTGGGGTCGTTACAGTTGGAAAGCGAATGTCTATTAAAATTTTCTCATAGGAATGTTTGGCTTTAAACATTACGGGTGCGCTTACTTGGCAAGTCAACAAAATATCTTATCAGGGTTATCTTATGAAACACTTTGTTATACTTCTCTCGTAAATAGTTGCAAACATTGAAGTGGTGGTTGGAAAAAAAGGTCTCTCAAAAGTTTCACTAGGTTTGTACAACCGTGACAGATGTGCTTGTTTGGCAGGTGTAAAGAATGTCTTGCAATGGCTATCTTATTGAATATTTTGATACACTTTTCAAGTATAAAGCTACTGTAGCACCAGCAATTATCGACTTGAATTGACATTAGTGGTGTACGTTTTCATGGAATTAAGGGGGATATGAAAAATTGCTTGTGTATGCTAATGAAGGGAAATGAGAGACAATGGTTAGGTTAAAGTTTGGTTAGTCAAGGGCATAAGTGTAATTTTTGAAATATATGATATAAATGAGGGTTTAGCTAAGGGTTTTAGCCGCCACTGTTTTCCTTTCCCTTTTCTGTGCTCAGCTCGACAGATTTCTCTCGGCGATTCCCCTGCTCAATTTCTTCAACCTATGTGAGTTTTACTTCGATTTCTTGCTATTTAGTGGTTAGATAATAGAGGGATTGTAGAATGAGTGTCTTGAGAATGCTGTGAGTAAGAGTTTAATTCTGGTTTTGTGGTGAATCGGGGAATGCACGAAGATCAGAGTTCCCAACTAGCTTCCTTAGATTTCTGGATGGTTTAAAATAAAGCTTAGTAGAAGTTAAGTTAATGCTGTGTTTATGATTTTAGGTGATCAAACTCTCGAAGTAGCTTACAACTAAGAATCTCTCAGGAAGCCAGGTAAGTAGAGTATGTGTGTGCCTTCGGGCCTACATCACAAAACAGTAGGGTATATGTATGTTTTGTATGATTTTTGGTTTGGCATGTATCATGTTTTTGAAAGAATACGAAAATGAATTTACATATATAGTGGCATGGTAAGACATGAACAAATTGAATCAGATTAACTATTAAGGGAACTAATCCGCCCCTTAATCGAGTCAGAGGATACATACTTTGGGAAAAATGATCCGCTTCCCATCGAATAGGAGGATCAAAATCAGCTATTAAGGGAATTAATCCGCCCCTTAATTGAGTTAGAGGATACATACTTTGGGAAAAATGATCCACTTCCCATCGAACAGAGGGATCAAGATCAGCTATTAAGGAAATTAATCCGTCCCTTAATCGAGTTAGAGGATACATACTTTGGAAAAAATGATCCGCTTCCCATCGAACAGGAGGATCAACAGGGAACGAACATTAATACAACCGAGTTGTGAAAGTAGAAACTGCATGAATAGGGTTTATGTTTCAGCATTGTATTTCATTATTGCTCTACTTATTTAGTATTAGGCTAATAGATGAGTTTTTTGATGTAGGTGAATAAGTGACTACAGGTGAGTTCTCCAAGTATATTGAGGAAAAGAGGTAGTTGGAGGAGTCCATTCATGCAACGGCTTGGTAACTGATGAGGCGATTTAACCAGTGGTGGTGTGTGAATTTTAGTAGACTATTGAATAGCCAATGAGTAGCTGAATTTTTAATTGACAATGATGACTTTTAACACTTTGATTTTGGATTCAAAACTCTTTGGAAATAGTACTTGTGTCTTGTCGAAAGAAGTGTGTGTGTGGATTTTAGTAGATACTTGATTAGCTGAATCGTGACTGAGTTTTAAATTGATAGTGATGACTTTTAACGTTTTGATTGTGGTTTGAAGACTCTGATTATGAAACTTGTTGATTTTGAAAGAAGTCATTTGAACTGAAATTACTGGAAGTGTGGATTTGACTAAGTTTTGGATTAGTGTTGTTTGTAAATGGTTATGGTCAAGATGCTTCAAGTTTTCATAGCTGTTGAAGTTGTCCACCGATTAGTGCATAATCGGTTAAAGTGTTGTTCAGTATATTAGAAATGTCGTCCAAAGTCGTTAGGTAATTCAAAGGTAAAATAGTCGTCCAAAGTTGTCGTCCAAAGTTGTCGTCCATTCTGCGGGCGAAAACAGTCTTACAAAGTCGTAAGTGAAAACAGTCGTCCATTCTGCAGGCGAAAGCAGTTGTCCAAAGACGTAAGTGAAAACAGTCGTCCATTCTGTAGACAAGAATAGTCGTCCAAAGTAAGTAGTCACGTGGACAGTGGACGTTAAAGTCATGTGGTCCGTGGACGACAAATTTAAGTAAGTCTATGGACGTTCGTCTATGGACGACGAATTTATGTAACCCGTGGACGATGAAGTCACGTGGACCGGGGACGTTAAACTCACGTGGTCTATGGATGATAAGTTTATGTTGCCGTGGACGACGAGGATCAGTTGTCCCAAGATATAAGAAAATTGTCATAGAGATTAGTGGAAGAGTCATCGTCCAAAGTTGTCGTCCAGAGTGTTGCCGAAATGGTGTCATCTAAATTAACGTTGTTTGAAGTGATATCGTCCAAAGCGATCTCGTTCAGCATACGTCGTCCAGGGTTGCGACGTCTAAGGTTGCCTGTCTAGAGTTCGTCGTCCAGAGTCGTAGATGAGTACGTCGTCCAAGGTTGTGACGACAGACTCTGTGGATGTCAGATCGCTCAGTAGCATTGAACTGGCTGTAGTTGTCGCAGAGATGTTTCGAACGATTTTATATTTAAAAATTTGTTAGTCTGTTTTCGTAACGACTCTGTTTTACGTAAATGTATTCCACTGAAGTATTTTAATCGTTTAAATGACAATGTTTTATATCAATGAATAAAGTTTTAAATTTTTCCAGAATTTTCTAGTTCAGTTTAATGAGTGTGAGTAGCAAACCGGATTGATTAATTCGGGGCGTTACAGCTACCAACATTGAAGTTGAGGTTGAAAAGATTGGAATCTTAAAAGTCTCTGTGAGGATTGTACAACATTTTCCTTTGTGCTAGTTTGGCAAGTCGAAAAAATGTCTTATCGAGACTATCTTATTAAACATTTCATTAAAATTTTTAAGTAGGGAGTAGCCAAGATTGAAATTACGATCAACGAAGGAAGGTCTTTTAAAATTTTCTCCTTCCATCATATGACATTTGCCATGATAGGTGCACTTACTTAGCAGGTCGAAAAATATCTTATTAAGGCTATCTTAGCACTTTGTTAAACTTTTCACATAGAGACAACCAATATTGAAGCTATGGTTGGTTAAGAAAGATCTCTTAAAAATTTCTCCTATTATGATATGACTTTTTTCATATTAGTAAGCGTGTTTGGTAGGTCGAAAGCATTTTTATTAAACTTTTCAAGTAAGGGCCAAACAATATTGAATTTATGGTTGGTGAAGAAATGTCTTTTGAAATTTTCAGATAGGATTGTACGACCTTTTATCTTGACGGTGCACTTGCTTGTAGGTCGAAAAAAAAATCTTATTACGTCTGTTTTATAAGCATCTTATTGAACTTTTCAAGTAGAGAGCTACTAGTAGTGAAGCTACATTTGGAGAAGAAAAGTCACTTAAAAATTTTCTCTTTGCTTTGTATAACCTTTGCCATGACGCGTGTGTTTGCTAGGCAAGTCAAACAAATATCTTATTAGGGCTATTATACTAAACATGTTAAACTTTTCTAATAGAGAGTTGTCAACATTGAAGTTTCAGTTGAGAAGAAATGTCATTTAAAAATTTCCCCTAGAATTATATGACCTTTGCTATGTCTAGTACTGTAACACCCGATAATTTATTGGCTTAATATAACGAATGCTTGTCAAGTTATGAATTTATTGGGTGAATGAAATGAAGAGTAAGTGTAAGATTTAAATGAGGAAGAGTGAGTTAGTTGTGAATTTAATTAAGTGTGATAAAAGGGTATAAATGTAAAATGGATTAATGAAATAGAATAAAAGAGAAAGTAAAAGAGGAAAAGTCATTTACATGAAACAAAAGAGGAAAACCACTTCTATTCTCTTTCTCTCTCCCTACGATGATTTCAAGAAGCTCTCCTCTGATTTACAACCAATTTCTTCATCTACGGTAAATTCTTATCTATTTTCTTATGGGTTTTAGTTTATTAGCTTGAGAGAGGTTAGAAATCCGATTAGGTTGTGTTTTAAGTGAATTTAGGTTATTTGGTGTGAGCTTAGGGTTTCACGAAATGGTGAGGATTTAATGAGTTTTTCATTTATTGGGTGTTTAAAGATGATTAGAAGATAGTGTAAAAGAATGGTTGGGTTTTTGAGAAAAACTAAAAATCTGGAGTGTGCAAAACAGCTCATTTTTTGTGAAAATTGATCGAGCCATATGCGTTATTTGGTTAAACGGTCCAGACCTTTTAGAAAATAGACGTCCTAAGGAGTCCGTAGAGCTTTGAATTGTCGAAAACGGATAAGCGTAGGACTAGTTACGTGATTTAGAAGTTTACCAAAAAATAGTGGAAGTTCGGGTTTAGTGGTTTTTGAGAGAGTTTTAGCTTTCTTTTGAGAGTTTGATGAATGAGTTGTAGTAAGGATTAAATTAATGACATGTGTTATGGTTTTAGGTTTGAACGAGTTTTCAACGTAGCGTATGAGTATGGGGTTAGCTAAGGAGGCCAGGTAAGTAATGTATGCTTGCGTGTTACCTTTGGGCCTACATCACAGTTCGTTAGGAATGTATGGTTGTGGTTTGTGTGCATGCATTGTATGTTTATTGTGTATGTTGGTGGTATGTTTAATGTGGCATGCATCATGGTTTTTGAAAAGTACGCTAGTAGACGAAAAATGAATTTTTCATGGATTTATGTATGGCATGGTGAGGTGTGAATTTTGACGAACGATGTAAGATACGTAATTAAGTGTACTCCGCGATATCCCGGGTGGGACTTGGGCTGGAGGGTGATGTGCTCCGTGATTCCCATGTTGGACTTAGGCTCGAGAGTGAAGTGTTGTCCGATGAGCGGGACCACCTAGTGCGCCGCGATATCCCGGGTGGGACTTGGGCCGGAGGGGTGCTGGGTTAAAACTCTGTGGATCCCAGATGGGACTTAGGCCGGAGGGTGACATGCAGGGTTAAAACTCCACGAATCCCGAGTGGGACTTGGGCTAGAGAATGTGTAAAAAGAAAGATAATGAATGAATGTAATGGAAACGAGAATGAGTATGAAACGAGTTAGTAGAAATTGCATGTGTTAGAGTGTGAGATGTTTTAAATCATAAATTGCATTACTTGCTTAGCGGTAGACTAATAATTGAGTTATGATTTTGGAAGTAAGGTTTGAGAGAGTGTGTTTTGTGTTTAAAACTATTTGTCAAATAGGTGTTTTGACTTAGATTGGACAGATGAATTGTATAGTTTTTGAATCATTTTGATGTATAAACGCATTTTGGAATTGTTTGGAAAATATGGTTTGAAGTGTTGAAAATACAGGTTTTGGGTTTTTAATGGATTTAAACATTATGATGTCCGATTTTTGAAGGTTTTAAGTAGCAGTTAGGATTGAGGTGTCGACCAGTGTACATAGGTGTAACGACCCCGGCCAGGAGCCGTCACGTGTTCATATTCTTTCAATAATCGTTTGCTTGACTTTTACTATTATTACATTCACTTACTATCTCTCAACAGACTTTCACATTTTACATATACCCTTTTTATTTAAAAAAAACTGGTAATAGAAACGCAGAACCATTAAGGAAGACGAACCCTCTCGTGCCCGACTTCCCACGCCTCGTCGGCTCAACCTTCACAGAGTCGAGCGACTAGACCCGGTCATTGGCTTCTTGACAATTTCGGGAAAAGAGGAGGTGCCCTCAATTCTCTTAACTTAATACCACTCGGGTTTGCATGGGTTGCATGCGTTAACAACCCTCAGAAATTTAGTCGTCCGGTCATCACGTGCATTACGCGTGACTCGCTTAACATCGCCTAAAAGGAGATATCTTCCGGTGGGCACGTGGGTCTCGCGTGCTAAATTAAAACATCATCCGGTCGCTAGTCGACAAAACACATTTTACATCTTCCGGTCGCTAAACGACAAAACATATTTTACATCTTCCGGTCGCTAAACGACAAAACATATTTTACATCTTCCGGTGACGTCATCCGGAAGACTAAACCATCATACAACTATCCTTCGGCATCTGCCGATGACGTCAGCCGGAAGACTAAACCAACAAACAACTACCCTTCGGCATCTGCCGATGACGTCAGCCGGAAGACTAAACCAACAAACAACTACCCTTCGGCATCTGCCGATAACGTCAGCCGGAAGACTAAACCAACAAACAATTAACTCTCGGCATCTGCCGATGACGTCAGCCGGAAGATTGCCTCATCCGGCTTCCGTCTTACGGTAGAGAACACTAAATCATCAAATGACTCCTCCCAACAGAAAGAATACACAACTCATTCAAAATGCATATAGCGGAAGACTTAAGCAACAGATCATTTATAAATCTATATAATCATTCCCTGACTCAATGATTCCACTAGTTAGTTTCAAAGCTCAACGTTTTAAAATAATCTCATCCTACTTAAGCTACCATGTCCTTTAACATACTGTAACATAAGAGTCTTAACCAGGGGTCATAAGTCGCCTCTCCAGTCCCACACTGTCACCTTGAACATCCTCCAGCAACCAGCCTTAAGCATCCTCTTTGAACATAACATCCTCACCTGAACCTTCTTCACCTACACCATAAGGTTTAACTATAAGCCTAAAGCTTAGTAAGGAATGCATGCTATCAGATATACATGAGTACACAATTTAAAGAGACATAAGTTCATAAACCATTCATCATTCGTGTTCATCTTTATCTTTTACATAACATGTATTAAGGTAGGGAACGAGGGAGGAAGACAGGGGTACATAGTCATTTGCCTATCGCGGCAGTCATACATAATCATTTGCCTATCGCGGCAACCATGATACATCACTCGGCCTCCCCAGTGGGAAAATTCGCGAGCCATACATATCATTACTCGGCCTCCACCAGTGGGAGATTTCGCGAGTCATACATATCATTACTCGGCCTCCACCAGTGGGAGAATTCGCGAGTCATACATAGCATAGTCTTTTCCCCGTTCTGCACTTAATCATGGTTACATTTACTTTTCATGTTCTCTACTTAATCATAAACGTGGGCATAATGCATAGACATGAGGTTCACAGAGAAAAGTCATACCATAAGGACAAGTAGAACATCCTGTAACTTTACATTTACTTATACAACTTCTTCATGTCGTGGAAATAACAAATCATAGTCAACAAGTTAACATTTCAGTGATTTCCTAATACCCTTGCGGTGTAGGGCCCTAGTGGCCGGAAATCTTAACACATTCACTTACCTGGATTCCTTAGCAATCTGAGTTTCTTTCCTTTAAACTCCTTAACCTAAAACATGTACATTACAGTAGTTAAAACAAAGTCCTAATAGTCCTAATCATAAACCATCCTAGGATCTAATAGCTAAAGTCATTCCGATTCCTCTGTTTGACACACTGCAGCCTGAAATCCGAAACTAGGTGGACAGGTTTTACCATTGATTAAATCCGAGTTGGTTACTTAAAATGCTCAGAATCGATTCGGGATGACATTTCTACTCTCAGATTAAGAAAATCACAAACTGCTCGGCCACTGCTAAAAATCCGAACTCAGTGCCGAGCTGAGAACAGAGCTCTATTTACTAATGAGTGACTACATTGTCCATTTCATACCTCGGGTGTGGATTTGCAGAGAAAAGCAGGCTCGAAACCGGTCGTCGGCAGAGGAAAGTTCTGGTAGCCGAGAGCAAGAACTTGGGAGAGAAGAAATCGCCGAGAGGGAACGTCGGCTGCAGTGGCAATAAATGAGATTTAAGGTTTCCAATTCCTATTTATACTAAATCCATCGATTTTAATTTACAAAACTGCCACCCAACCTATTTTTACTTAACTTGTAATAATTTATCTTAACATTAAATTTTAAATCATAAAGGTTAAATAAGAGGGTGACAATGAAAATGGTCAGAAAATCACCTGGCCGAAATGTCGGGTGTTACAATAGGTGTCTACCCCTTTTGTATAGATGGGGTCAAAGTGTCAACCAGAACGAGTGGGAGTCGACTCTTGGTGGTATTAAGCCATGTGAAGTGTCGACCACACCTACGGTTGTCGACCGATCACTGTGAAATTCGAAAACAGAGACGAGAGAGGTGTCGACCTATGCCTATAGGTGTTGACCGATTAGACTAGGTATCGACCGATTAAGGTAGATGTCGACCCCGAAGTTAAAATGATAAAAACATAGAGTAATGAAGTGTTGACCAGTGCCTTTAGGTATCGATCGAAGCCCTCAGGTGTCGACCCACATGAATAGGTGTCAACTGGACAGCTTGAGTGAGCGTGCCAGGTGCGCAATGTACACGCCAGGTGAGAGCTCATGCATCGTAGGGCAACGCTCGCGCGGCTCGGCCATAGGTCGGGTCTTTTACAAAAAAATTTCAATCTTTTTTACTTCCAACTTTGAACGAGTGTTTTCAAAGTAGTCTTCCGCTACAAGGGTTTAATTATTTTTAAACGATGACGTTTTAAGTCGTCGGATTAAGTTTTAAATTTGTCAAATATTTTATCGCACGGGTATGTAGTATGAATAGCGAACCGGGTTGAGAGGACTCGGGACGCTACAAGTACGTTTGCTTGGCATGTCAAAAGAACATCTTACTAGAGTTATCTTATTGAAAGTTTTGATAAACTTTTCAAGTAGAAAGCTGCCAACATTGAACATGAGTCTGGATAAGATAGATCTCCTAAAATTTTTTGTTAGGATGATACAAACTTTGCAATAACTGATGCGCTTACATAGTAGATCAACAAAAAATTTATTAATGTTATGTTATTCAGAATTTTGTTAAACTTTTCAAGTAGAGAGTAAGAAGGATTGAAATTATTGTTGAGGAAGTTTTCTTAAAATTTTCACCTACTTTCATGTTACCTTTTCAATGACTGGTGCGTTTTCTTCGCAGGTTGAAAAACAAGTCTTTAGAGATATGTTATTAAGCATTTTATTAAAATTTTCAAGTTAACTACTAGTAAAGATTGAAGCAATAGTTGAGGAAGTAGGTCTTTTAAAATTTTCACCTAGGATTGTAAGACTTTTATCATGACGAGTGTGCTTGAAAAATTGAAAAAACATCTTATTACGTCTAATGTATTAAGCAGCTTGTTAAACTTTTCAAGTTTGTAACAGCCAATATTGAAGTTGCGGTTGAGGAAAAGAAGTCTCTTAATATTTTCTCCTGTAATTGTACAAATTTTTCCATAACGAATGTGTTTGCTTTCCTGGTTGAAAAAAAGTTATTATTAGAGCTATCTTATTAAGTATTTTGTTAAAATTTTCAAGTTGGGACATGTAATATTGAAACTACGGTTGGGGAAGAAATGCCTCCTAAAATTTTCACCTAATATTTTAGAATCTTTGTCATGATGAATATGTTTGCTTGGCCGGTCTAGAAATGTTTGATTAGGATTATATGATTAAGCATTTCATTAAGCTTTCCAATTAGGGAGCAACTAAGATTAAAGGTGAAGTTGGGAAAGATAAAGGTTTTAAAATTTTCTCTTACGAGTGCACAACCTTTGGCATGACGAGCGGGTTTGCTTGGAAGGAAAAAAAAAGTCTAATTTGATCTATTTTATTAAGCATCTTGTTTAACGTTTCAAGTACGGACCCAAATTTTGGACAATGTTATAAAAAGTGTCTTATCAAAGAAGATGGAAAATACCGCATCATAGATGGGTATCTCTTCATAGGAAACAATTTGTGCATCCCTAATGTTGGAATAAGACAAAGCCTAATAAAGGAGGCTCACAGTGGGGGACTAGTTAGCCATTTCGGGGAGGACAAGATCCTTGAATTGGTTAAAGAACACTTCTTTTGGCCCCATCTCATTCGTGACATATGTCGATTAATAGAACGATGTATTATTTGTAAGAAAGCAAAGAGCAAAACATTACCTCAAAGACTATATCTACCCCTACCTGTACCTACTCATCCTTGGGTGGATGTGAGTTTAGACTTTGTTCTAGTACTTCCTCGTACCGCAAGAGCTAAAGATTCAATTATGGCTGTAGTGGACAGATTTTCAAAGATGACTCATTTTGTTACGTGTACTAAGACGAATGACGCATAGGACACAGCCCATCTCTTTTTTCAAAGAGATTGTTAGACTTCATGGAGTATCCCATACTATAGTATCGAACAGAGATACTAAATATCTTAGTACTTTTTGGAGGACTTTGTGGCACAAAATTGGGACAAAATTATTATTCAGCACTTCTTTTCACCCACAGGCGGGCGGACGGACAGACCGAAGTGGTCAACAGAACCTTGTGAACCTTGCTTAGAAGTGTGGTAGGAAAGAAAATTGATGAATGAGATATTCAACTTCCTTACTTAGAATTTGCCTATAATAGAAGTGTCCACTCTGCTACTAAACAAACATCTTTTGAAGTGGTGTATGGATTTAACTAAACTACACCATTGAACCTCTTACCACTTCCTATGAAGAACCTTGCAAACTCGTTAGGAGCAGATAAGACAATACAAGTTAAACAACTTCATGAACAAGTTAGGGAGACCATACAGAAGAAAAATGAGGCCTACTATTAGTGATTTTATACACTTATACGCAAGTGCACGTATCGCAATCAAGTAGTATATAAAATATTGATCCCACGAGGATATTTTTAATTGGATTAAATGCAATAAAAATCTTATAAATATATTAAAATGATAAATGACGATAATTAGAAATAAAATTCAAATTACGATGCAATAAAAGAAATCAGGTTAAACGAGGTAAAATCAATAAAATGAAGTCTTGGTTAGGATCGATTTCTTCGTTACGATAGTTTTACTACTGATGCTCTGGTAATGCTTTGCAGAATTGTCTATGAACAGCAAGAATAAAATAATTCTAGGATTCAATCGAATTGCCTAAATAAATTCAATTTAGAATTTATCTCGACCTTGAAAAAAGGTAACTAACATTGAATTTCATATTTGCCTAATTCTTTTTGCCAATCGAATTAATGTTAACTACTTTGCAACATAATAATCAGATTAATTATTCATGCATCTTTGACTTTTAGTGCCTTCTATCGTCCACGCTTCTCAGTCGTCCATTTGCATTTGTCTTTTAGTGCCTTCTATTGTCCACGCTTCTCAGTCGTCCATTTGCATTTGTCTTTCAGTGCTCTCCTTTTTAGATTGCCACTGTTTCCATCATCCATTTGCTTTTTATTTTTCCCAGCCAAGTCCACGCTTCGCAGTCGTCCACGCTTCTTTGTCTTTTTCTCTGTTGGCGTCTAAAGTCGATCGTGCTTTTCCTCATTGTCTGGCCTCCTTTCTCCATCATCTCATTTAATTTGTTTTGAATTTTTTACTTGATTTCAGCTAACTTTCCATCCATAAATCCGCAGCCAAATCATATCCATTTCTTTCTCTCCAATTAAGAGCAACAAATTTCCTATTTTTCTTTATTTGTTTTCTCTTTCTTCATAAGTCTTCTGCATTTAAATTGATTCTCCCGCTATAAAAATTTGTATTTAACTAAGAAAATATAAAATTCAAATTAATGAGAAAATATGTTTTTAATAGAAAATCTGCTTGAAATATATTAAATTAAACCAAGACATTGATTTAGCAGCATTATGTAACAATTGCAATAAATTTTACCAATTGCTTCTTGCATTCACTCAATTAATATAAGTTCTTTCAACTAATAATAGTTTAAAATGACTCTAATTTAAGAGTTATCATCTACGCTAAAAGAGCCAACAAGGGCCGAAAGAGAATCATATTTAAGGTACGAGACTTAGTATGACTCCATTTAAGAAAAGAGCGTTTTCCTCAACAAAGGAAGTTCAAGTTTCTTCCTAGGGCAGATGGTCCTTTCGAGATAATCGAGCACATTAATAATAATGCGTATAAGGAGGAAAAGATTAAGGAGGAAAAGATTGAGGAGGAAAATTCACAAGATTTGAGGTCAAATCCTCTCTCACCTAGAGAGGATGATACACTTAGGAGGCCAATAACACGTTCACAAGGCAAAGCTCAAATCTTATCTAATCTATTCATTGACTATTGCTCTGTTTTTTACAGGAAAGCTTAATGGATTGTTTGGAATGGAAACCAAATCTTCAAGACATGGAGAAACCAACTTACATGTTATCATGGGATACGAGTGAAGATTCAACTCAAAGTCAAAGGGGGTCAACTCAAAGTCAAACGGGAATTTGTTTTCCCGGTAACAACTTTGTGTAATTTTCTATTCGTGCATTTTGATTTGGCAAACATTAGTTTTCCTTGTTATTTATCTATAAACTTATGTATTAGATTTTGTGGTTAGGTTAGATGAATGTTAGATTAGTGGTGGTCAAGGTTTTAACACATAAAGGGCCACATGAAAAGCAACCAAGAGGAGCGACCCAACATGAAGCAAGACGTGCGCATGGAGAAGAATGCAAGCCCAATCCATTCAAGATTGAAGTCCACTCCACTCAACAAACTCAAAAGAGAATCCACATCAATTGAAGGCCCACACTACTTAGAAAATGGAAGGTTCATCTTCAGCTACTTCAACATTCATATGATAAATTTGAATGAGTTTTCAACTGAATCCTAAAATCATGGAAGGAATATTGATCTTGTTTATGAGGAAAGCATCTCCACCTTTGATTGAAGATAGAGGAGCCTACGTATGCACGACCGAGATCAACTTTTTGTGTCAAATTATCTAAACCACCTTAGGATTGCATTTAAGTATGGCTATTGGATGAAGTAGACCTATTTCCCTATCATCGATTCACCATTCATCCTCATTTTCAAAGGTGAGTCCTCAGATTGTTCATCAATTTGAGTGGAGATTGTGCCTCCAATTGTTGCCAATCCGTGGTTACTTGGTAACTCTTAATCCTTAACTTCTCTTCTTTCTTTATAAGACCTTAGATATGGAAGAAAAGTTGAACCAACCAAGCCTTGTGCCATTGTAATTTCTTTGGAAAATTACATCTATTCGAAAGTGTTAAAGTTGCTCTTGGGCCGGTTACGGGTATTTGTTGCATAAGCTCTTTGTTTGATTTTTTTTTATTTTAACGTGAAATTTTCAGGGTTTATTCATTTTTATCAATTAACAATCTATCTAAATTTTGATTCACTTGAAACTCAATTTTAAACAATTTTGGGATTGCTTAATTAGAGGTGCTCTCGGATTGAGTCGAGAACACCTCATTGTGGTATTTTCTTGCATAACCTTTGTTTTAAAGATCCAAAAGGTTATCTGTAACACCCGAGTATTTTCTATAGTGTGCATAGTCTATGTCGTATTAAGAAAGGTGAATTATGCAAGTGTGAGATATGTATTGAAGTGAATTAGGAATTGTATAGTTGACAAGTCAAAATGTTAGGGTTGAAGTCAAAACAAATTGTGATTGGTGAGAGTTTGAGTTGACTTTGTCAAATGTGTTTTAACCAATCAAATTTTTATTAAAGTGAAGGAAGGAAGAAGCATCACGTTGGGGAGTTTAAGAAGAGAGAAAAGTGAGGGGTAAATTGCAAATTTAACAACTTTATGGTTAAAAATTAAAAGTGGAAGAAATTATGGTTTTAAATGTGGGTTTGTCATTCATCTTCTTCATTCCATCGACTTCTTCTTCTTCTCCTCCATTGTTGGCGATTCCTCTCCTCATCTCTTCATTTCTTCAAGTGATTTCAAGGTAAGTTTACTTAGGTTTTGGCTGTATGCACTTTAGGTGTAGTTTATTAGAGTTTTTAGGGAGTTTGTGTGAGTTTTAGCTAAAGTTTGGAAACCCTAGCTTGAGTGCTCCGAGGTTGAGTTTCCTTGATGTGTGTCCTTCCTAGTTTTGCTTATTTAAGTGTTAGAGAGGTTAGTTTAGGTGGTTAGAGTGGTTAGATTTAAGATTTGAAGGAAATTACACAAAAACCGGTTTTTAACCTAAGTGGGCCGATTCTGTCTTTGTGCAATCTGGATTGGTTAAGTGTATTATTTGGTTGATTTAAGCATTTCAATGGATAGTAGACGTGTAGAGCTTTCCGAGTTGGGGTGGCACGTCGAATTCTGTTGAAAAACGAGGAAGTTATGGCCGTTTAAAGTTGGACGTCGGTAATTTGTGCAAAAACTGGGTTTAGGTGTTTAGTTGTGAGAGTTGGTTAGTTTTAGTTTTAGTTTTAGTTTATTTAGAAAATCTTTTAGAGTTAATTGAAAGCTTATCAACTTGAGTTTCGTAATTTAGGTCGTCGGACGAGTGAGTTGGATGGTACTCAGACGAGTGATTTGAACGAGCATCCAGGTAAGTAGTGGTAGCATTTCCTTCGCCTTCGGGTCTACACCGTAGAACGGTAGGTTCGTTTATTTCGTGTTGCGTTGTGTTGTTGATTCGTGTGGTTTGGCATATTTGAAGCATGCATCATGTATAGCACGCTAGGTACGGTTATTAGCATTGGTTTGCATGGTGAGCATAAAAGTAAGCAATTAAAGCTAATGGTAAGTACATTTTGAATAGATGCCTTGTCGGGCTGAGGTGTTCTTATATAGCACCCCGAAGGGTACTCTATGAGAGATGATCAGCTAAAACATTTATTGCATTTCGAATAGATGCCTTGTCGGGCTGAGGTGTTCGTATATAGCACCCCGAAGGGTACTCTATGAGAGATGATCAGCTAAAACATTTATTGCATTTCGAATAGATGCCTTGTCGGGCTGAGGTGTTCGTATATAGCACCCCGAGGGGTACTCTATGAGAAACATGATATTATGAATAGTGTGCCTTGTCGGGCTGAGGTTGCTCGTAATAGCACCCAGAGGGGTCCTCTATGAAGAATTAAAGCAACGAAGATTTAAGCAATGAACAGCAAATAAGCACAACCGAGTGATAGAAACTGCATGTGTTAGGATGATTGCATGGGTGTGTTGCATTTGTATGCCCTACTTGCTAAGCATTAGGCTTATGTTTTTGTGTTCTGTGGTGTAGGTGACGGAGCGTTTACAGGTGAGCTTGAGAGCGATGTTCAGGATTAGGTGCAGTCGATGATTCACGAAGCTCGCCGGTGCTGGTCATTTGTCGGGGCGTTTCGACCTAGTCCTCGGCAAGGGTTATGGTATTGCATGTTTTGGGATTAGGAGTACTTTGGTGTGATGAATTGTGAATGTTAGGGTCGAAATGGATTTTGAGATCGTTTGGTCGAATTGGGTTTGATGTATATAGTTTGGGTTGTTATGGTTATTTGGTTGTTTTAAATCATATTTTAACGGCATGGTTTTTCAGGTTTTGGATTTCGAAAATATAGCCGTTATATTGTCGATTTTTGGTTTAAAAACCAATATGTCGGGTTGTATTCTCTATTTTTTTTCGTTAAGCGTTTTAAGTCGTTTTTCTGAGATTTTTACGGGAAGTGAAGATTTATGGGTCGGGATGATATGGTAAAACTTTCGGGATTTTTGGAGGTGTCGGGATTGTAGAAAAGTGTTGAAATGTGAAGGAAAGTGGAAAAGGGTCAAATTGGGTATTTTTGAGTGTTTTTGGGGGTGAAAAACCCGAGCCGGCCCGACCGGTCGGGCCTGGGGCACGATCGGTCATGGTCAGGGAGTTTTTGGGTGAAGAAAACCCGAGAGGGCCCGACCGATCGGGCTTTTAGTCGCGATCGGTCGCAGATGAAAACGGTGGGGCGCGCTGGTGCGCCCAGCGCGCACACGCGCCAGCGCGTGGGGCGCGGGTGGCGCTCACACGCGCCAGCGCGGGTGGCGCTCACGCCGCGCGCGCGTGGCTAGCACGCCGCGCATGGCCGGGCGCCTGGCGCCCAGCCGCGCGCCCAGCAGGCCCTCTGTAACACCCGACATTTCGGCCAGGTGATTTTCTGACCATTTTCATTGTCACCCTCTTATTTAACCTTTATGATTTAAAATTTAATGTTAAGATAAATTATTACAAGTTAAGTAAAATAGGTTGGGTGGCAGTTTTGTAAATTAAAATCGATGGATTTAGTATAAATAGGAATTGGAAACCTTAAATCTCATTTATTGCCACTGTAGCCGACATTCCCTCTCGGCGATTTCTTCTCTCCCAAGTTCTTGCTCTCGGCTACCAGAACTTTCCTCTGCCGACGACCGGTTTCGAGCCTGCTTTTCTCTGCAAATCCACACCCGAGGTATGAAATGGACAATGTAGTCACTCATTAGTAAATAGAGCTCTGTTCTCAGCTCGGCACTGAGTTCGGATTTTTAGCAGTGGCCGAGCAGTTTGTGATTTTCTTAATCTGAGAGTAGAAATGTCATCCCGAATCGATTCTGAGCATTTTAAGTAACCAACTCGGATTTAATCAATGGTAAAACCTGTCCACCTAGTTTCGGATTTCAGGCTGCAGTGTGTCAAACAGAGGAATCGGAATGACTTTAGCTATTAGATCCTAGGATGGTTTATGATTAGGACTATTAGGACTTTGTTTTAACTACTGTAATGTACATGTTTTAGGTTAAGGAGTTTAAAGGAAAGAAGCTCAGATTGCTAAGGAATCCAGGTAAGTGAATGTGTTAAGATTTCCGGCCACTAGGGCCCTACACCGCAAGGGTATTAGGAAATCACTGAAATGTTAACTTGTTGACTATGATTTGTTATTTCCACGACATGAAGAAGTTGTGTAAGTAAATGTAAAGTTACAGGATGTTCTACTTGTCCTTATGGTATGACTTTTCTCTGTGAACCTCATGTCTATGCATTATGCCCACGTTTATGATTAAGTAGAGAACATGAAAAGTAAATGTAACCATGATTAAGTGCAGAACGGGGAAAAGACTATACTATGCTATGTCTGACTCGGAATTCTCCCACTGGTGGAGGCCGAGTAATGATATGTATGACTCGCGAAATCTCCCACTGGTGGAGGCCGAGTAATAGTAATGATATGTATGACTCGCGAAATCTCCCACTGGTGGAGGCCGAGTAATGATATGTATGACTCGCGAAATCTCCCACTGGTGGAGGCCGAGTAATGATATGTATGACTCGCGAAATCTCCCACTGGTGGAGGCCGAGTAATGATATGTATGACTCGCGAAATCTCCCACTGGTGGAGGCCGAGTAATGATATGTATGACTCGCGAAATCTCCCACTGGTGGAGGCCGAGTAATGATATGTATGACTCGCGAAATCTCCCACTGGTGGAGGCCGAGTAATGATATGTATGACTCGCGAAATCTCCCACTGGTGGAGGCCGAGTAATGATATGTATGACTCGCGAAATCTCCCACTGGTGGAGGCCGAGTAATGATATGTATGACTCGCGAAATCTCCCACTGGTGGAGGCCGAGTAATGATATGTATGACTCGCGAAATCTCCCACTGGTGGAGGCCGAGTAATGATATGTATGACTCGCGAAATCTCCCACTGGTGGAGGCCGAGTAATGATATGTATGACTCGCGAAATCTCCCACTGGTGGAGGCCGAGTAATGATATGTATGACTCGCGAAATCTCCCACTGGTGGAGGCCGAGTAATGATATGTATGACTCGCGAAATCTCCCACTGGTGGAGGCCGAGTAATGATATGTATGACTCGCGAAATCTCCCACTGGTGGAGGCCGAGTAATGATATGTATGACTCGCGAAATCTCCCACTGGTGGAGGCCGAGTAATGATATGTATGACTCGCGAAATCTCCCACTGGTGGAGGCCGAGTAATGATATGTATGACTCGCGAAATCTCCCACTGGTGGAGGCCGAGTAATGATATGTATGACTCGCGAAATCTCCCACTGGTGGAGGCCGAGTAATGATATGTATGACTCGCGAAATCTCCCACTGGTGGAGGCCGAGTAATGATATGTATGACTCGCGAAATCTCCCACTGGTGGAGGCCGAGTAATGATATGTATGACTCGCGAAATCTCCCACTGTCTCTTTAAATTGTGTACTCATGTATATCTGACAGCATGCATTCCTTACTAAGCTTTAGGCTTATAGTTAAACCTTATGGTGTAGGTGAAGAAGGTTCAGGTTAGGATGTTATGTTCAAAGAGGATGCTTAAGGCTGGTTGCTGGAGGATGTTCAAGGTGACAGTGTGGGACTGGAGAGGCGACTTATGACCCCTGGTTAAGACTCTTATGTTATAGTATGTTAAAGGACATGGTAGCTTAAGTAGGATGAGATTATTTTAAAACGTTGAGCTTTGAAACTGTCTAGTGGAATCATTGAGTCAGGGAATGATTATATAGATTTATAAATGATCTGTTGCTTAAGTCTTTCGCTATATGCATTTTGAATGAGTTGTGTATTCTTTCTGTTGGGAGGAGTCATTTGATGATTTAGTGTTCTCTACCGTAAGACGGAAGCCGGATGAGGCAATCTTCCGGCTGACGTCATCGGCAGATGCCGAGAGTTAATTGTTTGTTGGTTTAGTCTTCTGGCTGACGTCATCGGCAGATGCCGAAGGGTAGTTGTTTGTTGGTTTAGTCTTCCGGCTGACGTCATCGGCAGATGCCGAAGGGTAGTTGTTTGTTGGTTTAGTCTTCCGGCTGACGTCATCGGCAGATGCCGAAGGATAGTTGTATGATGGTTTAGTCTTCCGGATGACGTCACCGGAAGATGTAAAATATGTTTTGTCGTTTAGCGACCGGAAGATGTAAAATATGTTTTGTCGTTTAGCGACCGGAAGATGTAAAATATGTTTTGTCGTTTAGCGACCGGAAGATGTAAAATGTGTTTTGTCGACTAGCGACCGGATGATGTTTTAATTTAGCACGCGAGACCCACGTGCCCACCGGAAGATGTCTCCTTTTAGGCGATATTAAGCGAGTCACGCGTAATGCACGTGATGACCGGACGACTAAATTTCTGAGGGTTGTTAACGCATGCAACCCATGCAAACCCGAGTGGTATTAAGTTAAGAGAATTGAGGGCACCTCCTCTTTTCCCGAAATTGTCAAGAAGCCAATGACCGGGTCTAGTCGCTCGACTCTGTGAAGGTTGAGACGACGAGGCGTGGGAAGTCGGGCACGAGAGGGTTCGTCTTCCTTAATGGTTCTGCGTTTCTATTACCAGTTTTTTTTAAATAAAAAGGGTATATGTAAAATGTGAAAGTCTGTTGAGAGATAGTAAGTGAATGTAATAATAGTAAAAGTCAAGCAAACGATTATTGAAAGAATATGAACACGTGACGGCTCCTGGCCGGGGTCGTTACACCCTCCAAGCCATTTTTTTTTTTTGTTTTTTTCGATTTTCGCCCGTTTTCTAAAATGTTTTGACCCGACATTTTTCAAGGCATTTTAAATATAATTTGGGCCCGTTTTCCAACCAACGTCGAGGGTTCGAAAAACCCAAAAACCGAGCTGATAATTTTACGAAATTATTTTTAAAATTTAGTTTTAAACCGGGAATTTTTGGCAACCGTAACGCGCTGGGCCCGGGGCTGGTTCGGGGCGTTACATTATCAATGTTGTCCAAGTTGTTCATATACTTCTAGACAGTTGTCTAGAAATATAAATTTAATCTGTACTTATCATGCATCTATAATTATCTTCACTTTATTATTATTATTATTCTTTAAGTGAATGTATAATGAAATATAACTTTTATTTTGACATTGGACTCAATTTTGTAACTTTTAAAATTTGATAAGTTCGTTACTTCTTCGCTATTACTTACTAATTTGAGTAGCTATCGATTACTATCTTTTTAGCATAATAGAGATAAAGCACATGATATTTATCGTCTTTTTACACGTTAAATTGTCATTCTCATCTTAATTCAACATCTAAATAAGCCCAAATATTAAATTTAAGTAAATATTTTCAATTTATATAAATATAATGTATATTTTTAAATCATTTTAGTTATTAAAATTATGATGATTATTTATCATTATAATGCCAAAAATAATAGTTAGTCATTTAGTTATCAAAATTATTTTATTAATATATAAAATGACATGTATTTATGAAAAAAATTATTTAAGATAACCTAATAAAAAAGTATCACATAAATATTATTACAAATATTTGACATTTGTATTCTTAAAAATTATACATATACTAATTAGATTGACATCTATCCAATTACAAATCGTTTGCAATAAAAGGTGACAAACAAGCTGCGTATAGTCTGAAAAAGTCTGGCTCACTGAGCCTAACGAATTAAACGAGTCTAGTGAGTCCAACGAGCCGAGCCTAACAAGTCCGCCTAAAAAATACAATTTAGTTTTTAAAAATACAACTAATTATAATATTTATGCTTTTATATAATTTAATGCTATAAGAACAACCAAATATTTTAATTTAAATTATTTTTATAATTTACATCACAGTCATATGATTTGTTCATATTCAAATAGTATAGTTACAATTGATTACCAAAATAAATACAACACTAATTATTTATGGTTTCCTATGAAAGATTTAAGAGATTAATTACATCAAAGGATTTATACTTAGTTAATAGCAACCGTTGATCTGAAAGTCAAACTTAGACCCCATTAGATTTCTATATAGTGGTTCCCTAGCACACATTTGACCAGTCCCAGTTAGTTTCTTCTTGCTCGAGATTTCTAGTCGAGTTGTTCTTCTCGTGCTCACTTTTGTTACCCAATTACTCGCGATAAGGAATCGTTCTTTATCTTCTTCATCCGGATGCTGGGTTTTTCTCCTCTTTCGTCAACTTTTTGTTGTTGTTTCCTCGCATTGTGCTTCATCTTTTTTCGGCGTCGATTACCGCGATTTTTTATCTACTTCTTCTTCCTTTTTAAAAAACAAAATATTCTTACGGATGATTTTCAATTTTCATTTGGGATCTTGAAACTTACTGTGGTGTCAACAGCAATTTGATCGAAGGAAATGATATTCTATTGATAGCTCAGTAAACGATTACAGAGAATTAGGTTAGTCAAATGATTAAGAGAGAGAGACAGATAGAGAGAAGTAAGAGAGAGAATATAAAAGATAGAGATAACAAAACAGATAATTCACGCCTTCACTCTGCCTTACTGCCTTCGTAAAGTAGTGTGCCTCGCTAACGGTGTAAAACCCAACAATGTTCGGCCAGGTATTTCCTTAACAGCTTTAACTGTCACCTCCACCATTAACCTTTACAATTTTGAATTTAAATGTCAAAGCTTAATTGATTTTATTTGTGTGATGACAGAATTGTAAATAAGATGGATTTCAATCGATATAAAAAGAAAATGAAAATCCTTAAACCCCACTGTAGCCGTTACTTTCCTTCTGCAATTTCTCAACCTCCAGAGCTCTCCTTCTCTTTGCCAGCGACTCCTTCGTCGGTGACCGATTCTTCAGTCTCCACCCCGACAATCCATGCTCTACGTAAGGCTTAGACAATGTAGCTACTGGTTAGTTACTTAGAGCTCTGTTTTCAGCTAGAACTTGAAGTTTCAGATTCTTCAATGGCAGAGTTATTGTAGTAACATTTATAATCTGCGTTTAGTAATGGCATTTCCAATTCGATTCTGGACATTAAGATAACCGACTGTGTTTAGTTGCCAGGTTGAATTTGGGCATTTTAGGTTCTGGAAACTTGATCTACGCACATAAGGTGCTTGACTAAAGAACTTAGAAATACATGTACGTTAGATTCTAAGATGACTTTTGGTTAGAACTTTTATGATTTTGTTTTAACTCTGTAATGTGAAATGTTTTAGGTGAAGATAAATCTGAGGTGAAGTACTCAAGTTGCTAAAGGAAACCAGGTAAGTGAGTGAGTAAGATTCCTGGCCATTAAGGCCCTACATCACAAGGGTACTAGGTAGATGATGTCTATAATGTTTAAAGGTTATCTGTGCTATTGTCTGTTTTGTTATGGTACTCGAGTTGATAGTATGATCTTTTGATGAATGAATGAGCTGTCCTTTTAGTCTGATGAAATGAGGGTACTCATACTCATACTTCACGATTGTTTTCCTTTTCAAGCATATGAAAATGTTTTAAGTGCATGTTTTCCTTCACGATCAAGATATGAACATGAAACTTATGTAACAAGGATTAAGAGAGGGTTGGGGGCAGTTTGGTGTATGTCACTGTCCAAAAAGAGGACCATGAATACGGCCCGCAAGGGACTATGTACACTTTCACTGTCAACCCCCTTTTCGGCACAAATCCTCCCTTAATCCACATGATGTAAACGATGAACAAGAACGTGATGTAAACGATGAACAAGAACATGAACAAGAATGTAATGAGAAATGATTATGTAAATGTGTTCTTTTCAACTGAGCATTCATGCATACATGTTAGTATTGCACTTCTTACTAAGTATTAGGCTTATAGTTTAAACCTTATGATGTAGGTGACGAATTATCAGGTGAGGATTTCAAACCCAAAGAAGATATCTAGGACTGGTTGCTGGATGGTGCTCAGGGTGACAGATTGTGGCTGGATAGGCGAGCATGACCAGTGGATTCTGCTCCTAAGTTGTTAGTAAGAATAATTAATACTGATGCCTTAAGTAGGATGAGATTTTCTGATTATGATGGATTTTTTTGGGATTGTCGAACTAAATTCCTAAGTTGAAGATGATTATTAGAATGAAGAATGACCTGTTTTAATTAAGTCTTCCGCTACACGTATTTTGGTTGAGTCTATGATTTATACCTGTACAAGTTTATTTTAGTCAAGACGAAGTCTGTAAAAGTCAGGATGCCTTGCATCGTAGATGTTTTAAATCGGCAGATGCTAGAAATACCTTTCTCACCGGTAGAGGTCTTCTATCGGATGATGATTATATGTCAGTGTGATGCACATGTCAATTGGTAGATGCTGATTATTATAATCGGCAGATGCTGATTATTATAATCGACAGATGCTAGAAATTCCTTACTCACCGGTAGAGGTCTTCTATCGGATGATGATTATATGTCACGTGTGATGCACATGTCAATTGGTAGATGCTGATTATTACAATCGACAGATGCTAGAAATTCCTTACTCACCGGTAGAGGTCTTCTATCGGATGATGATTATTATGTCACGTGTGATTCACATGTCAACCGGTAGATGTAGATGTTTACGCTATCGGAAGAAGTGAGCATTAAGTCTTGTCGTTTTGTGATCGGATGATGTGGGTAATTATGCTTTGTCGTTTAGTAATCGGTAGAGGTCTTCTATCGGGCGATGTCCATGAGTCACGTGAAACGCTCTTGTCCATCGGATGATGTCTTCTACCGGGTGATGTCCATGAGTCACGTGAAACGCTCGTGTCCATCGGATGATGTCTTCTACAAGGCGATGTCCATGAGTCACGTGAAACGCTCGTGTCCATCGGATGATGTCTTCTACAAGGCGATGTCCATGAGTCACGTGAAACGCTCGTGTCCATCGGATGATGTCTTCTACAAGGCGATGTCCATGAGTCACGTGAAACGCTCGTGTCCATCGGATGATGTCTTCTACAAGGCGATGTCCATGAGTCACGTGAAACGCTCGTGTCCATCGGATGATGTCTTCTACAAGGCGATGTCCATGAGTCACGTGAAACGCTCGTGTCCATCGGATGATGTCTTCTACAAGGCGATGTCCATGAGTCACGTGAAACGCTCGTGTCCATCGGATGATGTCTTCTACAAGGCGATGTCCATGAGTCACGTGAAACGCTCGTGTCCATCGGATGATGTCTTCTACAAGGCGATGTCCATGAGTCACGTGAAACGCTCGTGTCCATCGGATGATGTCTTCTACAAGGCGATGTCCATGAGTCACGTGAAACGCTCGTGTCCATCGGATGATGTCTTCTACAAGGCGATGTCCATGAGTCACGTGAAACGCTCGTGTCCATCGGATGATGTCTTCTACAAGGCGATGTCCATGAGTCACGTGAAACGCTCGTGTCCATCGGATGATGTCTTCTACAAGGCGATGTCCATGAGTCACGTGAAACGCTCGTGTCCATCGGATGATGTCTTCTACAAGGCGATGTCCATGAGTCACGTGAAACGCTCGTGTCCATCGGATGATGTCTTCTACAAGGCGATGTCCATGAGTCACGTGAAACGCTCGTGTCCATCGGATGATGTCTTCTACAAGGCGATGTCCATGAGTCACGTGAAACGCTCGTGTCCATCGGATGATGTCTTCTACAAGGCGATGTCCATGAGTCACGTGAAACGCTCGTGTCCATCGGATGATGTCTTCTACAAGGCGATGTCCATGAGTCACGTGAAACGCTCGTGTCCATCGGATGATGTCTTCTACAAGGCGATGTCCATGAGTCACGTGAAACGCTCGTGTCCATCGGATGATGTCTTCTACAAGGCGATGTCCATGAGTCACGTGAAACGCTCGTGTCCATCGGATGATGTCTTCTACAAGGCGATGTCCATGAGTCACGTGAAACGCTCGTGTCCATCGGATGATGTCTTCTACAAGGCGATGTCCATGAGTCACGTGAAACGCTCGTGTCCATCGGATGATGTCTTCTACAAGGCGATGTCCATGAGTCACGTGAAACGCTCGTGTCCATCGGATGATGTCTTCTACAAGGCGATGTCCATGAGTCACGTGAAACGCTCGTGTCCATCGGATGATGTCTTCTACAAGGCGATGTCCATGAGTCACGTGAAACGCTCGTGTCCATCGGATGATGTCTTCTACAAGGCGATGTCCATGAGTCACGTGAAACGCTCGTGTCCATCGGATGATGTCTTCTACAAGGCGATGTCCATGAGTCACGTGAAACGCTCGTGTCCATCGGATGATGTCTTCTACAAGGCGATGTCCATGAGTCACGTGAAACGCTCGTGTCCATCGGAGTGGTCTAAGGGCACTTTCCTTATGCCCGAACACATTATGGAACCGATGTCTAAGTCATGTTGATCGACTCTGTGACTGACTGTGTCGGTAGTCTTATGAGGAAGCCGAGTTTTTGAAGGGTTCAGTTTTGTCAGATATGGCATTGTTCTTGAGTACCGTTAAAAATATATATATATATATATAGAGGGTAAACTTATTATAAATGACCTAAGAAAGTTATGAATCGGTCTCGGCCCTAATGGGGTCGTTACAATTATGGTATCAGAGCAAAACCAGGTTTTAAAATCGATTCTGTAGACTACCTTCCAACACAGATTGTCACATGAGCACACTCCAACAACTGTAAGTGTCTAAGATTTTAGTAATGTCATTACGTTAAGATGTGTTTATGATTATTTGTTTAAGAATCTCAAAATTGTAAGAGGTCAATAAAGAGAAAGCAATGAGGATAGTAACGCCATTGCTCGGCTAACCGAGTTGGTTATTCGCCAGTCCCGCCAAATTGAGCAGTGGGTGGCTACTAGAAAAGAGCAAGAGAATTCTAGCTCGAACACGACTCACGACCATGGAAGCGAGCGTTTTCACCGCCTTCGACCTCCTGTATTCAATGGTCAAGTTTTGGATCCTATTTATGCTGAGGAGTGGATTCGGACAATTGAAGACATGTTCAAGTAAGCCAAGGTCGATGAAGGGGACAAGGTAACTTGTGCTGTTTTTCATCTTGCATTGGGTGCAAGGCATTGGTGGGACTCAGTTCAGAGCACTACAAATGCGAAAACTATGACTTGGGCGTGGTTCAAGATGGCCTTTTATGACAAGTATTTTAGCCGAGCGGTTCGGGCCAGCAAAAAGATGGAGTTTATGCAACTGCGCCAAACCGGTTCTGTGGCTGACTACATCTCTAAGTTTGAGGCCTTGTCCAGGTTTGCACCTCGTCTGGTGGATGATGAGGAAGACAAGATTCACCAGTTTGTCCATGGACTGAAGCCGAGCCTCTTCCAGGGAGTGAAGACTACAGGGATCTATAACATACCTTATCCCGAAGTGGCTGCTAAGGCTTTGGAATTGGAGGAAGTTGAGTTAGCAGTACAAGGACAACGTGAACCACCAAGGAAGTTCATCAAGGAGACTCAGCCACCACCACGCCAGGGCAGAGGTTGGCAACCACAACCGAATAGAGGACTGTAGCAACAGCAGAAAGGTGTGAAGAGACCCTTCAATCCAAATGATGACCAAGGAAAAGGAAAGCGACCTCTAGCTCCTCTATCTTCCACTTGCCAGAAGAACCACCATGGCGAATACAAACTATATTCTGGCCGTTGTTATAGATGTGACAAGGTTGGACACATGGTCAGAGATTGCCCTATGCCGCCAGACCCAAATCGTGCGAGAGTAGCGCCAAGAGTCTATGTTTTAATGGAGGATGAGGATGTGGTGCAGCATACGGTCATAACAGGTACAATTATGATCTGTGACATTTCTGCTTATACAGTTATAGATACGGGAGCCACACACTCGTTTGTATCAACCCTTTTTGTATGTAAGCATAGGTTAGAACTCTTGCCAGCCGAGTGGTCACATAGTGTTATGTTACCGTCAATGAAGTCTTTACATTCAGAATAGATAGTGAAAGGTGATATTGTATCTTTAGGAGAAAATAAGTTATATGTAGAGTTAATCGTAATTGATATGAAGGGATATGAAGTCATATTAGGAATGGATTGGTTATTCAGACATTTTGCCACGATAAGTTGTAGGTCTGGATTGGTTGAGTTCCGACCCCCAAACTGAGATCGGTATTCCTTCCAAGCTATTCCAAAAATAAGTAAAATGTCAATTATATCCTCACTAGAGACTCAACGGTTACTGAAGGGTGGTTGTGAGAGTTTTCTAGCTAGCATAATTGATGTCCGGGTAAAGAATAAGGTAGAACTCCAAGATATTCCTATAGTCCAAGAGTTTCCAAAAGCATTTTTGGATGACTTGCCTGGGTTACCACCTGATAGAGAAATTGAGTTTGTAATCGATACATATCTTGAGGCTTTACCTGTGTCTAAGAACCCTTACTGCATGGCACCTGTTGAGCTGAAGGAGTTAAAAGTCCAACTCCAGGAACTAGTTGACAAGGGATTTATACGCCCTAGTTGTTCTCCCTGGGGTGCACCTGTCCTATTTGTTAAGAAGAAAGACGGTTCTCTTAGAATGTGCATAGATTACAGAGAACTGAACAAGTTAACGATCAAGAATAAATATCCCTTACCCCGAATTAACGACTTGTTTGACCAACTACAAGGAGCTAAGGTATTTTCAAAAATTGACTTACATTCGGGTTATTACCAACTGAAGGTTAAGGAGAGTGATGTACCAAAGACAGCATTCAGAACCCGATATGGACACTATGAATTTCTTGTGATGTCGTTTGGATTGACGAATGCACCTGCAGCTTTATGGACTTGATGAACCGTGTGTTTCGTGAGTTTTTGGAAAAGTTTGTGATTGTGTTTATAGATGATATCCTAATTTACTCACGGACTAAAGCTGACTATGAAGAACACTTAAGAGTAGTTTTGACGACATTAGAACAGCAGCAACTCTATGCCAAGTTGTCCAAGTGTGAGTTCTGGTTGGATAAGGTCAACTTTCTAGACCATGTCATTTCTGCTGAAGTTATATCTGTAGATCTAACTGAAATTCAGGCAGTAAAAAATTGGCCCCAACCGAGGAACGCCAGTGAAGTCCGTAGTTTCCTTTGATTGGCAGGCTATTACAGAAAGTTCATCAAGGGATTTTCTTTAATTGCCAAGCCTTTAACTAGTTTAACAAAGAACGACACCAAGTACTCTTGGAATGGAGCTTGTGAAGATAGCTTCCAGACATTAAAACTGAAGTTGACGACAGCCCCTCTCTTGGCACTCCCGACTGAGGAAGGGAGATTTAGTGTTTATTGTGACGCATCCAAAGTTGGTCTGGGATGTGTTCTGATGCAAGAAGGCAAAGTTGTAGCATATGCTTCCAAATAGCTAAAGAGTTATAAACAGAATTATCCCACTCATGATTTGGAATTAGCCGCAGTTGTCTTTGCACTAAAGATTTGGAGACACTATTTGTATAGTCAGCAGTGCGACGTGTTTTCTGACCATAAGAGCCTAAAGTATCTATTTACTCAAAAGGAATTAAATATGAGACAAAGACGTTGGTTGGAGTTCGTTAAGGATTACGTTTTGAAATTAAGTATCATCCGGGTAAGGCTAATGCTGTAGCCGATGCATTAAGTAGAATGTCAAAGACAATGAAACCTGTGGTGTCAACCATATCATTACCCTTGAAGGTTGAGATTCAGAAATTCGAGTTGGAGATAGTTCCGGAGTTATCAGCATTGCTTTCGGCATTATCTATTCGGCCAACTATTTTGGATAAGATCAAGGAGGCACAACAAAAGGAATCAAAGGAAAACAATAGCATGATGAGTAAGTTGAAGGACGCCTCCTCTGAGTTTAGTCTCTCCAAGGATGGTATTTTGAGATTTAGGAATCGATGGTGTGTTCCAAGTGATGAAGAATTACGTAGGTTGATCTTGGCCGAGGCGCACTCTTCTCCTTTTTCTGTACACCCCGACAATACCAAAATGTATCGGGATTTAAAGTTACTTTACTAGTGGCCAAATTTGAAGAAGGATGTTGCCAAGTATGTGGAGTCGTGTTTGGTATGCCAACAAGTTAAGGCAGAGCATCAGCATCCAGGAGGTACCCTTCAACCCTTACCGATCCCCGAATGGAAGTGGGAAAACATTGCCATAGATTTTGTCATAGGATTACCTAAGACAACTAAAGGTCATGACAGCATTTGGGTTGTAATTGACAGATTGACGAAATCAGCTCACTTCCTACCTGTAAATGCAACTTACACGATGGACCAGCTTGCTAACCTGTATGTTCAGGAAATTATCAGATTGCATGAGATTCCGATATCTATTGTCTCCGATCGTGATCTCAGGTTCACCTCGAGGTTTTGGCAATGTCTTCAAGGCACGTTAGGAACAAAGTTGACCCTCAGCATTGCTTTTCACCCTCAGACTGATGGACAATCCGAACGGACAATTCAGACACTCGAGAATATGTTAAGGGCGTGTGTGCTGGATTTCCAGGCATCTTGGAGTCAATGCATGCCATTGGTTGAATTCTCCTACAACAATAGTTTCCAGTCCACCATTGGTAGGGCACCATACAAAGCACTGTATGGCAGGAAATGCAGATCACCCTTATATTGGGACGAAGTTGGCGAAGCAAAACTTCTAGGCCCTGAAATCTTGCAGCAGATGTCAGACAAGATCGCCATTATTAGGAAAAGAATGATGACAGCATAAAGCCGACAGAAGAGTTATGCTGACCAAAGAAGAAGAGATCTTGAGTTTGCTGTCGATGATGAAGTTTTCCTTAAGATTTCACCATTTAAGGGAGTTTTAAGATTCGACAAGAAGGGAAAGCTTAGTCCACGATTCATTGGTCCATTCCCTGTCTTGGCAAGGATTGGCAGTACAGCTTATAGGTTGCAATTGCCTCTAACACTAGAAAAAGTTCATAACGTCTTTCATGTGTCAATGCTAAGGAAATGCATACGTGATCCGACACAGGTTGTTAAGCCAACGGTAATCGAAATTGAGCCAACATTAATGTATGAAGAGAAACCTGTTCGAATTATGGAAACTGCAGTTAAGACTCTACGGAATAAAGAGATCCCAATAGTGAAAGTTCTGTGGACGAATCATGGCGTTGAAGAAGCCACATGGGAGCGACAGCAGAACATGATTATCAAATATCCTGAGCTCTTTGCTTGATCAATTTTCGAGGACGAAAATTTTGTTTAAGGAGGGGTGGATGTAACACCCGACAATGTTCGGCCATGTATTTTCTTAACAACTTTAACTGTCACCTCCACCATTAACCTTTACAATTTTGAATTTAAATGCCAAAGCTTAATTGATTTTATTTGTGTGATGGCAGAATTGTAAATAAGATGGATTTCAATCGATATAAAAAGAAAATAGAAATTCTTAAACCTCACTAAAACCCCACTGTAGCCGACACTTTCCTTCTGCGATTTCTCAACCTCCAAAGCTCTCCTTCCCTTGCCAGCGACTCCTTCGTCGGTGACCGATTCTTCAGTCTCCACCCCGACAATCCACGCTCTAGGTAAGGCTTAGACAATGTAGCTGCTAGTTAGTTACTTAGAGCTCTGTTTTCAGCTATAACTTGAAGTTTCATATTCTTCAATGGCAGAGATATTGTAGTAACATTTATAATCTGCGTTTAGTAATGGCATTTCCGATTCAATTCTGGACATTAAGATAACTGACTGTGTTTAGTTACCAGGTTGAATCTGGGCATTTTAGGTTCTGGAAACTTGATCTACGCACATAAGCTGCTTGACTAAAGAACTTAGGAATACATGTACGTTAGATTCTAGGATGACTTCTGGTTATAACTTTTAGGATTTTGTTTTAACTCTGTAATGTGAAATGTTTTAGGTGAAGAAATATCTGAGGTGAAGTACTCAAGTTGCTAAGGGAAACCAAGTAAGTGAGTGAGCAAGATTCCCGGCCATTAAGGCCCTACATCACAAGGGTACTAGGTAGATGATGTTTATAATATTTAAAGGTTATCTGTGCTATTGTCTGTTTGGTTATGATACTCGAGTTGATAGTATGATCTTTTGATGAATGAATGAGTTGTCCTTTTAGTCTGATGAAATGAGGGTACTCATACTCATGCTTCACGATTGTTTTCCTTTTCAAGCATATGAAAATGTTTTAAGTGCATGTTTTCCTTCACGATCAAGATATGAACATGAAACTTATGTAACAAGGATTAAGAGAGGGTTGGGGGCGGTTTGGCGTATGTCACTGTCCAAAAGGAGGATCATGAATACGGCCCGCAAGGGACTATGTACACTTTCACTGTCAACCCCCTTTCGGCACAAATCCTCCCTTAATCCATAAACGATGAACAAGACGTGATGTAAACGATGAACAAGAATGTGATGTAAACGATGAACAAGAACATGAACAAGAATGTAATGAGAAATGATTATGTAAATGTGTTCTTTTCAACTGAGCATTCATGCATACATGTTAGTATTGCACTCCTTACTAAGCATTAGACTTATAGTTTAAACCTTATGATGTAGGTGACGAATTATCATGTGAGGATTTCAAACCCAAAGAAGATGTCTAGGACTGGTTGCTGGATGGTGCTCAGGGTGACAGATTGTGGTTGGATAGGCGAGTATGACCCGTGGATTCTGCTCCTAAGTTGTTAGTAAGAATAATGAATACTGATGCCTTAAGTATGATGAGATTTTCTTATTATGATGGATTTTTTTGGGATTGTCGAACTAAATTCCTAAGTTGAAGATGATTATTAGAATGAAGAATGACCTGTTTTAATTAAGTCTTCCGCTACACGTATTTTGGTTGAGTCTATGATTTATACCTGTACAAGTTTATTTTAGTCAAGTCGAAGTCTGTAAAAGTCAGGATGCCTTGCATCGTAGATGTTTTAAATCGGCAGATGCTAGAAATTCCTTACTCACCGGTAGAGGTCCTCTATCGGATGATGATTATATGTCACGTGCGATGCACATGTCAATCGGTAGATGCTGATTATTACAATCGGCAGATGCTAGAAATTATTTACTCACTGGTAGAGGTCTTCTATCGGATGATGATTATATGTCACGTGTGATGCACATGTCAATCGGTAGCTGCTTATTATTACAATCGGCAGATGCTAGAAATTCATTACTCACCGGTAGAGGTCTTCTATCGGATGATTATTATTATGTCACGTGTGATTCACATGTCAACCAGTAGATGTAGATGTTTACGCTATCGGAAGAAGTGAGCACTAAGTCTTGTCGTTTTGTGATCGGATGATGTGGGTAATTATGCTTTGCCGTTTAGTAATCGGTAGAGGTCTTCTACCGGGCGATGTCCATGAGTCACGTGAAACGCTCGTGTCCATCGGATGATGTCCTCTTCCGGGCGATGTCCATGAGTCACGTGAAACGCTCGTGTCCACCGGATGATGTCTTGTACTGGGCGACGTCTATTGAGTCACGCGGAGTGGTGACATTCGGGGAATGTGTTCCTATCGGTAGATGTCTGCAAATCCATGCAGCCCGCGACCGATGAAGTCAAGTTGTCTGAGGGCACTTTCCTTCTGCCCGAACACGTTATGGAACTAATGTCTGAGTCATGTCGATCGACTCTGTGACTGACTGTGTCAGTAGTCTTATGAGGGAGCCGAGTTTTTGAAGGATTCAGTTTTGTCAGATATGGCATTGTTCTTGAGTACCGTTAAAAAAATATATACATAGAGGGTAAACTTAGTATAAATGACCTAAGAAAGTTATGAATTGGTCTCATCCCTAATGTGGTCGTTACAAACGGTTTCAGCCACGTTGGCATCCTAGTTGGGCTTAGGCTGACTTTGCGTACGTTTGCCGCGTTTGCGCTTGTTGGCCCAACCTTGTAGTCCAGCGTGGAGGCCTTGTCCATAACAGTCCTCCCCCTCGGCTGGACCTTTCCCCAAGGTCAAAAATCAGGAAATTGGGCCGTAACCACATAGGAGTCGACCCAGGTTGCATCGGTGATCGGCTTATTCTGCCACTGAATTAGCCACTGTGTAGCTGGAAAATTGCCGCGTTTGACCACTCTGGTTTGTAGGAGACGGAAAGGAACAACAGAGGAGTCGTCGGCATAGTAGTCGGAAGGGAGAGTAGAAGATGATCGTGCGTTACTGCCAATGGTCTTCTTCAAAAGCGAGACATGAAAATTAGGATGAATGCGAGCACCCGCTGGTAAAGCTAATTTATAGGCAACCTGACCAACCCGCGACAGAATTTTAAAGGGACCAAAATATTTTGGTGCGAGTTTGTGCACCGGCCGATCAACCACGGAATGCTGGCGATAAGGCTGAAGTTTAAGAAAAACCCAGTCCGCTGGTTGAAAACTGTGTTCGCTGCGATGACGATAAGCATATAATTTCATCCTATTCTGAGCCTAGGCAATGTTTTCTTTTAGTAGGGTATCCATGGTATGACGATCCCGGAGAAAACCGTCGGCTGCTGCTGATGGGGATTGAAGATAAGGACCCAAAACCAATCGAGGAGGGGGTTGTCCATACAAAGCTTCGAAAGGCGTCATACGAATGGCCGACTGGACCGTGGTGTTATACCACCATTCTGCCAGGGGTAGCCACTGTCGCCACGCAGAATGTTTCTGAAATGTCATGCAACATAAATACATCTCCAGACATTGATTTAAACGCTCCGTTTGGCCATCGGATTCAGGATGGTAGGCGGTGGACGTATCCAGTTCGGCGCCCAGAGAAGAAAAGACAGACTGCTAGAATGAGGATAGAAAGATCGGGTCTCTATCCGAGACCATAGATTGCGGTATGCCATGTAGCTTGAAGATATGATCCAGAAATAAGTTGGCAACTTGGACGGCAGTGAATGGATGTTTGAGAGCCAGGAAATGAGCGTACTTCGTGAAGCGATCCACCACCACCAAGATGCAGTTAGATTGAATGGAGCTAGGTGGGCCCTCTATGAAATCCATGGAAATATGGGTCCATGGGTGTTGGGGAATCAGAAGTGGCTGGAGGAGGCCAGGGTAGGGCACATGCTTGTGTTTGCATCATTGGCAGGTATCGCAGCTGCTGATATATTTTTGAACTTCTGAAGCGAGTCTAGGCCACCAAAGAAGGGTTTTGCTCAGTGGAGTGTTGCTTGAATACCAGAGTGGCCTCCCTCTGCTGAATCGTGCAAGGTTTTGAGGACCTTCGTTCGGATCAAGTTTCCTTGGCCCAGGACCAAACATCCTTTAAAACGGAGTAGGCCATGAGAAAAAGAGAATTGAGGCTCCTGGGAGGCTTCGACAGAGAGTTTGGTGATTAAGTTTGCAGCCCACTCATCCCCTTTATAGCTGGAGATAACTTCTTGTATCCATCGAGGAGAGTTAATGGAAATATCTTGACAATGTGAGTCTGCCGAAGAAGGCAGAAAGGTAACGCGTGATAGGGCGTCAGCAACCATGTTATGCTTCCCTTGGCGATATTCAATTTGATAATCCAGCCCCAAAAGTTTAGAGAGCCACTTCTGTTGTAACGGTGTAGTGATGCGCTGCTCCAACAGATATTTGAGGGATTGGTGATCTGTCTGAATGACGAAGTGATTTCCTTCCAAATAATGTCGCCAGAGCTAAACCGCATAGATGAGTGCAAGTAACTCTTTCTCATATATCGATAGCCCCAGGTTCCTCGAATTAAAAGGCTTACTCATAAAAGCAATAACTTGGCGATTTTGCATTAAGACAGCCTGTCACGACCTGAAAGGGGGCCAGCCAATCGCCTCATTTTTAGATAGATCAATCGGGCTAACTTTTCAAGTAAAGTGTATACTAACTACGCCCTCACTATCCATACAGTACTACATAGTCAAGTGCACTGTGAAAAAGAAGACCACACAAGGATCCTCCGAAACACACCACACAGAAAGGCAGCAATAGCATTAGACAAAGCCTCATAAGGAGAATAGATATAGTCAACCATAAGAGGAATCACGGTCGGCATACCCTAGGCCTCGTGGATCACACGGTAGGTCACCAGGAGGGAATCTGTAACGCCCCCGAACCCGCCCCTGCTCGGTACGCTACTTTGCAAACTCTAACCGTGTTAAAAATGACGTCTAAAATCATTTTCATAAATTATTCGACTCGGTTTTTTGGGTTTTTCGAACCCTTGAAAAATGTTGGAAAACGTGCGTAAAATATGTCGGAAAAGGTCGGGTCATAACATAGTAGAAGTAGGAATTTAAAAAAAAAAATTATTTTTCTTCTGCTGGGCGCGCGCTAGGCGCCGCGTGCGGCCAGGCAGCGGGCCCGCGCGCGCTACTGTAGCACGCTGCGCGCGCTCCCTGCGCGTCGGCCCGATCGATCGCGTGTGCAGCCTGATCGATCGGGCCCTCTTGGGTCCCTTCGGCCTAAAAACACCAATTTTTGACTTTTTTTGAATTTTCCACATTTTTTTTCATTTTTCATCGAGCCAAACACCTCCAAAATTTCTAAAATTTTTACCACACGTTCCCGACACTCCCGACCCCATGTCTCGTAAAAATCTTAGAAAACCGACTTAAAATGAATAACAAAAAAATAGAGAACGGGAACCCGACAGTATAGACATTTTTAACAAAAACTGACAATATAACGACTAAAAGTTTCTAAATCTGAAAACTTGAAAAACATGCATTTAAAACACAATTTAAACCCAATTCACACCAGAATCAAATGCTAGTATTTACATCAAAACAAATCTCACAAAATCAACAACAAAATCTCAATCCCAACTACAAACCACACCCCGAGAATCAGATCGAAGCGCCCCAACAATGGCCTGCACCGGCGAGCCCCGTGGATCTCTGACTGCTCCTAGTCCTGATCCTCGCTATCAAGCTCACCTGTAAACACTCCGTCACCTACACCACAGAACACAAAACATAAGCCTAATATTTAGCAAGTAGAGATTTATGAATGCACAAACACACAATGCTCGAACACCCTAACACATGCAGTTTCTAACACTCAGTTTTTGCCTGTATCGCTCACGATGCCTTAAAGATTGCTTGCATCGTTAGATGCCTTATTACTTGCACCGAAAGATGCCTTAGTTGCCTGCACCAACAGGTGCCTTAGTTGCCTGCACCGAAAGATTGCCCGCATCGTTAGATGTCTTATTGCCTGCACCGACAGGTGCCTTAGTTGCCTGCACCGACAAGTGCCTTAGTTGCCCGCACCGAAAGGTGCCTTAGTTGCCCGCACCGACAGGTGCCTTAGTTGCCCGCATTGACAGTCAGTGCCTTAGTTGCCCGCACCGACAGGTGCCTTAGTTGCCTGCACCGACAGTGCCTTAGTTGCCCGCACCGAAAGGTGCCTTAGTTGCCCGCACCGACAGGTGCCTTAGTTGCCTGCACCGACAGTGCCTTAGTTGCCTGCACCGACAGTGCCTTAGTTGCCCGCACCGACAGGTGCCTTAGTTGCCCGCACCGACAGGTGCCTTAGTTGCCCGCACCGACAGGTGCCTTAGTTGCCCGCACCGAAAGGTGCCTTAGTTGCCTGCACCGACAGTGCCTTAGTTGCCCGCACCGAAAGGTGCCTTAGTTGCCTGCACCGACAGTGCCTTAGTTGCCCGCACCGAAAGGTGCCTTAGTTGCCCGCACCGAAAGGTGCCTTAGTTGCCCGCACCGAAAGGTGCCTTAGTTGCCCGCACCGAAAGGTGCCTTAGTTGCCCGCACCGACAGGTGCCTTAGTTGCCCGCACCGAAAGGTGCCTTAGTTGCCCGCACCGACAGGTGCCTTAGTTGCCCGCACCGAAAGGTGCCTTAGTTGCCCGCACCGACAGGTGCCTTAGTTGCCCGCACCGACAGGTGCCTTAGTTGCCCGCACCGAAAGGTGCCTTAGTTGCCCGCACCGAAAGGTGCCTTAGTTGCCCGCACCGACAGGTGCCTTAGTTGCCCGCACCGACAGGTGCCTTAGTTGCCCGCACCGAAAGGTGCCTTAGTTGCCCGCACCGAAAGGTGCCTTAGTTGCCTGCACCGACAGTGCCTTAGTTGCCCGCACCGACAGGTGCCTTAGTTGCCCGCACCGACAGGTGCCTTAGTTGCCCGCACCGAAAGGTGCCTTAGTTGCCCGCACCGAAAGGTGCCTTAGTTGCCCGCACCGAAAGGTGCCTTAGTTGCCCGCACCGAAAGGTGCCTTAGTTGCCCGCACCGACAGGTGCCTTAGTTGCCCGCACCGAAAGGTGCCTTAGTTGCCCGCACCGACAGGTGCCTTAGTTGCCCGCATTGACAGGTGCCTTAGTTGCCCGCACCGAAAGGTGCCTTAGTTGCCTGCACCGACAGGTGCCTTAGTTGCCTGCACCGAAAAAGGATGCCTTACTCTTTAACCAACTATCATTCACCCTTACAACGACAAATACACAACAACAAACAATGCAGCTATACATCATGATGCATGTTTCAACGATATACAACACCACACCGCACCACACAACAACTCAACACAACCCGAAGCAAAACCAATAACTCAACTCAACACGAAGCAAAGCAATAACAAATAAACCCTACCGTTCTTTGGTGTAGGCCTGAAGGCGAAAGAATAGCACCCACTACTTACCTGACTGCTCGGCTTCCAAGTGCTCAATTCGTCCTATTACTTCACTAGCTCGACGACCTAAAATAACAAAACCTTAACTTGATAAGTCAACAATAAAGTCTAAGAAATTTTCTAACTAAAATAAACAACATTTATAACCAATTCTCTTTCAAAACACAAAACCCGATTTTTACCCAAAATTACAACGTCCAACTTCGAACGGCCATAACTCCCTCGTTTTTCAATGGATTTCAACGTGCCACCCCAATTCGGAAACCTCTACGTGTCCACTATCCATTGAAACACTAAAATTAGCCAAATAAACAACTTGGCCAACCCGAATTCCAGAAAACAGAACCGGTGCACATATTGCACAAAATCGGTTTTTGTGTAACTCTCTCCCAATCCTTAATCTAACCACACAAACAACCTAAACTAACATGATTAAGGATTAAATTATCAAAAGAGGAAGAAAATCATCCAAGGAAAAGAAATTTTCGGAATCCCTAACCTAGGGTTTTCAAACTCCCACTAAACTCACCCAAAACACACTTAAACTACCACAAATCAACACCTAAGTGTAATCAAACCAAAACCCACATGATTTTTACCTTGAACCACCTTGAGAAATTGAAGAAAAGAGAGGGAGGAGATCGGCTATGGAGGATGAAGGGAGGGAGCCGAAAAGATGACGAAGAAAATGGGAAAAATCAACATTTAATATAAACTTTTTTTCCTATTTTTCTTTTCCTCCACAATTCTTTTTAAAATTAACAATTAAACCCTCTTTTTCCTCCTTTAACTCCAACGTGAATCATCCAAACAAAGCCCCTTTTTATTCACACAATTATTTGAAATTTGATTGGCTTGTTTAACTTTGACTTTTTCAAACACTTTGAATGTTTAAACCATGAAATTTTCAAACCTACTCCTTTTTGACTTGTCAACTCCTTTTCTTTCCCTTGCATTATTTCCAATCCTTTTATCACTTAACCTTAATTCTCATACTTAGCATAACCTAGGCTACCCACGCTACAGAAATTTTTTGGGTGTTACAGAATCAACGATCACTCTCGATCGGTCGGCATACCCTGGGCCTCGTAGATCACATGGTAGCTCACCAGGAGGGAATCAACGATCACTCTACCCTGAGCCCTCGGGAACACCGCACAAGGGACTTATCATACCGGGGTAACAACGCACAAACACTGATTAGGTAAGGTAACAGGGCTAGCGTAGCTCAAAACCTAGGACTAGCCAAAGCTCCGAGTCCACAACCACAAGTAAGGAGTCTAACAAGAGGGAACTCAACCCGGAGGGAATCAACAACCACTCATCCCAGAGCCCTATCCAAACGATTGTGAGGAGTACCACGGCAACCCTCAAACACGGGTGCATCCGGGCAAAATCCCTTGATACTCTTAGCTGGGCCCCGCTAAGAGTGTCAAATGATTACCTCCAGAATCAACTCCAAATGACAATACAGAAAACTATGCAATGCATCGGAAAACCAGCCCACAATAAAACACAACAGTATAGTATGACGATCAATCTCAACTCAAACTCGTCGGCAAGACCAGCAAACATGACAGTAAGCAGTCAAATCAAGTCAAAAGTATATGAACGACCCTTAAACCGAACCCTTATTTTCCGTATCATTATATTTTTTTTATTATATTTTCCTAAAGTTTAAGCGGAAAAACATTTTCATAACATTTGATCAGAATTTGAATTGAAATCAAAATTGTTAAAGTCGTTTAGGAAATCGTTTGAAACAAACCTTAAAAATCAATTAAATAAAATAATTAAACGTTTAAAGCAATGGAGCAGGGGAAAGCAACAAAATCAGGGTAAAAAGGGACAGAGGTCCCAAAAGTGCAGGGGTGATCGAGAGCCCAAAACAGGCGATCGCATAACGGCGATCGCATAACGGCGAGCGATCGCCCTTTGGCGATCGCGTAGTTTCGCCAGCGATTGCCTGCGAGGCGATCGCAATATATGAGGGGGCGATCGATCGCCATCTGAGGTGATCGATCGCCATGCTCTCTGGAATTTTCCAGAGAGCACGGCCATGAGGGGCGATCGATCGCCACCCACTCTGCCTCCCTCCTTTTCCTTTTTCTTTTTCTTCCTTCATCCTCTGCATACCAAAACTTAACACTTAATCCTTTTCCTCATTCATCTTCTATACAATAACGCTACCGTCCATATATATTTCACTCGCTACCTATCACCCGTTCACCGACCCAAAACACATGAAAAATATAACCAAATTCCATAAAAACGAACCGAGTGGTTCCGTTTAAAAGTTTATCATTACCTCCTGTTTGAAAATATCAAAACATTACAAAATCCTTCCAATTTTTTGACAAACACTATATATTATCTATTCGGATCCAAGCACCCTAAAATATTCAACTAAACAATTTCCTATATCCAATCTATCAATTACCCAAAACATTTACCTACGTCCCCACGGGTCAAAATCATGCCCCGATTGCCAGCGCACTCCCACGAACCATCCTCCTTCAACATGTCCATACTTCAGGCGGAGGGACGTCTTCCTCACCTGTCTCAAAATCACCTACACCATAGAATTAAACACGTGAGCTAGAAGCTCAGTAAATCTAAGTGAATGCACGTGAATGCTAATGCTATGCATGTACAGTTCATAAATCATGCGTCCTACCTTTTCGCTAATCATTTCATTTCATTTACGTCACCGGGGCTTCTCTCTCGCTAGATAGGAGCGGCACATCCGGCGATTGGATAGCTCCTCGTATCTAACCAGGGGGAAGACATGCTTCATCCGACAGCCATGTCTGAACCACTGCCACCGACGTGACCATCATTACATTCATTACCTTGTCGTTATCGTTTTCCTTTTCATGAAAATATGCATAGAAAACTCATTTTCATGCCGTTCGAAAACGATGATGCGTGAACAATTATTATGCTATGAACGAAATGGAAATATAAATACAACAAAACAATAAACCAAGCAAATAACAACCTAACCAAACCTAAAACTAACTACCCATTCTAATTACCCCACACAACAAACATCTCCAATTCCTCAATCGACATTGTCTTATGGTGTAGGCCAATCGGCCAAACAAATCACAGAGACTTACCTCACGTCCGTTGCACACCGAGCTCCGTCCACGAGCATTGTTTACCTAAGGCAAAACATAACATTTGTCATTTAAACAAATTCTAAACTATCGAGTTTAGAAAATCACAAACTCTTAGCTAAAGAAAATCTCCTAAACTCTATTCTAACTCGTTGAGGCATTTTATCGAGCAATTCGCGCTCGGGAATTTCCAAACCTCCATTAATGGAGTTTTCAAGCTCCAAACCAACCAAAACTCCAATATTAACCAATAAATCGATTAACTATGTCCAATAAACTCTAATACATCGATTATAGGCATAACTACACTAAACCTATCGATTTCAAACTCTATTTCACGTTTTCAACGAAAACCCTAACAAACCCTAATCGTTTTAAACCCTAGAAATTGAAATCTATCGTTCCAAAAGCTTAGAGTCTTACCTAGAGAGTGAAGACAAAGGAGAAACGTAAAGACTCGAGTCGCCAGAGGAGGAGAATCGTTGGCGAGGAGGAGAAACGCACGAGAGGCGATGAAAATCGCCAAAAAGGGTGGAGAGAAAATGGGGTTCGCGTTGGTTAGAGGGGAGAGTTAGGGAATTATTGATTTTTAATTAAAATTTGACCTACAAAATTACTTCTTTGCCCCTCACTTTGATTTCTATTTCTTTCGTTAGTTATTTCGTTATTTAACTACAGATTGGCCAAAATTTCATATTTCATCATAAATTCCAATTTATTATTACGGCTTCGTTAAAACTTTCCGTTCGCAAAACGGACTTAATTTGACGTATTTACAAAAATGCCGTTTATATTGGAATAAAATCGAATCCCGTAAAGCCGGGTGTTACATTCTATCCACCTTATTTAAATTTTGTCCTCAAAATCTGATTATACAAATAGTTCAGGATACTTTAACATCATATCCTGCTGCCTCTCCCAAGTAGCCTCCTCTACATCATGGTTCCTCCACAAAACCTTTACTAGAGGAATCTCCTTATTACGCAATACATTGATAGAAGACTCTACGACTCGTACTGGCCTTTCCTCGTAGGTCAGCGTTGGTTGTACTTCGATCTCCCTTGTTTCAACGACGTGTGATGGATCACGAATGCATTTTTTGAGCATGGACACGTGGAATACATCTTGAATACCTTCCATAGATGTCGGGAGTTGTAACCTGTACGCCATCGTCCTAATCCTCTTCAGAATAGGAAAGGGCCCAACAAAACAAAGATTCAACTTGCCTCGCCTTCCAAATCGCATAACGCCTTTAAACAGAGAAATCTTCAAATACACTTCGTCACCTTCCTTAAACTGCAATTCTCTCCGTCTGGTATAAGTATAACTCTTTTGGCGACTTTGTGCAATCTCTATACGTCGTCTGATAACAGAGATCTTCTCCACTGTTTGCTGTAATATGTCTGGGCCAACTATGCTAGCCTCGCCTACCTCATCCCAATATAGCGGAGACCTGCATTTTCGACCATATAATGCCTCGTATGGAGCCATGCCAATCGTAGCCTGGAAGCTGTTGTTTTATGAAAACTCAATCAATTGTAAATATCGGCTCCACGAGCCCTGAAACTCTAGCACGCAAGCTCTGAGCATATCCTCAAGAATCTGATTTGTTCTTTCTGTCTGTCCATCAGTCTGAGGATGAAACGCCGTGCTAAAATTCAGCTGAATTCCCATCGCCTTATGTAAACTCTTCCAGAACTTCGAAGTAAATCTGGCATCTCTATCAGAAACAATAGAGATGGACACTCCGTGTAATCTAACGATCTCCTACACATACAGCTCAGCTAGCTGATCCATAGAATAGGTCATCTTCACTGGCAGGAAGTGGGCTGTCTTTGTCAAACGGTCTACTATCACCCAAATACCATCGTGCCCCTTTGTCATTCTCGGGAGTCCCACTATGAAATCCGTGGAGATCTATTCCCATTTCCACTCTGGAATAGGCAATGGCTGTAAAGTTCCGGCTGGCCTTTGATGCTCTGCCTTAACCTGTTGGCAAATCAGGCAAGTTTCTACGTATTTGGCAATCTCTCTCTTCATGTTTGGCCACCAGAAATGCTGCCTTAAATCTCTATACATTTTGGTGCTTCCCAGATGCACTGAATATGCTGAAGAATATGCCTCGGCCAATATCTCCTTCTTTAGCTCATCATCGCTAGGCACGTACCACCTGTACCTAAATTTCAATACTCCATCATCTGTCAGGTTGAAATCAGACGTACCTTCAGATGTCATACTCATTCGATGCCTTTCAGACTCCAAATTATTTTGTTGAGCTTCTCGTATTCTGTCTAAAATCGTCGGTCTAAGAGAAATGTTAGTGAGCATACTGGAGAATTCTGCCACAATCTCCACATCGAACTTCTCAATCTCAGACCTTAGCATTACCGGCATCGATGCAAGTGATGGTTGGCTCGTAGCAGGCATTCGGCTTAAGGCATCAGCGACTTTGTTTGCCTTTCCTGGGTGGTATTTAATTTCAAAATCATAATCTTTAACAAACTCTAACCACCTCCTTTGCCGCATGTTCAACTCTTTCTGTGTAAATAGATACTTCAAGCTCCTGTGATCCGAGAACACCTCACACTGCTGCCCATACAGATAATGCCTCCAGATTTTTAAAGCAAAAACCACCGCTGCAAGCTCAAGGTCGTGTGTCGGATAGTTTTGCTCATATGGCTTCAACTGTCTAGAAGCATAAGCAATGACCCTGCCTTCCTGTATCAATACACAACCCAGTCCAATTCTCGAGCCGTCACAGTAAATACTGAACTTATCACCCTCAACTGGCAGTGTCAGAACTGGAGCTGTAGTCAATCTCAGTTTCAGCTCCACAAAGCTCTTTTCACAAGCAGGTGATCATACAAATTTCTCATTCTTCCTCGTCAATCGGGATAGAGGGACTGCTATCTTTGAAAATCCTTCGATGAATTTCCTGTAATATCCAGCAAAACCGAGAAATCCTCGTACCTCTCGTACATTTTTAGGCTGTGGCCAACCCCTGACAACCTCAATTTTAGCTGGATCCACTAAGATTCCTTCCTGAGATATGACATGGCCGAGAAAACTTATTCTGTCCAGCCAAAATTCACACTTAGAAAATTTCGGATACAATAGATGTTGGCTCAAAGTTTTAAGAACAATCTGTAAATGCTCCTCGTGCTCCTCCTTAGTTTTTGAATAGATCAAGATGTCATCAATGAAGACGACGACAAACTTGTCTAAATACTCCTTAAACACATGGTTCATCAAATCCATAAAAGCCGCAGGAGCATTCGTAAGTCCAAAAGACATCACAAGGAATTTGAAATGTCCATACCTCGTTCGGAAGGCCGTTTTCTTAACATCTTCCCTCCGGACCTTCAACTGATAATAACCCGAGCATAGGTCTATCCTTGAAAATACTCGGGCACCCTGCAGTTGATCAAACAGGTCGTCAATCTGAGGCAGTGGATACTTATTCTTCACTGTTAGTTTATTTAACTCTCTGTAATCAACGCACATCCTGAGAGTTCCGTCCTTTTTCTTCACGAACAGAACTGGCGCACCCCAAAGGGAAAAACTGGGTCGAATAAACCCCTTGTCTAATAACTCCTCTAAGTGAGACTTCAGCTCTTTCAATTCAGTAGGTGCCGGTCTGTAAGGATTCTTTGATACCGGCGCAGAGCCTGAATACACATCAATCACAAACTCGATCTCTCTGTCAGGCGGTAATCTGGGAAGATCGTTAAGAAAGATCTTTGAGAAATCTCTAACTATCGGAAGGTCCTCTAGTTTTACCTCGCTGAGTAACCGAGTATCAATCACGGTAGCCAGATAAATAGAGCATTCGCCCTTAAACTACTTCTGAACCTTCATAGAATAAGAAATAGGTGACCCGCTCGACCTATTTAGCGCCTGATATGAGAACTCGTCCTTATCCGGAGGCCGAAAAGTTACCAACGCGGATCGACAGTCAATGGTGGCGTAGTGACGTGAAAGCCAATCCATCCCTAGAATTAGATCGTACCGCTCTATTCTCATAACTATCAGGCAAGCATAGAGGGTATTAATCCCCACCGAGACAACGTTGCCTTGGAAGACACGATTAGACTGCATAAGAGCTCCCGAAGGCAGCATCACTCTATACTCACATTCAGCCAACTCATATACTAGCCCCAATCTAATCATGCAAGCAGTTGAAATGAAGGAGTGCGTAGCTCCCGTATCTATCAAAGAAAATACTGGTACACCCATGTCTAGAATAGTACCTGATATGACAGATGGCTGTGCCTTGTCGTCGATATCTCCAGGCTCAATAAATGCGAAGATCCTCGGCATAACTCTTCGTTGATCTCTGCCCTGTTGATTTCTGCCTGGCTGATTTCGGTCCAATAACGGGCAGTTCATGGTATAGTGACCGACCTCTCCGCACCTGAAGCAGCTATTGGTGCCTAACCGACACTCGCCAAAATGTTCTTTCTGGCATTTAGGACAAACAGGCTTCTGAGCAGCCCCTTGAACTTGCTTCCCTTTTCCCTGTTCATTTCCTCTTTCATGAGGCCTTTTAATGCCTCTTTGTTGTTGTGGCTGTTGTCCTCTGGGTTGCCAACCCCGATTCCGTACCTGAGGCTGAATCTCTCGAAAGAAGCCCTTAGCAGGCTCCCTTGGCTTAACACAAATCGCTCTGGCAGCCTCGAAGTCCAGGGCTCTAGTTGCGATGTCAAAATAGGGCACATCTATAATGCCTGACACAATAATGTTCATCTTGATCTCCGGATTCAGCCCCTCCATAAATTGATGCAGTTTGTCTTCATTGTCGCTGACAAGACGCGTGCAAAGCGTGACAATGCCTCAAATTTTTGAATATATTCAGCAACTGAACCTGTCTACTTCAGCTGCGTAAACTCATTTCTCTTAGCCACCCTCACCGTGCGGCTGAAATACTTATCGAAGAATACGGTCTTGAACCGTTCCCAGGTCATAACCGATACATCCGTCGTCGACTTGATCGAGTCCCACCAGAAACGGGCATCTAATGCCAAGTGAAAGGCGACAAAAGCAACCTTCTTCCCATTCTCCACTTCCGCATACTCTAGCATATCCTCCATAGTGCAGATCCACTCCTCTGCCACCGTCGGATCCAATGAGCGGCCGTCAAATACTGGAGTCCGTAGGCTTTGGAGTTTCTGCATACCTTGATTATTAGGCACTATCAAATCTCGGGCCCTCTGGTTCTCCCAGTTTACTAGGTTCTCGATTTGTTGTGTTTGCCGGTCCATGTGCTGGGCCTGACGGTCCAGCAAATCAGTCAGCCTATCTAAGGCATCGTCTCGGGCGTCTCTACCTCGAACCATTTTCTATAACTCCTATAAAAATTAAAACAAATAATCCTAAGAAATTGAATTTAAATAAAGCAATTAAACGTACTTACAGTTGATGAAGGATGTCCGCGTAGTAGCTGCGCAGTCGTGTAGTCTACAGAACCGCTTTTAAAACCCGGGGGCTCTGATACCATAACTGTAACGACCCTTAAACTTAACCCTTATTTTCCGTATCATTATATATATATTATTATATTTTCCTAAAGTTTAATCGGAAAAACATTTTCATAACATTTGATCGGAATTTGAATTGAAATCAAAATCGTTAAAGTCGTTTAGGAAATCGTTTGAAACAAACCTTAAAAATCAATTAAATAAAATAATTAAACGTTTAAAGCAATGGAGCAGGGGAAACCAACAAAATCAGGGGTAAAAAGGGACGGTGGTCCCAAAAGTGCAAGGGCGATCGATAGCCCAAAACAGGCGATCGATCGCCCTTCGGCGATTGCATAACGGCGAGAGATCGCCCTTAGGCGATCGCGTAGTTTGGCCAGCGATCGCTGCATATGAGGGGCGATCGATCGCCATCCGAGGCGATCGATCGCCATGCTCTCTGGAATTTTCCAGAGAGCACGGCCATGAGGGGCGATCGATCGCCCCTCCTTGGAGATCGATCGCCACCCACTCTGCCTCCCTCCTTTTCCTTTTTCTTTTTCTTCCTTCATCCTCTGCATACCAAAACTTAACACTTAACCCTTTTCCTCATTCATCTTCTATACAATAACGCTACCGTCTACATATATTTCACTCGCTACCTATCACACGTTCACCGACCCAAAATACATGAAAAATATAACCAAATTTCATAAAAACGAACCGCGTGGTTCCGTTTAAAAGTTTATCATTACCTCCTGTTTGAAAATATCAAAACATTACAAAATCCTTCCAATTTTTCCAAAAACACTATATATTATCTATTCAGATCCAAGCACCCTAAAATGTTCAACTAAACAATTTCCTATATCCTATCTATCAATTACCCAAAACATTTATCTACGTCCCCACGGGTCAAAATCACACCCCGACTGCCAGCGCAGTCCCACGAACCATCCTCCTTCAACATGTTCATACTTCAGGCGGAGAGACGTCTTCTTCACCTGTCTCAAAATCACCTACACCATAGAATTAAACACCTGAGCCAGAAGCTCAGTAAATCTAAGTGAATGCACGTGAATGCTAATGCTATGCATGTGTAGTTCATAAATCATGCGTCCTACCTTTTCGCTGATCATTTCATTTCATTTACGTCACCGGGGCTTCTCTCTCGCTAGATAGGAGCGGCACATCCGGCGATTGGATAGCCCCTCGTATCTAACCGGGGGGAAGACATGCTTCATCCGACAGCCATATCTCAACCACCGCCACCGACGTGACCATCATTATATTCATTACCTTTTCGTTATCGTTTTTCCTTTTCATGAAAATATACATAGAAAACTTATTTTCATGTCGTTCGAAAACGATGATGCATGAACAATTATTATGCTATGAACGAAATGGAAATATAAAAACAACAAAACAATAAACCAAGCAAATAACAACCTAACCAAACCTAAAACTAACTACTCATTCTAATTACCCCACACAACAAACATCTCCAATTCCTCGATCGACATCGTCTTATGGTGTAGGCCAATCGGCCAAACAAATCACAGAGACTTACCTCGCGTCCGTTGCACACCGAGCTCCGTCCACGAGCGTTGTTTATCTAAGGCAAAACACAACATTTGTCATTTAAACAAATTCTAAACTATCGAGTTTAGAAAATCACAAACTCCTAGCTAAAGAAAATCTACTAAACTCTATTCTAACTCGTTGAGGCATTTTATCGAGCAACTCGCGCTCGTGAATTTTTAAACCTCCATTAATGGAGTTTTCAAGCTCCAAACCAACCAAAACTCCAATATTAACCAATAAATCGATTAACTACGTCAAATAAACTCCAATACATCGATTATAGGCATAACTACACTAAACCTATCGATTTCAAACTCTATTTCATGTTTTCAACGAAAACCCTAACGACCCCTAATCGTTTTAAACCCTAGAAATCGAAATGTATCGTTCCAAAAGCTTAGAGTCTTACCTAGGGAGTGAAGACGAAGGAGAAATGTGAAGACTCGAGTTGCCGGAGGAGGAGAATCATCGGCGAGGAGGAGAAACGCACGAGAGGCGATGAAAATCGCCAAAAAGGGTGGAGAGAAAATGGGGTTTGCGTTGGTGAGAGGGGAGAGTGAGGGAATTGTTGATTTTTAATTAAAATTTGACCTGCAAAATTACTTATTTGCCCCTCCCTTTGATTTCTATTTGTTTCGTTAGTTATTTCGTTATTTAACTAACGATTCGTTTTCTCCAAAATTTCATATTTCACCATAAATTCCAATTTATTATTACGGCTTCGTTAAAATTTTCTGTTCGCAAAACGGACTTAATTTGACGTATTTACAAAAATGCTATTTATATTGGAATAAAATCGAATCCCGTAAAGTCGGATGTTACAGTATACATGCCTATTTAATGCAATATGCTCATATTTTTAAAACAGCCGACATCAATATCAGGAGTAATCCACAACAATAATACATATATGCATGTTATGTAGGTATATCGCAGTAAATATAATAACTCATACTGCCGAGGCGAGTCCTCCTAACTTCAGTGGTCCGTGTCTCCTCGGGGATCGTCTCGAAGTTTGCAAAGTCCTCCGAATCTGGGAGTCAACACAAGAAAAGATATAAAATCTAATTGGGGTTATAAAAGATATAAACTGCGAACTGGGGCAAAAACAGACCCAAATGGTTTGAGTTGACTTTTTGGTCAAAAGTCAACATTTGGTCAAAGTCAACGGTTGTTCAAAGTCAACGGTCATAGGTCAAACTCAATCATTGACTTTGACTGGTCAACATTCAAAAGGGTCGGACTTGTCGGTTTTGTTTGGGTTAGGGTCGGATCTAATTCGGGTCGGACCGGTCGGGTCTGATTTGGATAAACCCAACCCAGCTGGGCTCGGGTCGGACCCAGCAGATTCGGACTGGGTCCGGGTTGAATTCGACCTGACCCAATCCAAGCCCGACTCGACCTTAGGCCCGAGTTGACTCGGCCCAAAGCACGAGTCGACTCGGCCCAAAGCACGAGTCGACTCAGCCCAGTGCCGAGTTGACTAAGCTATCGGCCGAGTTAACTCGGCCATCGACGGCAATTGCCTCAAGGTTGGAAATCACGTTTTTCTGACCTGAATTTCGCCGAATCTTGTTTCCTACACGTTCCTTATCTCTTTTTCATCCAATCCTCTTAAAAACACCAAAGAATCGACCCGAAATCTCTGATCGACGAAACCTAAGAAATCTCGAAACTTTCTCGAGCAAAAATCGGGAGAAAGAGAGATTACCGTTGAAAGCATCCTTCAACAACGTTGATCCACTCTCCAAGATGAAGTTTTTGACACCAAGATCGCGCCGAACAGTTGTCGATCCGGCGTCGGCGATTTCTCTCTTGGCGGCCGTCTCCCTCTCTCTCTCTCTCTGTTTTGCTTTGGCTGAATGAAAATAGGTTTCTTAACCTATTTTCTTCTTTTATTTTATTTCTTCTATTTTTATTTCTTTAAATTCTATTTTAATTTCTTTAAATTCTAATTTAATTTCTTTAAATTTTATATCAAACCTATTAAACACATTTAATAGATTTTCGATTTCTAAATTAAAACTCTCGAATAACTTTGCTCGACAATATCGAATGTTCTTCCCTCGTGATTTTAATCCACTTATATTGCACGAAAAATTTATTCAGAAATTTTCATTCACTAAAATTTGGCGGATTTTACACAGCCCCCATTCCACCTTGGCAAGCATCTGTCTTAATCATGAACGGCCGAGAAAAATCAGGTAGAGTGAGAACTGGGGGCTTACTCATGGCCGCCTTAAGAATTTGGAAGGCTCTCTCGGCTTCTTGGTGCAAGACGAAAGCATCTTTTTTCAATAAGGTCATGAGTGGCTTCGCCAGAATTCCGTAGCCACGTATGAATTTTTGGTAGTAGCCCATCAATCCTAAAAATCCTCATAGCTGCTTGATATTGGCGGGTGAAGGCCAAGCCATCATCGCTTCAATTTTGGCAGGATCTGCTTTTACCCCGTCACTGGATATAATGTGGCCTAAGTAGCCGAATTCTTGCTGGCCGAATGTGCATTTGGACTCCTTGGCGACCAGCTTATGTTGTCGCAGCAGGGCCAAAACAGTTCGTAGATGATGACAATGAGCTTCCAAAGTCGGGCTATAAACAAGAATGTCGTCGAAGAAGACCAGGACAAACCTCCGTAGATATGGTTGAAAGACCGTGTTCATGAGGGCTTGGAAGGTAGCCGGCGCATTTGTGAGACCAAAGGGCATTACCTTGAACTCGTACAACCTGTGGTGGGTTTTGAAAGCTGTCTTGTGGCAATCCTCCTCCCTCACCCGGATCTGGTGGTATCCAGATCGAAGATCGATCTTGGAGAATATAGACGAGCCATGGAGTTCATCCAAAAGTTCGTCAATAATGGGCATTGGAAATTTGTCCTTGATAGTCAGAGCATTTAACTGGCGATAGTCGACGCAAAATCGCCACTGCCCATCGTTTTTTTTTACTAGTAAAACTGGGGAAGTGAATGGACTGTTGCTGGGAACAACAATTCCTTCCTTCAACATCTCCTGTACCAGTTTTTCAATCTCCGTTTTCTGAGAAAATGGGCATCGATATGGGGCGATCCGGAAAGGCTTTGCGTCTGCCACGAGAGGAATCCGATGATCCAGGCATCTCATTGGTGGTAATCCTGATAGTGGATGAAAAACATCCTGGAAGTCGCGAATGATGGCTCTCACATGCTCGGGCCATGTTGTTCGGGTTCCGCCTGTACTATGTACAGCTGTGCAAAGTATCTATAGGGCTGGTTTCGCGAATAGGTTCGCCACAATTTAGAGTTGGGTATTGCACTGGAAAATATTGGGTTGGCATAGGGCAAGGTAAGTGGTTTACCCTCATAATGGATCAGCAATTGTGTATTGGGTGGGTCAAATGTGACTGGGTTGTGGGCCGAGATCCAGTCTATTCCCAAGATAATGCCGCTCCCGCCAAACTTTAAAGTTATGAGAGGAAAAGTAAATGGAAGGCCCATCATCGTCCAGGTTACCGGTTCTATCAGCTCCTTACTCACCATTTTATCTCCGTTTGCCACCATAACCTGCACCGACCTTCTGACGAGCAGTGGTAACCTGAAGTGGGCGGCTATCCTTTCTTCCAGGAAGCTATTAGTACTACCACTGTCGATAAGTATGGAGATTTTTTGCTAGCCCAGTTGACCAGATATTCTTACCGTAGAGTTGGTTGTCTGGCTGGCGAGGGCATGTATAGAGACTTCTAGAGGTGGAGCTTCTTGGTCGTTGCCTGAATCATCGTCTCCAATGGAGTCTAACTTGACATCGTCGGCAGAATTGATGATGAGAACATTCAGTAACCGGTTTTTACAGACATGTCCGGCAAAGTACTTTTCATCGCATTTAAAACAGAGCCCCATTTTGCGTTTTAATTGGAGATTGCCTGCGGAATTTTCCGTACTGGGTAGGGCAGTTTCGTGGTTTCCACCTCCTGGTGGGAAGGATTCGCCGGAGCTGTTGGGGCTGATTTAGGGGATTCCGTCCATTTTGAGTAGGATAAATGTCAAGCTATTTTCCACCCTTTAGTCAATACGCTCAGGGCATTCTCTTGGAGTATGGCTACTTCTATTACCTGTTCGAGAGCAGTGGGTCAAGCAATTTTAACCATCGCTCGTATTTCCTCTTTCAACCCACTGGTGAATCCAGCAATTCAGAAAGACTCGGGCATTTCGGGCAAACGGGGTTTAGCTTGAGCTTTTAGTTCTTCAAATTTTTCCAAATAATCCGAAACAGTACCCGTTTGAGTGACCTTACTCAGAGTCTCTAATATATCTTCTCCCGGGCTAGTTGAGAATCGCTTACACAAAGCAGCTCTAAACTGCCTCCAGGTAATTCAAGTTTTCGTCGCCGCCCAACCATGATACCACACATCTGCTTTCTCCCATAGAAAGAGTTCCGCCATTTCCAGTTTTTGATTCTCAGCTGTTCTGTGTAAATCGAAGTATCAAGCTGCTTTTCTGACCCACTCTTATGGATTATCTCCCGTGAAATGTGGGAGTTCAAGTTATGGAAATCGTAGTAATTGTTGATCACAACGTGGGTGCTCTACGGGTGCTGGCGGGTAGTATGGTAACCTCGCTGGGGTATTCCATGAAGTTTGGGGTTGAGTCGGGGGTGTCAAATTATTTGGGAAGGGGGGTAGCGATGAATCGTTAGTTAGCGGTGGTGGTGGAGTGCTAGAGGACAGGTTAGAAGATTCTCCCTTAGCCTGTTGTTTTTGCCATGAATCGGGCGCCAGTGGTTGTTTCGGCCGCGTTTCTGTTTTGTTTTGAGCAATTCTGGTCACTAGGGACATCAAGGCGTCGTGTTTTGCGGCAAACTCTTGCATGAAGGTTTTTAGCGTTTGATCTATTCTTTTCTGGTCTCCTTGCACGTCCTAGAAGTGTTGCCCCAGAAGAGCCATTTGAGCAGTAATCTCAGTGAAGTTTTGCTCCGAAACAACCAGTTGACCGGTGATCGTTGAGACATCTTTCTGCAGCTCCTGAACCCCTCCTGTCAACTTCTTCATCGCGTCTTCGTTTATCTTTGCTCGAGTTTCAGCCATTTTGCAGATCGTAGCTGCTCTGCATACCACTTGTTGTGTCAACAACAATTTGATCGAAGGAAATGATATTCTATTGATAGCTCAATAAACGATTACAGAGAATTAGGGAAGTAAAGTGATTAAGAGAGAGAGAGAGATAGATAGATAGAGAAGTAAGAGAGAGAATATGAAAGAGAGAGATAACAAAAGAGATAATTCACGCTTTCACTCTGCCTTGCTGCCTTCGTAAAGTAGTGTGCCTCGCTAACGGTTTCAGCCATGTTGGCATCCTAGTTGGGCTTGGGTTGACTTTGCGTATGTTTGCTGTGTTTGCGCTTGTTGGCCCAACCTTGTAGTCTAGTGTGGAGGCCCTGTCTATAACACTTACTCATTGTTATAGTAAGGGCCTCCACGCTTCGTTACACGATTGGGCTACCAAAGGCAAGTGCAGCAGACGCAGGAGATGTCAGTCCAAGCCCAACTAAGGTGTTGCTGACGTAGCCAAAACCGTTAGAGAAGAATACTATTTTACCAAGCAGCAAGGCAGAGTGAAGGGGTCCTGAATTGTCTGATTTTATTATCTTTCTCTTTCGTATTCTCTCTCTTATTCTCAGTATTTTCTCTCTTACTCTCTGTAAACGTTTCTCGGGAAGTTAGTAGACTTTCTCTTTTCGATCATATTGCTGTTGACACAACACTCATGTAGGGTATGGTGAAATAGAATCTTCTTGCTCGACGGCTCATGCATAGATTTTAAAATTTAGTTTGTTCTTGCCATTGAATTTAATTTTCATAATTAGGTCGATACTGTGATTATTTAGGAACTACTCTATTGTGTTTCATTCGTTGGTTTCTCATCGCACTTTTATGATTGATTTTCCAGAACAGAAAGGACGCATCCTTGCTGCACAGTTGGGGCTTTTCAAGATTGTTTATCTTGTATGAGATGTGGTCGATGAAGGTAAGAGGGCCAACTTATTGTGCATTTTCTTAAAATTTTCATGAAAGTGCGATGGTTGTTTGAATACCACTTGTTTTCTTTTTTGTTTTGTTGTTATTATTAACTTGTATTTTACATCTACAAGATTAATCACGTTAAAACCCATAGATTTGGATACTAATGTTGTGTGAATTTGACTTCGTTCTCACTTTTTTTTCTTTTCCTGCTGCATTTAGTCTTTCAGTTGCATTTCCGTTTGATTATTATATTTGTGCCGTTTGATTAGTGTAAAATGAAAAAAGGTAAAGTCTCTACCATTACTGTTTCTTCATTTTCAGTGATGTTAACAAAGTTTGACAGAGCCATTTTCTAGTATAGAAGCAAGCATTAAGAATTGGACTAGTGATTTCTGAGGTAGCCACTTTTGTGCATTGAATTGTCTGCTGTAAAGATTCAGATTGATTGTGAATATTAAGGAATGGTTCTTGATCTTCATACGGGTGCTTTATTTTTCTCCTCTTTTTGTCAACTTTTTGTTGTTGTTTTTTATCGTGTTGCTTTTTTTTTTTTTGTAGTTCTCTCGGTGTCGAGCAACGTGATGGTAACCTTTTAATCTTATATAAGTTCTTTTATTTCCTTTGCAAATGTACTATGCTTAGGGATGTTTTTGAAATACTTTTGAATGTTGACACTTAATCTGATTTTTCTTGCTAAATGAATTATGCAAAGATTTCAAAACTTGGTTGTTTCTCGTCTTAGATTTTGATTCTTCGTAACAGATCAGTGCTCTAGTTATTTAGGAACTAGTCTAGGTGGCTTAACTAAGATGTTTCTCATTTCATTTTTTAGTCTTTGTTTTTATAATTTTTTTGCATACAAAAAATATGAGAAAAAGATTTGTATTATTATATATAGATAGAATAACATACAATTATTGGGTGATAAGTGAATTGATAACATAAAAATATGTTTGAAAACACGAACTTAGTGAATCGTTGTAATTTTTATTTACAAAGTGATATAGTGAATTGATAAGTAGAAGAAAATTTCCATTGAATGGTTAAAAAGGTGGATAATTTACTTAGGAGACGCATAGAGGAATAATTGTAATCTCAGCTTTTCACTCCTTAAAAGTTCATTGTTTTTTAATATCCCATATATAAAAATTCGGTGTTCAAATAAAATTGAGTTGAGAATGTACTTGTAATTATAAATTTTTTGCGGATTGGACACTCAATTTTCATTATATTATTTGAGATGATACATGCAATTGCAATTAAAATCCCTACATGATTTTCTACTTGTTTTCTCAGATGACAAACACTAAGCACATAAAGTTCACTTGTTCGTATTTCTCCTCTGCGGCTCAAGTATTCTCCCATTGGTATGGCCTCGTGAAGAGTTATTAAGGTTAAAATGGATTCTTCTACGCCTTCATCCTTGGAGTTACCACGGCCTTCAATGGATTCTTCATCACCACTGTGAACTCTTCCATTTCAGACAGATCAACTTCATCCCCTTCAATGGCTTTCCACTCAAACTTCCAAACTAAATTAGCCACGAAGTACTCCAGGTGAAGCAGCGCCAAGCTATAGCCTGGGCACATCCTCCTCCCAGCCCCGAAGGGAATCATCTTTATCTCCTTACTGCCGGTTATGTCGAAAGCTTCTTTCCCATTCAAGAACCTCTCCGGCTTGAACTCCATCGGCTCTTCCCACACCTTCGGATCTCTTCCCATTTCTGCGATCAGAAAATTGACGCTTCCATTTTTGGGTATCAAGTGAGAATCGAAAACCACGTCTTCTGTAACTGCGTGTGGCAGCACAAAATGGGCCGGTGGATGTCTTCTTAAGCTTTCCATGACCACAGCTTTCAGATATGGCAGCTTTCCCAGATGTTCTTCTTTCACCTCCTCTTCTGGTAATTCTAAAATCCCACTCATCTCTTGAAAAAGCTTTTCTTGGATTCGTGAGTATTTCACCAGATTCGCCATTGTCCATTGAAGAGCTGCTGTCGTAGTATCGGTACCTGCATCTAAGAGCTCGGAGCATAGGCTTACTATCTCTCTGTTTTCAAGCTTTCTCTTCTCCTCCGGAAGCTCTATACTCAATAATGTATCGACGTATGAGATTGAAGCTTCTTCTTTTTCTTGGAGCTGCTTTTCGCTGCTTAGTTTCTCCTTTAAATTCCTTCGTGCTTCTATCAAAGGAATGTGTACGTCCTCTTTGTTTTTCAGCAATCGGAAGAATTCCTCCCATCGCTTCGGGAAAAGTATCTTGGTGATCGCCGGCCAGAAGTTAATCAGTTTGAAACTACTTAAGCTTAACAGAAACTCCCGCTGAACCTTTTCAATTTCCTTTACCTGGTTCTCTCCAAGCTTGTCGCCGAAGCACATCAGCACTAGCAGGCAAAACATGGCGTACTGGAAATCTCCTACCACTGGGAGCTCCGGTGAGTGAGATACGAGGCGATTTTGGAGGATTTCGAGGACCCACTTGCGCGCAACGGAGTACGATTTGATTCTAGAAGGATGCAGGATCTCCGAAGTGAGATTCCGGCGAAGTAGACGCCATGTGGGGCCGTAGAAAGCGGAGTTCACGTTGTGATTATTAGCACTAATTATTCTGTCCGTCTCAAAAGCAGGAGGACGATCGGCGAAGATGGATCCCATTTGAACGAGAGCTTTGTGAGCGAGGGACCGATCGGAAATGAAAATTGCCGGCCGAGGTCCGATGCGCAGCGTGACGACGGGGCCATACTTGGCGTGAAAATTTCGGAGAAGGGGCTCGATTTCACTGAAGGTCTTGACCAGCCATGAGAGGTCGCTGATGATCGGAATTGAAATTGGACCGGGAGGGAGTTTGCAGTTGTGTGTTTTATCGCCGATGGCTTTGTTGGGGCCGCCGGAGAAGAAAAGGCGGAGAATAATCAGGTAAAGGACGGGTGAGATGCAGATGGTGATAAGAAACAAGGGATCCATTTTTAAAATGGAAGGAGAGAGATGGGTTGACAAAAGCAAGAATTTTGGACAGTGTCTTGGGATTCTACTCCAATATATACACATACATGTATGTATGTATGGATATATAATACATTTTTTAAACATTTTATCCAAAGTAGAAGATGAAATTCTCAAAAGAAAATTACAAGCTTTATAAAAACATCAGAAGAAGACAATGGAGGCACGCTAAGTTTGAACGGGTCTCTTGTCCCAACTTGGACATTTCCAATGGAATATTCTTATTAAATATTTGTATTTTGGGTTGATTTTTCGCATACTTTGTACTAAAGTTCTTGTATTATTGGTTGAGCTTTCTAGTTTTTCCTTTTTATCTCGTGTTTAGATTACTCGAAATCGAAATTTTTTGATATAGAAAAATAGAGTTAAGAAATGTGATCAAAGTTTAGTTTTTCCTAGAATACTGAAATCTAAAGAGGTTTATATTTACGTTTATTTTTTAAAGAAATAAACATGTTTCCCCTATATCATGAAAAATAAATTTGATGAACATAAATAAATCACTAGTTATAATATATCAATAATAATTATATACATATATATATTGAATCTAAAAAATTAAAGAAATTTTACTTTTTAAGCGTGTTTCACGTGAAAACAAATTTAGGTTAATCTAACAGCTTTGAGAACAATTTATTAAACTTTTGAAACTTTTAATTTTCTTCGTCGAGACTTTCCATTTTAAATAACTATGAGTTTACATGGTGAACTTATAAATTAACAAACTTAATATATGTAAGATCATATACTCAATAAACCTTTTTGAATTTAAAATTTTTTTCTCTAAAAACAAAATGCGAGACATTGGAAAATTTTTCACAAAAACTGAACATTAGCTTCTAGAGAAACTTCCTTTTGATGATGAGGTCATAACCCCCTTATTAAAAGACAAATTAGTGTAAACGGCAATCAGAAAACTTATTTAATTAACCATGATAACTTTTGTTTCAAGTATCTTTTTGTATTACTAGTGACTGCTAAGTGGACAACACGTACGCATTGAACTGTATACATTTTGAAATTTGGTTCCATTAGTTACTATCAGATAACTGGAATTAAAAAATACATAAACTAATAAAGCAAAAAGAACGTATTTTTTTTGGGTAATTATCGATTTTAAACTTATAATATGCACTTTATTTCAGATAGCCCCCTGTATTAAAACAATCGACAAACCAAATCTTGTATTTTGATTCTGTTATTAGTTTTGATCTTCAATCAATAATTTCGTTAAACCCTCATTTAAAAAATTACTAAACGACATTGAATTCACTTGAAATTTTTACCACATGAGTTTTGGTATTGACAATGATTTCTTCATTGGGTGACCGCTTCTACCTTAAAACCTCAATTTCTCACACCAAGTCCAACTAACTATTATATCGTATTCAAAGGGGATTCGAGATAGAATGAGAATGACTACTTAGACGTAAAATATAATCACACTTAAATATCCAAATCTCTATTTTAGCACAATGCATTGTCAATTACAACAACTCAAACGTAAAATATTATTTAATTCATGCAACTATACGTTGAAATTTTTGGATATTACTGTAACGCCCCGAGTTTTCTAAACCCGGTTCGCTACTCAATGCTCGAACATGACTAAGAAATTTTTTGGATTAATTTAAATCTTCACTCGACAGTCAAAATTTGACATTTTTCTAAAAACTCAAAACATTTAAAAATTTGCAGCGAAAATCATTTGAACAACAATGGAGTTAAATAAAACTGTGAAATAAACATTGTTGAAATAATCAATGGGAATGTTAAGAAACAATAGGCAAGTGAGAGATAAAAATTTAAACCGTGGAATACTTGAGGAGTCGCAGAAGTCAAACGCATCTGCCGATGGACAAAGTCAACGGAAGAAGCAGAAACAGTAAGTAGGAGGCTTCTACCGATGACGTCACCTGGATAATTCAGTTATCCAACATCTACCGTTCACAAAACGACAAGTCTTGCGCCTCGGATCTACCGATATGTGCTTCTCACGTGATCATTTAAAACATCTACCGATAGAGAATATCTACGGTGGACACCTGGCACCCCCCTGACCCCTTAAAAACATCTACCGATAGAGAATGTCTACCGGTGGACACGTGCACCTCACATGACTCCTTAAAACATCTACCGATAGAGAATATCTACCGGTGGACACGTGCAATTCACATGACTCCTTAAAACATCTACCGATAGAGAAACATCTACCGATAGAGAATATCTACCGGTGGACACGTGCAATTCACATGACTCCTTAAAACATCTACCGATAGAGAATATCTACCGGTGGACACGTGCAATTCACATGACTCCTTAAAACATCTACCGATAGAGAATATCTACCGGTGGACACGTGCAATTCACATGACTCCTTAAAACATCTACCGATAGAGAATATCTACCGGTGGACACGTGCAATTCACATGACTCCTTAAAACATCTACCGATAGAGAATATCTACCGGTGGACACGTGCAATTCACATGACTCCTTAAAACATCTACCGATAGAGAATATCTACCGGTGGACACGTGCAATTCACATGACTCCTTAAAACATCTACCGATAGAGAATATCTACCGGTGGACACGTGCAATTCACATGACTCCTTAAAACATCTACCGATAGAGAATATCTACCGGTGGACACGTGCAATTCACATGACTCCTTAAAACATCTACCGATAGAGAATATCTACCGGTGGACACGTGCAATTCACATGACTCCTTAAAACATCTACCGATAGAGAATATCTACCGGTGGACACGTGCAATTCACATGACTCCTTAAAACATCTACCGATAGAGAATATCTACCGGTGGACACGTGCAATTCACATGACTCCTTAAAACATCTACCGATAGAGAATATCTACCGGTGGACACGTGCAATTCACATGACTCCTTAAAACATCTACCGATAGAGAATATCTACCGGTGGACACGTGCAATTCACATGACTCCTTAAAACATCTACCGATAGAGAATATCTACCGGTGGACACGTGCAATTCACATGACTCCTTAAAACATCTACCGATAGAGAATATCTACCGGTGGACACGTGCACCTCACATGACTCCTTAAAACATCTACCGATAGAGAATATCTACCGGTGGACACGTGCAATTCACATGACTCCTTAAAACATCTACCGATAGAGAATATCTACCGGTGGACACGTGCAATTCACATGACTCCAATCTACCGGTAGCTTAAGAGCTCTACATTATCCGATAGGTAAATTACTCGACCTCCTGCCGATGGACTAAACAACATGGCAGTAAACTTTACTGTAACCGAGAAAGTTCCGACTATCAGAAGGACTTAAGCATTTTACCAAAAACCATTCAGAGACAATTTAAATCATACTTACTCAAATTCAGTAAAAACAGCATTTTAAAATCCAACAGAAACACTAATGTCAGGAATTCTCAAAACTAATTCAAAGGTTGCAACCACTACTGTCATTGAAAATTCACCGGTGGACACGTGCAATTCACATGACTCCTTAAAACATCTACCGATAGAGAATATCTACCGGTAGCTTAAGAGCTCTACATTATCCGATAGGTAAATTACTCGACTCCTGCCGATGGACTAAACAACATGGCAGTAAACTTTACTGTAAACCGAGAAAGTTCCGACTATCAGAAGGACTTAAGCATTTTAACCAAAAACCATTCAGAGACAATTTAAATCATTACATTACTCAAATTCAGTAAAAACAGCATTTTAAAATCCAACAGAACACTAATGTCAGGAATTCTCAAAACTAATTCAAAAGGTTGCAACCACTACTGTCATGAAAATTCAATGTACTCAGATTGAATCATTATCAACTAGACCTTCACAACTGCTGACATCAGTTAACCCGCCTCATCAGTTTACTAGACCGGAGCATGAATGTACCCCTCCAACCACATCTACTCATCTGTGCACACAGGAAATTCACCTGCAGTAACCTCTTCACCTACATAACAAAACTCATCTATTAGCCTAATGCTAAGTAAGCAAAACAAGGAATGAAATATGTACTGAAATGTAAATCCTAAATATGCAGTTTCTACTTTCATTCCTCAGTTATGTTGCATTCGTTGACTGGTCTGATGATCCCTGATACAATGGGAGATGGATCAGTTTTCCCAAGGTATGTATCCATATATTCAATTAAGGGACGGATTAGTTCCCTTAACAGCTGATTTGATCCCTGATACAATGGGAGATGGATCAATTTTCCCAAGGTATGCATCCATATGTTCGATTAAGGGGCGGATTAATTCCCTTAAAAGTATACTGTTGCAATCTGTTCACGTCTCACCATGCTACTTCATGTAAATTCATTTTCGTTTTCCTTCAAAATATGATGCATGGCGACTGAAAAGAAACATACATTCATGCATACACAAATCCTACTATTTTGTGATGTAGGCCCGAAGGCACATGCAAACTCTACTTACCTGGTCTCCTGGAAAAACTTGGTTGCAAGCTACTTCGGGTATTACTCGAACCTAAAACCATAGACAGAGCATACATTAAATTTCCTCTAATCTTCATTCTAAACCACTAGAAATCTAAGGGAAACTGTTTTGGAAACTCTAGTCATTGTGCATTCCCGATTTCAACTTAAACCGAAACCACCACTCGCTTACCGCCTTCTCAAAACCTCATTTATCATCCCTCCTACCAACGATAGATACAATGTAGCAAGAAATAGAAGCAAAACTCACCAAGTTCGGAGGAAATCGCTGGAGAAAGTCGAAGGGGGTCTCCTATCGCGTTCTGCTAAGCTGAGGAGCTGAGAATGGAGAGGAAATGAAATAAAACAGTGGCGGCTACTTCAATAACATTTCCCTTAAATGGGTTAACCTTTATTACTATCAGATTACCATACTGCCCTCCCTTAGTCATACATTAACCTAGTCATTAATCCTCCATAAAAATAATGTCTCACGATTTGATTAAATAATTAGATTGTGATTAAACCGGGTGCTACAATCTACCCTCCTTAAAAGAATTTTGTCCTCAAAATTCAGTACCTGAACAACTCAGGATGTTGGTCCATCATGTCTCGCTGGCGCTCCCAAGTTGTCTCCTCTATGTTCTGGTTGTGCCATAAGACTTTCACTAGTAGAACTTCTTTGTTGCGCAATACCTTCACTGCATAGTCCAAGATCCTTACTGGTTTCTCCTCATATGCAAGAGTAGGAAGAACCTCAATGTCCTGCTGTTCCATAATCTGATATGGATCTCTTACACACTTCTTTAACATGGAAACATGGAACACGTTGTGGATTCCTTCCATAGAAGCCGGTAACTGCAACAGATAGGCTGCACTCCCAACCCTTTTCAAAATTAAGAATGGTCCAATAAACCTGGGGTTCAACTTTCCTCTCTTCCCGAATCTCACAACTCCTTCGAATGGTGACACCTTAAGAAAAACTTCATCACCTACTTCAAACTCTAATTCTCTTCGTCTTTTATCAGCATAACTCTTATGGCGGCTTTGAGCTGTCAGAATTCTCTGTCGGATGAGGGCAACCTTCTCCACAGTCTGCTGAACAATGTTAGGACCAAGCAACTGTGCTTCACCAACTTCATCCCAGTACAAAGGAGATCTGCATTTTCTTCCATATAATGCTTCGTATGGAGCCATGCCTATTGTTGCTTGAAAACTGTTATTGTAAGAGAACTCAACCAATGGTAAATATTTACTCCAAGATCCTTAAAAATCCAATATGCATGCTCGGAGCATATCTTCTAAGGTCTGAATGGTTCTCTCGGATTGTCCATCTGTTTGAGGGTGGAAAGCTGTGCTGAAATTAAGCTGTGTTCCCATAGCCTTGTGCAAACTTTTCCAAAACTTAGATGTAAATCTGGAGTCTCGGTCTTAAACTATGGTGCTTGGAACTCCATGCAGTCTAAAAACTTCGTGCACATACAACTCGGCCAGTTGATCCATCGAATATATTATCTTCATTGGCAGAAAGTGAGCAGATTTTGTTAAACGATCAACTATTACCCAGATTGCATCATGTCCCTTTGCTGTTCTTGGTAATCCTATAACAAAATCCATAGTTATTTGTTCCCATTTCCATTCAGGAACTGGTAAGGGTTGCAATGTTCCTGAGGGTCTCTGATGCTCGGCTTTAATCTGTTGACAACATAAACATGATCCTACATATTCTGCCACGCTTCGTTTCATACTAGGCCACCAGTAGTGTTGCTTAAGGTCTCTGTACATCTTTGTACTTCCAGGGTGAACAGAGAACCTGGAAGAGTGTGCTTCAGAAAGAATCTCATCACGGAGTTCCTTAATGGCTGGAACAAACCACCTATTTCTAAACTTGAGGATCCCATTAGCAGAATAGTTAAAATCTGATTGGTCCGTAGAATTCATGCTTGACTTGTACTTGTTACACTCATCATCATTCGTCTGAGCTTCCTTTATTTTCTCTAGAATGGTAGGCTTTAAGGTTATGGCTGATAGTATAGCTGATACACTGGTTACTGCTTCTAGGTTAAATTTTTGGAATTCTGACTCTAAAGCTAATGGCATACTGAAAATCATAGATGGGGTTGATGTTGTTACTCTACTCAAAGTATCAGCCACGACATTTGCTTTGCCGAGATGGTATTTAATCTCAAAATCATAGTCTTTTACAAATTCCAACCATCGACGTTGCCTCATGTTTAGTTCCTTCTGTGTGAAGATATACTTCAGGCTCTTATGATCTGAAAATATCTCACAAGATTGTCCATACAAGTAATGCCTCCAAATCTTAAGTGCAAATACAACTGCAGCTAATTCTAAGTCATGGGTAGGGTAGTTCTTCTCATGTGTTTTCAACTGTCTAGAGGCATAAGCTATTACTTTACCATTCTGAATTAACACACAACCAAGACCAATTTTGGAAGCATCACAATAAATACTAAATTTACCATCTTCAGCTGGAAGGGTTAAAATTGGAGCATTGGTTAGTTTCTGTTTCAAGGTCATGAAACTATGTTCACATTCATCAGTCCATATATACTTCACATTTTTCCTGGTTAACTTAGTAAGGGGTGTAGCGATCTTTGAAAATCCTTCGATGAACTTTCTATAATATCCTGCTAGACCAAGAAAACTCCTGATATCTGTAGCATTCTTCGGTTGAGGCCATTCCTTAACCGCTCGAACTTTGGCTGGATCGACAGATATTCCATCTCCAGAGATCACGTGACCAAGAAAGTGAACTCTGTCCAACCAAAACTCACACTTGGAAAACTTAGCATAAAGCTGGTGCTGTCTAAGTACTCCTAACACCAAACTCAAATGCCTTGCATGCTCATCCTTAGTTCTAGAATAGATCAAAATGTCGTCTATGAATACTATGACAAACTTGTCTAAATACTCGTGAAACACCCTATTCATGAGATCCATGAAGGCTGCTGGTGCATTTGTCAAACCAAAAGACATAACCAAAAACTCATAATGTCCATACCTTGTGCGAAAGGCAGTCTTTGGGATATCTTCAAATTTTACCTTCAGCTGGTAATAACCGGACCTAAGGTCAATCTTAGAGAAAACTCTTTCACCCCTAAGCTGGTCAAATAAGTCATCAATTCTCGGCAAAGGGTATTTGTTTTTGACAGTTAACTTATTCAATTCTCTATAATCAATGCACATACGCATTGATCCATCTTTCTTCTTGACAAAAAGGACAGGTGCACCCCACGGTGAAAAGCTTGGGCGTATGAACCCTTTCTCCAATAGATCCTCCAATTGTTTCTTTAATTCCTTAAGTTCAGTTGGAGCTAATCTATATGGATTTTTAGACACAGGTTCGGCTCCAGGGTAAATATCTACAACAAATTCAATTTTCCTATCTGGCGGTAAACCGGGAAGGTCATCTAAAAACACTTCGGGGAAGTCTTGGACGATTAAGACATTCTGAGGATTTGCTTTTTCCACAAGCTGTGTGTCTAAAACGCTAGCTAAGAAGCACAAATACTCTCCACACAGGGAAGGTCTAGTGCTAATAGTAGTCATCACAGACATTTCCTTACTCTTCTTTGAAGCTTGAAAGGTATGTTTCAACATACCAGGGGGTTAAAAGCTAACTACTCCAGTTCTACAATCAATTGTGGTGTGATGTTTAAACAACCAGTCCATTCCTAGGATTACATCAAATCCTATTATATTCATGATTATAAGATCAGTAGGTAGACTTACATTCCCTACTAACACATTACTGTCAAGCATCACCTGGTTAGAGTGGATGCGCTCACCAGAAGGTAATGCTACGTTAAACATATGTTCAGAAGAAGCAAACTGTACATTTAGCTTATCAGCAAAAGCAGAGGCTATAAAAGAATGTGTTGCACCCGAATCTATCAAAGTAAAAGCAGGTACAGAGTTGATCAATATAGTACCTGACACCACAGCAGGCTGGTCCTCTTCTCCTGACTCTACCACGGAAAATATTTTCGGCTTTATCCTAGCAGGGCCACTCTTCGACGTTGGGCAGTCTCTAACAATGTGTCCCGGCCTGTTACAGTTGAAGCATCGAAGGACTCTGCGCTTAGTGCAGTCTTTGAATGAGTGTCCAACCTCCTCACAGTTGAAACACCTTCTAGAAGTCCACCTACATTCCCCCGGGTGATTCTTCAAACATGTTGGACATTGGGGAAATTTCTTGACATTCTGCACTTTCCTTCTTGCTCCCTGGCTATTTTGGCATTCACTTGGCCTCTTCGTTCCCCTTTGTTGGTGTGGCTGGTTAAACCTTTGCGGGGCCTCCTTTGGTCCAGCACATTTCCTTTCAACCTCTTCCACTTCCAGAGCAGTGGACACCACCTCACTTAATGTCAAACCTTTAATTCCACAAAATTTAACTCCTCGATAAATTTTTGGCTTCAGCCCATGCACAAATTTGAACACCTTATCCTCGTCCTTGTGAGCAAAGTGTTTAGAAAATATGGACAGGGACTCAAACTGCCTACTATACTCGGCCACGGACCCTGTCTGCTTCAAGTTCAGGAACTCCAACTTCTTCGCGGTCTGGACAGTACTGTGAAAATACTTCCCATAGAAAATGTCCTTGAATTGTGACCAAGGCATCGTCAAAACATCTGTGGTGGTCTCTATTGTTTCCCACCAGAGTTGAGCTTCACCAGCTAAATGAAAGGTTGCCAACGTGACTTTTTCTCCTTCTCCAATGTTGGCACACCTAAACATACTTTCAATCTTTCTAAGCCATCCTTCAGCAATAACTAGATCAGTTGACTGTCCATCAAACGTGGGTGGTCTTAGCCTCCTGAACCTATCTTCAGAATGATCACCACTAGAACCTGAGTTGGCACTTCCTTGTGCTTCTCGGTTCAACAACACACCTAACTGACCAGACTGTTGACGCACTATATCAGTCTGTTGGCGCATCAATTCTGTCAGCTGTCTGATTACACTAGAGTCCTCCTCACGTCTCGGACTTGGTATCTCTCTTGGTATCCTCGGTCTTCCTGGTCGTCTAGCCCTTTTGCTAACTTCCTGAATAAAGTTAAATATGTTCATAAATACCTAATAGCTAAGGTTAACGTAAACACTTACAGTTGTTGGAGCACTTCCATGCAACGATTAGCACTGATGAGTAATCTTTTGAACGGTTTAACTGAATGTCTCTGATACCATACTGTAACGCCCCGAGTTTTCTGAACCCGGTTCGCTACTCAATGCTCGAACATGACTAAGAAATTTTTTTGATTAATTTAAATCTTCACTCGACAGTCAAAATTTGACATTTTTCTAAAAACTCAAAACATTTAAAAATTTGCAGCGGAAATCATTTGAACAACAATGGAGTTGAACAAAACTGTGAAATAAACATTGTTGAAATAATCGTTGGGAATGTTAAGAAACAGTAGGCAAATGGGAGATAAAAATTTAAACCGTGAAATACTTGAGGGGTCGCAGAAGTCAAACGGATCTGCTGATGGACAAAGTCAACGGAAGAAGCAGAAACAGGAAGTAGGAGGCTTCTACCGATGACGTCAGCTGGATAATTCAGTTATCCAACATCTACCGTTCACAAAACGACAAGTCTTGCGCCTCGGATCTACCGATACGTGCTTCTCACGTGATCATTACACATGACTCCTTAAAACATCTACCGATAGAGAATATCTACCGGTGGACACGTGCACCTCACATGACTCCTTAAAACATCTACCGATAGAGAATATCTACCGGTGGACACGTGCACCTCACATGACTCCTTAAAACATCTACCGATAGAGAATATCTACCGGTGGACACGTGCACCTCACATGACTCCTTAAAACATCTACCGATAGAGAATATCTACCGGTGGACACGTGCACCTCACATGACTCCTTAAAACATCTACCGATAGAGAATATCTACCGGTGGACACGTGCACCTCACATGACTCCTTAAAACATCTACCGATAGAGAATATCTACCGGTGGACACGTGCACCTCACATGACTCCTTAAAACATCTACCGATAGAGAATATCTACCGGTGGACACGTGCACCTCACATGACTCCTTAAAACATCTACCGATAGAGAATATCTACCGGTGGACACGTGCACCTCACATGACTCCTTAAAACATCTACCGATAGAGAATATCTACCGGTGGACACGTGCACCTCACATGACTCCTTAAAACATCTACCGATAGAGAATATCTACCGGTGGACACGTGCACCTCACATGACTCCTTAAAACATCTACCGATAGAGAATATCTACCGGTGGACACGTGCACCTCACATGACTCCTTAAAACATCTACCGATAGAGAATATCTACCGGTGGACACGTGCACCTCACATGACTCCTTAAAACATCTACCGATAGAGAATATCTACCGGTGGACACGTGCACCTCACATGACTCCTTAAAACATCTACCGATAGAGAATATCTACCGGTGGACACGTGCACCTCACATGACTCCTTAAAACATCTACCGATAGAGAATATCTACCGGTGGACACGTGCACCTCACATGACTCCTTAAAACATCTACCGATAGAGAATATCTACCGGTGGACACGTGCACCTCACATGACTCCTTAAAACATCTACCGATAGAGAATATCTACCGGTGGACACGTGCACCTCACATGACTCCTTAAAACATCTACCGATAGAGAATATCTACCGGTGGACACGTGCACCTCACATGACTCCTTAAAACATCTACCGATAGAGAATATCTACCGGTGGACACGTGCACCTCACATGACTCCTTAAAACATCTACCGATAGAGAATATCTACCGGTGGACACGTGCACCTCACATGACTCCTTAAAACATCTACCGATAGAGAATATCTACCGGTGGACACGTGCACCTCACATGACTCCTTAAAACATCTACCGATAGAGAATATCTACCGGTGGACACGTGCACCTCACATGACTCCTTAAAACATCTACCGATAGAGAATATCTACCGGTGGACACGTGCACCTCACATGACTCCTTAAAACATCTACCGATAGAGAATATCTACCGGTGGACACGTGCACCTCACATGACTCCTTAAAACATCTACCGATAGAGAATATCTACCGGTGGACACGTGCACCTCACATGACTCCTTAAAACATCTACCGATAGGTAAATTACTCGACTCCTGCTGATGGACCTAAACAACATGGCAGTAAACTTTACTGTAAACCGAGAAAGTTCCGACTATCAAAAGGACTTAAGCATTTTACCAAAAACCATTCAGAGACAATTTAAATCATTGCATTACTCAAATTCAGTAAAACAGCATTTTAAAATCCACAGAACACTAATGTCAGAAATTCTCAAACTAATTCAAAAGGTTGTAACCACTACTGTCATGAAAACTCAATGTACTCAGATTGAATCATTATCAACTAGACCTTCACAACTGTTGACATCAGTTAACCCGCCTCATCAATTTACCAGACCGGAGCATGAATGTACCCCTCCAACCACATCTACTCATCTGTGCACACAGGAAATTCACCTGCGAGTCACCTCACATGACTCCTTAAAACATCTACCGATAGAGAATATCTACCGGTGGACACGTGCACCTCACATGACTCCTTAAAACATCTACCGATAGATATCTATCGGTAGCTTAAGAGCTCTACATTATCCGATAGGTAAATTACTCGACTCCTGCTGATGGACTAAACAACATGGCAGTAAACTTTACTGTAAACCGAGAAAGTTCCGACTATCAAAAGGACTTAAGCATTTTACCAAAAACCATTCAGAGACAATTTAAATCATTGCATTACTCAAATTCAGTAAAAACAGCATTTTAAAATCCACAGAACACTAATGTCAGAAATTCTCAAAACTAATTCAAAAGGTTGTAACCACTACTGTCATGAAAACTCAATGTACTCAGATTGAATCATTATCAACTAGACCTTCACAACTGTTGACATCAGTTAACCCGCCTCATCAATTTACCAGACCGGAGCATGAATGTACCCCTCCAACCACATCTACTCATCTGTGCACACAGGAAATTCACCTGCAGTAACCTCTTCACCTACATCACAAAACTCATCTATTAGCCTAATGCTAAGTAAGCAAAGCAAGGAATGAAATATGTACTGAAATGTAAATCCTAAATATGCAGTTTCTACTTTCATTCCTCAGTTATGTTGCATTCATTCACTGGTCTGATGATCCCTGATACAATGGGAGATGGATCAGTTTTCCCAAGGTATGTATCCATATATTCAATTAAGGGACGGATTAGTTCCCTTAACAGCTGATTTGATCCCTGATACAATGGGAGATGGATCAATTTTCCCAAGGTATGTATCCATATGTTCGATTAAGGGGCGGATTAATTCCCTTAAAAGTATAACTGTTGCAATCTGTTCACGTCTCACCATGCTAATTCATTTTCGTTTTCCTTCAAAATATGATGCATGGCGACTGAAAAGAAACATACATTCATGCATACACAAATCCTACTATTTTGTGATGTAGGCCCGAAGGCACATGCAAACTCTACTTACCTGGTCTCCTGGAAAAACTTGGTTGCAAGCTACTTCGGGTATTACTCGAACCTAAAACCATAGACAGAGCATACATTAAATTTCCTCTAATCTTCATTCTAAACCACTAGAAACCTAAGGGAAACTGTTTTGGAAACTCTAGTCATTGTGCATTTCCGATTTCAACTTAAACCGAAACCACCACTCGCTTACCGCCTTCTCAAAACCTCATTTATCATCCCTCCTACCAACGATAGATACAATGTAGTAAGAAATAGAAGCAAAACTCACCAAGTTCGGAGGAAATCGCTGGAGAAAGTCGAAGGGGGTCTCTTATCGCGTTCTGCTAAGCTTAGGAGCTGAGAATGGAGAGGAAATGAAATAAAACAGTGGCGGCTACTTCAATAACATTTCCCTTAAATGCGTTAACCTTTATTACTATCAGATTACCATACTGCCCTCCCTTAGTCATACATTAACCTAGTCATTAATCCTCCATAAAAATAATGTCTCACGATTTGATTAAATAATTAGATTGTGATTAAACCAGGTGCTACAATTACAGATGCATGTCAAATGGAAAAACAAACAAAGAGTTTTGTTTATTTCTAAACATATTGTATCATCTTCCAAAACCCTCAAACTACTCCACATACATCTTTTTTGATCCATCAAAAACCGCTAGCTTAGGAGATAAACATTATGCATATGTCATTATAGATGACATTTCAAAATTCACTTGGCTTTTCTTCCTAAGGTCAAAAGATGAAACCTTCGAAACTTTTTCTAGATTTAAGAAGAAAGTGCAGAATGAGAATGATATCGCCATTGTTACAATCCAAATTAATCATGGTGGTGAATTCAAAAAAGAAAGTTTTGAGTTTCTTTGTCAAAAATATAAAATTGAACGTAATTTTTCTTCACCAAGAACACCTCAACAAAATGAAGTTGCTAAGAGGAAAATAGGTCCCTCTAAAAGTTAGCTAGGACAGTACTTAATGAGAATAATCTTCCCAAACATTTTTGGGTTGAAGCCATCGCTAGGGCATGCTATGTCTTTAATCGTATTTACATTCGTTCAATTCTAGAGAAAACTACTTATGAGTTTTGGAATGGTAAAACTCCAAATGTTAAATATTTTAGAGTCTACGGTTGTAAGTGTTTTATTTTAAACATTAAAGATAATAAGTTTGACTCTAAAATGGATTATGGAATATTTTAAGTTATTCCTCAACTATCAAATCGTATAGAGTTTACAACAAAAGAACTCTACCTCTGGAAGAATCTATGCATGTTATGTTTGATAAGGTAATCCAATCATCAAACAATTTGAAGTTAAATGAAAACCTTGAAGGGGAAATGAAAACCCTAAATTAATACAATGAGTGTGCTCACATAGTAAACACTCCTGTTGAAATGTCTTTTAAGGAATTAGCAGAAACTCCAATAAAAAATGACGATGATAATTTACCCAAAAACTGGAGTTATGCTAAGAGTCATTCTATGGATGATATTCTAGGTGATTATACCCTATCACTCAAAACTAGATCTTCCCTTAAGAATTTTTGTGGAAACATAGTATTCATATCTCAAATAGAGACTAAGAGTTTCAATGAAGCTAAATTTGGTGAAAATTTGATTATGGCCATACAAGAAGAGGTAAATCAATTTGAAAGAAATAATGTTTGGGAACTTGTTCCAAACCCAAAAGAACACTCTATTATTAAAACTAAATGTGTTCAAGAATAATTAGATGAAAATGGAGTTGTTAGGAACAATGCTAGATTAGTTGCAAAAGGTTACAATCAAGAAGAGAGCATTGATTTTGAAGAAACGTTTGCATTGGTAGCTAGATTAGAATATATTCTTATACTTTTAGCTTTCACTTGCTTTAAATTTTTCAATCTTTACCAAATGGATGTTAAAAGTTCCTTTCTGAATCAATTTATTATCGAATAGGTTTATGTTGAGCAATCTTTAGGATTTGAAGCCCAAGATGAGATTGATTATGTCTACAAGCTCAACAAGTCTTTCTATGATCATAAACAAGCTCCTAAAGATTAGTATGAAAGATTGATCAAATTCCTTCTAGAAAGAGAATTTAAGATGAGAAAAATAGATTCGACCTTGTTCACCAAAAGTAAGGGTGATGACATGCTTATTGTTCAAATCTACGTAGATGAGTGTATTTTTTGTACAACAAATGATTCACTTTGTAAAAAATTTGTCCCGTCAATGCAAAGTGAGTTTGAGATGAGTATGATGGAAGAATAAAAAGTTTTTCTAGGACTCCAAATTAGACAATCTCTGGAAGAAACTTTCTTAAATCAAGAAAATATATGTCAAGGAGCTTCTAAAGAGGTTTTGTATGGACTCATCCAAATATTTTCATACTCTCATGAGCACCTCCACTAAGTTGGATAAAGATGAAAAAGGAAAAACTGTGGACTTAAAGAAATTTTAGGAGTCTAGCTGATAGAATAAGCACAAATGTGACTTGACAATTTCTTAGAAAATCTCTGGTATCTTGGTTCTCTAAGAATCAAAACTGTGGCACTCTCCACAGTCGAGAGAGAATATATAACTGCCATGAGTTGTTCAGCTCAAATCCTTTGGATGTCATAACACTCGTGCTATCAACATTTTCAAAAATCCTATCAAACATTCTCGCACCACACATATTGAAATTTGATATCTTTTCATTTGAGATCATGTACAAATGGGAAATGTGTCTCTTGAGTTCGTTAATTATGAAAATCAATTAGACGATATATTTATCAAGTATTTAGATGAAAAAACATTCAATACAATTTAGATATGATTGAGATTGATTAAATTTGATCAAAGTTGAGTTTTTTTCTAGACAGGGTCGACCCTCTAATAGAACAAGTCAATCCTTGGATCTCTGTATTCTTTCAAAAATCTCTAAATTTCTTCAAGTGTCGACCCATGAAATATTCAGTCACCACCTCAGTCCTCTATAACATTCTAACTTTGTTAAAGGGTTGACCCATGAAGGATCCAGAAGAAACCTCAAATCCTCTGGAAAATGCTAAATTTCTTCGAGTGTCGACACGAAGAATCTGGTTGCCACCTCAAGAGATCAGGAAAATTCAATTTCATTCCATCCATCGGTACCTACTGTAACACCCGACTTTTTCGATCATGTAATTGTCTCTACAATTCGTTTGTACGAAAGAAATCCGCTATAAATGCAATGTATATTTTATTGGAATTTGGACGCCGAAAATTTAGGAGTTTAAGAAAATAGAATGAAAACGAGGGAGTTAAAACATATAAGATTTTAAACGAAATGTGATTAAATCACGAAGCTTCTCAAAGAAGCTTCACTAAACTCGTAATCAAATGGCACAACCACCCATTCTCTCTCTCCCTCTCTCTCTCTCTCTCTACGTAAGTCATCAGATGACTTCCCTCCCCCCTTTTATTTTTATTTTCACTCTCCTTCTCCCTCATTCTTCTCTTCTTCAGGCAACGCTGAAGCTCTCCTCACGCCGACACTGACGAGTTCTCCCCTCCGTTTTCTTCATAAAAGGTAGGCCTATACGTTAGTTAACGGTTATAGGCTATTTAGGCGTTGATTTTGTTGGAGGATATTCAAGCTAGGGTTTTAGAAATTTGCCAAATTTGATGATAATGCATGATAGAATGTCGTTTAAGGGTTTGAATGGATAGACAAAAGGAAAACTAAGCACGTTTAATGATATTCAAGCTAGGGTTTTAGAAATTTGCCAAATTTGATGATAATGCATGATAGAATGTCGTTTAAGGGTTTGAATGGATAGACAAAAGGAAAACTAAGCACGTTTAATGAAAATCGGATTTTGGGTTTGAAATCTGACAAAACAGAGCAGTCCACAAATTTTGAATTCTGCTCTCGTTTTCGATTTCCTTTTTATTAATGGATGGTTCGATGTTAAGCTAGACGTTATAAGGTTTCCGATGCATGTTGAATCGTCAAAAATAGATAGAAATTAAGAGAGTTACGATCGTACAAAGTTGAACAAAAATCGGTTGTGGAATCCGATTTTTGGTTGGTGTCTATAGAGTTTTCCTAGATTAAAATTGGTTTAAGTTAGTTGAATTGAGCATGGACTATGTTTTGATAGTGTATTTGTTAGTACCCATGCGATGTAAATAATGGTTCGAATACGAATATTATAGATTCGTGAAACGCCAAGGAAAGGCGCTCAAGATTTGCTAAATTCGACGGACCTTAGGTAAGTTCGTATGTATGTGTTTGGCCCTTAAGGCCTACATCACGGAGGTACTAGGATTTATGCTTTATGGGGTATGTAGATGGGTAGATAGGTTATAGAATGCGTCTTAGATTAAGAGTTATTGTTTTATGTTACCGTCTTGATGAATTGTCGATATTTATGCTTCAAGGATCTGTTTATCATTTATGTTATGTTTTATGCACAATGTGTGACAACCTCAACCCGGTCAGGGCCGCCACGGACTTGCCATGACGTAATCTTAACTTAAGACCTCGTAAGTTCACGTAAAATTTTTCATTTTTACTCAGCACTCTAAATTAAAACGAACCTAGACAAATAACCCATCTCTATCGACCCTTTAGAGTCTAACGTCAACTTAAACATGTTGGGCGTAAAGTTTGTCGACTTTTAAAACATTTAAAATGAGGTTAAAACTATTTTCGATAAAATTTTGACTCAGTTTTTGGGCTCTTAAAATCCTTTAAAGTACGTGGGGATCGCTCGTAAAATACTTTTAAAAAGTATCGTAAAAGGTCGGGTTAAAACGTGTTTGAAGAGTCAATTTTTTGAAAAATTATGTTTTGGGTACAAGTGGTGTGTGCGCGCGCTGGGCACACGTTGCTGCAACGCGCCGTGCCCACCCAGGTCCGCGTAGCGCCCGGGTGGCACAATCGCTGGACGACACCTCACGTGCCATGCACGTGTCAGGGCCGATCGATCGGTAAAAACGACGATCGATCGACGATCTCTCTTAATTTTCGACTGAAAAACTTCAAAAACGCCGATCAATCCCCCCTTGGGAGCGATTGATCGGCTGGGCGCGTCTTGGGCGCGCACACTGCGCGCCGCATGCAGCCACTCCGCCACCAGCTCCCTCATGGTTCCTTTTTCACACTTAACCACTTTTTTTTCCTTTTTCAACCACCTACTCTTCACATTAAACATCGCTAAACCTTTCCCAACCTCTTTAAACACAAAATCATCAAAATCCCCTAAAACCCAACTAAAAAATGTTTCCGAATACGTAATTAAAATCCACGAAAATCAACTGCATGGATCGCTCTAAAAACCGAGCAAGTCCCTACAGGTTTAAAAACATCCAACAATTCCAGTATATTTTCCAAATAAAGACTCCACATTCTAGACGTTCTACTACCACAACATAAACATCCAAAACTCGACTTTTCATACATTTTCTAACGAACCATTCGATCCACATACATAAACATTTTCATACTTCCTTCCATCACGTTTCTATACATATACCTAAACTTTCTTAATCATTTCCAAACAAAATGGACACCTACACATACTAACCACAGTCGAAATCGCCCTAACAATATCGCTGGGATGCCGCCATGGTCGTACTCCTTCAACCGCGTCCGTAGTCTTAGCATGCTCGGGTAATCGTACCGCGCTGCTCTTCCTCACTACATCATACAAAATAAACAATAAGCCTAACGCTTAGTAAGAAGTGCACTAACATGTACATATACTTGAATGCGTGACTTTTCGTAAAACATGTTCGTTTTTCGTTTCTTTACTTTACTTTACTTTACTTGCCCCGTGAGAACACTTTCCATAACTCGTGGGAACACAAAATCTTTGCTCGTGAGAAACATAATCTTTGCTTGTGAGAAGCATGATCGTTGCTCGTGAGAACCTATACTTCATTTTCGTCATTTTACTTTACTTTTCATAAAACATGCTTGTAAAGCCTTTCATATGCACTTTTTAGGAAAACATGATGCATGCAGAACAACGCATAACATACCATCAAAACAGTTCATAAACGTGCGAACATGCGTAAACATACTTAATTCATAAACGAACCTAACGTGCGACTAATATCTAACATCCTAGGCTACCCGACTCGTTAAAAACTCCACAATTTAGAAAACATCAATAAAACATGTATAACCTAGCATAGATACGATGTAGGGCCTTAAGGGCTGGAAACCTACGCACACACTTACCTGGCATCCTTAGCAATGCCGAGCACCGTCCTTAGCTTGGTTCACATAAGGAAATTCACAATCCGTCATTAGAACCGACTTAACATAAACCGTTTCTAAAACCAAATCAACCATTCATTTAGGAAATTCTTCGAACACCTTACGTGCACACATTCATTCACCAATTCCTCCCTAATCCAACATCCGTTTTCAACGATTCAAAAGCCTATACGTCACCCATAACATCTACTTTATCATGCTATAGCTAATTCTTGAATTATACTCAATGATTCCCCAATTACATGAAACTCCTAACTAAGGTAAATTTTCCTAAAACTCTAATTCACCTCATTCGGGCAATTCATCGAGCAATTCGCGCTCATAAATTATTAGCCTCCATTAATGGTTTTTTCCCACTTTCCAACAACCCAAAAATCCAACCTATGTGACAGCCCAAAACCGGGCCCCGATCGGAGTCCGGGATCGGAGCCGTCACTCCGGGACAGTTATCAGAAAACAGTGACTATTTTTTTTTATCAAAACAGACTGAACATTTACAAAACTATACACAGAGGGAGAGAAGATGTTCTCTGGTTTGAAAGCAAAACGGGTTTCAATGAAGGATGGCAGAAGAAAACCGAAATGCAGGAATGTAAACGGAAATCAATTAGGAATCAGAATACAACAAAGTGACAGAAGGAAAGCAGGAAGACAGGGATATTAAAGGGAAACTTAAACTGGAGATGAAACATACTGTGGAAGGCTACAGTGTATAACAAAAGCCATAGACAATCGGGGATGAATAATAGAAGAGAAAAAGGTAAAAAAACAGAAAACAGAATAAAACAGGAAGACGTAGTTTAAAACTAGGCGGAAGACTTGAATGACGTCAGCCGGAAGATGTAAATGCAAAGACAAAAGTAAGGATGACGTCAGGCGGAAGATTAAAGCTACCGGAGGATTCAGATACGACAAAAGACGAACAGTATTCAGCGGAAGAGGCTGAGTAAAACTGGGTGGAAGAGGTGGTGACATCAGCTGGAAGATGGGTGACGTCAAGTGGAGGATACAGACAGCAGACGGAATTCGGATGAGGTGATGACGTCAGCCGGAAGATGGATGACGTCAACCGGAAGATATAGGCAGCAGATGAGATCGGATGAGGTGATGACGTCAGCCGGAAGATGGATGACGTCAACCGGAAGATACAGATAGCAGACAACACCGGATGAGATGAAGACGTCATCGGATGAGATAATTGAACTGGGCGATGGAGGTGGATGACGTCACCGGTGGATATACACTTAAACAGCAGTGGACGTGATCGGATGATATAGTCTAAAAGGGGCAGAGTTTGACAACTTTTGACAGAAAAACATGTAGACAGAGAGCTTAAAGAACAGAAAACATGAAAGTCTCAGATTCTCAAACCAATTCAAAACATGGTTCTCGAACACAACAGAGGGCATAACAGAAACTTAAGAAGAATTACACTGCATGGATAGCTCTAAAACCAGAGACCATCCATGCACAAACTATCAGAAACTATTCCAAACAATTCCAGAATACTTCATAATGTAATTCAACTGTCAAATACAGAGGTTTTAAACATCAATACAGAATCCATACGTTGTTTTTAAATCTCAGAAACTATACAGAACTTGACATATATTTCCAGAATTTTCCCAAAACAGAAGTTTTTAAAACATACACAAAACACAGAACTTAAAACTTTACTTTTTCAGTCAGGAATATGTCTGGCTACCACAACCATCCCCGAGAGCTCGTGCCACCAGCCACCTACTCATCAGACTGAGGCACAAAGTCCTCATTTTCGGGTTTAGTACCTACATCAGAGAGTTCACCTATGAGTCTAAAACTCAGTAAGAACATAATACAGATGCAGTGATGTAAAATGCTATGCATGCGGTTTTCAGAATACAGTGACAGAACATTTCATTACGTTTCAGTGGCAGAGGGGTATAAGTGTGACTTATAGGGGAACTGGCGAACAGGGGGTGCACTATCAGGCACGGTGCACTATCAGGCACATACAGTAATACAGAACAGAACAGGAAACAGATCTGGGGCCAGTCCCCGTCCTGCACTTAACCGGTATATTACAGACAGTCAGATTTTATCTTTCTTAGTTTCAAACCGTGTACAGAAAATAGTTTTGCATGAACTTTCAGTAAAACGTGTATGCATGAACTTTCACAGTGCTTAACTTGAAACAACAGTTAACAGAATAATACAACAGAATCTAGAGAGAAAACAGATAACTCAGAACTTAACTCTAACTTTCTCTACCCGAAACCTCCCGACAGAAGAAAAACCTAGAGTCTCCGTGATGTAGGGCCTTAAGGGCCAACCTACGGATATGAACTTATCTGTGGTCCGAAATGCAACAAGCTTGAACGCACGAGCACTGTGGTTCACGAACCTATAGCATGCATAAACGGACATTAACCCTAAACATCACGAAACTAGCAAATAAATAAATTAAAAAAATCGTTTTCTATCTAAGATGATTACCTTAGACCGAAAAGAAGGAGGAAAATCAGAGAAGGAAGAAACTCCTCGCGTTGGTTTTCTTCAACCAAAAGAGAGAAGCAGAGAGGGAAATGAGAGAAAGCAGAGAGGGAAATGTCTCACGTAGGAGGAAGAGAAGGAAATGGAATACATGGCTTGTCTTCTTCCACAAGCTTGCCAAGTGTCAATCATCCATTTGATTTCTCCCAACAACCTTAATTTCTTCCTAATTTGCCATTCCATTGGTTTTTGACTAAACTTCTATTTAGTTCGTCGAATTGGTTTTACAATCACTCTCATTCAATTGAACACTCCGACAATTTCATTAAAAATAGTCATTGCATTAATATCAGAGTAATCCCGCTTAAGTATTCGGGGAAAATAATTACACGAAAAATGCCGGGTGTTACAACCTAATTCTAATCAACAACCATCAAAACATTCTAACTACTAAAATAACAGCAAATGCATCATTATCGACCACAATTACGGCTAACCCTCAATTTACAACAAAACCGACAAATTCTATAACCTTAACTCAATATAACATAACCAAAACCTAACCCTAAATCAAAACTAAACGTCCAATACAATAGAGTCTCACCTAGAGGATGAATTGGGGAAGAGAAACGGAGGAGAAACCTCGTCCGAAAATCGAGGAGTCGACGGTGTGGAGAGCTTCGGCGTAGAATGTCGCAGGGGAGAGGGAGAGGAAAAGGGCTTCACGATTTTGGAGAAGAAATAGAAGGAGAGGGGGTGTTTTAATATTTTATAAATTTTACCAACAAAATTACCTTTTTGCCCTTTTACTGGATTTTCTAACAAATCTGTTATTTAACCTATCGATTCGGTTTCTCTAAAATTTTCTTATTTACTCAAATATTCTTATTAATTATTAGGGTTCTAACGAAACTTCCCGTCCAGAAAACGGGCTTAATTTACTATTTTTACGAATTAAAACACTATAAGGGGAGAATCGAAAACTTGGACGTTACTCTATCAACTCAGATTTCTGAAAATTTTCTTTTTCCTCTAAAATTTCTTTTAAATTCCTAGGGCTCTAAGGAAACTTCCCGCTCGCAAAATTACCTTAAATCGCCTATTTAGGAAAATAACCCTAGGGAGCGAGAAAACCTAAAAACCCGAAAAACCCTGGTGTTACACTGTAACGCCCCGAGTCTCCACGACTCGGTTCGCTACAGGGACTATTCTGGTCTAAACAACTCTCTTTCTTTACCACTATCTCATACACTTGAACTGTTTTCCTTAATCTACTACATACTCTAAATTTCGTTTTGTTAGGCACTATAGCATCCTCACCGAAAATTTCGGCAGAGTGACGCCTGAAAATGGCGCCCCCAACATGCTAAGTACCTGCATAAAAAAAAGAACAAAATTTCCAACCAGCCCAGAATATTCCTACACACCCCAACAACATGCCAAAACTCCTGGACACACCTCATAACAACCAGAACAACTGTACTACCAAATCCAAATGACAAAAAAAGTCCACAGTATAGAGTAACTCATCACCCTTTACTATGGCTATATACAACAAAATATATAATGCTCTCACAAAAATAACCTACACCCGATCAACACAATGATGTGACTCCTACTAGGTCGGGTCGCCCTAACACTGCCGTCAACCGGGGCCCTGGTCGCACATCACCAACTGGCATCTACTCTTGGTCAGGCTCTCGGTACTCACCTTCCTGCTCGGCAGTACCTACACCACAGAACACACCGTAAGTTCAAGAATTAGAAAGTAGAGTGCAAAATACAAACATGAAGCATTAAAACTGGTTATGCAATCCTAACACATGCACGTCTCTACACAAGTTGCCATCCTCTCGCCGCATCGCATCTCCCGGGGCGTAACGAATTGCCGTCCCCCGGTCTACAACGATCCCCGAGGCGTAACGTATCGCCGTCCCCCGGTCTACAACGATCCCCGGGGCATAACGAATCGCCGTCCCCAAGTCTACAACGATCCCTGAGGCGTAACGTATCGCTGTCCCCCGGTTTACAACGATCCCCGGGGCGTAACGAATCGTCGTCCCCCGGTTTAACCTTAACCACGTGGCGTTACGAATCGCCGTCCCATGTGGCTAGGTGGCCCGTTCCTCATCTCCTCTACTCTCTCATTCTTAAAAACATGGTGCATGCTAACCATAACCAACTAACCACGATTCCACATACACATCACATCACGACACACACATGCGTACCTACAACCCACAACCGGCACAAGTTTCACAACCTACATACCATGACCAGCTAACGACTACCACACACGCACCACAACATCCACATGCGTACCTACAACCCATAACCGGCACAAGTCTCACAACCTACACACTATGACCAGCTAACGACTACCACACACGCACCACAACACACACATGTGTAACTACAATCCACAACCCGCACAAAACTCACAACATACTTACTACTGTCCCACAACCTGCACAAGACTCACAACCTACGTACCACTGTTGTGTAGGCCCTTCTGGGCGACTCTCAAGCATTTACGACAACACTACTACTTACCTGGCGTCCTAGCTTGCTGGAGATGTTCGGTTTCCTGCCCACCTACGGCTCGACCTACGACAAAAATTCAAACTTCATCAAAATCAAGCTTACATTCACCACTTCCCTCTCAAACTATTATTTCTAGCCTAACTCAACTAAAACTCAACTAAACGAGCCACTAATTGGGTTTCGTAAAAACCGACATAAAACTTCAAACGCGCATAACTCACACGTCGGTTATCGGAATCGAACGATTCCAGCGGCCACGTACTCCTCTAATAACCTAGCTTAACCTGCCAAAAACCGAATTCAAAACGAACGGCCGTAGATAGGTCAAAAACAGAAAACTCGAATCTGCCCTAACAAAATTCTCCCCCTCTCGATTTTCTTCATCAATTTTTTTACCCGTTTCATTACCAATCGTCCATATTCAACTCAATTTAACGTAAATAAACAAAACGCCCAATGTATCACACGAGAAAACCCGAGGCCCAAACTCGGGTCCTCTGTTTTTAGCTCGGTCTGAGCTTCCTGATTCCAGGCGACTTTAGCCGGCATCAAGCCCGACCAATTGACGCCAAAAATGGCCAAAAATGGCCGGTGATCGAAGCTGAAACAAACTCGTCACCCTTGGCCATGAACAGCGAGAAAACTGGGAAGAAAAAAAACAAGCCTACTTGTCGGTTTATGCGCGGAGACAAGCTGGAACTCGCTCGCCGCCGACGACTGGCCGGAGAACGTCGAAAATCACGATGGTTCGCTCGGCCGATCGTCGTCGCGTCATTCTCCCCTTATCCGCCTCCCAGTTCTGCTCTGTGCCCGTGGAAGCCAGACAAACCGAATGGCTTCTTCAGGAAGCCATTCGATTTGTTTTAAAAGAAACATTTAATATTTCTTTTAAAACCATTTAAATTAATTAAATTTGAACTTACCTTTTTGCCCCTTTTTGGTCCCGTCCAAAAATTCTATCATTCGTCTGTCGATTTTTATTTTATTTTATTATTATTATTGTTTTTTATCGACTTTCACTCCTCGCTTGGTTTAAACCTCTTCATCGGAACCCCTGAGAGATCTGACAACAAACTGACAAATAAATCACAAGATAAATTAATTAACTCATCTAAAAAAATCCGGGTGTTACATACACAATGTATGTTCATGCATCACGTTTTTCAAGAAAGTCATGCAAAATATTTTATGCACATGTTTTGAAGTAAGAAAGATAAAAATGTAAATGTAAAGTACGGTTAAGTGTGGAACGGGGACTAGCATATTTGTTCTTTTCCTTCTCTGGGACTTACGTAAAATCGTCATTGCATTGGACAATATGTTATTTTATCCCTCCCTGGGACAAGGCAAAACCACTGACCCACGTCATGTACGTAATGTTTCCCCCTCTCCTATAAGCCTCTTTTAACCAACATGTTCACTTAAATGTAAATGTAAAATATGTATGTTTTGAAACGTTCATGCATAGCACGTGCATTTTACTGCATTTATATGACCTTATTGAGATTTAGGCTCATTAGTTAAACTACGTGATGTAGGTACGGATCGTACTGATGAGGACTCAGAGATTTAGGCTGATGTATAGGTGCGGTTGAAGGAACGAGCTTACGGGGTTGGTTGTGGCAGTCAGACGAATTTTGACACATGGGTGAAGTCTTAAAGTTTATGTTTATGTTTTCTTTAAAGTCTTTTGGGATAGGATGTATAGTTAGTCTTTTTGGATTTGGAAGAAAATATTGGAATTGCTTGGATTTTATTTTGTCTAAAGGATATATCTGGTATTTAGAGCCAACCATGCGTTTTGTTTTTAAAATTCCTGTTGCGTGTTTTCTAGTCGATTTTCTTACGAACTATGAGATGGAAGTTTTGTTTTAGGTAAAAAGGGATGTATGGTTTGGAAAGTTTTCAAGTGAATCTTAAGATTACATGTATATGTTTCAAGTCTTTTGGATGTGTAGATAGTGACATGCCTCAGGTTACATTCAAAAGGAAAATTGGCAAAGTCCCAAACTTTATATCTTCTCTCTACTTATTACGTGTTTTTCTCTTGTAAGTATAATTCTTGGAAGGAATGCATATGGAGCACTTGGAGGAAGTCACCAACTAGCCCGATGGGAATTTGTCTTCCCGGGCCCCTATCTTTGTAATTTTTTTATTTTTGAACTTATTTGGCATACATTCGCCTTTATTGTATGGATTATATAATTGCATCATGCATTACATTGTGTGGTTAGGGTTAGATGTATGTTGGTGGATTATGGGTTAAAGAAATTCAACCAATTATTCAAAGAAAAAAGGCCTTCACAAGATCAAGCCCAAAGGAAGCCATGACCCAAAGAAGAGCCCACATTTAAAGGTATAATTTTTGCAGGTACAAGAGTTAGTGGCAACATGGATTGATGATGTGGCAAGATTCCCTCCATTGATCCATTTAGGCATGACATTCATCTTCTCCCTAGGATGTGTGCTTGTTTGCCTTGATCTTGGCCATCCATTCTTTTTCATCCAAGGGCCTTCATTCATTCATCCTTATGGAAACCCTAATCCACCATAGGATCTCTATAAAAGCATGGCATTGGTGAATGTTTTACAACTTTTGCCCAAATCAATACACTACTATTTCCCTAATATCCAAGGTGTTTTCCTTGGTTCTTTGAACCAAGTTGAGTAGCCCTCCATTATTAACTTAGCTTGGGTTGCTAAGTTAATTCTTACTCATTCCCTCGCCTTCTCCATTGAGAGTTGGAGTTGAGGACGAAAATCCCGGCCTACAGTGGTCATTTTTCTACGAGAAAATCGTTCACTCGAGAGCTTAAACCGTAAGATCGCTTTATGAGTCTGCCAAGGGTATTTGCTTTACTTTCTTGCCATCACATTTTCACACACATTACCCTTTAATTTTCGGCCATCAAACTCACACACTCCACATTTATTTTATTGCATTTTTCTCTTCATTTCCATCTTGCATATCTTCACCATTTCACACACCTTCTCTTCATCTCTTTTCTTATTTTTCTTTTATCTTTCTTGCCCTCATTATCCACCATATATTCGGCTACTAGCACACTCACCACTCTCCTTATTTTTCTTTTGCATTTATTATCATATTTAGTCCATATTTTCGGCCATTTACACTACCACACAACCGAGCACTCTTCTTGAATATTTTGTGGGTTTGAACACAACCTTTTTCCAAGGGATTTTGTGTCAAGTGGTATCAGAGCCAAAATGCTTCCCACGATGCGTTTTAGTTGCCATGACAATAGTCAAAAATCGGCACAAAACCGGGATAGCGGCTCGTTTTATTTTCTAGCATTTTTCCTTACTAATATTGTGCTAACTTGTGCTATTTTATTTTTATTACTTGCTGCCATTATTATTGTCATTTAAATGCTTAAAATATTCTGGAAAATATGGTATGCAATGTCTTAGAAGATCGGCTAAGGTGAGCATTTCAAATCCCTCATTTTTCTTTTCGGTTTTATCTCCTTTATTCTCGATTTTTTCCCCTTGTTTTGTTGCCTCGGTTTTTCTATATTATTTGTTGTGTTTTGAGCCATGTTTTAGCAATTAGATATTTTCCATTAACAATATAAAAATTCTAGAATTTTTGGTGTTTAAAAATCGGCCTAAAACTAATTCTAAAAACCAATTGTTGAAGTGTTATTCTCCTTGGATTTTGTTAGACTTTTGCCTCAGTTTCATGGTTATTTTTGCCTTGATTTTTCTATGCTACTTTACTATGAATGAGCCACGAAATTTCATCTAAGATATGTGCTATTAACTTGTTTCAAAATCGAAATTAAAGGATGCATAAATTGACCCTAAAGTTTGAGCTATAAAATCAGTTCATTTATGTTACTTTTCTTCTCGGTTTTGCATGTTATTCCTCTGATTTTTCTTGGCATCTTTTGATTATAATTGAACCATGTTTTGCATCTAAATGTTGTTCCAATAACCAAAGATTAATTCTGAAATTTTGATGCATGAAATTCGGCTCTAAATTTTTACTTAAAAATCGGATTCTACTTGTTGAATGCTTATTCGGTTTCTCGAGTATGTTCCTCTCGGATTTCCTTGTTAGTTTGCTGACTGTTTACACTTGGATTTAGCTTATAATTCATCTATTAAATGCTGTAATTTAATTGCACAAAATTTGATTTACAAGGATGATTAATTTTCTATCTAAAAATTGGCTATATTGAATATTATGCACTTAGAAAATTCGGCTCTATATAACTTGAAATTTCAGCATATTAACTATGATTAAATTCGTGATCTAATTGTATTAGTTGCTGTTTTTGAAGTTATTTAGTTGCTATTAATATTATTTTGAGTGATTCTAATTAAAAGTCGATAACTTGATTGAAATTGGTTAGACTTGTGATAATTGCACGAATTGAAAATTTTATTTCTAAAACTAGTTATTGCTAAGTGATATTGAAACCTAAGTTGTTTATTGAATACCAATTTTTAAATATTGATTGTGAGCATGATCCTTATTTTACTTTTGTCTTAGCTAGGAAACATTCCTTAGTACCTAAAATTTTTCGTAAGACAATTAATCAAGATAATCACCTCACTAACTTTTGGGATAAAACAACTTAGTCAAGAACTTGAAATTTAAAAATTAAAATACTTAGACATGACTAATAGGAGTGGCTTTGCACATGACACACCCCATAAAGAATCAAATAGTGCGAGGGGCAGAACCTACACGTCACGAAGGTGAGACTAGTGCTCAAGGAGACATGCAAGGACAACTCGATGCCTTAACGAGCGTAGTTCACAACCTTGCCCAACAAGTCCAATCATTATTGAACAATCCTCCCCGAAAAGAATCCCAAGAACGAAATCCTTCACGAGAGACATCTTCTAGGGTTATTGCCGAACGTCCTAGGCGTAGAAATCCTTTTCCACAACCCTTAGAGGAAGAAGAATGGGATGAACCCCAAAGAAGGAGATCCCGATATTTTGAAACGGAGGATGAGGATTGGGCACACAATCAAGAACCAAACATTATCCCATTTAGTGGTCTCTATGGTAGTGATGAATATTCTATTTGAGTTAAAAGGTTAGAAAAGAGATTTGCTTATAAGTATTATGGTGAAAGGGCAAAAGTTAACTTAGCCTCTAAGAGTTTAACCAAGAAAGCTAAATCTTTGTGGGAAAGATTTGTAGCAAATTTAAGAAGAAGTAAGGAAGAAGACTTGATTTCTTAGACAATAATGAAGAGGATATTAGAGAAGGAATTTGGCCCAAAACTACAAAAGGAAGAGCCCAATTTTAGGAACAAAATTTTTAAGGAAGATCACCCTATATGTTACCCTATCTCCTCCAAATTTAAGAATCAAAATAGGCGTGAATATCCCTCCACTCATGGAAGACATTTAAGGGATAAAAGGGGGATAAGGACTAGGATTAATCAACCACCAATTCTATCTTCC